>CADWAE010000467.1:2549270-3186587 GCA_902982915.1 Phalloptychus januarius
GGTAAACACAGCTTCCGCGTTTTAGTTCCTGACGTCCGTTTCCTTCAGGTGCAGCTCAAGTCCGCGGTGGAGGAGCTGCCCGGAAAGCTGGAGACGGTTTTGGCCGAGTCCGGCTCCAACTTCAGCGTGGGTCAGAGGCAGCTGGTGTGTCTGGCCAGAGCCATCCTGAGGAAGAACCGCATCCTCATCATCGACGAGGCCACGGCCAACGTGGACCCCAGGTAGAGCCGCCGTACATTCAGTTTAAAACATTTATTTGGACTATAAATGTTTTAAATTTACTCAGTCATCATAATTTGTTGTACACGAGCTTCAACGTCAGGACGTTGTTCCGTTGTCACAGGACAGACGAGCTGATCCAGAAAACCATCCGGGACAAGTTCAGGGAATGTACCGTGCTCACCATCGCTCATCGCCTCAACACCATCATAGACAGCGACCGCATCCTGGTGAGGCCGTCCTACACACAAACTGACGTTCAAAATTCACCAGCAGGAAACTCTCAATAAGGTTTAGATTGATTTCCCGCTGGCCGTCGGCGTTGTACGCAGGCGATAACGGAAACAAAGAGACCGCTGCAGTTTCTGCTGACGATCGATTATCACCCGAGAGAAAGTATCCAGTTGTTGTCGCCTGCAGCAGAGATGTTGCTTTGTAAGCGGTTTCTTCCTCAAGTCAAATGGCATCGCTGCAGGTGCATGTCTGTCTTAGAGAACACACACCCGGGTGTGTGTGTGTGTAAACCTCTTTAAATAAATGTCTTTATAACATATTTTGTGGCACAAATTTCAGGTCCTCTGCTTCCAGTCTGTGGTTTGACCATCATTTACAGAAACAACCGATCAGAGCCAGGAGGAGGGTCTGACGAAGCTGCGCCAACAACTAGAAAAGCGTTTACCTGCCGTCATCAGAAAGCAGGCCGTCTTCCTGGCTCCGATCGGCTGTTTCCGGTTGAGCGGCGTATCGCTGCAGACGGCAGCGGGTCCACTCAGATCATCCGTCGATGGTTTTCCACGTATAAAAACTCCGTGGTGTAAATTGTAGGCGTGCGGCTTGGTTTGCAGGTTCTGGACGCGGGGCAGATCCACGCGTACGACGAGCCGCACGTCCTGCTGCAGGACACCGAAGGCATCTTCTACAAGATGGTGCAGCAGACCGGGAAGCAGGAGGCAGCGGCACTGCTGCAAGCAGCCAAAAGGGTGAGTTTGAGTCCTAAAAGTTAAGGGAGAAGTAAGACGATAAACTGACTTTAAACGCGTCTCTAGGTTTACGACAGCACAAGCCGTCCCAGCGTGGCGAACGGACACGCGGAGGCAGCCGACGTCAACGCGGTCATCTTCGAAACGGCTCTGTGAGCCAGGAAGCTGCTTCCGTACCAGTAGAGTCCGGAGAGGGCGCGGGCCGAGGGCGGCCGTTCTCCAGAGAGAGCACCGACCCGCTGCGGGGAGGAGGCCGGTGTCCGCTGCCAGGCAACCGTTTGCACGCAAAGCTGCTGGTTTGTGTAGAAACTGTTCAGTTAGAACGCTACGCGTTTACTATTTATGTTCTAAGCAGCTTCCACTTAGCGGTGCCTTCAAGACGTCGTCTTATGATTGTTTCAGAGTGCCTTATTTGTGTTTCACAGCCGTTTTTATTGCAGTCGTTAAAGTATTTTGTCCAAAGATGCCGTAAGAACCGTTTGCACAGAATGAGCATCCAAAGCTGAAGTTTGCATATGTTGAAGATTTCAGTAAAAATCTTTTTTTATGTTGTTTGTTTGTTTTCAACTCTTTCAGAAATTACACGGTTAAGCTTGCAAGCGGATGTGTTTTTTTCTGTATTTATTACAACTATTTCCATCTCAAGAACTAAATGTCCTCCTGCGGCATAGGAGGGAGCAGCACATTCTTATTTTCAAATAAATTTTTTAAATTTCAGACGACGTGATTTCCTAAATTTTATGCTCTGTCATAGCCTCATCTTTTTAAGTGGGAGAACTTTCATAATTAGCGACTGGTTAAATACTTTGTTTCTCCACTGTATTTCTGTAGTCAGCACTGGGGAACTAACCCTCAATATTTGACCATTTAAAATAATGTGCAAAGATGAATAAATAAGCAAAAATAACGTCTGGTTGGCATATCAATAAAATCCTAAGTTTGACGATGCCATGTCAAGTGTTGCTACCTTGTCCAGGTCAGTCAGCAGGGAGGTCGGTTCCTATGGAAACGCAGGACGGCCTGTCATTTCCAGCTCCGGTCAGCGGGCAGATTTCACCTTCCGAACAACTAACATCGACGGAGAGGACGATGCGCATCTCAATCAGGTCGAAATCAGTGACGGATGAAGCGTGTGAAGTACGACCATTTCCTTCCGAGCATATAAAATCGAATATAGTTAGGATAATACTTATACACATAGATATACGTCTCACTTTAGACTTGTGTACATGTCAAAGTTTGCCAAAGCACATCAGTGTATTTAATGCCTTTGAGATCAAATTATATATCAAAGTCGGATTGTGTTGCATCATAACACAATAGCACCTTTAACCCTCTGAGGCAGGACAATCTGAAGTGTCTCGTAAACGGTAACGACGCAATCGCAAATAACCATTGGACGTTTCTATGAGGAAACGCCTGCTTACTAAGAGAAGTTTGAAAATTATTTTAAAGAAGTCATTATTAACTGAACACTTTCAACACGTTTTAACTTTCTTCAACACGACAAACGTCTAGATTTATAGTCTGGGCATTACAGCTTGCTTTCTTGAAACTTATGTTACTTTTTAAAACTTGAGTATTTTTTTTTTTTCCCCCCAGAAATTAAAGGAAGATCCATTTTACATCTTAGTACATTGGAAGTGGTTTAAATCTGGAGGTCGGGCTTTTTAAAGATCGCTGACGGGTCACAAAAACTTTAGAATACAAGAAATACAAGGTGTTATTTACACCAGGAGCTATAAATAACTTCAACAGTAGGTAAAACATGAAATTTAGCCTTGTGAAGTCTTTAGGAGAAATCATTTACGAAATGGGGACAATGGTGTCTAGGTGAGTCCGAGATGCCGTTGCATGTTGGATCTCAATCAATTTTCTGATTTGATTTTGTCTTATTTTGATATTTACTTCCATTGCAAATGGACTTAAAATTCCCTTGCTAGTGAAAGAAATAAGACATTATTTTTAGAATCAAACTGTAACCCCTCTTTTCATTAGTGCGATAAAAATGAAGGAATGAGAGTAGGAATTTAAGTATTTATACCAGCAAATTCCACAATTACGTGAATTAACTTGCGATAATAAAAAAAGAGTAAAGAAAACAGGTGAAGGAACTGACTATAAAGATCGCAGTCACGGTGGTACACGACAAATGACGTAATGATCTTTAACCTGGATAAGTGAGGAGATCAGCAACATTCACTGCTGAAGAAGTGATCAAACCTAAGAATTATCATTGGAAAGTTGAGCGGAAGGAAGATATGCGGTAGAAAAATATTTTACCGAGTTTACGAATTAAATATTGAGAAAACATCTTTGTCGTTGACCTCATATAACCGTTTCTCCAATCATTTAGCAGGAAGTAAACATGGACATATGATGTAGTGTGCTTCAGACCAAAGCTCATACTTCAGGTTATATGAATCCAATGAGTCTTAGTGAGGGATTGTTCTGAATGGGATAAGGTATTTCTATTAACTAAACCAGATAAGAATAAACCACGATTCTCTAAAAAGGTAGCCGCAGAAAACTGAACTTGTCTAAAAATGACTAAAGGGAAAGTTTTACTAGGACATTTGACAGCAAGGTGGTGCTGTGATGATCGAATATCTGATAGACTTTCTAGAAACGTTTCAGGGATATGCGGATGGATTACATTGCTTATTCTAGTGACAGTTAAAGAACTGTCATCGGATAAAGAAAGTGTAAGCGTAAGAGTTTTGCTTGAACATCGTTAGCTTCAGATTCTACTTTTATTGATGAATCCAAAATATTAGATCAAGTGGAATACAAGAGATAAAAAATGTAGACAGAACAAACGTTCAGAGATTAGGTAAACCGATGGGAGAAGCAGGACCAGCGCTCCCGTAAGGCCTTACTGCAGGGGTGGGCAATCCTGGTCCTCGAGGGCCGGCGTCCTGCAGCTCTTCGATGTCTCCCTGGTCCAACACACTTGAACCCAACAGCTGAATCACCTCCTAAGTGCAGTCAAGTTCTCCAGAGTCCTGCTAATGACCTCATTATTTGACTTAGGTGTGTTGAAGTAGAGACGCATCTAAAAGTTTCAGGAGACCGGCCCTCGAGGCCTGGAGTTGCCCACCCCTGCCTTACTGGAAGATTGCATTGATTGTTTCCCCTTACCTGAGTGAATTTGCGTACCGTGTAATTCGGGAACTCCCAATTGCAATAAAAGAGGATAGCAGAAGTAACTGAAGGCTCTCTCCACCTTGCTCTCCTCATGTCAGTAAAATACAATCACTTGTCTCTCTCTTCTTTGTGTATTTCAGTGTCTTTAGGGAGTTTTTAACCTGACAACAATCTAAAGGATCTTCAAAAGATTGTCCCAGCAGACGTCAAGAATAAACGGAAGCTGGAACTAAACGTGGCGGTAGAGCGGGAAGAGATGTGGGATAAACATTTCACTAGTTCAAACCGGAGAGAGAGTTTAGTTGGAAAATAAGAATGACTTTTTTCTTAGAATGCCGACAGCCAGCTACGACAGTAAGGCCGGCGGAAGCGCGGACAGATGGGAGATTTTTCCCACGTATTCAGTCAATGCCCGCAGGTGAAAAAAGGGAAACGGGAAAAATACTAGACCCCTCCATAGACGGAAGATACCAACACTTGGCGCCGCTTGAAAGTTTGTGACCCAATCAAACACGGCCATTGTTTTTTAAAGACAAATGTATAACGATCACGTGAAATGAACGTCCAAAGCTCAAATCGTAAAGCAGACGTTCCAAACATTTCCATTATTAATTCAACGAAAGTATTTTATCTGTCAAAAACAGAATACGTGTAAGCGCAAAAGTACGTGAACTCACCTACGTCTTTTATAACCGTAGACGAGTGTCTCGCGTCTGCTTTGTGTCGACTCCCCCTCGCAGAACTCTGTCAGTTGAGAGAGACGTCCAACATGCGCTGCCCGTTTCAGATCTCGCCACGCCATTTCTGTGGGATTTAGATCGGACTTTGACCGGGCCAATCCAGAGTGCGGAGTGCGAATCGTCTTTTTCTTAATCCAGTCTTTGGTTCTTTCGCTTTGGGTCGGTCTCTTGTTCCATAATCCGTTTCTGTCCCAGCTTCAACTCTGACCGGCGACAGGAGATTCTGGTCAAGAATGTGTCGATGGTCCCCTGGATCGTATGGAATCGTCCAGGTCCGGCAGCAGAAAAGCAGGCCCAGACTTTCACATTCCCACCACCACGCTTCACTGTCGGCAGGAGGTGCTTTTCTGTAAACGCAGCGTTGACTTTTCTCCAAACACGGCACTTTTGATCGAGGCCAAATAATTCAATCCAGAGAGCCTTTGGTTTGTCTAAGCGCTCTCCGGAAAAGTTTAAATGCCAACTTTGTTCTGTTTTGAGAGCAGCGGCTTCCTTCTAGCTACTCTCCCATGAATGCCATGTCTATTGATATTTTGCCTGATTGTAGATCCATGTACATTTATCCCAGACCCCGACAGAGAGGTCTCACTAGGTGACGCGTGGGTCGGACTTTACCTGCGTTATTGTTTTTCTGGTGTTTGCCGTCGCCACCTTTTTCCTGATGTCCTCAGTCGTCTCCTTTCCTCTCAGCATTGTTGACTTGTTTCTTATGCCACGATACAACAACACAACAACATTGGTTTGGTTGGTTTCCTCTCCCAGTGGGCCCCAAAACTTTTCCCAATGATTTCTCTTTTGATTGGTCTGCTTGACTGATTATTTCATCACTCGGTCAAACACTTTTACCTCTTTGACTTTACCAGTGCAGCTGTAAAGTCAAAGTGGTTCATTTACCTTTGCAAATGCTCTGATTCCATTTTTCACGTAGCTTGCTTTCAACTCGCACATTTCCCTCAAAACAAGTGAATGGATGGACATAAACCTGACATTTCATATACAAAAATTTGTAGAGAAAATTGTTAAAAATAAAGAAAAATCTAAACTACTCAAGCAGTTTACAAACTTTCAAGCAGCACCGTCTATGCAGAGAGCCCCGGTGTCGCAAGGTGCCGCAATCGTCGACCTTGTGAGTATGAAGGTGTGCGATATCGTAAGGAGGCAGACGGCAGCTTTTGACGATCCGTGTTTTAACGTTGTATCTGTAAGTACGTTTCAATGTAAAAATGCATAAGTGTGAACGATGTCAAGGAAATGTTAAAATAAACACAAGCAAAGAACCCACGGCGAGCTTTGGCGATCCTGGGTTCGACACCCATTTGAAGCTCTGCTTTTAAAATTGCGCATGTCAGAGTTTTAACTCAAACATCGTCTTATGTCAGTTTGGCTTGGTGTGTTGGACGCTGCGCTTCGGTTCCAGCGGTCCTTGGTTTCAGACGCGTTTGTGACTTGGCTTTTAAAATTGCACATTAGAAACTCAGGTACTTGTATTAGTTCCAAAAAGTATATGGTGTGTGCCTGTGTGGTAGGGTGGGTTGGACACTGCGCTTTGGTTCCAGTGATCCTGGGTTCAAGACCCACTCAAGGCAGAGACTTTGAAATTGCTCAAGCAACCACAAGTGGGTCTTGAACTTACAGTGGGGTTGAAGCCCCCAATGTAAGGTCAAGACCTGACAGTAAGTGGCCCCCCAGTGAGTGGGGGCATCAGCAACTTCAAACTCCCTGGTTTGAGTGGGTCTTGAACACAGGATCAATGTAATCAAAGTGCAGTGTCCAACTCACCTGGGCGCCTGACAACCTCTGTCGGGTGGGCCGGCAGAGGTTGTCCTTGTTACACATTCACAGACTCAAGAGGGTATTGGTACCTTGGACAATGACATTCAGTTCATTCAATCATACAGCTGTAAGTAATGAAGGTTGTTGACAGTAGAACCTTATAGCTGTTAAAGAAGTTTGAAAATTTTTTTGAAGAAATGTTTTTCAAACAGTTGAGACAAACTTTGTCTCCTTTGTCTCCTTTGTCTCCTTTGTCTCCTTTGTCTCCTTTGTCTCCTTTGTCTCCTTTGTCTCCTTTGTCTCCTTTGTCTCCTTTGTCTCCTTTGTCTCCTTTGTCTCCTTTGTCTCCTTTGTCCCTTTGTCTCCTTTGTCTCCTTTGTCTCTTGTCTCCTTTGTCTCCTTTGTCTCTTGTTCCTTTGTCTCCTTGTTTTTCTCCTTTGTCTCCTTTGTTTTTGCTCCATTTCTTTCCAGACCAGATTACTCCTGTGTCCTCCCAACCCAAACCCACAACCACTGAATCCAACCAATGCACAGATTCATACCACTGTGGCAAACAAGCCCTGAACAGCATCAGGGCTTGAACTTCTACAAATACCACCTGGCCAAGTGGTATTGGTAGAATTGCAAACCCCAATGCTATCAAGTGCTAGGTTGCCACAATTGTTTGAATAAGTCCATGGCAAACTCTCCCTCTCTGCCATGACTGGGACTTGAACCCAGTATCACTGGAACCACAGCACAGAATCACACCACTCTGCCAACCAAGCAACTGACAACCTGATCGTTCGAAACTTATACTTAACCTTGGGTTGTTGTGTGAAATTTAAAAAACCATGTCCTAAGCAGGATTTGAACCCAGGATCAGTGGAACCACAGCACAGAATCACACCACTCTGCCAACCCAGCACTTGACAATGTCATTGTTCGAACTTCTACAAATCCCACAAAGCATGACAGACCCACCTAGTGGTATTTGTAGAAGTTGAACCACTCAGGTTGTCACTTGCTCGGTTGGCAGAGTGGATTAGAGACTGTGCCTTGGTTCCAGTGGCCTTAGGTTCTAGTCCTGCTCAGGGCATGGTCGAAAGATTTCACTAGCAAAACCTACCTTGTGGTATTTCTCACATGGCAATGCTCGTTTAATGGATGTAATACATCACCTTTGTATGTAGCAACACAGAAATATGTTTATCCTGTGAAGGTGATGGCTTGCACCTTGTTGAAATGTTTCATTTTGTATGAAACTCATCTGATTTTAAGAGATATAAGCAGAGTCAACCCAAAATGCAGTCCTCAAATAGCCATGTTGGTTCAAGTCATTTATTCTTGTAGTAACAACAGAAAACTGCATTTTGCACTAACTCGGGTTATGTTGTCCATCACAATTACTTACATGCAAAAATAGAAAGCTGCAAGCCTTTCTGTTTCTCCATGCCTGAAGAATCAGGCAAGTAAGTCAGTAATTAAATGCTTTGTGGATTGACTTTAATGACGGCGTAAGTTTTAAATGAACGACGCACTCAATTATAGCCGGGATGCCGGCGTGTAGCTGAGACGAAAGAAAACGGCACCAACTGCTTACATCTGGGCCTTCGGCGATGCTGAGGAAATCCTGTTCTCGCCGGACCTAGATCCAAACCATCGCCTAGTACTTGAGCTTTGTTATTTTCCTCATGTTCCAAAACTTTTGGATACATCTTGGTAAGCACATGTTTATGGAGTAATAGGGCTTTTGTCACCCACTTGTTCTCAAGGTGAAAACAAGTGAGTTCTCACCACTTTGATTGTGATGATCAAAATGATGAGAGGAAAACTTGCCATACATTTTATTAGTTTCCTTAAATATGTTTGTCTTTCTAACATGTAGAAAGGGAAGCTGAACTAAACAAACTACCAGACACACCGTTGACTGGCAATAACAAGGCAATCAATAATAGATCCAGGAGCTCCATCTGCTTTCCTTGGCTTAAACAAAAACATCTGAAAAAGCGAAACTAATGAAGCCAAACTTTGTAAATCAATTCAATTTCTCCTGAGAGAGTGTGAATTGTATCAGACATGCTTGCCCTCAATAGATGCTTTTTCCATCGGAACAGAATCATAGTTTTTTTTTAAAAATAAACAAACGACGATACTGTTTACTTAAAAGGATCACACCTTTGCTAAACTTGCAAAACTACAGCTTTTGTGACCGAGGTCTGTAAAGTGTCATTTTATTTATTTAAAACCAACATCCAACTTCGCAAAACACAGATTATAATGTAGACTGTAATTTCACCAACTTCTACCAAATATCCTCCCTTTAAAGCCAACATGCTAACTTATCCTTTATTTAAATTTCAAAGACATTGTGATGCAAGTTTGACAGACAAATCCTTTTTGAAAATGGGAACAGACATAACATTGTTGAGGAAAAAAAGAACCACAATTGAAATGAAAGAGACACACGTGTTGACTTGTGATGAAAGGCTATTGAGCTTTTACTGAAATAAGAAAGCATTTAATAAATGACGCCTTTATTGAATCACTGAAACAATCCAGATTTAAAACTTACAATTGTGCTTCTTTATAATTGACCCGCTTTGGATGTTTTTAAGGCCATTATTTATGCCACTTTTGATTCTTAAAATGTAAATAAACGCTTTAAAATTGACTAGTTTGTATAAATGTTTCCATTACTTATCAAAAAGCTGCCTGCTAAAGGCTACAGACTAATAAAACGGTGAGCATGTTTAATACTGAAAAGCGATCGTGCACCTACAGGAGTTTGACTTCGCGGGAGTTGGGCTGCAGGGTAGAAATAAGGACAAAAGCACAACATGCAGATGACGAGGGTCCTGGCTGCCTTCCGCTCGGATCCGGCGGCGATTTCGTCTGCGATCGGATGGCGCGCACCTGAGAGAGAGCAGCCAGAAGCACTCTGACGGTTTCCCGAAACGTCACTGATGACTACGACACGCTCCCCGTGGCAGGACCTGAACCTGTCCGCCCAGCTCAGGTGGCCCATCGTTATGAGCCCGTTGTAGAGCATGGAACACGCCCAGCACAGAGAGAAACGCAGATCTGAACTTTGACCACCGTGACCCTGGTAGGGTAAAGCAGCGGGTCACAGATGGCCGAGTAGCGGTCGACTGACGTAAGCGCCACGTGGCCCAAAGAAGTCGAGATCAGACAGTAGGAGACGTAAGGAGTCGCGGCGCACGTGAGCCTGCCCAGCATCCAGCGGGTCTCCGGGTAGCGTAGCCCCTCGACGAGCATCACCAGCGGGCCCACCGCCAGGTCGGACGCGGCCAGCGACTGCAGCAGCGAGTTGGTCGGGATACCCAGCTGCCTGAAGTGGGAGATGGGAGACGATGACGAGCAGGGAGACGAGCGTCAGCGGCGAGTGGAACAGAGCGGACTCGGCGAGGGGCAGCCGCAGCCTCCTGCAGTTGATTAATAATATTTCGGCTAATCTTGAAATGCGGTAGATTGATATTGTTTAAAACAAGAGTGGATTTGGAGTTTTTCCACCGTTCCACTCTAATAATGAAAATTATTACTGAAGCATTAACAATCCATAGTGAAGAAGTCATCTTATCCTTGTTTCATCCAGATCAAACTGATTTCGTTAGGAATAGACACTCCGCATGTAATATACGGAGATTGTAACAATTGTAACTTTGGATGCTGAAAAAGCGTTTGATAAAGTGAATTGGTTATGCCTGTTTTCAATATCAAGAAGATTAAAACTTGGAGATTATTTTACTAACTGGATTAAGTTATTCTATACATCCCCGCTGTTCTGGCCATTTATGTTAAATATGTTTATTTTAACTTTTACCTCTTTAGTTTTTCTTTTGGTGGTTGGAATATAGTTTAGAACCAAATTCTGTTATTAATTTGTATATTTTGTAATTGTTTAGATAATCTTGGTAATTGTTAGACCCTCCCGTTAATTAGTAATAATTAAGAACACACCGGGTGCTTGGTGGAGGGGGGATGGTTTTGGGCAAATGTTTGGTGTGTGACGGGAGGGTTTGCATATGATTTTTTGACTTAATTGTATCTTTGAATGTTGGTAGCTACACTGGGGCCGGGTCTAATGAGTGTGCTCTGTCAGTCGTCCCAGTAAAAGTAAAGGTGGAAAATGGGACAAAGATTGTGGAGACTTATGCCTTTCTAGATCCAGGCAGCTCTGCTACATTTTGTACAGAAGCTTTGATGATGCAGTTAAATGCACCTGGAAAGAAAGTGGAAATCATGCTAAAAACCATGGGTCAGGAAAAGCCTATAAGTAGCTATAAATTATCTGGTTTGGAAATAGCTGCTTTAAAAGAAAACGAATACTTGAATTTGCCTGATGTATATACTCAACAGTCCATTCCTGTCGCAAAGATAAATATCCCCAAAGAGGAAGATTTAAGAAAATGGTCTTATTTAAAAGATGTTGAGTTGACCCCAGTAGATGCTGGCATTGGGCTGCTCATTGGTGTAAATTCTCCCAAAGCTTTGGAACCTTGGAAAATACAGTGAAGGTAGTGGGCCTTATGCTGTGCTAACTCGCTTTGGTTGGGTTGTCAATGGTCCACTCAATCAGGGTAGTGAAGAAAATGGACATGATGGTTCTATTCGGGTGAACCCTATTTCTATAAGTGGTTTGGAAGAAATGCTAGTCAGTCGGTATAACCAAGATTTTGTAGAGCACCAGTACAATGAGCGTACTGAAATGTCTGTAGAAGACAAACGGTTCATGGACATTATGTCAAAGTCAGCGGTGCTTAAAGATGGTCATTATTACTCGAAGTTAGCCTTTCGTAATCCTGATGTGAAAATGCCCGACAACAAACAGGTGGCCCAGCAGAGGGCGGAATGTCTGTTAAAACGATTTCAGGAGGATCAGATATTCTTTGAAGAGTACAAAGAATTTATGTATAATGTTGGTGTGGAAGGGCATTCAGAAATCAAACCACAAGATCAACTGGAACATGAGGAAGGCAAGGTGTGGTACGTACCTCATCATGGTGTCTACCACCCCCGCAAGAAAACACTGCGGATTGTCTACGATTGTGCTGCAACGTTTGCTAGAACGTCACTGAACAAAGTGTTGTTACAGGGACCGGATTTGACTAGTGTACTCATTCGTTTTCGACAAGGTCCAGTAGCACTTATGACAGACATTAAAGGGATGTTCCACCAAGTCAAAGTTGCTGAAGAACATGTAAATTACTTGCGTTTTCTTTGGTGGCCCAACGGTGACATCACAAAAGAGCTTGTTGAGCATAGAATGTCGGCCCACATTTTTGTTGCAGTCTCTTCCCCTAGTTGTGCCACATATGCACTTTTAAAGACTGCTGATGACAACCAGCATCTGTATCCAGAAGAAGTTATTAATACAATCAGACACAGCTTCTATGTAGATGACTGTCTCAGATCTGTCCAGTCTGTTGAGGAGGCCGTTTATCTTAATCAGCAGCTCACTGAGGTGTGTGCCAAGGGGGGATTTAGGCGCAATAAATGGGTGTGTAGTGAGCGCGCTCTGTCCTCTCTCAAATCCCTGAGGAAAATAGAGCAACAGGTGTAAGGATGCTAGATCTTAGCCGGGACGCCCTGGGAGTGCGATGGGATGTTGAAAAGGATGTTTTCACTTTTAGCATTGTAAACGAGCACAAACCACTAACGAGACGTGGTATTCTGTCCATTGTGAGCTCTATTTATGACCCTTTAGGTTTCTTAGCTCCAGTTATTCTCCCTGCTACACAGATTCTTCAACATTTATGTAAACTGAAGTTTGGCTGGGATGAGAGAATTCAACCAGAAATGACACAAATTTGGAAAAAATGGGTTGAAGATTTGGTTCTTCTCGACAACTTTAGTGTCAGAAGATGCACCGCACCCAAAGGGTTTGGTGCTGTATCTTTATCTTAGGCTAAATAATAGTAAACGGGAAGTGTGTGTTTCCTTTGTTATTCGTAAAGCAAGGATGGCGCCATTAAAACAAGTCACTATACCACGACTTGAACTTGCTGCTGCAGTTTTAGCTGTGCGTCTGGACAACATGTTGTCAGTTCGACTTGGGCTCAATCTGAGCGAATCGGTCTTCTGGTCTGACAGTACGACTGTCCTGCAGTACATTGCAAACACAACAGCAAGGTTTAAAACATATGTAGCCAATAGAGTGTCCGTCGTTCGTGATCTTACAGAGGTCACTCAGTGGAGGTACGTCAGCTCAAAGTTGAATCCAGCTGATGCCGCCTCTCGAGGCTTGAAGGTTGGCTCTTTTTTAAAGTCTTCCACCTGGATCAGTGGGCCGGAATTCCTCACAAAACCTGAGATCCAATGGCCAACAGGGATTAAAGAAATACCTATTCATTTGGAAACTGATCCAGAGATTAAAGATCAGGTCATGACATGTGCAGCTGTGCTGGAAGAAGTGTGTCCCACTAGCGAGCTGCTAATGTACTTTTCCAGTTGGACAAAGCTCAAAAGAAGTGTAGCATGGATTCTGAAGCTAAAAGAACGGCTACGAACAAAGAATCTGCTGACTGCACACTGTGGAAATCAGATGTGTGATAAACAGGACAATGAACTGGATGCTCAGCTCACAACTGATGATCTAGTCAAGGCCGAGGAAGCCATAGTGAGCTTTGTGCAGAAAAAACATTATGGCGATGAAATGGCTGCCCTGAGATCTGGTGCAGTAAAGAAGTCAAGTCATCTGTACAAACTTGGTCCTATTGTTATTGATGATGTGTTAAGAGTGTGCGGCAGACTGAGCAAAGCAGCATTACCTGAGGAAACAAAACATCCTGTAATATTGCCTAAAGAAAGCCATGTTTGAAAGCTCATTCTTCAACATATTCATGAAAAGGTTGGACACAGAGGAAGAAATCACATGCTTTCTACCCTTCGACGACAGCACTGGATCCCTCGTGCTAATTCAGCAGCAAGAAAGATCATCAGAGACTGTATGGTGTGTGAAAGACGACGACAAAAGCCAGGTGAGCAAAAAATGTCAGATCTTCCTATTGACAGAATCTCAACTGCTCTACCACCACTTACTTATGTTGGTGCTGATTACTTTGGACCGATAGAAGTGAAAAGAGGGAGAACTATTGTTAAAAGATATGGAGTTCTCTTCACGTGCCTAACCTGTCGTGCAGTTCACCTTGAGGTGGCACATTCTCTTGACACGGATTCCTGCATAAACGCCATCGGAAGATTTATCTGCCGCGGAGGACAAGTGAAGGAAATCCGGTCGGACAACGGAACCAACTTTGTCGGCTCAAATCGTGAGTTGAAACAAGCCATGTTGGAGCTAAAACAAAGAAAAATCCAAAAATGCTTAGCACAAGATGGCATAAAGTGGACTTAGAACCCTCCTTGTGGAGCTCGTCATGGTGGTGTATGGGAGCGCCTGGTGCAGGAAATAAAAAGAGTACTGTGCTCCGTCACAAACCAGCAAGTATTAAATGACGAAAGCTTGCACACAGTTTTTTGTGACGTAGAGGCTATATTAAATGATCGCCCGATTACACCTTCTTCTGAAGATCCCAATGATTTAGAGGCTCTTACTCCAAATCATTTGCTCCAGTTAAAGGGTAAGCCTGTGCTTCCGCCAGATTTGTTCAAAAAGGAGGACCTGTACATTCTAAGACGTTGGAGGAAAGTCCAATACGTTGTGGACTTGTTCTGGTAACGGTGGGTGAAAGAATATCTCCCTATGTTGCGAGAGCGACGCAAATGGAACGAGATTCGCAGGAACTTTGCCATTGATGATGTGGTGCTTGTTGTCGACGAGGCTGCACCAAGAGATTCTTGGCCTGTTGGACGCATCACAGAAACCACGGCAGATGCAAGTGGATTGGTTCGGCGTGTTCGAGTCGAGACAAAAACGAATGAGCTGGAGAAGCCGATCAACAAGCTACGTCTCCTGCTGGAGGCTGTATAGAGGCAACAATAAATGTTTGTCTCCAACAGAGCTAAGTTCTGGAACCTCTGGCTCTACATTTACACTGATACTCATTTACTGACATGCTAAACATCTCATTCTGCTACATACACTTTGTCATACACACAGACAATGCACAGGGACAAGAGAAGGACTTGGAAGTTATGGAACGCTGGCTATTTTTTTTTTTTTCTCTAAGAAGACAAATGGACCACAAAAAAAAAAAAATATATATATATATATATATATATGTTAACATGGAATACAGCATAAGTTGATGTTTAAATGAATTTTTTGTTCATAGAAAATTATTGAAAAGCTAAGTGTGCTAATGTTAATTTTGCTTTTGGTAATGGCCACTTATAAAGATATTGATTATAATTCTTGTACATGAATCAGGGGCCGGGATGTTCTGGCCATTTATGTTAAATATGTTTATTTTAATTTTTACCTCTTTAGTTTTTCTTTTGTATATTTTGTAATTGTTTAGATAATCTTGGTCATTGTTAGACCCTCCCGTTAATTAGAAGTAATTAAGAACACACCGGGTGCTTGGTGGAGGGGGGATGGTTTTGGGCAAATGTTTGGTGTGTGACGGGAGGGTTTGCATATGATTGTTTGACCACTTTTTGAGTTTTAAATATCGATTTAATATTGTTTTCTTTTGGACTAAGTTGTAAGATATTTTTTATAATTATTTTGTCGTTATTATTTTGACAAGAAATAAACTATATGTTTTAAAAGCTCAGAAGTGCGTAAGAATCAACCACCTGTCAACACACCCGGCCTTAGTTGGAATTTTCATTTTTGGAATATAAAAGGCCGCTACACCCGCCATTTTCACTGAACCTCTGGCACCAACAATTTGTCAAAACTCTCGTATTAAAGCTTTTACAATTATAGAACCGAATACAAAAATTAGACAACTATTTAAAATGGCATCAATGGATCTACAGAATAGGTTTCTACTTAACCCTCTGATGCATGAATTATGAATCCCTGAGTCAACATTTTTTTTTATCTGCTTTTACTCTTCTTAGAGCATGGAAAAAAAACCAACAAATATGACCTTTTTTTTTTATTTCAAACATTTTATTTTTTCAGGAAATTACAGAAATGTCCATCCACTACAGCGGACTACATACGATTCAGCACTCAACATAGAACAGTATGAACTCAATTGAAGAACAATTTCATCCGAGTTCGATCACAAATCCGTTATGATTCAATTGTGGGCTTTGAAAACCCATACTTTCATGCACTCTAACATTCTACAGCCCTTCTGTTTAGTCCAAACTAAGAAAACAATCTTCATCAAACACCTGCGTCTTCTAAATCCTCTCCTAACTCAGAATTTGCTCATATTAGCGTCTGCAATTATGCGAAGGCCATCCTCACTGGACCAGTACATCCGTGTCCTAGGATACCAAATGTACCCCATGACCATGTTGATCCCTAGAAAAATGTGCATTTCTTCGCTTGCCACTGCTATATATTCTTTCCCTTTCTGCAGAGCATACATGTTGGTGTTATAAAACATCTCATCAATGAGATCTAGGCAAACCAAATAACTAAAGAAATCAATTGGTTCTCTTCCATTAACATTTACTCCCCTTTCTCCTAGAAAAGGTGGCAAGTCTCCATCAAAGTCATTGTCTTGGTCTTTCCAGACCAGAGATGGGCAACTCCAGGACTCCAGAGCCGGTGTCCTGCAACTCTTAGATGTCTCCCTGGTCAATCAAACAGCTGGATCACCTCTTATGTGCAGTCAGGTTCTCCAAAGTCCTGCTACATACCTCATTATTTCATTCAGGTGTGTTGAAGTAGAAAGTAGAGAGAGACACATCAAAAAGTTGCAGGACACCGGCTCTCGAGTTCCTGGAGTTGCCCACCCTTGTTGCACACATCTTTGTCGAGTTGAGTGCAGGTTCCTCAGCCCGTCCCTCTGTATCCTGCAGTTCACTATCTTGACTTTCATCATCCGCATCTCCTATTTTTCTATACTCGCCATCAGAGGAAATTTCCTTGACTATTCTATAGTGTTCCTTATTCTTTCCTGCACTTGTAGTCTAAAAGTATGAAACTAACACAAACTACAACTGATCTGCATGAAAAAATTATTTTATCACTAACTTATGGATATACTCATAATGAATTTAATTGCAAGCACAACAGTCATAATGAAAGATAGCCCAACCACATGACTTATGTTAAAAATACAGTCAGCAATGCATGACGTCCACTGCGTTGGACACGTGGTTAATCGCAATTTCCTACTTGTGTGCAATAAAATTTTCCAAACTTACTTAATGTTATTGATACTCCTACATATCAGCATGTTTCTTTATCTTTATCTCTAGGATTCTCCTAGAATAGAAGGATTCAGAGGATATTCCAATAGCGGTCATTGAGTGCGTCAGTCTGCCAGCCGTCTTGGACTCCGATGACATTAACTTGTAGTTACAACATCTCGCCACTGAATTAACCTGAATGCATGAGAGCAGTGCATTCTAAGGACTGATATGCAATACCACTATAGCAACCACTGCACTCAGGAAACAATGACTTTCAAACAGCTGTTCACTGTAGTGAACGCTATGCACAAGAAGGTTAAAAAAGGCAAAATCTTTCTTCGAGATATTCGCTGCTATCAAACCCCGTTTCAACTGGACCCATTTTGTATCCAAATCCAACTTGATCCATGCAACAAGTGCCTTTAGCTCTGCCGCCCAAAAAATACTTCCAAGATGTGGAAGAGCCAGGCCTCCTACTCTCTTTG
Organism: Phalloptychus januarius; assembly: GCA_902982915.1. Classification (NCBI taxonomy): domain Eukaryota; kingdom Metazoa; phylum Chordata; class Actinopteri; order Cyprinodontiformes; family Poeciliidae; genus Phalloptychus; species Phalloptychus januarius. The sequence continues at coordinate 2,566,839 of CADWAE010000467.1, forward strand.
AATAACACAAGACCTTAAGTCTCGCTCTTGGACATTAGTTCTGCCAGAGGAATCTATTATTGACATTTTCTACATCACACCATACTATGACTGATTTTTTTTCTCATTTTCAACATCATACTATACTATGACTACGTTAAGCTAATTTTCGATGTTATACTATGAATTACTTTTTGCTTTTTTTCTATGTCCTACTATGACTAATTTTTGCACTTTTTCAACATGATGCTCTGCTGTAACTACTTTAATCTAATTTTAAAAATATTAAACTGACAGATTTTGGCACTTTTTCAACGTACTATAGTATGAGGTCGAAAATGAAAAAAAAAATGGTCATAGTATAGTATGACATCAAAAATTAGCTTTACGTAATGATAGTATAGTATGAGGTCGAAAATGAGAAAAAAGTATTCATAGTATAATATGAGGTCAAAATGAGAAAAAGTTAGTCATATGACTACTTTTCTCTCATTTTTGACCTCATACTATACTATGATGGAATTTTGCACTACTTCAACCCCATATAATAGTATGACTACTTTTTTCTCATTATGGACCTCGTACTATACTATGACTACGTTAAGCTAATTTTCGATGTCATACTACACTGAATACTTTTTTCTAATGACTTTTATGACTAATTTTTACACTTTTTCAACATCAAACTATGTTTTACTTTTTTTATTTCACGAATGTATGATTTCATACTATACTATGACTATTTTCAAAAATTTTTGTCATACTATGATTAATTTAATCACTTTTTCTACATCATGCTAAATACTGACTAATCTTTGCACTTTTTCAACATCATTCTATATACTAAGACTACTTTTTTTCTCATTTTCAACATGATGCTCTGCTATAACTACTTTATTCTAATTTTCAACATAATATTAAACTGTGATAGATATTGGAACTTTTGCAACGTACCATATAGTATGAGGTTGAAAATGAGAAAAAAGTAGCCATAGTATAATATGAGGTCAAAATAGTGTAAAAAATACGGCATAATATAGTATGATGTCGAAAATAAAAAAAATAGACATAGTATAGTATGAGGTCAAAAATGAGGAAAAAAAGTAGTCATAGTATAGGATGACGTCTAAAGTGAGAAAAAGTTAGTCATATGACTACTTTTCTCTCATTTTTGACCTCATACTATACTATGATGGATTTTTGCACAATTTCAACCTCATATTATAGTATGACTACTTTTTTCTCATTATGGCCTCCGTTGAGCTCATTTTCGATGTCATACTACACTGACTACTTTTTTCTCATTTTTGACGTCATTCTATATTCTATGGCTAATTTTTTCTAATTTTCAACGTCATTCTATATATATTTACCCTTGACTAATTTTTGCCAATTTTTGACTTTTTCTACGTCATACTATATGCTATGACTACTTTTTTCTCATTTTCACGTCATAATACACTATGACAGATTTTGGCACTTTTTTAACGTACTATAGTATGAGGTCGAAAATGAGAAGAATGTATTCATAGTATAACATGAGGTCAAAATAGTGCAAAAATCCATCATTGTATATGCATGACATCGAAAATGAGAAAAAAGTAGTCATTGTATAGTATGAGGTCAAAAATGAGAAAATTTTTTTGTCATAGATAGTATGACAACAAAAATTTGCTTAACGTAATGATAGTATAGTATGAAGTCGAAAAGAGAAAAAAGTATTCATAGTATAATATGAGGTCGAAAGTGCAAAAATCCGTCATAGTATAGTATGACGTCGAAAATGAGGAAGAAAAGTAGTCATAGTATAGGATGACGTCTAAAGTGAGAAAAAGTTAGTCATATGACTACTTTTCTCTCATTTTTGACCTCATACTATACTATGATGGATTTTTGCACAATTTCAACCTCATATTATAGTATGACTACTTTTTTCTCATTATGGACCTCATACTATACAATGACTACGTTAAGCTAATTCCCAATGCCATAGTATACCATGACTAATTTTTGCACTTTTTCAACGTCATACTATGGATGTTTTTGTATTTATATACTTTATTTTTTTTTTCTATTGATGACTAATTGTTGCACTTTTTCAATGTTATGCTATATGCTATGACTACTTTTTTCTCATTTTCAACGTCATAATACACTATGACAGATTTTGGCACTTTTTCAACATGCTATATAGTATGAGGTCGAAAATGAGAAGAATGTATTCATAGTATAACATGAGGTCAAAATAGTGCAAAAATCCGTCATTGTATATGCATGACATCGAAAATGAGAAAAAAGTAGTCATTGTATAGTATGAGGTCAAAAATGTGAAAAAGTTAGTCATATGACTACTTTTCTCTCATTTTTGACCTCATACTATACTATGATGGAATTTTGCACTACTTTTTCCCCTTATAAAAGTAGGACTATACTATGACTACGTTAAGCTAATTTTCGATGTCATACTACACTAAATACTTTTTTCTAATTTTTGACATCATGCTATGTGCTATGACTAATTTTTACACTTTTTCAACATCAAACTATACTATTCCCACTTTTTTCTCATTTTCCACGTGATACTGGACTATGATGGATTTATGCACTATTTCAACCTCAGACTATACTATGACTATGTTAAGCTAATTTTCAATGTCATACTATGATTAATTTAATCACTTTTTCTACATCATGCTAAATACTGACTAATCTTTGCACTTTTTTCATTTTCAACATGATGCTCTGCTATAACTACTTTATTCTAATTTTCAACATAATATTAAACTGTGATAGATTTTGGAACTTTTGCAACGTACTATAGTATGAGGTCGAAAATGAGAAGAATGTATTCATAGTATAACATGAGGTCAAAAGTGAGAAAAAGTTAGTCATATGACTACTTTTCTCTCATTTTTGACCTCGTACTATACTATGATGGATTTTTGCACAATTTCAACCTCATATTATAGTATGACTACTTTTTTCTCATTATGGACCTCATACCATAATATGACTACGTTGAGCTCATTTTCGATGTCATACTACACTGACTACTTTTTTCTCATTTTTGACGTCATTCTATATTCTATGGCTAATTTTTTCTAATTTTCAACGTCATTCTATATGCTATGAATGATTTTTGCACTTTTTCGAAATAATGCTATATACTATGACTACAATAAGCTAATTTCCAATGCCATAGTATACACCATGACTAATTTTTGGACTTTTTCACGTCATACTATACTGTGATGGATTTTGCACTATTTCGACCTCATACTTTACTATGACTATGTTAAGCTAATTTTCAATGTCATACTATGACTTTTTTCTCATTTCCAAAATCATGCTATACTATGACTAATTTTTTATCTATATGCTACTTTTTCTCATTTTCAACGTCATAATACACTATGACAGATTTTGGCACTTTTTCAACGTACTATAGTATGAGGTCGAAAATGAGAAGAATGTATTCATAGTATAATATGAGGTCGAAAGTGCAAAAATCCGTCATAGTATAGTATGACGTCGGAAATGAGTTAGAAAAGTAGTCATAGTATAGGATGACGTCTAAAGTGAGAAAAAGTTAGTCATATGACTACTTTTCTCTCATTTTTGACCTCGTACTATACTATGATGGATTTTTGCACAATTTCAACCTCATATTATAGTATGACTACTTTTTTCTCATTATGGACCTCATACCATAATATGACTACGTTGAGCTCATTTTCGATGTCATACTACACTGACTACTTTTTTCTCATTTTTGACGTCATTCTATATTCTATGGCTAATTTATTCTAATTTTCAACGTCATTCTATATGCTATGAATGATTTATCCACTTTTTCAACATTATGCTATATGCTATGACTACAATAAGCTAATTCCCAATGCCATAGTATACCATGACTAATTTTTGCACTTTTTCAACGTCATACTATAGTGTGATGGATTTTTGCACTATTTCGACCTCATACTTTACTATGACTATGTTAAGCTAATTTTCAATGTCATACTATAACTTTTTTCTCATTTCCGAAATCATGCTATACTATGACTAATTGTTGCACTTTTTCAATGTTATGCTATATGCTATGACTACTTTTTTCTCATTTTCAACGTCATAATACACTATGACAGATTTTGATTTTCAACATTCATAGTATATTCATATTCTATGAATTAGTATTCATAGTATAACATGAGGTCAAAATAGTGCAAAAATGAGAAAAAAGTAGTCATTCTATAGTATGAGGTCAAAAATGAGAAAAAATTTTTGTCATAGAATAGTATGACAACAAAAATTTGCTTAACGTAATGATAGTATAGTATGAAGTCGAAAATGAGAAAAAAAGTATTCATAGTATAATATGAGGTCGAAAGTGCAAAAATCCGCATAGTATAGTATGACGTCGGAAATGAGTTAGAAAAGTAGTCATAGTATAGGATGACGTCTAAAGTGAGAAAAAGTTAGTCATATGACTACGTTGAGCTCATTTTCGATGTCATACTACACTGACTACTTTTTTCTCATTTTTGACGTCATTCTATATTCTATGGCTAATTTTTTCTAATTTTCAACGTCATTCTATATGCTATGACTGATTTTTGCACTTTTTCGAAATAATGCTATATACTCTGACTACAATAAGCTAATTTCCAATGCCATAGTATACACCATGACTAATTTTTGGACTTTTTCAACGTACTTCATAATACACTATGACAGATTTTGGCACTTTTTCAACGTACTATAGTATGAGGTCGAAAATGAGAAGAATGTATTCATAGCATGAGGTCAAAATAGTGCAAAAATCCGTCATTGTATATGCATGACATCGAAAATGAGAAAAAAGTAGTCATTGTATAGTATGATGTCAAAAATGTGAAAAAATTATTGTCATAAAATAGTATGACATGAAAAATTAGCTTTACGTAAGGATAGTATAGTATGAAGTCGAAAATGAGAAAAAAGTATTCATAGTATAATATGAGGTCGAAAGTGAGAAAAAGTTAGTCATATGACTACTTTTTTCTCATTATGGACCTCATACTATACAATGACTACGTTAAGCTAATTTTCGATGTCATACTACACTGACTACTTTTTTCTCATTTTCAATGTCATGCTATATGCTATGACTAATTTTTGCACTTTTTCAACGTTATGCTATATGCTATGACTACTTTTTTCTCATTTTCAACGTCATAATACACTATGACAGATTTTGGCACTTTTTCAACATACTATAGTATGAGGTCGAAAATGAGAAGAATGTATTCATAGTATAACATGAGGTCAAAATAATTCATAAAAAAAAGTATAGTATGAGGTCAAAAATGAGAATTTTTTTTGTCATAGTATATAGTATGACAACAAAAATTTGCCTCATACTATACTATGATGGATTTTTGCACGATTTCAACCTCATGCTGTAGACTGACTAATTCTTGCTCTTTTTCCACGTCATACTATACCATGACTACGTGGGGCTAATTTTTTAAGTCATGCTATATACTACTACTAAATTTAAAGTTTTTCGACATCATGCTGTATAGTATGACTCATCTTGCACTTTTTCGACATCATGCTATATATTATGACAAATTTTTTTCTCATTTTCGATGTCATACTATACTATGATGGATTTTTGCACTTTTTCGACATACTATCGTATGAAGGCGAAAATGACAAAAACATAGTCATAGTATAATGACGTCGAAAAAGTGCAGAAATTTGTTAACGTATTACATGATGTCGAAAATGAGGAAAAAGTACGCGTATGACTAGGCCTGTCACGATAAATTTTCCTGAGCGATTAATTCTCAAAAAATTATTGCGATAAACGATAATATTGTTTGAAGACCTTTTTACACTGATTTAATGGAAATGACATAATGCAAACCATATCCTGCCAAAAATAGATACACATTATTTTCAAAATAACATTGAAAACTGGAACTGGTAAACAAAGAACCGAAAACAAAAATAAAATGAACTCTCAGTCGACGTTAACAAAGTACTCGAATAAAAACTAAACAACATAAAACCAAAGTGTAAATTAAAACTGCATTCAACCAAAGAGTGTAGATTATGAAGTCTGCATACTACATTGCCCTCCAATAAAGATTAGATTTAAATAGAGAAGATGGGCATATCAACCACCTGATGAAATATTTCACTCCTCCCTTAAGCCCAGTTCACTTTACATGACTTATGACAGTCTGAGAGCGTTGAGCGTTCCAACAGTGTCATCCTGTAGTGTGTCGTGTGTTACGAATGATCGGGTCCACTCGGTAGAACCTCGTGGCCGCTCCGATCTACGGGGTTTCCCCACAGGAAGCGAGAACGCAGCCTGTTGAATGTGACAGGTAGCCAATCAGAAAGTGCGGCTTCATCTCCATACTTTCCCCTTAGAAAGCACAGAGGGAATTTTAAACAGCTGAGGGCACAGCCCGGAGAGCAGCGTACATCGGAGATCATATGTGGAAACACCATTAACGTTTATTCAACATTTGGTGCAAAGAATATCCACAGAAAGTGACCAGGAGAGGAGCTGGAGCCAGTGAAGAGCACCAGAGTTGAGCTTTCTCATCCAGTGTCATGGAAAAATGCAGGGAAAGACGAATAATGACGATAAATTAAACTTACTCGATAGCTTTTTTTTTAATCGTCCGATTAATTGATTTATCGTTTATCGCTACAGGCCTACATATGACTAATTTTTCTCATTTTTGATGTCATCCTATACTATTTTATGAACTTTTCCAACATCATGCTATACTATGACTACTTTTTTCTCATTTTTGATGTCATGCAATACAATGACTAAATTTTGCACTTTTTTGACATTATAGTATGAGGGCGAAAATGAGAGAAAAGTAGTCAGTTATAATATGACGTCAAAAAAGTGCAACAATTAGTCAAGGTATTGCATGATGTTGAAAATTAGGAAAAAGTAGTTAGAGCAGAGTGTGAGGTCAAAAATGAGAAAAGGTAGTCAGTTATAATATGAGGTCGAAAGTGCAAAAATCCATCATAGTATAGCAGAAAATGAGAGAAAAGTAGTCATATGACTAATTTTTTCTCACTTTTGACGTCATCCTATACTATGACTACTTTTTTCTCATTTTGAACGTCATGCTATATACTATGAGGGATTTTTGCACTTTCGACCTCATATTATACTATTACAAATTTTTTCTCATTTTCAATGTCATACTATATTATGACTACTTATTTCACAATTTTGATGCTATACTATGATTAATTTTTGCTTTTTTTCGACCTATGACTACTTTTTTTCTCATTTTCGATGTCATGAAATACGATGGCTAAATTTTGCACTTTTTCTACATACTATATGGTACGAGGGCAACAACGACAAAAAAGTAGTCATAGCAGAGTATGATGTCAAAAATAAGAAAACATTTGTCATAGTATATAGTATAAGGTCGAAAATTAGAAAAAAGTAGTCAGTTATAATATGAGGTCGAAAGTGCAAAAATCAATCATAGTTTTACATGACGTCAAAAGTGAGAAAAAATTAGTCATATGACTAATTTTTTCTCACTTTTGACGTCATCCTATACTATGACTACTTTTTTTCATTTTCGACGTCATGCTATATTCTATGACGGATTTTTGCACTTTCGACCTCATATTATAACCATTACAAATTTTTTCTCATTTTCAAGGTCATACTATATTATGACTACTTTTTCACAATTTCGTTGTCATGCTAAACTATGATTAATTTTTGCACTTTCAACATCATGCTATACTAAGACTACTTTTTTCACAATTTCGATTCTATACTATGATTATTTTTGCTTTTTTTCGACCAGACTATTTTTTTCTCATTTTCGACCTCATATTATACTATGACTAAAGTTTGCACTTTTTCAACGTCATGCTGTGCGAAAATGACGAACACGTAGTCATAGTATAATATGACGTCAAAAAAGTGCAACAATTAGTCAACGTATTGCATGATGTTGAAAATTAGGAAAAAGCAGTCAGAGCAGAGTTTGAGGTCAAAAATGAGAAAAGGTAGTCAGTTATAATGGAAAGGCAAAAATCCATCATAGTATAGCATGACTTTGAAAATGAGAGAAAAGTAGTCATATGACTAATTTTTTCTCACTTTTGACGTCATCCTATACTATGACTACTTTTTTTCTCATTTTGAACGTCATGCTATATACTATGACGGATTTTTGCACTTTCGACCTCATATTATACCATTACAAATTTTTTCTCATTTTCAATGTCATACTATATTATGACTACTTATTTCACAATTTTGATGCTATACTATGATTAATTTTTGCTTTTTTTCGACCTATGACTACTTTTTTCTCATTTTCGATGTCATGCAATACAATGGCTAAATTTTGCACTTTTTCTACATACTATATGGTACGAGGGCAACAACGACAAAAAAGTAGTCATAGCAGAGTATGATGTCAAAAATAAGAAAACATTTGTCATAGTATATAGTATAAGGTCGAAAATTAGAAAAAAGTAGTCAGTTATAATATGAGGTCGAAAGTGCAAAAATCAATCATAGTTTTACATGTCGCTGAAAATGAGAGAAAATTAGTCATATGACTAATTTTTTCTCACTTTTGAGGTCATCATATACTATGACTACTTTTTTTCATTTTCAACGTCATGCTATATACTATGACGGATTTTTGCACTTTCGACCTCACATTATAACCATTACAAATTTTTTCTCATTTTCAATGTCATACTATATTATGACTACTTTTTCACAATTTCGTTGTCATGCTAAACTATGATTAATTTTTGCACTTTCAACATCATGCTATACTAAGACTACTTTTTTCACAATTTCGATGCTATACTATGATTATTTTTGCTTTTTTTCGACCAGACTACTTTTTTCTCATTTTCGACCTCATACTATACCATGACTAAAGTTTGCACTTTTTCAACGTCATGCTGTGCGAAAATGACGAACACGTAGTCATAGTATAATATGACGTCAAAAAAGTAAAACAATTAGTCAACGTATTGCATGATGTTGAAAATTAGGAACAAGCAGTCAGAGCAGAGTATGAGGTCAAAAATGAGAAAAGGTAGTCAGTTATAATATGAGGTTGAAATTGTGCAAAAATCCATCATAGTATAGTATGACGTTGAAAATGAGAGAAAAGTAGTCATATGACTAATATTTTCTCACTTTTGACGTCATCCTATACTATGACTACTTTTCCTCATTTTCAACGTCATGCTATATACTATGACGGATTTTTGCACTTTTGACCTCATATTATACCATTACAAATTTTTTCTCATTTTCAATGTCATACTATATTATGACTACTTTTTTCACAATTTCGATGTCATGCAATACGATGGCTAAATTTTGCACTTTTTCTACATACTATATGGTACGAGGGCAACAACGACAAAAAAGTAGTCATAGCAGAGTATGATGTCAAAAATAAGAATCAGTTATAATATGAGGTCGAAAGTGCAAAAATCAATCATAGTTTTACATGTCGCTGAAAATGAGAGAAAAGTAGTCATATGACTAATTTTTTCTCACTTTTGACGTCATCCTATACTATGACTACTTTTTTTCTCATTTTCAACGTCATGCTATATACTATGACGGATTTTTGCACTTTTTCAACATCATGCTATACTAAGACTACTTTTTTCACAATCTCGATTCTATACTATGATTATTTTTGCTTTTTTTCGACCAGACTACTTTTTTCTCATTTTCGACCTCATTTTTTGCACTTTTTCAACGTCATCCTCTACTATGACTACGTTTTTTTCTCATTTTCAACGTCATGATATGATGGATTTTTGCACTTTCGACCTTATATTATACTGTTACTAATTTTTTCTCATTTTCAAAGTTTTCACAATTTCGATGTCATGAAATACGATGGCTAAATTTTGCACTTTTTCTACATACTATATGGTACGAGGGCAACGACAAAAAAGTAGTCATAGCAGAGTATGATGTCAAAAATAAGAAAACATTTGTCATAGTATATAGTATAAGGTCGAAAATTAGAAAAAAAGTAGTCAGTTATAATATGAGGTCGAAAGTGCAAAAATCAATCATAGTTTTACATGACGTCGAAAATGAGAAAAAAAAGTAGTCATATGACTAATTTTTTCTCACTTTTGACGTCATCCTATACTATGACTACTTTTCCCTCATTTTCAACCTCATATTATACTATGACTAAAGTTTGCACTTTTTCAACGTCATGCTGTGCGAAAATGACGAACACGTAGTCATAGTATAATATGACGTCAAAAAAGTGCAACAATTAGTCAACGTATTGCATGATGTTGAAAATTAGGAAAAAGTAGTCAGAGCAGAGTATGAGGTCAAAAATGAGAAAAAAGTAGTCAGTTATAATATGTGCAAAAATCCATCATAGTATAGCATGACTTTGAAAATGAGAGAAAAGTAGTCATATGACTAATTTTTTCTCACTTTTGACGTCATCCTATACTATGACTACTTTTTTCACAATTTATACTATATTAATTTTTGCTTTTTTTCGACCTATGACTACTTTTTCTCATTTTCGATGTCATGCAATACGATGGCTAAATTTTGCACTTTTTCTATATACTATATGGTACGAGGGCAACAACGACAAAAAAGTAGTCATAGCAGAATATGATGTCAAAAATAAAAAAACATTTGTCATAGTATATAGTATCATGTCGAAAATTAGAAAAAAGTAGTCAGTTATAATATGAGGTCGAAAGTGCAAAAATCCATCATAGTTTTACATGACGTCGAAAATGAGAGAAAAGTAGTCATATGACTAATTTTTTCTCACTTTTGACGTCATCCTATACTATGACTACTTTTTTTCTCATTTTCAACGTCATGCTATAGTATGATTAATTTTTGTACTTTTTCGACATCATGCTATACTATGTTCACATAGACTTCAGACTGAATGATTTTTTATTTTTGACATACGAAAATGACGTCATTTTCGTATGTCGTCGAAAAAATAAGTCACTATTTGAGTACAGTGGTTCCCAAATAGTGGGGCGCGCCCCCTTTGGGGGGCGGGTGCGATACCTGGGGGGGAGGGACGTGTGACCCTGGGGAACAGGCTTTTTTTTTGAGCCGTACTAGTATAAAGTGTAATTGCGCATGTGGCAGTGGCGCTGTCATTGTTACTTCTGTCACGTTTGCGACAGTGCAACATTTTACTACTTACAAGACAACAGGTTTGCCTTGGTTACCTTGGTTACCAGAGTTGAGTCAACAGAAAGCTCCGACTGCGTTCTGTCTAAAGCCTCTGTTATTCAACAAAACAACCGCCAACATGAAAAAGTTTTTAACAGGGATGAAAAGAATAGCGGAGAGAGACAAAGATAATGAGACAAAAGAAAGTCACCCGAAAGCTAAGACGAGGAAATACGACGGAGCCTATTCAGCGCTTGTCTTCACTGTCACTACAGTTGGAGAAGAGAAAAGACCGGTGTGTTTGCTGTCTCTAAAAATGCTCGCAGCAGACAGCATGAAGCCAAATAAATTAGCGCATCACTTAAATACGTTACACTTCAATCGCGCCGATAAGCCGCTAGTTTTTTCAGCGAAAACGTGCTGAATATTGCCAACAGTCATCCCGCTTTGTGAAGGCTACTTCAGTTATGCAGAGATGGATAGTCCCGGTGGGGACTGGGGGGCGCGAATAGTTTTCTTCTTGCTAGGGGGGGGGGCTTAACAGAAAATAATTGAGAAGCACTGATATAGTATGATGTCAAAAGTGACAAAATAAGTCATAGTATAGTAGATGTCAAAAAATGAGTATAACTATAGTATGTCGAAAATGTGAAAAAAATCTGGCTGGTCCAGAGCTGGACCGCTACAAAAGGAGGGAGGAGAACTACAGTGCATGGGATTGTGTAAAAAAAATTAATTATCAAACGTGACAGTCTAGGGCTAATAGGAGAAATGACTTGTGGTCTCTTACAGCCGCTGGTCTGGTGTGGTTCACTAAACACTGGCGCACCACACCAGCTGAAAATATAACATGGTACAAATTTGGTCTCCCGATAGAACCGAGTGTACCAGACTAACAAATGTGAAAACTCCCTTGGACTTAAAGTTATCCTTAAAAGGACAGTTTATTGTACCAGAAGGTGTTTCTGCAGCTTCAAACATATGTATTTATCAGCTTGTAACCACCTGTCTTGCCCTCAGACTGTGAGCAAGCCAACGCCAAAAGCAAAAGAGCATAAAAAGGAGCTCAGTGGAACCTGTCCGGCCAACATCAGCTCAATAAAAGAGGAGACCCAGCTACTGCTCTGAACTGTGACAGGCCCCTGAAAGCAGGGGAAGCCACATTTGTTGAGCACAAAGATCCTGCTGTTTGGTGCTCTATCTGTGACTGAGGACAGGATGTTAGGAGAAACCGGGAGAGTTGTATAAACAGAGACGATGCTGAGCAAGGACAAAAAAAAAAAAAAAAAAACTCCTATGAAAATTAATCTTAAAATAGTTTTTCAACGAGAAAAAGATTTAATTTGTAACTAGTTTATTCTAATCCACAAAAAAACTGGGTCCGAATCATCCTTTAATGCATTTTCCAGAAGTCTCGAGGAGAAATGTTCCTTTGTTTAAACATTTAGGTACAACTTGAGATGCTTTGGGAACGCTTACTATTGCCTATTATAATGGTTCAAACACAAAATATACCTTGATATGCATAAATCTACAGTTTCCAGTGTCTCCGCTCCTGGTGCTGCAACCAATCAGCGCCAGGGAAGATTAATGGCGCCGTCGGACTGGTCGATTAGCCATTAGCGTGTCAAATAACATTGCATTGAGGTATTACAGCTTCCCAAGCTTAATCTTCTTTTGAATATTTTATATATGCTTGAAAAAAAATCTGCAAATACCAAAACTGGTGTTCAACTATATTCTGGCATTGAGCAAATGGAAATCATTTCAGTAATTCTGACTGACCTAAAACAGGAATCGTCGATTGTGGAGAAAAAAAAAAAAAAAAAGGTTTAGTGTCTCTTTACGTAGTTTATGTAAATATTTGGTTTCTATTGTGCTTGTTTTTAAATCATCAAGCGAAGTTATAAATCTTTAGGCTTTTCCTGAATATGACAAAACCTCGGTCTGAGTTCACATGATGAAATGAGGAAAGCAATGAGTGGAATGTGGAATTGCTGAGCAGATTTCAACACATAAAGCGAGCGCGCTGCAAGCAGGCACTTGCCACCGTGTGCGTGCGTGAAGGCGTGTGTGTGTGTGGCCTGTGTGCGTCTTTAATCCTTTGTAAAGGCTGGCTTTGACTGGCCCAGAAATCGGATGTTTTCTCATTCGAGCTTTTCCCAGACACACCTCTTCCTCCTCCTCCTTTTTTCTATTCTCTTCTTATTTCTCGCCCATCTATCGCTCTGTCTGACCCCCATAATTTATTTTGCATTCGTCTGTAACTGCGTTGCCTTGGGAGGATTTTTTCTTTTTTTTTTTTTTTAAACAATTTAGACAAAAAGACAAAAGCTTCAACTTCTACCCTCCCTCTCCTCCTCTTCCCCTGTAATATGCAGACACAAATGCTCGCAGCCTTGGGGCGGAATAGTTACGGAGGTATGCGAAGTAAGTCTTTTTTAGGACTTTGAATGAACCAAAAGAAGAAAGAACGACGTGAGAGGGGGAAGGGTGGAGGACAAAGATGGAGCTACATGAAGTGTGAGAGCGAGAAAAGCCTCTGAGCTGCAGGTGTGGGAGCAAATTGAGTTAAAGCGACCGTGCTTATGGAGCGGGGAGAATAAGACGCGTGTAGAAACACAGCGACTCAAACGCTCTGTGATGGTGTTTCGAAATAACATTTTTGGAGGCTGACAAACCGCTTGTCTGGTAAATTTAAATCAGATTTCTGCTGCCTCTGCATAACCTGCAATTTCAGAGGAAATAAAAAAAGAAAGGGGCAGTATAATCAGCTGAGGCGCACAGATCTCATGCTGCTCTGATCCCTCATCCCGCCCACCGCACACAAGTCTCCCATTCTTGTATTTTCTCCTCATTCACTCCAGCGAGACGCCTGAGAGGAGGACGCATTCACTCTGTTTGCCAACACCAAAAGCTGGACTTCTTTGGGGGGGGAGAAAATGTCAATCTAGGAACAGGATTTGAATCGAGTTTATTCTGTTTTATCCTCCTGTTCTTTGATGCTTTTGCTAAAATTAGACGGAAAAAGTTGTGACAGCTTTAGAGAGAAGACAGAAAGAGAGAGAGAGAGGGAGAGAGGGAGAGAGAGAGAGAGATTTGCCTTGAAGACTTTGAAAGAAGAAACAGGAGCCAGATAAAAAAGGGGCAGCGATAATCTGCACAGCTGCTGCGTGGAGGGAAGGAGACACAGACAGATAAAGAAAGCAAGCGAGGCGAACAAGCGCGAAGGACGAGGACGACCGTTCACGTTGAAGGCCACGGGAGATATAAATACAAAGTGAAGACAAAACCCAGAGGGACACCTGTTGTCAAATTAGCAGCAATGGAGACGCGACGGGACGAGACGAGAAAGCTGGACTGAGGACAAACGCTAAACACGCCGGGCTGGAGGAAAGCAAGACGAGAAGGTTTCTTCATCATGATTTCTTCAGGTGGCGTCCCAAAATCCAACGACCTGCACGGGAGGAGCAACTTCGTCCCAGGATGGAATGAGAAGAGGAGCCTGATCCGTCAGAACCGTCCTGCTTTCACCAACTAACTTCACCGACGCCCCCCCCGCCCCCTGCTCTCCATCCCCTCACTATGTGGATACCAGCTGTGCTCCTATGGATGCTTTACTTCAGCTGTCTGTGCTCAGGTCAAGACTACAGGGACTATTACCCAACCGGAGACACGGGCACCGAGGTAGGACTTCCCTCCTCTCACTTTAGTTGATCAACTTAAACAAAAAAACATAAAAAAAGCACAAATTTTAACTCGCAGAACTTTGAAAGTCTAAAAATGATGAAATGCCTTTCCTAAGAGCGGTGCTACGTGAGGCAGATAAGCTGTATTTACGTTGGAAACATCCCTGGGTTTAGGATCCGTTTCGCCAGGGAAACGCATTCCGACACAGACGGGACTCACTGGGGAGAAATGCAGATGGGAATAGACAGGAAGACCAAAGAGATTCCCCAGAAGAGGACTGGCTGGTGCTTAAAGAATTTAAATGCATGACCAAGTATTAGGGTCCAGCTAAGAAAATAAATAAAATTAAATTATGAGAATAAAGTCATGGCGTTACAAGTATGAAATCAAAATAATGCAAACATAAAGATTTGGCATTATGAGAATAAAGTCATAGTATAACAATAATTAAGTCTTATTCTTGGAACATTGATCTTATTCTCATATCACATTTTTATTCTATGACTTTATTCTTGTATTATTTCTACTTAATCCTCGTGATGTTGACCTTATTCTCAAAATATCGGCTTTATTCTAGCAGAATTATGACCTTAGTCTCAATATTATGACTTTATTCTTGTGATGCTGAATATTCTTAAAATACTATGGCTTTATCCTCATGTAATACAACTTTATTCTTGGAATTTTCTAACTTGATTGTCATAATATTATTACTTTATTCTCATCAATTTTTTTTTCTTAGTTTGGGCCCAATACTCAGTTGTAAAAATAAAACCGGTATAAATAAAACTGATCCACATAGATTGACAGGAAGGTTTGCAAACAGCAAAAATTCACTAACCATCGTTTCCACCAGGTGCCAGTGGGATCAGCATGGAACCATTGGACTTGAGGTCAGTCCAACATCAGGAGAAGAGCAATGATGTAACTGCTAAGCCTATTAGGGAAAACACTAAATCGCTTATAATATGCTCCAGAAGGTCTGAGTAAAAGCTTCAAAGACCAGACTGAGGTATAAAAACGGGATCAAAGTGAAACAGATGAGCGCTAATGATAGCATGGCCATAAAAGAAGAACAAATATAAAAACTAACAAGAGCGGGACTAAAAATACTCTCAAATGAAGAGAGAACACAACACATAACAGAGGATGTGATATTAATAAGAGGTTCTCACAACATTTGTTGCGTAAATAAAGCAAACAAACGAATCGAGCAACAAACTGCAAACCAATAAAATGTTGATATCCATTATGATTGACCCACAGTTTCCCCTCATCATATTCTGTTAGCTTTGGCATCTCGGCTACTAGAAATATGTAAATATTGGACATAAAGGGCAGCGAAAAATGGTCCAATGGGCCAAATACATTATTGCCAGGCAGAAATATGATATCCAACCAATATTGCTTCACATTTACACATTAACCTATAATATATAATTGTTCAGAGAATTAAACTATTAAAAATCTAAAACTGTTAAGCATTATTTAACTTCCCTTTGGGATCAACACGGCATTCTTGAATTGAACTTACCAAACGTATTTAAACAAAAATTCTCCATAGAGGACATTTTTGGGCTAATTTTATTGCGTGTGCATTCTTTACTTAATTAGTATAATAAGTTTTAAATGTACGTACAGTGCTTTTTTTAAACTTCAGCTCAGATCTAAAGCAGAATATAAAAAAGTGAACATTTTCTACTCTTTCAACCGCTGTAATTTTAAAAAATACAGCGGCACTTGAGGTCAGAAGGTATCATTGCATAAATACAATGCTAAATAATAAATATGGAGGAAATAAGCTACATGGAGCTGAGGAGTCATTCTTGCAGGATCTAAAACTGGAATGACAAAAATGGGGAAACAAAAATTAATCAATCGATTCCAAAAGACACACAAGTAAACCTGAGAATTCAATTCAAAAGAATTATGAACATCTAGAAAAAGAGCAAATCAGGACCAACGTACCAGAGCCGCTCCAGCATGAGCCTCCATGAGCGGCGCGGTTTTACAAGTCGACTATATCATTAATCAGCCTGTTACAAAGAAGAACAATCCTCATTGTAATGGCCTGCAGAGGATAAGCTGTTGAAACTCACTTCCTCTTTCCTCCATCCTGCTGGCTCTGATCCAGACATTGATGTTCAAAAAAATCTCTGAAAGCAACGGCACCTAGAGGAATCACGACACATTTGTCTGTCCTGATAAAAGTGTTTCTGCTCTGAACGACAGACTGAAGCTACTTTAACTCAAAATCTATTTCGTGTTCAGCATTTTTTTACTCTAAACTTAAAGATCTTAACAGAAAAAAAAGACGGTATTTCCCAAATTTTTGCTTAAAGTTTTCCTCGCATTAAACGACAAACAATCCCGTTCTCGCTCCACCGGTGAACATGATTGACGTTCCTAAAGTGTCGGCCTTACGTCGGCTGCTGTGGTGTTGGCGAAACAGGCGGGACGCAGCCTGGGTTTTAGGTTCAAGCTGTTTTTACGTGCGTCCTTATCTCAAAGTTTGTTTTTGCAAAGCGGGAAAACGAGCTCCTGGGGAACATAAAGTGGAGCTAAAGAGGAGATTTACAGATAAAGGCATCAGCTTACTACTCAGAACTTGGTCCGGTTCTTAGTAAAAGTGAGTCGATGTGCGTAGGAGAGGGATTGCGACCCAGCAGCTTCTTCTTCACCACATTTTATCCACAACCTTTCATATATAAATCTAAACAACAGCTTCAAACACATGTTATTTCTAATAGGAAACAGGCCGGGTGAAAGACGTATGGGTGTGCGTGTAAATATTTGTGCCTCGGTGCCAGCAGTGCGTAATTCTGGACACACCCCAGAGCGCTGCATGGATCGCGGCTGGTGCGTCGTCAGAACAGAGTCCCACAGCCATGACCTCATGTCATGCGATCGCTCAACAACGCGACGGAGGAAGACGAACAGCAAGCGCCAGTGCGATAAAACGGTTCAATATCAGCTCATGTCAGCCGTTGCTCAGCTTTTCTCTGAAACGGCATCCACATCTTTAAAGATTCAAAGGCAGGAAACGGCAGAAATGCATCTGAAAACGAGTAAAGAAAGAAAGATAACAGAAGTCAATAATCATGAAGAGCAGTGGTGCAGCCATTTGTATGCATCTGCACAATCTGAGGCTTAAAAAGTGAACAATTAATAAGAATCTCGTGAACTACATATGTGACGTATTTTAGTCGCAATATGGAGAAATAAAAAAAAAAAGAAGAAGGGAAAAAAAAAGAAAATCCTCCGAACAACATGACGAGTTGATGAACTTACTTTTGGAGCTAGAAGCGGGAATGGACTCAGAAGCTCTGGTCTTGACTCCGGTCCTGACTAGCAGCAAAGACATTTTGATAGGATCTCATTGGGAAAATAAAAACCTCAGACTTTAGACTTAGAAAAAGTCTAATTGCAGCTAATTTTAAAGTTCAGCTGGCCTGAGTTAAAATTCACGACTTCTAGCCTTAAACTTGCCATCATTTCACTGAAACTGGATTATAATCGCTTTACTTCTTCTGAAGGAGAAGTTGTCAACCTTCAGAAATATCAAACAAATGAAGCCTGAGGAGTGTGCGCTGACCGAGTATAAACCACACAAATGCAGTAGTGGCGCCTCACTTCTTAAAAACCATCTTAATCCTCAGGGTCTCTGAGCGGTTTTATTTCTGTCTCGGAACATGAACGGTTTACAACCCTGAAATATTACTGTCACTTAAAAGGTTGGATCACATGAACTGTTGTCGTAACTCATTCGAGCATCTTTAAAGAGCTGTTGTGGATGGTGATGTTGTGAGCCGTCGCTCCTCCAATGACTCCAGACAGGCTCTTATAGGAGCCGCCAGTCATGACGGGCACAAGCTAACAAATTATCTGGGCAGGAGAGACGATGTTCCACAGCACAGTGTCCTGGATGACATCATCAGTTTTTGGCAAGCTACGCTAATCCGCCTCATGTGCTTTTGCCGTTCCTCTTTAACTCCATGTCGGGTCGTAAGTCAGAAACCCAGTTGGAGCAGCAGATGACATTTACCCACTTGGTGTCACAGTTCAGGTATTTGAGCTTTTTGAGACACTAATCAGCTGCTCCCAGCATTTAAAAACAATTCATTTTTGCCATCTCAGAACTAACAAACTCAAATTACAATAAGCAACATGCTTCCAGAACTTAAAAACAATAACATCTTTCTAAATACGTCCATCAATGGCCGCAGTAGTGGACTTATTATGGGCTGGGCTTCAATATGTGGGACTGTAAGAACTGGATGGAAAAAAAACAAACGTTAGTCCACAGCATTGTCACTTACACAGAAAACATTTTAAATCACCAATGATTACAATTACAAACATTCATTATCAGTCACAATAAATCCAAGTCGTCAGTTTTGGAGTTAGTTCCAGATTAGTGGAGTATAAAAACAGAATGCTGCGTCTCTATGTGCGGTTCTGCGGAAAGGCCCAACGATGACCAACTTTCACCACAAAATTATTTTAAATGTCCTGATACATGACAGCGTCCATGATAAAATGCGGTCTAAGAAAACTCCCAGAATCTTTGAAGAGTGTCCGGCCCACAGCATCACAGACCAGCTACCTTGCTTTAACATCAGAACCACATATTGATCTGTATTTTACATTTTGGACTTGGGGAAACCCAAATGGCACACTCTGCTGCACTTCTCAAGACCCTCTACATTTAGACTTTCAAACTCAAATGACTGTCATATTGATTTAAGGCATAAAGCGCAAAACTATGAAGGCGGGTTGGGGGGGGGATGGAGGAAATTAATAAGATGGAAATATGTTGCAAGAGAAGATTTGGGAGTGGGAGATAACCAGGGATCTGGTTTCTGTTTAGATAATGCCAGCTGTGCCAGTCGACCTCTTCTCACCCCGCGAATCTAAACAACCTCTGATATTCCCAAAAGAAAAAGTGATTAGGTGTGAAGCAATCCCCCCTGACATTTCCAAACCCACAGCTCTGATTTCCCAGTCCGTTAAACAATTATTCAGCTATCTTTCATCTACTGTTGCTCTATGGCAGAAACATCTTTGTTGAATGACTCACGGTAGGACGGTTTTAGAAAATAATGCCAACCGTAAAATTTGATTTCCTGTGCCAAATCCATTGAAATTAAAACATTAATATGTGGCAATAATCTCCAGCATATTTGGTTCCTTCTTATGCGTTGTCATGTGAGAATCCTTTAAACGGGAACAGCGTCACACTCAACATGATCCTAGCTCTGTCTCTAGAGTTGTTTTCACAGATTCAGGTTTAAAAAAAAGAAGAGAATATTTAGAGAAGAGCCTGAATCTGGGCTGAATCCGGAGCAGCAACGGTGCTCAGGTGAGGAAAGGGCAAGCGTTTTCCTAATTACTAACAGTAGCCGACAGCGACATGTTACAACACATTGGTAGCTGAGGTATTCATTGTTTATCCTGCACAACCAGTGAGCCTGAATAGATAAGCTCACCCATATCTAACAGTTTTACTATCAGAAATAAACCCTGGGAACGGATTGTTTTTGATTTGAAGCCATAAAAAGGAGTTTTTCTTAATGATTTCATCTGGATTATACAAAAGTATTCAATCCCCTTTGAACGTGTTTATATTTTGTCACGCCACAACCACAAATTCAAGCTATGTTCACACAGCGACCCATATCCGCTGTGTGGACGACCCGATTCCTTTCTTTGTTTTCAAAGCATCTGCAGCATAAACTGTCATTTTATCGGATTTTTACGTCACTCCTTTGAGAAATGCGTCATAATTCTGCACCGGAGGAATCCAGACGCTGGAGGTAAACAGTGGCTGAAAATTATAATTACGGAAATTAACTCATAGTGAATCCCCGTCACAATGAGGTTGTTCAGGAGTCTGAACAACCTCATTGTTCAGACTCCTGTACAGACGCAGCCATTGCTATGAGTTGTGCTTTCTTTTAATCAATTTCCTCTGTCTTATTTTGAACATGACAATACGGTTGGCTCCCTCTGCTCAATAATCTGCAGATGGCCGATTACGCCTTTATTACACCTTTTAATTTCCTTAAAAAAAACATCAGCGGTGATGTTTGCCATTGTTATGTCTCCCTAATTGTTGATTTTCAAGAAGTTTTTTCCTGCGTACTCCTCCTCCAGGCTCCAACCCAGTCACATGACCAGTCCAGTTTGGAGACGGTGACCAGCATGGACCAGCTGCTGCAGCTCTTCTACCCTGAATACAGTCTGATCCAGCAGTGCATGAGGAAAAGATCTTGGCACTCCTCCTCTTCCTCATCTTCTTTCCCTTCCTCGTCTTTCTCAACCTCTTCGGCGAGCCCTTTGGTCCGCCCCGACAACGACGTGTGGGTTCCGATGCGGGAGGAACCCGTCTACAGAGTGGACGGAACGCTAGCCGGTAACCTGAATACAAATCTTGTTTTCTAACTCTTATTGAAACGACCAAATCTAGTTATTGAATCCTATTTTCAGTCATTCTGGAAGAGATCCAGCGGACCTCGTGCCAGCCGAGAGAGGTGTGCGTTGAGGTGGCTAAAGAGTACCCAGAATCCACCAGTCAGCTGTACCTCCCCCGCTGTGTGGCGCTGCATCGCTGCGGCGGTTGCTGCGGGAACGAGGCTTTTTACTGCACCAACACGAGCTACAGTCTCGTCAATAAAACCGTGAGTCACACCGACTTCAGATTTCTTGCTTTGATTTTGTTGCCAAACTCAAATGTTTAGTGTCGTCAGAAACAGGCTCTTAATCTGTTACATCACTATAGAGGAATTTTGGCCCTCCCCTTCAAGAATTAAAAGATTTTTCCAGTGTTGAAATTAAGACTAGGCTTTGACTAGACCACTGAAAATGTTCACTTTTTTTTTTTAAAGCCAATTGTGTCAGCAATCCAACAGAGGTCGTCCAAATTCCTTTTCCAAAACGATGCATTTTTCTTCTTTTAACAACGCCGGACGAAATGGCAGACAGAGCAGGAGAGGAGCACAGCTTAAATTAAATCAAACCAAACTTGTATGGCGCTTTTCTGGACAATAAAAGAGAATTAAATCAGTCATTTCCATTAAGTGCACATTCACACGTGGAAGTATATTAAACTTTAACATTACACCAGAGGTAAGGCCCGGGTCTTTTGATCGATGCAGCCTCTGAATTTGGACTCGGTGTAAAAGCACTGGGCCTGTCATCATAAACTGTGCTGAACAATAAATTGTCCTAGAAATTATTGCGGTAAACTATAACATTGTTGTTTTTAGATCAATTTTATGTTACATATTTATAATAGCATAATACTGCAAGACCAATAAACTGTAAAAATGTAATAAATACCCAACACTCGACCTGGAAGATAGTTTAAATATCCAAAATAAAACCACCAAAAGCACACAACCTAAACCATAAATAGAAGAGATTATGATGTTTGCAATCAAAGTTGTCCTTCATAAAATAGTATAAAGGAAATTACTGGGCTCGTTTTAATTTATCATGTGATTAATTTATTGATTCACTGAGCTTGACCTTCAGGTCTGGAGTTAATGGTTGGACGTTCTTCACCTCTTACATTTCTGGTACAGACTGAATATTTAAAATATTTCAGCCTGCTTCCTGCTGTCATACAGGATCTATTTAAGTGATTTCTTTACTCTAAAAGCCTTGCATACATCAAACCTTAATGTAGCAAGTGAAATTGGACTAAAACATGAATGTAATCAAGGTGGAAAGGTTGGTTTGAATGCTGTCTTTTCTCATGCCTGATATTAAATGTTGTTTTTCAATGTGAAACATTTAAATGTGGCAACAAAATAAGCAAAAAAGAAAAAACAACAACAACAACAAAAAAAACAGACGGAATCTATAAAGATTTCATAGCGCTGTAAATCTGCCTTCACACCTCAAACCCATCTGGACACCAAAACCAATTTTCACAATTATGTATCTGGTGGTGCAACACGGCCCACTCCGGAGGGACTAGGTTGTGACTGGACGCGGCGTTTAGAGTCACGCCCATCTGCACAACAACTGCTCACAACAAAAGCGCCTTTCTAAAACCACGACGACTTCTTAAGACTGGAGACACACCTGTCCCTGTGAGCATCTAAACATTTCATCTTCCTCCCTGCCAGCTGATGGAGCTGTCTCCGCCCAGGATGGATCGCTCAGTAGCCATGGTAACATTCGTCAACCACACCTCGTGCGAGTGCCTCTCCAAGCGGCCGCTTCACTCCATCATAAGGCGAGCGGCAACAGATCATCTGTGAGTAAGAGACGCGCTGATGTCCGTCTACGCCTTTTCTCGTCTCATGCGTTATTAAACACGTATGGCCGCGTGTGTGGGGGTGTGTGTGTGTGTGTGTGTGTGTGTGTGTGTGTGTAGGTGCTCCCCTCCTGAAGTCCCCTGTGCCTCCGGATCGTTATGGGATCCAGTGAACTGCGTGTGTGTCTCGGCAGACACCATCAGCTACACTCAAAAACAAACAGGTGAGAGTTGAGGCCCTCTGTCCCTCAGCTGTAGTCCAGTCCCTCCAGACCGTCTGTCTGTCCTGAAGCTTTTAAACGCAGCCCTGCTGCAACCACGGCTGGATTTCAGCATGCCGTCACGCTTCGAAAAAGCCTCTTAATTCATCCGATTCAGGACTACTCAAATATAAATCTTGAAGGTCGACAAAAACAAACTAAACTTGTACGCGGCTCCAGCTAAAGTCCATCTCTTTGCTTTTGTGAAGGTAGAACAAAAAGTTTTTTTTACAGTCCAAGCAAATAGGACATAATAGAGTGTTGGACACAATGATCAACTTCAATTCTTGATTTACATTTTTGCCAATCGTCAGTGATCACTGCAGCCCCACACTGAATCAAAGGCCTCCAATTAAAGGCTGCATTTGACATGTTTAAGTGTGAAATTACATGTTGCATTTAAAGACGTATTTAAAGAGGGATTCTACAGAATATTGCCTTTTTAATAATAATAACCTTTATCTAACCAGGTTTGTCTCATTCAGATCAAAAGATCTCTTTTACAAGAGAGACCTGGCAAAGACTGGCAGCGTTTAGATGAGTCACAGATCTAGTCATGCACTTGGAGATTCAGCCCAGATTCTCCACACCCTGAAGAGACAATCAGAGTGAAAAGAGGAGGATGATGATGATGATGATGATGGTGGTGTCGGTGGTGCCAGAGCGTTTCTAACTAATCCTCCCTGCCGCAAAGTTGATACACTTGAAGCAGGAATGTTTTTGTGGTGTTTTTCCTGTACAATCATGCCAGCACCTTTCATCTTCAGACCTTCTCCAACTCCAAACTCTCATACTTGACTTATTACATGAGCACAATAACTATTTTTAATCCTGTAGGGCACATATACAAATTACTGTCTGTAAACTGCGCCCAAACTCAAGTCTCCACGTGCAAATGTAGTGCAATAAACGTAATCAGCGGCGCGCGAGCTCCCTTTGGATTATGTGACGCAGTCAGCTGATGAAACCTCAAGAACAATAATTATCCCTGTGAGGCTTTCAGCCAGACATCATCAGCATCATCTGGTATGATGTTTATGACATTTATCTAATCATTCAAGCATCTTCACGTCAACAAAACGTCAGTTTAGTTCGCCAATTCTCATGGAGTGGTTTTCTGTCTTAAATACCGTGTTTCTCTGTTCCAGAGGCGCTGGACTCGGGTCTGCTGGCTCTCTGCGGGCCCAACAGGGTTCTGGAAGAATCCACCTGCGAGTGCGTCTGTCAGAACGGACTGACGGAAGCCAGCTGCTATCCAGGCTGGAAACTGGACCAGAACACCTGTAAGGAGACGAATCAGACTAGTCTGTCGGCTGAGGGGAATGGATTCAGGCGGGGGTCCAATGTTAGGTTCATTTTAGGGTTTTGCCTTCTTCCACATATTTGCTGAGTTTCATAAATGGATTGGCTTTAAAGAGCAAATTAGGCAAAGCTCTGGGATGTTGTTTTTATAAGCTAACGCTCCATTAATCACCTTCA
The DNA here is from genome assembly GCA_902982915.1 of Phalloptychus januarius. NCBI lineage: Eukaryota > Metazoa > Chordata > Actinopteri > Cyprinodontiformes > Poeciliidae > Phalloptychus > Phalloptychus januarius. The sequence goes on from CADWAE010000467.1 coordinate 2,591,734, forward strand.
CCGCTCGACCTGATCCGTCTGCCGTGCTCTTTGATCTCTATGATTAATAATGATGGAGGCTATTTACTCATCAGATAACATCTGAAGCCACTTAGCTGTGCAGAATTTTCATTTGTCGGAAACAAATGCACAGAAGACATTTCAGGTTATTACTGGTGAAAGTATCACAAGTAATAACCTATCTATTTTGCACCACTTTGTGTTTAAATCACATTAACACATCTTATATTGCTTTGTACTCAGGAATACTGATTAGCCAATGAATGGTCTTCATACTACAGTCACTAGAGAAACTCACTGATCACTAAATCACTAAATGTGAGACTGCAAGCATCACCTGGCTAGACCTCTGTTGAATTAGGTCAGTCACCTTAAATGGGGGTATGCAGTCACTTCTTTCAGGTTTTCATTAAACTGTCAATATTTTGAAGCCTTTTTGGTCTGTTTTCCGATGAAAATATTAGCAAAAAGGAGGTTTTTTTTTTTTATTTTATTTTATTTTAAAAAAGCCAAATTATGTTGCTTATGATTGATTTGTAAAAGCAATAAAAAGAGTAAAACGTCCAAGGGGGAAAATACATTTTAAAGGCATTTTATCCAGTTTGTTGCTTGTGTAAACTTCTAGCTATTTCAGGTTTTCCCCAACAGTGTTTACTGTAAATACCACAAATTGATACAGACCATGGTATAAGAAAAAAAAGAAATTGGTCTTTATGCAAATTTTACACAAGTACGAACACGAAACCTTATCTGATTGAGTTCTGGTTGCGTAATAACTGCTCTGAACTCCCTCTTCTTCCTACCTTTGTGGTCAGGTGAGTGCCAGTGCGAAGGCCAAGGCGAGGGGAAGCTGTGTCCTGCTGGACAGCGGTGGGACGACGAGCTGTGCGGTTGTGTGTGCGCGGTGGAGTGTCCCAGGAACCAGCCCCTAAATCCGGACACGTGTCTGTGTCAGTGCAGAGAGAGTCCCCAGACGTGTCTACGGCAGGGCAAGAGGTTCAGCCCAAACACCTGCAGGTGAGAGAACTGGAAGGAAGAGAGGCTGAGTTTATTTCAACAAAATGCTGCACTCGACAAGAAGAAAATCCACTACAGAGTACAAAAAAAGTCAATCCCCCCAAAACTCAACTTTCATGCTGATTTGGAGTTTGTCTGATGTGTAAGGAATCTTTTTTTCTTTACTTAGTCCAACAATAAAACTTAAGATCTATTCTAAAATGAACATGACCGCATTTCAACTGAAGCCAGATCCCACTATCGTTAGCAATTGAATGAAACTTTTCAACTTTTCTCAAGTTGAAGTCTAAAGTGAAAAATTCTGATTGGAAATAAAATTGGACCCAAATCAAAGCCTTGAGGAACTCCGTAAGTAATTAAAGCCAAGAAACATGGTGGAACACCATAATCATGAATGTATCCCCAAAACAACCATAAGAAATGTCTTTTGAAAGTTTTGGAAGACCATAATGTGGACAAGAGAACGGCGGTGACTCGCAGATTCGGTTAAAAAAACAGCCTTAAAATTAAGTCATCCATAAAGGGAGATTTTCCAGGTGTGATGCCAACAGCACATAAGCCATATGAATAATCAGTCTAACAGTAAACCCGTGAATCAGCTTCAGCTGAAAACCGGCAAGTGTTGATGCGTCATGACCAGGCATGGGCTGGACACCGATCGCACGATACGAAGTGGATTCAAAACGTTTACACACCCTTTGTAATTCTTTTCATGCAATGTTTCTCTTGACGGACACGTCATGCATCACTCTCAAGGAGGAAAACTTTCACTGTTTGTCTTTTTTACCCGTTCACATCTTTCACCGCAACCTTTTATGGACTTGGGGCATCCGAAGCATTTGCTCGGGGTTTTGCGAGCGTGTCGTGGTTCCCACAGCCTGCGCGCACCGGATCAGCGTCCCTCTGACCCGAGAGGCCCTGTAGAGGGGAAGGGGACGGGGTGAACTCGATGAAAGCAAGACAGACAGATGGAGTGACAAGCACTATGAAAACACACCAGCAGACAAGAGCTTCAGAATGATTGATTCACACTCTTAGCTTTACATGTGGGAAATCCTACAGGAAACTGAAACATGTGGCCTTTACTGGCAGCTCACTAAACATTCTCAGCTTAAAGGAACACAAGCATGCTTACTGGAGCTAGACCTCAATGCTGTTTTGAACTGAAAACATGTCAGAGCATCAAACATTTTTATATTCTTCTGGAAAATTAGGACACTTTTCTCTCATGTGCTTCCCATGCAGAATGACAATACTAGAATTCATTCAATAACTTCCACAGCCATGTGATTTCTTCTGTTTTCGCCACACATTAATCACCTAATAAAGAGTGGAAACAAAGCGCAGGTTTCAACAGATTACCTAATTTATGGATGGAAAAAAGCTGCTCCTGTGTGGAAAAAAAAAAATACTTTTTAAGCACGAGTGTCTGCTTAAGTCTATGGGACATCATCAGTTGGATGGAAGTCCAAACTTTGGCTAGGCCACTCTGGCCAGATTGCAGTGCAGCACAACATCAACAAAATACTGAAATAAATATTCACGGGTTTAACATGGACGGTCCAACTCCAAATTTTAACTGTCAAATTTAAATAGAAGCACATAATAATTACTGGTAGGTTTATTAAAAAATTTTTCTTAATTTGTGGCCTTTTTCACAGCCTTGAAAATCCTGGAAAATCTTCCTAAAGCTCCATTTAATCAAGGAAGATATTCAATTTGACTTTCAAGCCAAGTTTCAACGGTGCTCCCCCTCAAATCAACTCCAGCCATCCAATAAAGTTCATATTTTAAACAAAAGACAAATTATGGCTGAAAAATGATTAAAGTGATATAAATTCAAATTACAGTCCGTCCTTAACCCCGCTACAATCTTTAACGTCTTTTAAATATCTGCTAATTTTGCTATGTGCTAAATTAGCACACAGCAACGAAAAAACGGGTAAATTACAAATAAATACGAAATAAAAGCTACCTTAGCCACCCGCCTTCATATTTTTATCTGATATTAATCTGTTATTGGCTAAAAATACTTTTATTTCGAAATAGAAAAGGTTTGACTTTACCTTCATTCCGAAGAGAAGCTAGCTTTCGTTACTGATTAGTCAACTACCGCCAGCTGCGTCGACGCTGAGTTCAAGTACAAATCATGCCGTAGTAAAACTGAAACTGTCGCCTAAATCAGTCTTATTCTGTGAAAAATCGCTTTGTTTGGAACATTAGTTCAAAATTTAAAGTTCGAAGGCTAAAATTGTAATTTCAACAAATTAAAAATGTGATTTTGTAAAGAAATTCGCAAAAGACGTTTTTATTATTCATCTCGTGACCGTTACTTGAGAAAGCTATGAAACATCCGAAGGTTCCTGAATGCGAATGAATAAAAAAATATTCATATGATAATGATTCAAACCAAAAACATGAAAGTCAGGCACCTAACAATAACAGACTGTTCTTCTAAGCACATTTTGTCCTCATATTCTATGAATCATATGAACAAAATTGTATCTATTTTCTCATTTGTTTGTGGAAAGATGGTTTTTAAGGTCATGGTTTCAAGTTCAGGATGCATCCGAGCATAACGATAAGGCATTTATTATTTCATACAATCACTCTTTGTACTGTTTAGTCTGATTTAACATCTGGTCACAGTAGTTAGTCCACGGGCGACTGTACACCTGCTGCGATTTTAAAGACAAGAGTTCCCAGACTTCTCCCCTCTCTGGAAAAATACTATTTTTTTCGCCTCACACAGAATCTTTTGATGCACATGCAAATAAAACTTGGATAGAGCTCTATCCAGAAAGGATGTGGGGATGTGAATAATGTATAGTATGCATGATCAGAGGACACAAATCTCCCTTGTGTATCCTTTTTTATTTCCCCTCTGTTCCTCATCCCAACCTCACCCCGTTCAAAAATCCTCCCTTCTCCCCTCCTGTTTCTAAATCCATCTTTTGTCTTCTTCGCCCACATTTCTGCCTCTCATCCTCTTTCGTTCTCTCTCAAGTTGCTACAGGCTTTCCTGCAGAAACCCCAGACGAGAGTGCCAGGACGGATTCTACTACAGCAGCCAGGTCTGTCAGTGCATCCCCAAGTACATGAAGTGGAACTACCAAACGAGAAAGTGAGGGAGAGGGATTTATCCCGCTGAGATCGGAAACTTTTCCACCCGAGTGACTCCATGCACAGGAGCTGGAAACGGATCTACGTATAGAGACATGCAGCGTTTGTGGGGAGGTTTAAGCCACCTGTGCTGAGTCACTTCTCAAGTGAACCATCTCAAACTTCCCAAGAACAAAGGAAAGGGCCAAAAAAAGCCACGTTTATCCTATAAAACTCTTCAAAAAGAGGCAACAAGGACAGATATTTGATTCTTTCCACAATGCAACTCCGCCTGGAAAGCCCCTCGAGTTTGACTGCAAACGCACAGCAACAAGGTGGGATGGACCAGACCGACCAACGTGTTGCAGCAAGAGGAATGCCAACCACCAACCTGCTGAGGAGCTGCAGCTCATGCCTGTGTGAAATGGAATGTGAATAAGATAATAACAGACCCGACTGCATGCTTTTTTTTTTTTTCCCATAATAAATGTGGGAAAGAAAAATCTTAAGGCAAATTTCCAGATTGGCTGGAAGGAAAGTCTTGTGGAGTGGATCTCTAAAGTGTACACACCCTCTGTTATAATGCCAGGTTAAATCAGACGAATCATTTTCAAGATGTGAGAAGCAGATAGACTCAAACCAAAGACTGAACATTAAGAAACGTTAAATGCACATGTTTTTTTTTAAAAAAGTACATTTTTACTCTCCTAACTGACAGCAAATACAAATAATTTTAGCTAAATCTAACACGAAACTAGAGAAGTTTTGGGGTCTGATTTAAAAAAAAAAAAAAAAAAGTTTGTCTCTTTATTCAGTGTATGTAAACTTCTGGTTCCGACTGCAAATGTTTTAAAATTTTTTTTTCCCTGTCATTCTAACCGGGGTATGTACACTTTGTTTCTGGTTCTTTACATTCCCCTCTTTTCGATGAGGTTGCATTTCTACGTCCAGCCACAACCTGACAGTTCTGGGTCTGCTTCTAATTTATCTGTTCCCGCTCCACGTAATTTTATTTTTATATATTTAAACGTTTTATAGAAAGAGAAAAACTAGTGGCATTTTGAAGATGGATTTGCAAGTAGCTGTACATAACTGTATTTAAATCACAATAATAACTAGAGAGCAATTATATTATTTTAAAGCGAAGCAAGCCGCATTGTTTTGCAACAGGTTTTGTTGGAGACATTTTTTAATGATGACTGCTGCTTATTCCTCTGACTCACCGAAATATAGTGTTAGTTATTTAATTCTCAGTTTTGATGCTTAGTGCTGGGTGGAAAGAGAGACTGCAGTGTAGCTAGGATTGTAATAGCGATAAAGGCATCCTCCACCCCTCAACCAATCAAAATGCATGAAATAATAATCCACGATTCTGGGAGGGGATAAAATGCAGTCTAGTTCCTATCCTCATTACTCTCAGCAGCAAAAATAAAAGCACTGGTTTTGGATCAAGAAGCAAAAATTGCGCATTTCTTATCTGGTTCTTTTTGGGGTCCATTTCTGTAATGCCGCCCTGGGAAACTGCCCATATCGAAAAGCGCAAATCCATCACTACTTCAGTAAGTATTGATTAAAAGCTCTGTCTGACTGAGCTGTTGTCTTCTGATTTGTCTCATTTTACATCACTAGATGTCTTCATGAATTTAGAAAAGCTATTTTAATTCAGTTTTTTCCAAGTCCCTAAATTCTGAGGTTTTCATTCTCAGAAATCTGAATCGGTGTGAAATGAATCAGTCTAGCATTTTCCATGGAATAAATTCACTTTTCAGTGATGACCGTAGTTGCTAAAATACACAACTTACAAGAAACTAGAAAGGAAAACTTTCTGAGTTTGACTTGAATCCAGACGGTTGTCGTCGCACCGTCAATATCCACAAGTATAAATTGTTTTTGCCAACTACAAAGATGTTCAAGAGAATGGGACAGCTACCAGACACAAAAAGGTTTTAAGTCTTGCATTTTTACACAATACTAAAAGAAACACAAGCTAGGAAGAGTCATTACACGGCAAAAAACACAAAATCTTTTACACTGATAAAAGTATTAGTTCCACTGGCAAATATTTTATATATAACTAGTATGACTAGCTGAGCACCTGCTCCAACAATCAACAACTTCAAGCTCTACTGAAAATGATGTAAAAGGTCCAGCTGAAAACGCAGCATCATGCCGATTTCATCAACTCTAAGATGATAAATCTGTCAGACAGGCTTCTTGTTTTCTTTTAAACAGTTTAAGGAAAACTTATTTTTGGCCTGAGCAGGAGTCAAGTGTGTGAAACCCGCCCCGCCAAATCCTCTCTAAATGGCATGTCTAAACTAATCAGATAACTTTGACAACAGGGCAGAGGTCAAAGTTCACGCACAAATTCTCGAGCCAGACTCTACGGATAGAGTCCTGTAGATAAAGGATATCACTAGCTGCAGAATCTAATCTCCATCTCTCCGTCGACATGAAAGACATGCCAGCCCACATCATCACACTGCCACCACCAAAAAGCAGAGAAATTTTACCTTTTTGCTTCGTAGTAGTGTGGGACCATTTAAGAGGAAACAGGCTTTCCAACGGCAAATGAAACATTCTTGCTCAGTGACTGTTCACTGGAACTACGAACACCTGCGGGAAACAACCTAATTCCTAATTTGGGCTCAAGTTCCTTCCTCGTCTAAAGTCTCGGGTTGCCGTGTCGACAAAGAATATAAAAAGTAACGGGAAAAAAGGGTGATTCAATTTCATTTTGGCCTGCTTACCTGGCGCTCCCTCTCGTCTGAAATGACACCTAACGAAATAATAAAGTATCTAAAATATTTCATTTCTCAAATTTTTCTGCAGGTCTGCGCAGAACCTAAAAAAAGAATGAAACCCTGTAAGGCAATTTGAAACATTTTAATCTCCCCCCTTCCCCTCAAGAACAAAATATAAACCTGGCTCCGGCATTTATATGATAAGCCATTGAAACTCTTCGTATATTTACAAAAGATATACATTTACATACCTATAAAAAAAAGCAAATAAATAAAACCTGTCGCTGCTCATGAAAAGACACATGCGGCCTCACAGTAACACTTTGATGAAGCGATCCTGAAGGAGAAATATCGCTGAGGGAGAGTCGTCACAGCGATCAATCGAAACGTTATGAAAAGTTAAAAAAAAAAAAAAAAAAAAGCCAGAAAGAAAGCACACCCAAATGTGAATAATGATCGTCATCTAAAACAAAAGTCATCGAGATAAATTAGTAGGTCACTGGCACATTTTCTGGTTCATAATTCTTGTTAACTTACACACACAGCTTTGCTATGAGCTATTAAAAATGGAGCCATTTCTCGAGTCAACACAGTGGTGAATAAAAAGTGAGCAGCTTTAGCGCGTCGGAAAGCATCCAGGTGACAATAAAGCAATGTGTACCCTCAGATCTTCTTTGAACGGGAAAAAACGGGAAGTTACCTTGGAGACTAGATGAAGGTTGGAGCACACTGCCCTCTACTGGTTGGTTCCCGCAAGGACAAGCAGTGTGGAGCTGAACGAGCCCCTTTTCTCAATAGGAAATACAATTAGTATTTAAACAAGAGTTATACATTTTAAAAAAAACCTCTTAATGAAGACTCACACAGCTATCTTACGTTTAGACTCAGTCTAAATTAAGATGATAAAACTGAATTTTCATTTCCAAACCTCTGCAACAGGAGGATAAATTGACTCATTTTTATGAGAACAGTGCAAAAAGAGATCCATGTCACTGTATGGCTTACTAATGGAAATACTTGTAGCCTTGTTTTTATGCGTTGGTTTGTGTGGTTTAGTCTCCATGTGGGGCGACGCAGCACGGTGGTTCCAGAAGAGGCACTTCAGTACTACCGCTCCTTTCATCAACCTCACTAGGGTTTGGTTCGGAAGTTTCATAAGGACTTTATGTTCGCTCCAACGAAGCGTCCAATGTCTGTTCCTGCTGCGTTCTGGGTCTGCGTCTTGGGAGCGTGGACCTGCTGAGGTACGATCACAGTCCTCTGGTTCCTTGCAGTTTGGATGCTAGCTTGGCTAGTATCCAAAAGCGTCGCTGTCTTTGTAGCACAGGCTCAGCCGTTACCTGAAACCACAGAAGGGCAGAAATAATAACATTGATTTAGGAAAATATGGTTGCAATTTTATGAGAACTCCAATGTGAAAAATAAAAAAAGAATATGGGGAATGTTGAACATCTCACAAAGTGATATTTTGGTATAACTTGTACCTGCATTACCTGTAATACAGATCCTTCCAAGCATTAGCATAAAATTATTACCAATAACTAGGCTTTGAAATGATTGAGAAAAACAGAAACTGAGGTGGCCGCAAAATATTTTACATCATTTGTAATTTTTTTTTTTTTTTAAAGGAAAGCAAGAAAAAGAGAGGGAGTCTTGAATATTCAGGTCCCCAACCGCTTCGAACATCGGGGGAAAACCGCAGACGACTTAACTCACCCTCGTCGTCTGAGTCGAACCCAAATAGGTTTGAGCACTTCTGCTGCTGGCTGTGACTCTGCAGCTCCTCGGCGCAGCTGAAAGTGGAGAAGCACTTGGCGCACCGGTACCTCTGCAGAGCTGCTTTCAGGCAGGGCGACTCGAAGACGATGCTAGACTGGAAGAGCGGCGACTCCTTCCTCCGCTTCGGCATGGCGGTGTACTTTTCGTCCAGGTATGCAGTGGGAGGCAGGCGCAGGTATGGCTTCTTGCTGTATGCAGCAAGGGTTTTCTTACACGGCATGGAAACGACTCCCTCGCTCCATTCTTTGTCTTCGAGCGTCAGAGAGCAACTAGCAGAATTGGCGTCAGATGGAGAAGGTTGTGTTGGAGGATTTCCTTTGGCAGCTTCTGGCTGATGGCCCTCTTTACATTTTTTCTTGGCAAGCTTTCGTGTCTTGTCTTTATTCACCTCTTTACGCCTCTTGTTTGCTCTACTCGTTTCCGACTTATCTGTCATTTTTGATTTCTTCCGTTTTTCCTTTTGATTAATGCCCTGCTCGTTTTCCTCAGGGACTTTGGATGGACACGCAGTCAAAATGTCAGTAGGAATTGACGGAGGGGATGCAGCTAGAGCTGCATTTTCAGGCGCTTCCTTCCTCTTTTCTTTCTCAACAAGAGTGCTCTTTATTAACTTTTTCAACCCTTTTAAAATCCCCTCTGCTCCTTTAGGTTTCACCTGTTTATCCTGCTCTTTAGCCTCCATTGAGGTTTTGGGGAGATTTTGTAAGGTTTGGTTTTTTTTGCCGTTCTGATTGAGCCTTTTCTTCAGCGTTTCACTTTTCTTCGGTGGCTTGCCAGAGCTTGAAGGAGCAGCGTTGGTGCTTTCTTCTTTCCTAACCCCTGACATCTTCTCAGCGTCTTCTGCAAGGACGGCGCTACTGGACTCCTCCTGAAGTGAATCTTGGTTATTCGCCTTCTCGTCACCAGAGATTTCAACCACTGCTTTGAGTTTCATCGGTTCGGACTCCGCAGATGTTCTCGAAGCAGAGTTTAGTTCTTGACGCATCTTGCCAGCCTTTTTAGTCACTTCAACTCTTCTAGTCTTGGTATTCTTCAACTTGCCAGAATCCGAAGACACACAGTGATTTTTGACCTTTTGAAGTTTCTTTCTGCCAACCGCTGACTTCTGTCTGGTGAGGCCACACTGTTTTAAACTGGTGGACTGAAATTTACTGCTGGATGTTTGCTTAGTTCTAATCTGTTTGATCTCTGAATCATTCGCTGTCATTTCTGTCATCATGTCGTCTTCATCCAGTTCACCGTTCTCTTTCGCGTCTTGAGCGAGCATCTTCTGACCGGCGGCAGTTTTGCTCAATCTTGGAGGACATTTTCTTTTCTTAAGACCTCGAGTGGCTATCCTGACATTCTTTAACTTTAACCTGCTCTTCACTTTAGCTTTGTGTTTTAGTAAAGATGATGAGACGACTTTATGACTTTTGGGAGCTTGGCATGTCACTTGAGCTTTATTTATTTGCCTCAACTTAAGATTTATGGACATGGGTTGAGGAGAGGTGTTTTTTTCAGAATCAATGCTTTTGTTTCTAACTCTATGCTTATGTTGTTGAGCTGTTCTGCTGACAGTAAAAGGAACTTTAATGTGTCTTCTTAAAGAGTCGTTTGATTGTTCTTTTAAGTTAAATGAAGGGAACCTGACGGGGTCGTCTGAACTTTGAGTTTTCTTTCCATCGAGTGTTTTAGACAACCTTTCGCCTCGTTGTGCGTTTGCATTCGAGTCTGGCGCAGCTGACTTGGAAGCATAGTGTTCTCTTTCGTGAAGATTCAGTGCCCAGAGACAAATGAAAAGCTGGGAGCAACCAGGGTGGCAGCACATCGCCTGAAGCGGACTGTGCTTTCTGGTGTGCCGTCGCATTTCCATTCCGCTCTTGAACCTGGCCTTGCAGCCCCGGTGAAGGCAGGGGTACCTCGGGACAAGTCTGTGTCTCTCAATGTGGTGCTGGAAGTGTTCAAAGCTCCACATCACCCTCATGCAGATACTGCATTTGCTCTTTGCAATGTGGAATGCCAGCTCTAAAGGCTTGATGTCGCCGTAGTGTTTGTCCAGGGCATGGTACAGCAGGCCAACTCGGTTCTTTGAGAGGTTTGTAACCCAGGAGCATCTTTTTGCAGGACAGGAAACCTTCTCCTCCTGCTTGTCAACATCAACAATTGGATTAGAGCACGTTTCTTGAAGTTGTAAAGATTCTTTCCTTTTCTTTCCGTCGTCTGAAGACTTCAACTCCTTATTGGTTTGACCTGATACTGGACCTTCAGATTGAATTAACTTATTTCCTTGCAACCTTGAATCAAACACACGGTGACGCGTTCTTCTATCAAAGCTCAGTTGCTGTACAGGTTCCTGCTTGAAATCAGAGTCTTTCTTCAATCTCTTAGATTCTTTTTTGCCAATATGCCCGTTTACCCTGTGGACGGTAGTTTCTCCAATGACATGCTTGGATGTTTGTTTGTCATGCAAAGATGTTACACCCGTTTGCTTTTGATTAGATCTTAAACTTCTGGGTTCAGATGCGGAGTTCTTGGGTTTCTCTTTGTGTCCAGAAGGCACATTTGTCGTCTTCGCTTTGGCTGAGGTTTGTGGTGTAGCAACACCGGTTTCCTCGATTTTCAACCTCTTCATTTTCTCTATATGGTCAGAGAGGTGCATCATGGCCAACAGGTCGTCTTTGAAGACCGTTCTGCAGAAAGTGCACTCATCTTTTCGGAAGTGGAACATTGCATGCTCTACAACCCGAGCCCCCATGAAGAACTTGTTGCAGTAGGTACAGAAATGCTCCAGCTTGGATTCCTCCGTTTCTGGAGCCGTTTCCATAAGCTCGCTGTTCTCAGATGTTTCTGAACGAGTATCCTGAGCTTTTGAATTTTCTTTCTGAACTTGCACATCAACTGTAGCAACCTCCTGTTCCCGCACAGCGTTGTTAGAGGTAGTTTCTGTTTTCCGAGAATGCTTAGGTTTGCTTTTACCTGCCAGACCTTTAGAGTAGCCTTGATCTTGATCTGTAAGCTGCTCAGGTGACAGTTCAGTGACCAGCTCTGTTGGCGACGTCCGTGCAGATTTGTCGGAACTACAAGAAGCAGCTGAATTGATATTTTTAACAGGGCTTTTGTCATTTCTAAGAGGCGCATTTCCTTTTGGAGTTTTCCTCAACACCTCTGCAGCAGCAATGTTGGGAGCGTCACTGCCTGCCATGGAGTTCTTGCTGCCATCTTCCTGAGACGACGGGGACTTGATTTCCTGTCCTACGCAGTTGAGTGCAACATCTTCTGAACGGGACAGAAGATCATTATCCGAGTCACTGTTGCTACAAGAAGCCAAATGGACTTCATCTGTAGATTTCTTCTTATTCTTCACCACCTTTGAGATTTGTGAAACTTGGTCTGCATCTTCTTTCATTGGAGGCTTGGAGACTTTGGCTAAAACCGAGGCTTGTGAGGCAATGGTGACTTTCATTTCAACAGCCGACACCTCAAATGCCTCTCCACCTGAGGCGATGGACTCGGCTTGTGGGAAGTCTTGAACGTTTGTGGTTTCTGTCACTTGTGCTGCTGCAGAAGTTGGCCATGCAGTGGCGCCTTCCGTCACAGCAGGAGAACTTTCCGATGGATCGTTTTCTGTTTCAGCTTGAGGGATTCCGGAGGAATCGAGGGCTTCTTTTGTGCTTTGAGCTTTGGGAAACTTTTCTGAAACATGCAACCCCCTCTCTTTGACCTTTTCTGGTGTGGTACCTTTAGGCCCGGATATGGGCCTCTCGCATGATTCCGAATCCTTTGACGGGCTTCCTTGCGCCGACGAGCGTGTGATTGTCGACACGGAGCCGTGAACGTTCGAGCGGCTTCCTTTCCCTTTTTGCCGCCGTGCGTAGCAGTGCAGCAGCTGTACAAACATGGTGGCATCCCGCGATCTTAGAATCACCTCTTTGCCATGCCCGGTCTTTGTTGGAGGTGAAGTATCAGGATATTTCACTGTTGGTTTATAAAAAAGCACTTGAGAGAACCTCTTGGGTCGGTTGCAAGAATCGTCATTAAACGTATCCATCAGTTCGTTGTCTGGAAGAGATAACTCTAGGACGATTTGTGGAGGATTTGCTGGTTTCACAGGATCCAAAGAGAATCCGTTCTGGTACTTGTTCTCCTTCGGCTTCAGACGACTGTGTACTTGGGGTTTGAGTTTGGCGTTGTTTTTCATGGGACTGGTTTGGGATCTTTTCATTACACAGGATCGCAGAAGCTTTTGTGGTTTCAGTCCGTTCCTTTTCATCTTTAGCGGAACGTTCTCCAGCGTTCCTGAGTCTTCAAGGAGCCACTTGGGCTTCTTGATCTTTCGTTTCGGCAGGTTTCTCTCAGAAAACCTTGTAGTGCGTCGATGTTCGTCATACCTCAGTGTCAAACTGCCGTGTATTCTGTCGAGCTGCCAAAATGAGCGCCTCAAAGGTCCAGAAGAAGATTCTCTCAAAGCTTGTGACCCCTGGTTGCCTCTTCTTCTTAGAGCGTGACTGTTTACGCGCATTTTCTCCGAGTCCCTCTTAAATCTTTTGGTTGCAGTGTTTGAATCTGTTTTACAAAATCTGTCCTCCTTATGGTATCGTTTTTTAGCAGCAGGTCCTCTTTGACGAACTGAGCGGAGGGCAGGACCCCTGGTGCAATACTTAGAGATCCATTGGTCTTCCATGATTTCTTCCAGAGCAGCACTAACCACCTTCTCACTCATCAGCTTCAAACAGTTGGTCCGCAAAGCAATGAGGTTCCAGAACTCGGGGTCAAAATGCAAGTCCTTCTTCAAGACCTGCAAAATAAAAAGCAGAAAATAAACACTTTACATTTGTAAGGGTGTCTAAAATTATTACACACAGTCTACAGAAAGCCATTCAACTCTTCAAACTCTCATGCTTTCCAATTAACATTTTTTAAAATATTTTTTTGGCTCCAGGTTAGTTCATATTAGCTGTTAACCTTAGTAATGATTGAAATGGCTTATTATAGATTCTGCAAGCAGAGATGTGCAGCAGGAAAGAACTGACTCTAGAGGACCATCATAAAACCACTATACCTGCAGGGTCTCAAAGCGAACGTTATTCCCTATCGGGCTGTCATCCACGTGGTACTCCTGGTCAGGGTGCATATAGATCAGGTACACCGTCTTGTAGGACTCGACGGTGCGCTCCAGGAAGAAGACGAGCAGAGCACACGCGCGGCACACGTCTAGATCGCTGGGCAGCAGGCCGGCGATGGTTTTATAAATGAGCGTCTTTGTGAGGACGTCGCATGGAAGACGGGATCTCAGAGCGTTGGCGCAGAGTTCCACACAGAACTGCACTCCGTCTTCACCGACCTGGACAGGCAGAAACAGAAAGAGTCAGCTTTTGACAGAAGATTCATATAATCTCTAATAAAACCTTCCTTACCTCCTGCAGCACGGCTCTGATGAAGGGAAAGATTGATTTGATGTTTGTGACGGACAGCATCAGTTGACGACACGCCTCCAACATAGACTGCTTGGACGTCTTTAGCCGTCTATGGAGACTGGTCCACACCAGGACGAGTTCGCTACAAACAGAAAATGAGTCTCAGAACAGCTCCATGGCGACCAACTCCACATATCAACCTCAGTTTACCTACCATAGATAGTACATGTCTCCTCTCTGGAGCTGTTGAGACAGGAAGGCAGTGCTGAGAGCTAAAAGCATCTCATCCGTCTCCTCACACTCCAGGTTGCAGATGATGTGCAGTGCATCTTTGCCGTTAATGTCAGCGACCTGAAAACGATGAAGGATGCTGAGCAACTAGGCAACAGACCGACCGGCTTAAAGGCAGGTTAAGGTTTAGGCTCCACCCACCTCCTGGTGCAGGCGGTCGTCCTGTGTTGTTCTGAGAAGCCACGAGAGGTAGACCTGGAGGAAGAACAGCGGCTGTCTTGCGGCGGGACACCGAGAGCAGCATTTAGCCAGAGCCGCAGCATCGCTACGGCGACCGCAGGATGAAAGGTAGCGAACGCGGAGGTCGAGGAACACCGGCGGTTCAGAGCTAATGTAGCGATCCACTGAGGGGATAGACAGGAAATTAATTTTTAGTTGCATTTTAAAAATAAAACTGTAGAAAGTGGAAGACTCTGGCTGTTATTTACCTTCAATCTGAGGTAAATTGGATTCACTGAGGATGGCCTGTAAGGCGGGGCTGACCCAGGGTCCGCCCTGCTGGAGGAAACGCTCCACTTGAAGCAGAAAAATATTTTCATACTTCGCTAAGACTGAATGACACTCCTGGAAGAGAAAGACGACAACATGGTGAAGATCTCTTCTTTAAAGTAACCTCGGAAACATTTCTAAAGCCATTGGAGAAACAAATAACACAACTATGGTGAAGTCAATTTCCACCAAAAACTCTTAAATTTCAAGATCAATTTAACATATTTATGACAAAAAAAAAGGGATATTGTCTGATGTGAAAAAGTCATATATTTGCAAAAAACAAACAAAAAAAAAAGTTCCATCATGAAACATATAAACTTACCTGGAATGTAGCAGTGAAATGTTTTAACGGCTCCTCGTTGAAATCATTCTGGTCAAAAAACAGCAGCAACTCAAACACGCTCCTATGGAAAGAAATCAGAGAAAATATTTATTAATTACTGAACAACTTCTGCAGCCTGAGGAAAGGGGGAGTGGTACACACTCACAAATACCACAATACGATGATGTGAAAATAGTTTGAGTGCTTTGTAAATTTATTAAAAATAAAAAACCACAAACTGCTTCTTTAAATTATTAAGCTATATTTCTCATATAATTTAACAATAAATTTGTAAGTGACACACAGAATCAACCAACATTATTCTTAATTTAAAAAGAAACTGATTCTTCCTCCCTGTGAAGTCGTACTCGTGATAGACAAAAGTCAAAGTTATTACTCGATCGGTTTTAAGATGAAACCGACACACGGGAGCGATTCATATACTCACAGCGCCAGACTGCTGATGGTTTGGCCTACATGATCACAGCTTGTTGGGAAGAAGGCCGAGGCTTGAGAAAACTGCCGCAGAGCCACTTGGAGGATCCCGAGGCGAGGCAGCGGGACACGCCAGTGAGAGACAGACTCCTCCACCACCTGCAGAGTCAGCAGAGACGAAACAAAACGCACAAGAACAGTTCGACGTTTGTGTCAGAAATGAAGCTTAAATCTGTGTCGAAAGTCAGCACTAATGGCGACTCAATATATCGTTATGTGCGCAACGTTCGTATCGCAAAGAACTGTTTGGAATGCCAGGATTATTGGAGAAAGTTTTACATTTGCACTTTTCCATGCTAACGTAATATTTAGCCAGTAGATAACTCTCTCAGTGCTGCAGATGATCACTGGACACGAATGACCTTACTTAAAAAGCCAAAGGTCAAAGACAAAGCAAGATTTTCTAATGTTTCTAATGATTTCCTAATACCTGTCATCTTTGAAAATTGCAAAAAAATAGTAATTTCCTTTTTAAAAGCCTACCTTTAACCTAATAACTTAAAAAGAAACCAACAGATTTCTTCTTAAGTTGATACATCAGATTAATCTGAGGCCAATTACTAGACAAGTGGCACAAAATAGTGACAGAACACAATTAAATTACTTAACACTGTAGAATAACTGCTTCGTTTATTTTATGTAAATAATGCAGTGACATTAAGCAAGTTTCGGGTTTGGAGAGCATCTAATAATGCATAAATACGTTTTAAACTGCTGCAAATTGACTTGTTATTAATTTATGAAACTAAACGTCGAGGCTAATCGGCATAACTAAATGTGCAATTGAAATGCAATTAAGAATTAAATATAGTAATCGCGATTAAACGTTTTTAATAGTTGCTAGTTGCTACAATAAGGCAATTGGTTCATCGCTGAAAATAATAGGCAACAAACTTGAAGGTACATTTTGAGTTAGCTAAACTGTTAGCTTCAACCAATAGCCTTGCTAGCTGAACAGAAAGCCATTAATGTCACGTCCTAACCGTCATACAAATGTTGATATTTTTATTGTGTAATCTTGGTATACGTTTGGAATACTGGGCACATAGTTTAAAACATGTTTAATCCGGTTTTTAAAGGTTTGTAGAGAGCTAACGTCGTAGCAGCTACGTGCTAAATAGCTCCGTTGCTAATGCAGTTCTGGGGGAGGGGATTCGGCTAACATTAAGGCTCTTGTCTTCGACAACAAGCCCGGTACCGTGTTCAACAACGGGCCTATTACCTTGCAGAATTCAGCGCAGAACAGCTCGGTGTCAGCTCCGGATTCGTCACCTAAGTAGCAGCTCAGTAGGCTCTCTAACTGCTTTCCTAGCCCCTCTGAGTCGTTCACACTGCTCCCCTCCGCCATACTGACTGTCTAGCCTTGCTCGTAGCGTTTACCACACAACGCACACAACCACCATCCCCAGCGCTGATTGGACGCCGTTATCAATTAAGGGAGCGTTCATTTGCTACACCTCGGTACGGCGGCGGGTAAGTTGAGGCGGAGCGATGAGGACCCAACCAGCCGATAACACCGGGCACCCAGGTAACGTTTACATGCGCCACTAAACACATGGCTAACACGAAACATAGCGCCTTAATGGCTTTAAAACTAGCGTTCACGTACTCTTCTAAAAAATTAGTTATGAAAAAATGTAGCTTTTGCAAATCTATATTCATATAAATTAAAACATATGTCAAACCTGCAATACACTTAATGTTTCCCAAATGTTTCACTCTATTTTTTTATTGTCGTAGTCATACAGGAGCTGCTTCTTATTCACACGCACAAAGAAAACATTGAACATTGAAATGAGCCCAGGATAAATATCTGTGAATGTATCGAACTGTCTCACTGCTGCGCTGCAACAGCATTTTGAGCGCTGTGTTTATGCCATCTGGTGGCTACAATTGCCAATTACAGCTAATAATAAAGCTGAAAAAATTATTTTACCAGCTCTAAATCACAAATTAAAAGTATACTAAAAATTCCTGTATACTGAAATTTCCTGAATTTCCAGCATTTCCTGTTTCTGGAAATGATGGAATTTCAGGTACACTTGTTTTAATGATAAGAAAATGTAGATAAAGTAAATTGTGCAGCTTTATTTGTAGATGTAGATGTATTTGTCCTATTTGTGGCCACTTTTCTTTGTAAGTGTGAATTACAAGCAACTCCACAGAGCGTCAGTCCTTCTGTTCACTAATAATTACTCATGATTTTATTATTAATCTAATTCAACATTACTTAGACGAGGTTGAAGGATTTTAGTGTGTAATTCCAGCTGGTGACCACAGGAGGGCAATAGAGAAACAGAGTTTAGGGCAAAAACAAAATTAAAAACAACTTTTAAGGCAGAACAAGGCGATTTCTGCCACCTGGTGGACATAGAGGGTAACTACAGTTGTAAATAAACAGTCAAATATAAAAACACATTTTTTATAGTGGACATGATAGAGGGCTCTATACCAATTATATAATTATATATGCAAGTATATAATTACACATGTATTATAGCAATTATAATTACTGTATGTAATTATACTTATAGTACAATTATTATAAGTAATTATAGCTTCAGATCTAAAAACATGCTAATAGGTTAGCATCACTAGCTTCGCTCTGATTCTCCTTGTCAAGTTTAATGACTGCTACTTGAATACATACTGTTACTAAAAATGATCGCTAAATAAGTAATTACCAATTAAGTAATAAACATGCTAATAAATTAGAAATTATTAGTACTTCTTGTTCTAATATAGAGCGCATGTACTATGAACTTTTATCAAGTTGTATGTGATATCAATAAACATAATTTTACCATCACTTTCTGTACCGATTTAATTTAGACAAAACTGTTCAACTTTGCTATAACTTTATTTATTCAGACACATTCATTGAAGAAAAGCAATGCAATACAAAATATTTCCTCCAAGACACATGTATGATTAAATAGTCTTTACAGTTACATGACAGACTTTGCGCTGAAACAAAAGTAGGAAAAAATAAAGTAAGCTCATCATGCTAGCCTATGTACAGCAAGACCAATTACGGCCTCCTTTTTCTGTTTCAATGCAGAAATCCAGCTTTACAATCACACGTTTCTTTCAAAAATGATTAAAGCAGAACTCAAAAGAGCCCAAAGGCGTCTTACAGACGAGAAATAAGCCAACCAGGAATCAAAAACTTACAAAAGATTTGCTTTCTACTCTGTAAGGACATAAAATAACAACAAACAAAAACTTTCTGAAACTCCAGACCAAGCCGAATTAATGGACATAAAATCAGAGCCTAGAAAGAGAATATTCAGCTTTAGCTGAAGATAAGAGAATACTACAACCCGAGAATACTACAACTTTTTCCAACTCTTCTGAACTCATCCGTGGTCATCCTTTTATTTTTTGGGGGGCGACGAAGCTTCAGTCAGCTGATCACAGCTCATCGGTGGACTCCGACACGGAGCGCTCTCTCCGTTCCCGGCCAGTGACAAAGTTGAGCAGGTCGACGGCCGTCACCACGCCGAAAACCATCTGCTTCAGCGCGGTGGAGCCATCGGTCAGGTCTGGTAAAGGAACAGGAGAAAGGAGAGAGAAAGTCAGTTAAAAGCAGACGTGACAGAACGGACGGGGCTCCAGGTTTAATTTAGAGCAACGTAGAAGGTTATACACCTGCTTATCTCTAGCAGACTCCAAGAGGTCAAGTAAAGGTTGTCCAAACTTCATTCGCAATGAATTGACACTGAACTTTGACCGACAATCAATAGCGTTTGACCCGTGATCCAATAAATACTGATTAGGTAGCTCTTTTCCAGCTTCAGCCTCAAATTTCGGTGACGTCGAGTTGAAGAAAAAAACAAAAACAAAGAAAAGCCGCCATTTGTCAAAGCTTCTTCTCCAAACTTACACTGGATCTGTTCGTGCACCACCAGGGCAAAGTGGTCGATTTCCAGGATGCGAGACAAGTTTCCCAAATTATCATTCAGGCGAATCTGTGAAGAAACAGGTTGAGAGAAACAGGGGGGAAAAAAAAAGAGATTATTTAAGGATGAACGTAGACAATCTTTGAGAATTTCCAGGTGTTTTTTAACCAGTTTATAGCTGATTCCCCTGCTTCCCTGTTGAAGGAAGCAACAGAATAAGAAGCAAATGGAGGCTTGTGAGGCCGACCTGTTTGAACTGCTTGTAGATAACTTTGCTGACAGGATCGGACAGCTTGATCTTCCCGGCGAGAATCGATGACAGCATGTTTCCCAGCGTCACCATTCCCAGGATCACCCTACGGAAGCAGACACGGTGATGGACATCAACACTTCTTCGTTGGTATGTTCATGTCTTGCAACATAAGAAGAGTAACTCACCCCGAGTCGTCCACCACGGGCGCCTGGTCGAAGCTCTTCTCCTTCAGGATCTTGATGGTCTGCTGGCAGCTGACGGTCGGCAGGACGGTGAGCGGCGCCGACAGGTTCAGGTTCTGCACCTTCAGGTTCCACCACCTGGCAAAACAGCTGCTTAGCTCCAGATGTGGAAGTAACAACTTAGATTGCAAAAACCACATACCAAGGCTTCTTCACCATGATGTCCTCTTCCCTCAAGAAGCCTTTCTGGACCATCCACTTATCACTCAGGAACTTTGACCTGCAGGGAAGGAGATGAAAGGTTGAGGCAAACAGTGAGCAGTGAGGCCAAGCAGGTGGCGTTTTATAAAAGATGATTCTCACATGTAGTTGCGGATGGAGTCCGGCAGGATGACGACGCAGCGCTGGCCCTCCTTCAGCTCTTTGGCGAACTTCACAGCTGCGGCCATGGCGGTCCCAGAGCTGCCCCCTGTTGGACAAAACAAGAAAAACGAGGTTGATTGGAGCAAAAATTGACATTTTTTAAGAATTAACTCAATTCAGAAATTTAAATTTTTTTTCTAAATAATTTCTGAGATTAATCTCAAAATTTCTGGGTTTTTATGGTTGAATAAAGAGTACAGCGTAATAAAAGTACTCCTTTTTCCCCCCTAAATAACTTACTCAACTAAAATATAACTAATTACTACCTAACTCTGAATCAGATGCATATTTACCACACAGCAGTCCTTCGTCCCTGATGAGCATGCGGGCCAAATTGAAGGACTCTTCATCGTTGGATTTGTACCAAGTATCAACAACCTGGAGAAAAAAACCCAAACAAACTCAGAATGAAAAGCCAGTCCAGGAGAAACACTTGAGGAAACAGAGAGAGCAGCCAGGACTCACTGATCTGTCGAGGACGGTGGGGATGAAGTCATAGCCGATTCCCTCCACCTCGTACTGCGTCTTATCGGTTTTATTGATCTCGTCAGGCTCGGCCAGGATGGAACCTTCTGGGTCGACGCCAATGATCTGCACACGGTCACAGACGATGAGACAAACGGTCAGGATTCCTACACATTTATCGCAGGAAAGTAAAAACTTTTCCAACCTGGAAAATTTCAAGCTATCAGTCCTTTTTACCCGATTTTAAGTCTTGAAATAAAGCTTGAAGAAACAAGAAAGATAGAAAGGAAAGACTTGAGAGCAGAAGGAAGGAAGCGAGGACTCGACCTTTAGACCGAGTACAGTGGGCGTCAGACGTGTTTGATTAGAACTGAGCTCACTCTGATGTTGGGGCATTTCTCCTTCAGCTTGCGGGCGACGCCTGTGATGGTCCCTCCTGTTCCTGCTCCGGCCACCAGCATGTCCACTTTACCTGCAAACATCAAGCAAACAGACACCAGGCAGGTTAAAGACCCCAGAGGTCCAGGAAACCAGCCAGATCAGCCGGAGGGATGCGTACCGTCGCACTGCTTCAGGATCTCCTCGGCCGTGGTGTCGTAGTGAGCCAGCGGGTTGCTAGGGTTACGGTACTGGTCCAGGATGTGCGAGTCTGGGATCTCGTTCTTCAGGCGCCAGGCCACGCCCACGTGAGACTCGGGGGAATCGAAACGAGCGCTGGTGGGGGTTCGGACGATCTCGGCTCCGAGAGCTCTGAGCACGTCCACCTGAGGAGAAAAAGGGGAAGAGGAGAAGATGGAACCTCCATCAGCTTTGTCACAATCTGATTCTGCTTTTAGTTGGCTTGATATTAAGAGTTGAGATCGGAACAAAGTGCTGGAGAAGAAGAAAAACATCATTTAAAATATATCTCTGAACTTGTCTGCCATCTAGTGGCTGATTGGAGTATTGAGATGAGTTATACATGAACACGATGTGTACAATGTTACATAAACTCAGAAAAGTTGGAAGGACTGAAAAGAAGAACAAAGTTTGGACAGTAGAATAGAGACAAAAAATGAGGAGAAAAGAAGGACGGATACATTAACAAGTAAGGATACAAATCAGAGAGGAATGCTTGAAATTCCTTTCTTTTTCCTGACTGTGCAGGAACCCAGGCTAAAAGCCTGACTCTAACTTTAATAACAACTGGTTTATAGAGATCCACGCTGGATCTCTATAAATCCAGCGTATTATAGAGCCGGACCTCACAAATACAGAGAACAGAGAGAACTGACCTTCTCCATGCTCATCTTCTCAGGCATGACGATGATGCAGCGGTAACCTTTAACAGCAGCAGCCAGGGCCAGTCCGATACCTGCAGACATGCAGGAGATGAATTAACAGCCCAGCTGCTATGACCCTATAGAAACTATACCTTTCTATAGGCACCCTTTCACAAGCCTCAGGAAAGGCTTTTCCGGTTGGATACCTGTGTTTCCAGAGGTGGGCTCTATGATGGTGTCTCCAGGCTTGAGGATGCCCGCTCTCTCTGCGTCTTCAACCATCCGCAGGCTGATCCTGTCCTTCACGCTGCCTCCAGCATTGAAGAACTCACACTTGGCCACTAAAAGGACAAAAATCAAACCTTAACTTTCTTTTCCTGTAGCAGTAATAAAACTGAATAATCCTCCCATGTTTACAGACACGAGCTGCCACAGGTTCCGCTCGTTTTGGGGATGTGCTTCAGCTTGAGCGGCGGGTGACTCACGTATTTCGCATTTGACTCCAAACGCTTTGGGGATCTTGTTGATTCGTACCATGGGAGTGTCGCCGATCCGGTGCAGGATGTCTGGAAGGATGGTGGGGGAGGCGGATCTGGGGAGGCAGAAGATAGAGGTACGAAGAAGCTGATTTAGATCCACTGTAGGTGAGAAAACACATGTATCCACTTGTCTGGCTTGTGCTAGTAAGAGTGAGTCACCCCTGGATTAGCTAATCTTTTGCTTTCTGTAGACTTTCTTTGGATCAACCGCCAGAAGAAAGACTGCTTCTCACTTTGAAAAATGTCCGTGGGGCGAGTCTGCTTTGGACGCCTCCAGGCTCCACGTGCAGCGGCTGGGGAGATCTGGCCGAATCCACTTCCTGTCTACAGCGGGGTTCTTTGTGTTGATCTGAATGGTTGTGCCGGAGTCTTCGTTGGCGTCCGATTCGGTCCTGTTGACGGGAAACGAGCCCTCGTGGAGCTTGGCGCCTCCGTTGGCGTGGCCGTGCAGCTTGGCAGAGTGAGGGCACACGGGGCCTTTGACGGCCTCCTTGGATGAGGGGACAGACGGCATTGCTCAACCTAAAGGAAAACAGAGAATGCGGGTTATGCAAGGTGTTGTATGCTTTATCTTACAGATAAAAATGCCAGTTGATAAGGACGTCCCGAATGCTTTGTTATGTCTACAAGAACAATTCAGAGAAAAAAGCTTCTGAAACCTCTGAGGAACTAATTGGATTGCAAAAATCCGGTAGCTCACAAGAACTTTTCCATTCCAACTTGAAAGATGCATCCCAAGGTATGCAGTTAAATGCATGCATGCAGACTAGAAAGAGACGAAAGATGAAAAACAGGCGAATGATATCATCATTGCAATATCTGCAAATATAATTCTTCTTCCAGTTAAAGCTTCAGTCCAGTAATCCCAGTGTGTGCAACATCACAAACATGAAGGGCTGGTTGGTGACGATGTTTGGTAGGAAAATAAATTCGTAGTGACATTAACACAGATACGTAGAGTTACAGCTTTATTATCTCAGACTTAAAAAAATCTAAAACAACTTTCAGATGCTAATCTCAAATACGTACTATCAAAGTATGAAACGAGAAAGAAAACAACGCTTTTCCCCCTCTGAGTCTCGAAATGCTCACTAAAAAATGCGTGCAAGCCTAAACAGAAAAATACAGAATAACTTTCTCTAAATAATGTTGAATTGTGTTATTTAGCTTGGCACAGGTGTTGCTCCTGCGCCCTCAGTCCTCACACGTATTCATCCTGTCATCGTTACAAGCAAACACAACCAGCATTGGCAGCGGCTCGACTTTGACTGGCGGCTGATGAGAAAACAGAAGTGAGACTGAGGGAGAGGCCGTCTGATCCGGCTTCAGCGTCAGACATTAAAACCGAAGAAACGGGAACAGGAAAGTTCCCTAATCTTGTCAATAAGCTTTATGCTTTCCAAGGAAAAAGAGAAAAAATACCACAATCCAGATTTACCAGCAGAAACCTGCAGTGTTTATGAGTTCCCTCCAATCCGTCGCCTTTGTTTCTTTAATCTGAACCTGGAAGTGACTCAGCTCATGTTGGCTAATAATACTGTAAATGTCAGAGTTGCATAACTGACTATTGAATACTATCATAAACCTGATATCTGGAGTGTGTAGGTCACATGTTATTAATATAAAAAGAGGGACTTAACCAACAATAAAGTTTGCTGAACGATAAACCGTCCCGTTGACGTTTTGAGGCCATTTAAAGATAATGGTATCATAATTCACTTTCACTCCCTCAAAAACCAGTAAACTTTGTTTTTACTTTTAAGCAGTGAAACTGGAAGGTATTTTAAATATCCAAAATGAAACAACAGCGAAATACACTAAATAAAATGGAGATTAAAAGCCACAAACGGCCAAATCCATAAATAAAATGGATTATGCTCAGTGTAGACAAAATTACCATTCATAAAATATGAATCATTATAGTGGAAAGTATTGAGCTTATTGCATCTGAATGGGATCTGAGCTATAACAGCATCAGATGAGCTGCTACTAACTCATACTATGCACATTAGAGGTCAGAGGTCAAGGCCAGGGCCCCTCTTTGACTCCAACATGGGTTCAAATGGTGTTAACGCTCCATGTGTGGCATTCAGCCTGTGCTATGTGGCCTGCGCAGAGTTCAACAAGGCAACCTGATCCCCCTTGCGACCAGGAGCGAGGATTAACCAGAGAAACCCGTTCACCCAGCAGACCCGAAGATCACCTGCTCCGTCCGGCCAACATCGAACCCAATCCTGTGAGAAACCCCTCACCAGACCCTGTTAATCAGATTAGTATCTAATCGCCTTCGGTATGTTCCCCTACTGAGTCCAGTGAAAGCGCGGGCTGCTTTAAAACGAACAAGAACGGCGCCATCTCACAAGATTTACCCCAAAACATCTGTTTAAAAAATAAAAAATCTACTTACATTTACATAGCAGTTTAAAGAAGAAAAAAAACTGTATGGGTTCATTTTATTCCCCAAAAATGTACTTAAAAATGGGCGATAATTATTCCTGCAGTACTTACTAATTATTACAGCATTTACTGAAATGCTTACTGTGCAAAATCATGGAGCTTATCTTTATTGAGGAACACTGAGGAAGAGCTAAACCACTTTTATTACTACGTTTTTGTTGGGTAATTGATGCTCTTATAGTTTTAGTTTCCAAACAGAATTAGTTAGGGTGACGAACGCTGCCGTTTTAGCTTCCCCACCGTGACTTTGCACATTTTTCCATGAGAAATATTTCCAAAGGAGGTAAGGCAACATGACTCTTTCATCAGGAAACAAAACAGAAGCTTGCAGCAACAAGTTGGAAGAGGGTGTGCTTCTTTCAACTAGAATCAACTGAGGTCACTCAGGCACTTTCAACAGGATCTTGTTGAAAGATGCTATTCGATGAGATAGAATCTTTTATAGGATTTCCCATCCTATAAATGCAGGATGGGAAATGTTTTTTCTTTTTAGCAGATTTGAAATAGTAGTTTTTTTTAAAATTGCAGTTATTACACAACCAATGCCTCGTAACATATATGAAATGTATATTCGGCCTAGTTGAAGTCCAAAAGCTGCAAAGCTGTTACAAGAATAACCCGACCTTGTTAGTTTGAAAGATTTAACCTTCTTTCATTCTTAACATCTGTTTCTAAGAAGAGCAGAGTCCAAGCTGCTGAACTCCAGGGGTTTTTTTTTCAGCTGCAGTGTTTTTTCTTTATAGAATCAGGTAAAAGTTCTGCCAGCAGCTAAAACATCAGCTGTTTAAACGAGCAGGGTGTGCATTTATCCCCTCGGCCATGACAAATGTGCACAGCAGGAATGCCAGCTTTAGAAAGACAATGTAAACATTAGGCAAAAAAAAAACAAAACCTTTACATAAACATCTGCATTTCCCCGAAAACCAAATCGAAATGATATTGATGCTGAAATACGAGTGCATTTCCCAGAAAATGAGTTTGTAGAGAAACTTTCACATATTTTTTAAATGCAAACGCTTTAGCATTGGACGTGTTCAAGCTGTAAAAGTTAAGCTTGTCGTTCTGAAATAGGATAAAATTGCAGAAGTGACGTCAGGTCTGTGATGCGACACAAATAATAATAAAAAAAAAGATACAAGATGTATATTTTAAAACCTTAGTGTTGTTATTGGACGTTTCAAGCTAATGTCGAAGCATTTCAATGTCATCACATACAATCGATGACATAAATTTTTCCCCCCAAATTTACCTGAATTAAAAAAACACTTCCTGAACTTAAACAGGAAATAATGTGAGAGCATATAAGCATAAAAGCTCAGTGAGAGTGAAAGCATTACTCAGGAAAAGCTAAATAAACTGTTAGCATCCCACATTCCACAGCTAATATCGGGGAGATGTTGCATCAGCTCCCCATCCACGGAGCCAATATCTGAAAACTACATCTTCCAGCATCACTCTTACATCCTCCACGCTTTTCCTCCCGCTCCCCGTCCGTGTTCGCTTACCTGAAGGTTCAAATGCAGCCAGAAACCGATGGAGAATGAGGAGAAAATGAGCTTCAAGACGAGAGATGAAGGACACAAGCGGCGGAATGAGAAGCTTCCGCGAAGTATAGAGGTTTTGGAGCAGAATGCGCACGTGTAGAATACAGAGGACGCAAGTAAAGCTGCAATTTGATTGGCTAAGGCCGGGGCGTCTGTTTGGACTGCGTCGACCAATCGGAGAGGTGGTTTCTCGATACCAGGGCCTGGATAAATAGGGTCGCTTATTTGTCCGCACCACCTGTTCATCTTTTTGCTGACCAAACACAACGCTCTGGTACTTTGGTGCCATGTGTCATCTTGACGACTTCTCATGAGCTCTGCGTTTGATATCAAAAATGTTGAGCAGACAAAACATGTATAATTAATTGTACTCAAGTATAACCTTGTCAAAAACTCAAGGATGAAAATTAAAAACTACACAAAGGATACATTTGAGACATGTTGCTACATGATTATGACTCTAAGATATAAAAAGCAAGTAAAAATTCCCATGTATCATTTTTACATGATGCATGTAAAAATATCACATGTACTTCATTTCAATTCTGTTAAATATTGTATTTATTCTACAATACCTACCTAAGTAGTTCACATCTGTGACTTACTGACACCGTTTACATTAACATAATAAACCTTGCACCTTTTCAATCACTGTAAAACAAGGTTTCTGTATGTCCTCTGAGGAGCTATTTTTAAAAAACATTTCCTGAATTATCCATCCTTCACCCTTATTTTTAAATATAAAATCAATGAATATATGGCAGGTATTTCCACTCTAGCTGGACTTTGAGACTGGAACACCACACAGACTGGTAGTGTGGGCGGAAATACAAAGAACAACAAAAAGAAACAATGAAAAACAGTCAAAGGAAAGGAAGGTAAGAAGTGAGCAGGGAAGCAAAGAACACAAAAGATGGAAGAAAAAAAAACTTGATACAAAGTTGTGATGATCACAAGGAACAAAGGAGGCGAGGAATAAAGAATGGAAAGAGGAAAAACTAATGTCTGTCATGAACTTACTGGAAGTGGATCAAAAAATCCTCATTGGTGTTTCATGCCACTTTGTGCCAGAACCTCTCAGCTGCATGAAACTGGTTTGATACACTGATATTCGCTTGTATCGCCAAATACAGTTAGTCTGGTTAGGAACCAAAACCATTTTAAAGTCCCACTGGGGTCCCAACCTGAAAGTCGATTTAATTACCTTCTGCAGCTTATTATAGAAACATGAAGACTCCCAAAGATGTCCAGCTAAATGGCGAAAAGCACAAAAATAAAAAAACATTAAAGCTTCTATCAGATGAGGAAACATTTTGCATACACAAAAACAAAAAAGAGCATCAATGATGTGATTCTTGTGGGGAGAATTCACGGGCGGATATTCTGGCGGTGCCGTTACAAATCTGTTTTATTGAGAAAGCGACACGAGCTTGTCTTTTTAAAAAAAGTGTATAACAGAAAATAACAGTTTCAACAATTCACAAAAAAAAAAAAAAAGAAAAAGAAAAAAAAAACATTGCTGGGGTTAGGAAGTAGGGGAATTGAATGCATCAGTCTCGGCCTCTTTCAGAACCTCCCGGACCGCTCCCGGTCCCTGGACTTCCGCCTCTCGCGATCGCCCCTCCGTCGATCCTTGGAGCGGGAGCGCCGTTCTCGGGAGCGGGAGCGGTGCCTGTCGGACAGCGAACATCTCATTTACAAACGAACAGTGACTCGAGGGACAGAACATTTGTTTCCACTGAGGAGTAATTACTTTTTCCTGCAGCGGCCGTAGAGCTCCCTACGGAGTTCCCGAGATATGGGCTTCAGATGCATGAAGTTGCAGAATCCTCCTCGGGTGCATTCCCTGTAGGAAAACGGGACGTGACGGGTTAAAATCTTTGGCCTTGCTGCAGACTGAACCCTGCCATAAAAAGCTGGCTCCAAGTCACACATGCCAAGGAGCACGGCAGCAGAAAGAGTTGAAACTTTTATCTGTTGCGTGGGGAACAAACCAGAGTCAAATGGAAAAACCCTGAAGGGCACGCAGCTTATCTTGGTTCTGAATAAAATGTTAGTTTACACAAAACCAATGCAGCTGGGACGGATTCAGACTTTCAAAAGGAAAACCTTGTGACTCTGCTTTGGTTCTGTCAGAAGCAACCTTTAAAGGCCTCTCGGATTTAAAGGCAGGACACTCTGGCCAGCCAAGTAATCCAACCTCGGATGAGGAGAGAACAGTGGAGCTTTGTCACGGTATGAACAAAGGCAGAAACGTCTTTCTTCACACAGAACAACAACCTGTTTCACCAATACAGTGAAGAGGTTGGATTAAAGACAATTGGTCCGACATTAATCGTTTCAGTCCTAGTATCAGGTAAACCGATGTCTCCTAAATCAGCCATAAAGAGGCATGATCCAGGGTTTATTCAGTAAGCCGAGTTAAAGAAAGTAGTTCTGTTTTCGGTGCTGATGGATGGTTTGGGTCATGTTACCTTTCATAGTTCAGGACAAAACCTGTGTGCAAATATTAGTGCATGCGATTAAAAGATAACATTTCAAATTGGATGGTTAAGCATCATGAGAACTTAAAGTTTATCAAAAGACCAAAATAGTTTAAGAAAAACTAACAACTCCTGCAAAACCTTCACCTGATCTTCTGCCACCTTGTGGTAGCAGCTGTACATTACAGACAGTTACAAATACTATACTACTATACTGCTACTGCTGCTTCGTGCCTTTGCATAAAGGTGTGGGAGTGAGAGAAAATAGCTGGAAGAGAAGTTTATTGTTAAAGCTCAAAGCCTTTTTATAATGATTACAACAACAACTCTGGAAAACAGAACATTTCATTTGCTCAAAGCTGATTGCTCCAATATTTGTAGAAATAGTTGCCATGGTGCGTTTATAATGAGTTTCTCCACTTCCAAACACCAGGCTTAAAAACCCCCCAACATTTTCAGGATTTAATCACATCAAATCGACGGTGGAGGACACTGCAAACTCAGAGTTGATTGAGCAGTAGGAGGAAAAAACTCAGCACCGATTAACAAGCTAATAAACATGAAGCATTTCATTCTTCTCGTAAGTTAAAATGTTTCTGGCTGCATAAAGCTGCTAACAGGTGTGTGACCAACAGCAGACATGAACAAACGTCTTTGAGACTCACCCCATTTCATACTGGCGGCAGCAGGCTTCTCTGAAGTCGGTAACCGGGGACAACTCTGCGTGGATGGGCTGGGCGTTGAACCAGCGGTTGTTCAGGTCCATGACTGCTTTCTCCGCGTCCTCCTCACGCCGAAACTACACACCACCGAGGCAGAGTTAGACATTTGTTTGTTTTGCAGAAAACCAGACATGCACACACTGAATGCTTTCCTCACAGTCTGAGATCAGCGCAAACTAGACTTTAGATTTCAATCTGGCTAACTTGACGGCTTTACTGAGATGTTCAGGTGTGCACGACTCGCCTTCACGTAGACGTTGCCGACAAGATGGTCACCGAGGTTATCACAGACATTCATCTCCTCCACCTCTCCATACTTCTCCTCCATCTCTGTGAACACCTCCTAAGTTGAAAAATGAGGAAAAAAAATGAATGAATTGATTTCAAAATCACATTTTGCATTTGGATGGGTTTTTTTTTTAAGTCGGTACCAAAACTTTCCACTGTTAAGAAAGTTTCAGGCGTTGAGCAACTCCCATAAAAAAGCCCCGAAATTGGCCTAAAAAGGCCCAACTTTGGCCGCTTTTTTGGCTCTCCTGAGGCAGATAGGGAGGCGGTGACATCACAACGGGCCGCTGCCGGGCCAGCCGGTCACTCACCTCAAAGAACTCGTCGTAATGTTCCTGCATTTCCACATCGCTCACGGCACCTGCGAAACGGCAACGACAGACGGTGAAGGACGAGCCGGACGGACGTTAAGCGTCAGGAGACTTCAAGAAAACGTAAACAACACGGCGCTTTGAAGAAGCATTCACACCCCGATCAGCTCCCCTTTTGGGTTTCGTTACGACCACACGAACCTATCCCAAACGTTAAAGTTTGTGGCTGCAACGTGAGGCAAACTGGGGGGGTGTCAATACTTTCTCAAAGCTCTGCAGGAACAATTGCAAATAGGGATGGAATATCAATTTGAAGCAGTCAAAACAAAGTTTCTCCCTGCCATTTTTCAGCTTGTTTGGTGTTTAACTTTAAACTGACTTCAGCTTAACTTTAAACTCTGACCTTCTTTTTTTTCTCTCCTTGTCGCTGAACTATTTGTATAACTGTGTCATGACACAGACACACTGATAACACTTTCTTCATGACAAGCAGGCCGAGAAAACATGCAAAATAGCATGAGGCCCGTGCATCTAGCCTTAAAGACATCTCTCACTTCTACACTGTGCCAGTTTGGTTTGGGGAAGGAGTAATAAAATGAATTCAGTGCAGTCGGTGCTGGAGGGTCCTGTGGATAAAGATAGAACTTACAGTGGAAACCATCAGCGGACTGGGCAGTTTTGAAGGTTATGAAGGTAAATGTTCAAGAGGGAAATGGTCTGAAATACAAAACATAAGCTTCTGTGATAAAAATCCAACCAAATACGAAGCTGGGGAGGGAAAAGAACGTTATTAGGTATGTTTGGCTTAAAACGGCTTCGAGCGAACGGTTGAGAGACGGAGCTGCATTTAACAAGAGCATTTAGCAGTTGCTTTCCTGATGTTCATTTATGTTTTGAGGGCAACATTTTAAACATACAGACTGTCTCACTGAGAAAAACCATTTAAGCAACCAGAAGGACTGGCCTGACTGGCATAGAACAAAAGGCACATCAGTGATTGGTGCTGAGAGAGCAGAGAAAGACCAGAACATCTGGAATGATGTTCTTCAGAAAGATGGGAATGACGTTATTAGGACACAAGAAAAGAGGACATGCTTGACTCAAACCGACAGCCGAGGAAAGAACCTCATGGCAGCTAAAAGCACGGAAGTGGAAGTGTCATGGTTTGGGGAAGCTCTATCGTGTATCAGAGGGTTTTCGTTTGACTAGCAGTAGAAAAACACATGAAGGTGAACATACCAGGAACTCCGTCAAAGACGGGCTGAAGTTGAGAAATAGAAAGCTCTGGTCTAGTCAAAGTCCAGATTTAATAGGAGAAGCTTTAAGGTAACATAAGATGATGCAAGAAACATCTCAAACATTAAAGTGAAGGAAGGGGAGCCATCTTCCTGAGAGCAATGCTACAGACTGATGGACGGATAACAGAAGTTAGTCCAAGTAGGGAAAGGCAGCACTCGCTCTTCCCTCAGCAAGAAAAACTATTTGTTACATTTATATATTTACTATATTTCTTGCAGTATTTCCCCAAAGAGCTTAAAAAAAAACAATGAAAATGTGAGAAAGACGCGTCTGAAGAAAATTTATGGTTTTGAGCAGCAGACTGGTTGTGGACTAACTAAAAGCATCGACTGTGTCAAAGGTTATGGTTACAGCCTTGATTGGAGTGCTTCATTGGAACCTCAAGAGTCGTAGCTTTCCAATGATGCATAATAAGCATATGTACATATAAAGGGTTTCACAAAAAAAACAACAAAGGAAACTGTTGGTATGTCCCCTCAGTGGGACACAACTCTAAAGAGTTGCTGCTTGCGTTCAGGCCTGGGAACGGCAGCGGCTTCCTCCTGCCGACTACTCTGGCATCCAACAACAAACCCCGAGTCTCACAGCAAAGTCACACTGACTGGTTGTTTAACAGTTTCCCTCAGTGACTGTATGTTTAAAATAAAAGCTCAGTTTGCCTGTTAGCTAAACTAATATGGGAGGCAACATTGTTTTTTTTTTACTTTATTTTCCAGTTAGTCGGTGGCTACCTTCAATTATCAAGAGTTTTCTTTTGATATCTATTACCCTTTAAAAAAACACAAAAACAATGGATTTGCCACCGTAATTGGTGAAGGATTTTACCTGAATATGCAGACAGCACTTTGGTGTTATTCAGAACATTTACTATTTCCACTCACCTCAAGGCTGATTATTAAAATATGTATTTTAGTGCTGATTTATTTTCATGTTAATATTTTAACACACCTACCTGTATGAGGCGGTCTGTTTCTGTTTACGGCTCACAACCCCACCTCATGTTTCTACGTATTCCAAGCTAATCAGCTCTACCTGGAAAGTGCTGTTTGCTTTTATATCCTCGTTGGCATTTGTTCATATCGCCGAGTCACACGAAGCCTTAGATACATGCGCGTCTAGTTTAAGCCACTGAATGAAGACTGTGTGTTTGGTTTAGGGGTTCGCTAGCTAACAGGACAAGAGAAGAAGCTCAGAAGTGTTTTAAGAAAAACGTGTCTGACTTACAGCGAGAGGCGTCGGCAGTCTGAGCGCTGTTCTGAGGATTGCGGTAGATGTTCTGGATCAGGATGGTCTGCACAGCACAAACGACAATCAATCTGGTGCAACTGGAAGTTAAATCAGAGCTAATTTCTTTTATTTTAGGTCGTTTAGAATGATCAAAATTTATTTTATTTCCCAATGTCACAATAACAAAATTCTGTTATTGAAGACATATTCTCTTTTTTGCCCAACTTTTTTAACCAACTAAAAACAAGAAGTAAGATTTGATTTGATCTCAGAAAGAGAGAGAAAAAAAAGTGTTTGTCTCTTTTTATTCCATTTATGTAAACTTCTGGTTTGGATGAGGCACACGGGAAATCATAGCCAGATGGCTGTAGTTCAGGAAGCTGTTGACCGATCGGCCATTTCAAAGATGTAAAATCATTTGTAAGGCAGAAACTCACCTGGCTGAAGGTTGGTTTATTGTGCAATCTTGAGCATCGGTCTCCATGTCTGCAGGCTCCAATTTTGAAATAGAAGGAACAATTTACCCTGGAAGGGAAAGTTGACATTATTTGTTTATAACCGACTCGGGAACCGCTGCTAATTTGTGAAGCTCCAGTGACATAATGACAAATTAAAATCTCATGTCTTGAGGTTACCACAAGCAGAACCTCATCTGTGTAAAGGTTTTGGCTTTGCTGAGCCATGTGTGTCTCCTTTCTCTACTCAGCATCCAACTAAAATACATGCAGAAACTGTGCTGGCTGACAGAAGATGCCATCGTATCTAACTCACACAATGAGTGCTACATGTCACTAGAGTAACAATAATGATAATCTAAAAAGAAGACAATATATTTACTTTTTAGAGAAAAATCCTGCTTTTTCTCCACACTGTGGAAATATATATGCACGAATGCAGCCTTACACCTTACATTCAAGTGACTAAACAGTGTCTCTATATGCACATGTAGTCCTTGGTAACTTTAAATAATTTGATTTTAATAAGAAATTAAACAGCAGCTTATATTCGTACCCCAGTTCTCTGCAAATCAATACAACCAAATAATCTGCTCTGACCAGCTACATAGCAGGCTAGGGGTTTCTGGGTTTTAGTTAACTGTGCTGGAGGCTTTAAGTGTAGGTAAATAAACAATAAAATCAGCGGAACAAATATATAAATGTATTAATTTCTTAATATTTTGTCACAAACCAACAGGAAACAGATTTACGTTCCGACTACATGAGTTTCATTCAATGCGGTAGCTCTCTGTTAGCTTCCCCTCGCTAACTATAGCTTCAGTGGGACTTCCAGCGACGCTAAAGGACCTAAATAACCTGCTAGTAATGAAAAATAACTCTGCAGCAAAAAAAAACTTCGCATAAAAGTCGCAGTTAATGCGCCAATCTTGACCAACATTGAATAAAACTTACTTGTCTTTTTCTGTGCCGAAGATGGACGCCAGATACTCCGCCATTTTCGCCCCGTCTAAGACGTTTTGGAATGCGTCATCACGCAAAGCGAGGGACGCCTACGCTGGATCGCGGTGGAGGTTACCATGACAACATGTACCTTAGCTTTAACGACCGCTTAGGGGCGCTGTTTTCCCAATAAGAGGGTTAAAAACACCTTAACAAGTACTTTTTTTGTCGTATGCCTGTAAATATCAATATTTTCATTAATCTCCTGAACTTTTTCTTCTTCCAAAAGCTTAATTACTCTTAAGACTTGCCTTTTTTCCCCTCCTCAAATTAAAAAGTACATGTTCAAAGACTTGGATATACAGAAAAAAGGGGAAAACCAGAAAATGAGTATATTTGTATTTCAAATAAAAACTGTAGAACCTTAGATTTAAACAAGTAAAATTAATAATGAGGTTTTATGCTGCATAAAACCCCAAAATAATAATATTTAAAAAACTGAGACGACAGCTGAATATTCACCTTGGCCTGCCTTGCCTATGTCTACTTGGCAATTATGAAAATAGTCTAGAATTTTTATGCTAAAAATATCACTAAATAATCAAGTCTAGTCTTTTGTTCTTATAATATCAAATCAGCACAAAACAGTTCTTCAAAATCTAATTATAGCTGATTCACAAGGAGATCAGTGTTCATGTGGTGACAGTGTTGACCCAATAAAAGCCACCAAAAACCATCAACACGGTGGGCATTGAAGCCATTAAAGAGTCTGCGGGGTCCCCATCTGCTCATCAGAACACCTTACAACCTCCACCGAAACCACAAGCGCTCTGCAAGAGGTCGCGCAACTCTGCAGGAGATGCACATGGCGGAGATTAAAGAGGAGAAAGGAGAGGAAGTCAGCTTGAAGATAGCAAACCACAAAGGCTGTCAAGAAGTGATGAAGGCGGCGTCAAGGTGCACAGACTGAAAGACGCCTCGGAAACGACAGAGAGGTCTGTGAGAACGGAGAAGGTTTTGGCTGTTAAGATGTTGGCTGCAGCTGGATGAGAAGGGGAAGCCCTGGCCTCGAGACGTCTTGCTGAGTCGGACCTGCACAAATTGCAGAAGCGAGACCACCCATCGCCCGGTTCTCACCTCAAAACTATAATCCTGTCTACTTTCAAGGGGAAGGAGTACTGTACGCTACAGGGTGTGTGTGTGAGCGGCAGCCAAAGAGGAAGCAGCTCTGGCTGTTTTGATTAACAAATTAATCATGTTTTTGGAGGAAGATTTCTCAGTTGAGCTGGATGTGACCGGATAGTAACAAGCGAAGAGATCATGGGGCTTGAGCACCACTGGATCGTCCTGATTTGGTCCGTCTGGGCCGTCCAGTTCCTCACCACAAAGGCTGACGGTAAGTGAAAATGTCTCTTTATCGTACGTAACCACAGAGACCAAGTAGATGGTTTTTGTGCAGACAAGATCCAGAGGGCAGAGGTCACAGCGAAAGCTGACCATTAGTGGAAATAACTGGCATATCACACATGGAGGTCAGATTAAATAAACTCAAAGCTTCTGATGGTTTTGAGGGACCGTTAGCAAACATTGATCTGTAATGTCGGTTCTCTTGGGTAAATGTGAAACAGTTTTCTTTCATTTTGTCTCCACGGTTCGTATGATCAGGACACTGTGCAAGAGTTTGAAAACTCACAATGACAGAAAACATTTTCAAATTGAGTTAAAGAAGAAAAAGACAGACAATGTCTTAGATGTTCCAATTTTTACTCACCAATCAATCAATCGATCAATCAAGTTTATTTGAATGGCACATTTCAGCAACATGGCAGTTCAAAGTGCTTTACGTCTTGAGAACATAAAAAAAAAACATCTTGAAATGTTGCGAAAACCGACAAATGTTACATTTTGCCAAGTGCCATCATTAAAATAATCAATACACATCAAATATGTTGGTCGGTGTTCCATTTAGAATTTCTTTATGATTCAAAACAACTCTATATGGAACATTGACCAATAAAAAGCTAAACTAAAACTACAATAAGGTTTTAGCACCCATATTTCAATAATACGCTGTGTTGTAAACAAATGATTAAATAAGCAAAGTTTTAAATGAAAACTAGATACAAAACACTGAGGTCTTTATGTTTTTAAACTTATTATCAGCGCTCACTCACTTGGACTATTGATAAAAACACTAGTCTTTATGTAAAATTCACACTACTATTGAAGAACGTAAACAGTTTATATTAACTTTGCTTCTGAGAAACATTTACAGATATATCTGTAGGTGTGTAAAAATTGACATGAGGTTGAATGACAATCAAAGGAGAAGAGATGAAAGCTTTTTTCAGTGCATTTTAAACTTAAAGCCTGTTAACACTCATACTGATCATTTGATTTGGCAGAAGTCCGTTTTAGATTGAACAGAAACCAAACAGCTGATTGTTTTTATGAGGAGTTCATTCAAAGTTTGAAGCTAATTAGACACAAAAAGCATCAATTTATCTTTATAATCTTATATCTTAATATTATGTCTAATGTCTTCTCTTGCTTTAGATAACGACTGCACAACAGAATTGCAAGTTCGTCGGAACACGGTTAATGAAAGGATTATTGGACAACAGCTCAGGATTGAATGCCCAGTTCTGTTCTGCAACAATTCACCACCAGCAGTAAACTTTTATAAAATGGATGAAAAACGTGTTCTTGTTAATGCCAAGAATAACAGTCACATCACAACAGGATGGGACAAGTTATATCCGAGGAAAGGGACATTTTACTTGATCTTTCGAAACATTGTCAGTGATGATGAGGGTCAATATCAATGTGAAAGTGGAGGAAGTGTGAGTCATAGCATCTTCATCAAAGTTCATGGTGAGTGATTTTTCAGTTATATTGTTTAAAGCAACACTAGAAGTAACATTTGCCCACCAATGTGTATCTATACTTGTATACTACTTTAGTTACAAGATTATAACTCTGTTTTGTTCCATAGCTGTGGGCATAAATGACACACGTAATACAACAACCAATGACACAAGTAAGAAAAAGTTCATATTTGTATCCTGATTTTCTGCATATCCACATAGTTCATACATGCTTTATTACTTCAATGTTGTACCCGTATGAAAACCATTTCATAGCAATCCACTTGTTCATAGCTACAAAATGAATAGAAGATGGCATTTCTAAGCATTCTTCTGAAAACTTTGTATTTTACTGTTTGGTTCTGATTCCTGTTTGGCCAATTTCAGTCTAATAAAATATTAGAGTACAATCAGTGATCAAACTAAATTAAATATTGCAGGAAGACACACAATGGAGTAACAAACTATAAGTAAAGTATTTTTGAGTTGTATTTGGGTTTGAAAAAGACATTTAAGTGAGATAATCTAACATTATTTTTTGTTTCATCATGTTCTGCAGCAGGCGACCAATCCAAACCTGAGCCAGATCCATTTTTGATGTACATGTATTCCTCTGCTGGGATTGGTTCCTTTGTCGTCATAGTGATTATTATTTCTGTGATATGCATGCAAGGGTGTAAAGGTGAGACTTCTTTACAATTTTTATTAATATCATCTTGTAATTGAAATACGTGAAATACTCAGTTGCTGTCACTATATTTAACAAACCGTTTATCCTGCAGGGAAGTCAAGAAAAGAGAAACAAAAAGAAAATCAGGTAAGTCATGCCGCCTCTTCACCAAATGTTTATTCTTTTAAAAGTTGACTTTAGTTGAAAGTTTTCTTCCTACTCTTTTATTCCTAAAGTACATAGAGTTGCCCTTGGCTGAGCGAGCCGTCACAAACGCCACCGGGATCCAGCCCTCACCAAGAGGAAGCCCCAGCCCTCTGCCGCCCCGAAGGCCCAGCGGGAGAAAAACCACAGGGCCACCTGCGGAGCTGACGCCATCGAGAGACAACGAGCCGCCTTACGGTCAGAGGACACTAGACAGAAACAGGAATGGGGCGCAGGCGGAGGAAGCAGGTTCTGTTGTGTATGCCGCTCTCAACCATGCACCCCCACCGAGGGAGGCTCCCCGGCCACAGAGGCAGATAGAGGACACGGAGTACGCAGCCATACGCTTGGTTTGAGGACTGAGAGTCTGCTGGAATAAATCACACTAGAGGAATAAAGTTTGAATGTCCAGAGGAGGGGTTCCTCACAGCAAGGATTCTGGAAACAAACAACTCAAACCATGGCTTCGGAAACACTGATCTTACAACAGAACATGCTGACGGATTTGCTTGAGAATAATTAATCGTCGGCTTCACAAACTGGATGTGTGGTTTCTGCTGTTCTGTTTGGGATGGAAAATGTTCCAGCTGAAATCAAGAGCGTCACTGCAGGCGGTAGCCTACGGAGTAAAAAGCACGTTTCACATCCTTCATAAGCAAAACCAAAATGAAATGAACCGTGTATCTTTTTTAATGAAAGGAATTCAACATTGGTCTCATTTTCTTCAGTCTGCACTTTGTTTAAAGACCTTTTTCCTTCCTTTTGGTGCTTTACAAGAAGTACACCGCAACGACTAAATGAAGAGCAGCCAGAGATGAATAAGTAGGTTATCCCACCAGTTCAGGCTCAAGAACACTGATACAGAAATCAGTCAGCGTTTCCTCACCAACTCAGTCCACAGAAAATGTCTAAACAACCACAGTAGAGCTGATGGAGCTAGCAAACCCAAACCGCTTAGCTAAAGACACGCTAGCTGGTTGGTACCACAATATAAAAAAGAGCTAAAAGAGACTAAAACCTTATTATTTAAGCAATAGTAAAATTGCTTAAAGACAATGTTATTATCTTTCTGTCTTCCTCCACCAGTGGCTTAAAACCTAAAAATAGAATGTCGACTATTCGATATTCGATGTCATTAGCATGTAGCAAATAGAAAGCTAAAAGACACCAAACACCAAACCGTTACCACATTGTTATTTGTGTTTCAAGAACATATTTTACTTCCTTTAGCTGGAAACGTTGAGTCACACATGAGCTTGAAGACACGTTTCGGAAATAATTGATACTCACCAGCTAGCTTGAATGACAACTAGAAATGAAATAGTGATGATTTGTTTGATTATATCAGGCTTTTAGATATAAAAAAAAAAGATAAAAAGTGATATGTTCACATTCAAATTCAAAAATTTCTTGTTGATGCCAACGGGAAATGAAATGAAATATGTAGCCTTCAATGCATTAGGTGCTGGTCAATTCAAACTTTTGCATTAATTACTTTTGCAGATTTTGTTCAGGTTTGAATAGATCTGTCTACAGGATTACGCTATTTCAATCAATAATCTAATACTAGACTGTGAGCTCCAAACTATTCAGGACGTAGACTGGCAAAACGGTGAGTTGATCTGGAAACTTCTTAATAAAATGAGGTTCATTTTATAATAACATTATAACATTGTCATATGCAGTTTGCAAACTGTGCTACAGAAACATCAAACTCATATTTTCGTCTTCATTGAATGTATGTTATTCTCGCTCTACTAAGAGGTACAAGTACAGGCGTTATTCCGACTCCTTCCTGAAATATGAAACTTTGTTTTTGTGTGACAATCAAGCAGTAATTCAGATTTTTGACAACAATGGATGCAATCAGAGTCTACAAACTGAGTCTGTAAGCTACCATGTATGATGTACGCAGAGGAAGCAACTAAGGACTGCTGTTCTTTTGAATGTTTTGCACCTGTTTCAGTAAAAACTGATTTTATTGCATGTGCATGACCATTTGGAACAATTTCAGTCATTTCAGGTACTGTAGCCTTGGACGATATCAGATGAGTCATTTTCTGACTTACACTGTGACTGGAAATTTTATTTTGATTACTGAATGTGATTCCTTGAAAATGTAGAATGTAATCCTAATCACTGTGTGCAATTAAATAATGTTGATCTAAAAAAAAATCTGGATTTAATCTTGTGGATTTGACTCTCTCTCTTTTTTTTGTGGTAATTATGAGTATTTCACACAAAAAAAAATCCCCAACACAGATTAACTGAAGTTACATGAAATGTGCGGGGAAAAAAAGGTCTCTTCCTGCAATGACATCAAAGCTGGTAGATTCACAGTTACTGGAGGAACTGAGCAGAAAACCAAAGACCCCCGTAATCAAAAACAGGAAGTAAAGCCAACCGCACGACTTTCT
This sequence comes from Phalloptychus januarius, assembly GCA_902982915.1. NCBI lineage: Eukaryota > Metazoa > Chordata > Actinopteri > Cyprinodontiformes > Poeciliidae > Phalloptychus > Phalloptychus januarius. The sequence continues at coordinate 2,632,284 of CADWAE010000467.1, forward strand.
GTAAAATTCAGAACGCAGTCAGGCTTTGCTGAAGTGGATCATTTCTCAGGTGCTCAGCATGAAACCCTGCAGCTCTAAAGTCCTTTTCTATGTTCTGATCCTAGTGGCACTCGGAGGCACTCAGGATGATCACAGTAAGTTATTATTCCTGCAATAATCTATCTGGATGCTACATTTTTTTTATTATATATATTGCAAAATCATTCATTTTGACTTTGTGTAAATATTTGAGAAACGTAAACATGAAGAAACAGCAACTTGGACCGTAAAATATTACAGAGGAATATTTTCATACGGATGTATTTCAGGATATGTTGCAGTTTTTAGTTTGTATTTTCCACTTTTGTTAAATTTTTCTTCCTTCATTTGCATAAATTGGGAACTATTGTGAAAAATAAAGGGTTAAAAGCAAATGGACACCAACTTTTCCGACTTTCTGAAGCAAAACGAATGTGAACAGCACCAAAACATTTTCAACTAACACCTAATATTCTGATGAGTTAATTTTAAGCCATTTAATTTATGTTTTAAGTGGCAAAAACTTAAAACCACAGGATGCGCTGTGGGTTTCTGCAGCGCGTTTAACCTCAATTTGGTGGACACAGCTGCTGCATCGCGAGCGCCTGCATCTGTTTCAGATGCCTCACTCTTAATACTGTGGTTGAAGAAGCAGCTAGTCAGGTGTAATCTTTTATGCTTTGACCTTTTCCTGAAGCTCCAAAACAGAAATGAAAGCGCAGCCAACAACAAATATATAATTTCCTGACATCTTTAGTAATTCTTCCCAATATAGTTTGAACAGAGTCAGCCTGAACGACCAACATCTGCAAACATGAAGTGATGACGTAGATTTCCGACTGAGTTTAAGTCTGGACTTTGACTGGGCCGTTCTGAGCCGGTCCAGCTCTATTTTTCAGTCTCGAGGGGTTTGTCCAGGAATGATCTGTGTGCAGCTCCATCAACCTCCCAGAGGAACATCCCACAGCATGATGCTGCTCCCACCAAATTAATGAGGTTTCCTTTCAAATTCAGTGTAGGTTTCATCCTATCATGTAGAAATGGGACTTTTTTTTTTTTTTTACCTCAGGGTATCAGGATACAGGGAGCTAAACACAAATGCGCGCCACACTTTTCAGATCAAAACACATCTGAACACACGCTGCGTTTTCCTTCCTTCTTATAATCGTTTACTTTCTTCCCTTTTCTTGCAGAGAAGCCGACCGATCTGGGCATGTTCAAGCATTACATGATCCGCATTTTGGTCATTAAGATTTTTGTCGCCATCATCATACTTATATATATCAAATTCCATAAAGGTAGGAGTCCAGATATAAAAATACGGGTGGCTAATTATCACTGTCTGGGAGCAGTAATTCATTGAACTTTGTATCCGTTCTGCAGGACAAGCCCAGGAAAGAGAGGATTATGATTCTCTGCCTTCCCGTCACATCTATGAAAATGAACAGCTTTTTCGTAGATGAGAGGATAAACTTCTACTCATGTTTGACCCAAGTGGAGCTTTCACAGAACAGCTGCTTGCTTTTGTGATCTTGGACTACTGTAAGGCAGACTGCAAAGATGTGAAAGTGAAACTGTGAGGCAGCTTTTGTTCACTGTTCAAAGAATAGTGAGACAGAGGACAGGTAATAGTCATGTTTCCTGTACAGGTAACACATCTGCACACATCCTGTACGAAGGTTACATTCACAAGGGACTGTCTAGACTACAGAGTGTTATGCTCTCATCCTCCTTTCTTTTATTTATTTATGACTAAATAAGCTTTTCTTATTTAATGTATTTTTAATTTCACTCATCATAACTGTTTTCATTGTACCAAAAGTAATAGTTATACATTCTGAAAATTTAGAAAATATATCGTGACTCAATACTTGTATTTGTATTCCGCAAAAATTTAATCATGAGTAGAGACTCAGTTTGGTGTAATCTGTTTGTTTTTGTGAATAAACTTGATTAATCTTCGATATAAATCTGTTGTGTTCGTATCATTTCTCTGACACTTGGCGACTTGCAGTGTCTGCATTTCATTGTAGGTATCAGTCAGGGGAAGAGCACAAAAAATATCCACTCCAATATGTGCAATATATATCATTAGCAAGCAGTATGCCGGCCATAAGACGTGGAACATTTTCGTTTGATTTGCTGTAGTATCCATGAATGCACATTTCTGGTTTAAACTGTATGTCGCACTAGAAGTTACGAACATCATGGTTTCATTCTTTGCTTCACAAAAGTCTGAATTCAACTGACTGAGACGTGCAAATTTTTATTTTTACCTGCGCTGCACAACTAGATTTATACGAACTTGATTTTAAAGCATCAGTTTTCTTTGGTTCTTTTCGTCTAGTAGGACAATCAACAACTGTGGAAACAAGTCGGGTGTTGACTACATCAAAACTATTAGCATTTGCAGGAGGGGTTTACATCGAACACATCGACCAAAGACCCCGTATAATCGCAAAACAGGAAGTCAATCAACCGCATCTGTCAAAGTGTAAAACTCAGAACAAACAGACGCTGAACAGAAGTGGACGCTTCATCAACATGATTTCTTACAACTTTAAAATACTCTTTCACATCCTGATTTCTTCCATGCTGATGGTTTCTTCGGATGCCGATGGTAAGTTACATTAACTACTAAACTAATAAACTAGCAATCTTATAATAGCTTGTATATGTCCGTCATGAAGATTCAGTCTAAACCTGTTTTTTTGTTTTTTGTAATTCCTAATAAATAATGGTAGAAACTAGGTCAAATGTAATTTCATTAACTCAGCTAAAGGTTTAAAGCATACCAAAGGTTTTTCACATCACAAGGCGCTTCTACAGTTCCGCAGTTAACAAGATGACGCATAAAGAAAATAATGCAGCCTTGAAACCCAACGTGTAAAAGTGATATGAGAACTGGAGGTTTTTAATTCTATGTTCCCAAACTAAACTAATAATTAATATTTTTATTACATGTTTTAAAAAAACGTATAGCATTAAGAGATATTTTACACGAAGCTATTGTTTCCTGTCTTGCTATATTTGGCGATGTGTTGAAGAAAGCATTTGGTGGGTCTGAACATCAGGAAATGAAGTGGATTTTGTTGAAAATTAAGTCCTGCCACATCTTTAAAGCACATGACTGCACAGCAGAGCTGCAAATATGGCAAAACGCCGTTTACCAAGCAATTCTTGGACAGCAACTCAGGATTGAATGATAGTTTTAGATTGAACAGAAACCAAACAGTTCTTCTACTTTAGAAAAAGCATTTCTTCTGATTTACGTGGGCTGGTTTTTGTGAGGAGTTCATTCAAAGTTTGAAGCTAATTAGACACAAAAAGCATCAATTTATCTTTATAATCTCATGTCTAATGTCTTCTCTTGCTTTAGATGACGAGTGCACACCAGAATTGCAAGTTCGTCGGAACACGACTTATGAAGCCAATATTGGAGAAGAGCTCAGGATTGAATGCCCAGTTCTGTTCTGCAAAGATCCACCACCAGCAGTAAACTTGTATAAAATGGATGGAAATCGTGTTCTTGTCGATGCCAAGAGTAACAGTCCCATCACAACAGGATGGGACAAATTATATCCGTCGAAAGGGACATTTTACTTGATCTTTCAAAACATTGTCAGTGATGATGAGGGTGAATATCGATGTGAAGGTGGAGGAAGTGTGAGTCATATCATTTTCATCAAAGTTCATGGTGAGTGATTTTTCAGTTATATTGTTTAAGGCAACACTAGAAATAATATTTGCCCACTAATGTGTATCTATACGTGTATATTAATTTAGTTACAAGATTATAACTCTGTTTTGTTCCAAAGCTGTGGGCACAAGTGACGCACCTAAAACAACAATCAATTACACAAGTAAGAAAAAGTTCATATTTGTATCCTGATTTTCTGCATATCCTCATAGTTCATACTTTATTACTTCAATGTTGTACTGTTCTTGTCTTTGTCTTGATTAACTTTTTTTATTATCTTAGCATATGTTTTTAGAACTCACAGACATTGCTACAAAATGTCTGTGAACCATTTCGTAGCAAACCCTTGTTCATAGCTACAAAATAAATAGAAGATGACATTTCTAAGCATTCTTCTGAAAACTTTGCATTTTACTATTTGGTTCTGATTCCAATTTCAGTCTAATAAAATATTAGAGTACAATCAGTGATCAAACTAAATTAAATATTGCAGGAAGACACACAATGGAGTAACAAACTATAAGTAAAGTATTTTTGAGTTGTATTTGGGTTTGAAAAAGACATTTAAGTGAGATAATCTAACATTATTTTTTGTTTCATCATGTTCTGCAGCAGGCGACCAATCCAAACCTGAGCCAGATCCATTTTTGATGTACATGTATTCCTCTGCTGGGATTGGTTCCTTCGTCGTCATAGTGATTATTATTTCTGTGATATGCATGAGAGGGTGTAAAGGTGAGACTTCTTTACAATTTTTATTAATATCATCTTGTAATTGAAATATGTGAAATACTCAGTCACTCCATTTAACAAACCGTTTATCTTGCAGGAAAATCGAGGAAAGAGAAAGAGAGAGAAAATCAGGTAAGTCAGGCTGATCTGTTAGGAGCACAGCCTCTTCCCCTAATGTTAGTCCTTAAATTTCAAACTCGTTTTAACATTTTCTTTCTGCCTTTTGTACATGAAGGCTGAGTGTGCCACACCAAACGCCACCGGGATCCAGCACTCGCCAAGAGGAAGCCCCAAACAGGGAAACGCAATGCCGGCGGAGGAACTGAGTTTTGTTGTGTACATGGTCTGCCACGAAGGGCGTTGACTTTGACTGGGCCGTTCTAACGCATGAATATGCTTTGATCTAAACCGTTCCAGCTCAAGTCCTTGTCAACTTATATATCATCTGCTTGCTGTCTTTAATAAACTTGGTTATTCTTTGATATAAAACTGCTGTCTTTGTATCAAAATGACTTGCATCGTTATTTCTGTTGTCCAAAATGTAACTGTACGGCTAAATGAGTTGTTCCTAGAATATCTTAGACTGTTACTCATAATGAGATTTTGTCTTTTTGTACCAGACAGATGCTTTCTGACCAGAGGTTTTTCACATCCTCAACTTAAAAATAGATGCAAGGATCAAATAATGCAGCCTTGAAACATCAACTTTGGTCCTGCTTTAAATCAAAAGGCCAGAAAACAGCAGATACTTGACAGAAGCTTTAAATTTTAACTTAAATTTCCTAATATATTAGAAGTAAGAGGCTTGGACTGTTTTTTTGTGTGAAAGTAAAAATGTGGAACTGCAATTTTAAGAGTTGCTTAATATTGGGTGAGAGGCCAATTATTTACAGGCACAATAAAAGGATTTTCGCTGATCATTCGGTCTTATATTTAAATAGTTTTGCTTGGTTTCTTCAAAGAGAACCTGGATTTCATGCATGCAGGGTCATTATGGCAGCAAACAATTAACCAATTTATTCTGACTTCTAAAATATGTAAACTGATATACTAATTCAGTCATAAAAAAAACCTAATTCCTCAAGTACATTTATACCAAGTACAAGTTAGCTTTGTTGGGATCTCATTGGTTTTGCTGTTCTGGCCTGTCTTAGCTTGTGAATGAAATTTTTATGTGTGCTTTATGTACAAAAGTAGAAATGTGAAAACGGTGAAACAGGTTTTAGCATCTAATGCAGTCACACAGCAACAGTCTTCAGTCAGAGGCCTCTTCGGACTTGCTGCGAGACTGACTGCTGCTGGAGATCCTTCCTGCCCACAGCATCACCATCCATAACAACTCCAAAAAAAAAACTAGGATGATCTGAGTTACGGCAATATTTCATTTTCTTTGGGATAAATCAATGATTTTTGAATTGATCAACTTGTGTTCTCAAATTACTGTAATTCAAACTTTTGACATTTGTTTGATCTGATAATAAAAGGCCCAATTAGGAAGTTGTGGCTTCAAATGATGCATTTTTGTCCTTCGGCTTCCTGAATTGATAAGAGTTTAGAGTTGCTGAGTGGATTTTACAGGTTTAGTGGTTTAAGTGAGTAATGTGGGTCTGCCTGTTGACTTTTAGCTGGTAATCAAGAGTCTCAAGAAACACCCAAAGTGTAGAAAGTAACACCAGAGAGAAAATTTTGATTGAAGCAGAAACATAAGGTATTATATAAAAGTTAACAGGAGAGTAATTAGATTTTGGCATAAAGCCGAGAACGTACTGATTTTTCTAGAAAAATGACAAAGTTCAAAAAAGTTGCTCATCAAAATGAGCAACTTTGATTTGATTTGAATTCTTAGCCACAAAGGCAAGATACGATATCTTCATCTAATTCATTAAGCAGCATCACAGGAAACATCTTTCAACCGTGACAAAACCACAGAGCGGAGTTGATCGGAGGTTAGTGAAGCAAAACAGGTTGTTTTTTTTTTAAAAAAAGAAACGTGGAGAGTGATGGAAAATGTTGGATGTGCAGTTGCAGGGCCGCGTGAAACCCGAGGGGCGGATGGACCGTGGGACGTGTTACCTCTGCGGTTTTGAAAGTGCGAAGAGCTGACGTGAGGCGCTGCAGTCATACGCACCCCCTTTTCACAACACGTCCCACCCCTGCATGCAGTCGCCCACCAACCACCACGTCGCAAGGGTGTTAATACAAATCTTTACTATGTCATTTCCTCAGTTACATGAAGGCTGGAGGTGGGTGGAACCGGAGGGAGGGGAGAAGAAGCATGTCTTAAAATGAATGGAGACAAACCTGATGAGATTCTGTTAAAATGCAAAGCAGACAGAGCTGCCACCTAGTGGTGAGTTAGCATAAAACTGCATTTGCAAGAGGGATTTGATAAAAAAAATAATAATAGCAGAACAGAAAAAAATGAGGGAAAATGTAAATAAATAAAGAAATTACCAAAAATTTCCTCGAAGGTTTGGAATAATTGGACTATATTCCACAGTTCCTCTAGGTTTCTTGGTTCCGTCTCCGAAACAGTGCAAGTTTTCTGTTGGGTCAAAGGTCATAAACTTGGGCAGGTCACTCCATAATGTCAATCCTGTTGGTTTGGAAACAAGATGCTGTTTATTTTTTAGGCTCATCTTCTTTCTAGAACAAACATTTCAAGACAATCTCCTCCGGCGCAAAGCAACATGACGTCATTCTTTTATTGACGTATGCTAATTAATCCATACTTCCAAACATCCACATTCCCAGGAGTTTGTCTTCTAACCCTGGCAGTTCTCACAGGTATCTGCAGACCTTCTTTGTTCGGCCATTTTGGATTTTCTTTGTTGCGTTCCATCAGCTGCCTGGTTTTCTTTCCTTGTTCTGGTTTCTATTCCGCTCTTCTTTGCCTGCTTCCTCTTCTTTATTGAATATCTTTTTTTAAAAAGTAATACATATTCTGTGCAAGATGATAAACAGTCATCATCTTGCACAGAATATGTATTAAATGTGTTGTGATTTTCAATCTGAATGTTCCATTACTAAGGAAAGCAGAGATTTATCTAAACTACCATTTAACAGCCTCTTATATAGAAAGGAAAGTGAGAGAAACTAAAATAATTGCTTTGAACATGACAGGTGTCAGTTTGTCAATGAAAGAACAATCGTGCCCTTAAAAATATGAAAAGAGAGAGAAAAAAAAGTGTAAACTGCAGGAAACATTCGATAAAGTTCACAACTAGCGTCCTTATTGACAAAAACAACTAATCGTTTGATTTTTTTTTTTTTTTGACGAAAAGAGCATTAAATATATCCTGTCAGAAATGGGTTCAATTTTCCAGTGTGGTATCTCCATCACAGGTGTCACACTGAACATGACTCATGCATGATTCATTCCATTTCCACGTATACCCTGGGCAGAAAGAGTAAAAAATTGCCCCCTTTTTAGCTATTTTAAGAAAAATATTTGCATTTGCAAGAGGGAATATTTGAATTCAGTTGAGGGTATGAAGGTCTTATGACGTTCAGAAACAAGCTAATACAAGCGGGCGGTGGGTGAAAGCGAGTTTCCTCCTGTGTGTAGCGAGCCACTCACATTCTCCATGAAATGTTGCATGAGATTTGCTACTTTTCATAAGAGTAAAAAGAAATCTCTCTGTTCAAGTTTTTTGGACTTTTGGGCAAAAAAAAAAAAAGTTTCTGGGAAAGATTTATTTAAAACAAAGTTTCACATAAAAATAAGGTTTCATTGAATGTGAGGCGTTTGGAAAGTTCAGTAATTTACAGATCAAAAAGTCAAATATTCACACAGTTAAATATTTGCAATGTTTCAAAAAAGAAAAGTAGCAGACACTAAAAGGTAACAAAACAGCTGCACGATAGTGCTTTAATTCTTTAAAGCTCATCCACAATCACAATGTTTAGTTCAATGTAAGTGTCATTGTATAAAAATTATAAAAGTTAAGAGTACATTTATTTCTCTCAGTACATCTCCAAAAGTTATTGTTTTAATCTGATTAACACAGAGGCCCTTCAGATATGTCGATGCTGCTCCCTGCAGTTCAGCTCAGTGACTCAGAAAAACAGAAACACAGAGACTTCCTTTAAAAACAAGCGCGCACGTGGAAACAGGTCCGCCCTCCGTCTGTCTCTCACACTCGCACACACAAGCAGCAGTTCACAGGTTCATCTGCGTTTGGGCGGCGTTAACCCCAGAAAACATCTCGGCTCCCCGTCCCACATGTAGGAGTTAAGAACCGACGGAGCTGCCGTCCTCTCCGCTCTCAGAATGACTCACGGAGGCCTGGTTCAGCAAAACGCCACATCCAGCCTCAGATCTTTGGATGTGTTTGTGTTTCCCGTTACTTGCAGGTCCAGAACTGGCCCTCCTCTAATCAGTGTACGTCTCCAGGAACCACTAATGGATGCATTTTGGTGGCGTCGGCGTCCCAAAAGCCACCAGGCCTGAAGGACAATGGCCAGACATAGAGCTAGGGTATATTTATCCAGTCACGACACGAAACAAGGCTAAACTTAGAACGGAGTTGGATATTTTTGTTTTTCTTCCAACATTTGGATGAACCAATGAGGACTGTTAAAGAACCAGGCGTCGCTAGCTTATGGTGCAACTTACAGGTTAATCTCAGCATAATCCAGCCACAGCGACACATTTCAGAGCATTACAAGTAAAAATCACATTTAAGACCGTCTGTTTTGACTCGGACGTGTGGCACTTTATAGCTTGTTTGTTACAGGAGTAAGAGGAATGACATGACCTGAAACCAAATCGGAAAAAGGTTTCAGGCCACTGAACGCCGACTTCTCAGCAGTTTGTAGTGTTAAATAATCCTTCCGGTAGAAGTGTTTTGTCTGCTCTGGCAGTACATTTGCGGTTGGTAGGAGCAGAACAAGCAGCTCCCTCTGCACGGTGCTGAGCAGCCGGGTGAGGCTCAGAAATCCACGGAAGCGTAACGGCGGCGGCGACGCCGGATGCCGAATCAGTCTGGACAGAAACAAAAAATAAAGATTTTAAAAAATTAAAAAATTTACAGCACATTTAAGCTTCGTTTCCCATGGTAACCGCTGATAAGGGTCATCCTGTGTTATTGTAGGTGACTACTCTGACGGCACAGTGGACCACAACATCCTGCTCTCACTTCTGAAATGATGTTTTGATATTAAAAGTTTCATTCGTACACGCAAGCTTTGAATTTCTCCTTGTGTTTAGAGAAGTAGTCCAACAAGTACCCTGTTAATTCTGGCGCACCTCAAAGCTCCGTCTTCGGTCCAATCTCATACTCATTTTCATGAGAAAGAACCTTGAACATTTTCCTTTCCTTGGTTTGCCAGACTAAATTTTCAGATCTGACTTAAACTCAGGATCTGAGACTGGAGACTCCATGGAATCTACAGTGGAAGGGATTTCAACATGTGACACGAGAAATTGAGCCTACAAGCTTCCAATAAGACTGCTACTCTATCCCTTAGCCACAGCTGCCCAGCGAACGTCAAACAAAATAATCTTGCCTCAAATATTTTCTCCATTTTATGTTGGTTAACCCATTACAAACAGAACTTTATTTATCAAAATAAAAGCTCTTCCTTTTCCTTCCTAATCAACATTCTCTCCTCTTAACTCACGAGGCCGCGCCTCATTCTGAGTTTCATTTCACGATGCACCACATTTTAATTTAGGTTTAAGGGATCTACATGCAGATTTAGAACATGGTTTACAAATACTCTTAAGTAGTCAGTGCAAGTATTAGCCTGTTTATTTCACTTGCCTTTAATTTTGGTAGCAGGTCATCTATTTTTTTTGATGCTATTTTAATTTTCAAGGTATTTATTGAGTTTGAACGCTTTTGTGTTGCAATTGCTTCACACGCATCTATGTAAAAACTCTTTGGTCAACTAAAAATGGACGCGACTGCTATGTTTAACTATGCTACATGAACCAAAACAGTGTTTTTTCTATCTGAGATGTAAGATAGCATCAAAATAAAAACACTCGTGTTCAACAAATACTTTACACTTACAGTAAATACACATACAGTGGGTTGGTTATTTCACCACAAACCACTATGACTCACAAGAAATACATCCGCCACAACAGTTTCCTTTGACAGGTTGTGAAATTTCATAAAATCATTGTTGGTGGATTTAACTTTGAACCGGTGTTGTGCAATCTGACATAATAATTACCGAGCAGTAGGGAGCTAAATTTAAGTCGCATTGTTATAACTCCTTTGTTCATCACTCAGTGTTGTCATAGTAAATCATCTGAAACGAGGAGTTTCTGATCTAATTTTAAAGATGCGGCACATCAGGGTGGTGATTAAAGTCCGTGATATAAATGTGTCACAGAGATGAAGCAAAAGGTTGCATTCGTTTCCTCCAAGTCCTCCTCATGGATGCAACATCAGGAAACGTGTTTGGACTCAGACACCCACAAGCATCTAAAGAAGGCAGAATTTCACGCTGAATATCCCTGAGTCACGAGGGAACGGCTGCAGCACCTTCTGAGTCAACGTCCCGAGATGAATCAGCATAGTTTTAAAGCTAATTAGGGCAAAATAAAGATTACCTTGTCAAAACTGCATCAATGCACTTCACTGACCACACCAGCAGGTGTCACTGTCCACATGACAATACATTTCCCCTTGTCTAATCTCAGAGGAGCTGCTCTGAGATTCAAGGGCAGAGTATTTTTTTTTTTTTGAGATCCAAGCAGGATGTGGCGCCACCCCTCTGTGACAGCATAAAAGCTGCTGCTTAAAAATATTTGTGTAAAAACCTGCCATCCTTGTCCAAGATCAACTTCCTTTTTCTGTGGCGGGCGCACCAAGAACTAGTGAGAGATGGTCAGAAATAGATCCAGCAGGTTTTTTTACTGGAACAAGCTCCGAGCTAAGCAATACCCAGAATCAGAGGCCGGTCTGAGGCTTGTCTGTGGTTCGACCTGACCCGCAGACATCACAGCTCTATAAAAAGGTCCACAGTGGGTTTCTCTGCAGCTCAGAAACTTTGCTTTAACATACAGTTTTACTGCTGCGACATGTGGGGAGTTTCGTACTTAACAAACACAGCAAGGTAGTAAGGATTTGTTTCTTCAGGAAAGAGGCAAATCAAACCAGAAATACCTCCCACGCCAGCTGTGACTGCTTTAGCTGTGTTTCGATCCGTTAAAGCAAACCGGCGTGAAAAAAACTGACACATGTCAGTTGGAATTTAACAGATAAAAGGGAATAAATCTCAAAAACAACAAAAGCCATCAGTTACTTGATTAAAAACACCTTTTTAGAAGCAAGCTCAACCTCGTTTTTCCTTCACAACTCCTTTAATTGATTAGACTCAACAAGGTGTCAAGACATTACCTCCTGCAGCATTAGCCTGTGGCCTTTAGTACAAAGAAGGATCAATCCCTGTTTTTAAAGAAGTTCTGAATTGGAGATTTGTTGAATGTGCAGTTTTTCTTCTCATGCTCCTTTGGCCAGAGCTGCACCAAGTGTAGATGCACAAACGCACTGAGGGGAGGTACTGACTGAAGGAGAACAGGAAGGCAAAGAAGAACGTATTGTAGGAGACATTGGTGCAAGGACAGAAGATATGTGGCATGGGAGCAAGCCCCACTCCTGACGTTCCATCCATAAATACATTTCATGAAAGACAAATTGTGAAGCGATCTCCACAAGTCCTCACTTGGTGTGTGACGTAAAAACGAAAGTCATGAAGAATGTGACAGCTCACTCCAGATACAGGCGGGAGCTGTCATTTCCCCAGAACAACAATCTGAGTCACATCACAGTAAAAGACGGCGTTCCCGTTTGGCACGTTGCAGCCAAGATGAGGACTGGGAGAAACAGAGGACGCCTCTTTCCCGTCCAAGCTGAGAGGAGGCCTTGTTATCAGACTGGGCATGATTTCAACTATAGGCATGTCAGTAGTTCCTTCATCCGAGCCCCTGAAGTCTGTCGTCTTCGTCAGCCCATGGGAGCAGACTGAAAGAGGTCCTTTTCTTCAGGCCGTTAGCTTCAGACAATCAGCGCAGCCACTTGCTATTCTGCTCAGAACAGGCATTGCTGAGAACAGAGGAAAACTTCAACGAATGTGGAAAGAGTTGAGTGAAAATGTTTACATTCCGGACAATCGGATCGTTCCAACGAAGGAATGCACTTCAGACATGATTGTGTCTGCAGGCCTCTTATCTATAACTCTCTTGGGTATAATTTATTATTACAAATAGAACAAAGGCAATGTGGTTTTTCCACAGTAACGGTCCACCGCTTTTACAAAAGCAGGATATTTCAGTAAGTTCTGCCTTGTTTCTCCTCGTATGTGTAATCAGTGATGTAAAAAAAAACAACCCGATCAACGCCCAATTGGTCCAATGTTTTTCATTCGACCAAGGCCAAACAGAAAGACCTTGTCACCTTATTTTTCTTTCAACGCTTTGCTCCCTACTTTGTTTTTCCCTCCCTGTGCGCAGGAGGATCTATGGTAAGGGAACTGGGCGGCGGTTCAAGCGTGACACTAGCCTGGCACTGTGCAGTTTAACAACGCAACAAGAAAAAGGTGTTGCCGCCAGTGACATGGGAAGGTGACCTTCTGTCCCTGTTAATGTTTCTTTATAGTTTCACGGCACAATATTTGTGCCAAACTGGATTTTTCAGCACAATTTAAATGCTATCATACCACCAAGCTTTAAAAGACAACGACTCATTGTCGTTGGCCGAACCTGTAGACAAGACAGTAGATGTTGGGTTCTGCTAAGTGCTAAGATGGTGTGTATTAATGCATGCTAAAGTATATTTGATGTTTTAACTATTAAAATAGGCAATTCCTGCAGCTTTTAGAGGGGATCATAAGTATTTGAGGGTTTGTGGATCTAACAAAAATATAAGAAATGTTCCAAGGAAAGAAGGTAGGAAAACAAAGGAAGACAGACAGACACAGACAAGACAAGAAGGAGGAAAGAATGACAACTTTTAGGTAATAAAATTAAACGATTGGGATGCAGAATTTGGTCTGAAAATACATATTTTTACTTCATCTTTTCCTTTTCCAAACTGCAGTGGAACGCTTCGAACGAGAGCGTCAGAGGTGAAGGTCACTTCTATGTTTAGAGGAATGTAAGGAAGCTGCTGCTCCCTGCCAAAACATCTGTGGATTGAAAGCTTGGTCCAACAAAGATGTTGTTAATTATTCAAATAAACCGTATCAAACTAAAACGGACAGTTAAAAATAAACGGGTCTAGTGAGAGGAACTCTGGCTCGGCTACTGTAATCCTTCAGGTCCGCAAAATGCCAGACATTTTTCTGCTTATGCAACCAGCGGACATTTGAACGCTTCGTCACGGCCACACGCTATGACAGCCACTCAAAACTTGGCCTCCGCAACAGACCACAAGAGAAACAATTCGCTGGACATCTGCTGAGTCTTTCCTCCAAAACGGCATACACCCAGAAATACTTGTGGCTGAAGAGAACGCGTGTGTTTAAAAATGCTTCACTTCACATTTTAGCTCATTTTCTAAAGTGACTGAAACACATGTGAAAGCTTCCCAGAACAAAAATTCCTTTCAGCACAAGCTGAGAGATGAGCTTCCAATTAACTTTTGATTACCGGCTTCGCTTCGCTTTCTGGGAAGCGAGCTCGAGCCGTCCCGCTGCCACAAACAGAGCCTCTCTGGAGTGTTGACAGAGGGAAATGTGGCGAAGCGGACTTCAGACTTACCAATGCATACGAAGCGCTTGCAGAAAAACACGCACAGACCCAGGATGACGACAGCGGCAACCACACACACAGAGATGAGGGCGATGTTGGGTGAACTCACATCATCTGTAAAAAAAATCCAAACATGTAATTAAACATGTGCAGAACGTATATGCTAGCTTATTTATAATCATTTATCAAATAAGTGATTTGATAAACGTGTCCGGGAATTCTTCCAAAGCTTAGAACATGCAGCCAAGGCTACAATTGAAGGCTTTGAATCAGAGTAGATTCTGAATGGTCCAGTCAAAGTCCATCTTGTTTGCGCTTAAGCAGTTTTGTATAAAAGAATGGGTAGAGAAACGATCATTGAGATCGATAACCAAAAGACCTGAAGCTGCGATTGAAGGAAGATGGTGGTTCGACAAAGTATTGACTAAGTGGGAAAATAGAAGTGAAGCACATTGTCCTGATATAAATTTCTTCAGAGAGGGAATGTGAAAAAGTCAAAAGGGAGCGAATACTTTTTCCAAGGCATCTGGACTAAACATGTCAAAGTCATGCGGTGTGAGGAAAATAAACCTTCCTGAGGCGTTACGGGATGCAGGATCCCACGACCAAAGTATCCATAATTACACCCCAGACTAAAATAGAAAACCTCTCATCTCCGCACCTCTGAGCCACAGACAATCATGTCTGGGACGAACAGACACGCGTCGCCGCACAAATCGCTCACCGTCTGCTTTGAGGACCAGCGTGAGGGCTTTCTCTAAACCCCGGTGCTGCACGACGCATTTCACGGTGCTGAGTGGGGACAGGAAGCGCAGCGTGCTCATCACCGTCGTGGTGCCGTCGCCATGACTGTACGCCGACAACACGGGCGGACCCAGGGTGACGGCGCCGTCGCTGATGTCCCACAGGACGGTGGATGGAGGCCTCGACTGGGCGGTGCAGTTTGCCTCCGTGACTCCTGAGGGAGATGTCGAGTATCTCACCTTCGGCTTGGGTAAAACTGGGGATGGAAACAGGGGGATCATGTCAGCTGGTTCATTTGGAACTCGATTCTAATTAGATTTTTACAGTTTTTGGTCTTTGGGCGATCAGCTTTTTCAAGCACGTTGGTTTCTGTTGACATTAACAACGACCGAAGTTTCAAACACTTAAATATGCATAGGAGGTTAAAAAGTGATCGTTATTAGAAGTATATAATAATTAACAACCATGCTAAATGTGATTACAGCAGAAAGTATCAGGAAATGCGTTCAAAGGATTTCATTGCGTTTTGTATTTCTCATAAATGCGGCTTTGCGAGCTTTTTCTGCGGTGTGTTGTGATGCAGAATATCAGCAGCAATCCCACCAGTCGAATGTCGGTGTTGCGCCTTTTAGCGACTGTTTGTGCGTCTGGAGCGAAGCAGGACAAACACAAGCAGACACAGGGGCATTGTTTGGACAGGAACAGTGAGCCACTCGTCCCCCAGAGGGTTGCTTTCCAAATTACTCACTCCTTTTCCCCTCTGTGACACTTTCCTCTCCCTTCCTTCTTTTATCAGTGTAAAAACAAACTCGCAGGGGAAAAGCCAGCGGCTCCTCACGCTCCTGGAAGCCTTGCTGATCTCGATTACTCTCACAGGAAATAAGAAGGGGTTGGAGGTCGAGTGCTGCTGAGTTGGAAAAGTGAAATCCATCTCCAAGGCAGTTCGGAACAGGAGTTTAATGACCGAGTTCAGCTGCCGTCACCTCAGGGATTCCTGGGGTGTGTTTATGTCGAGAACTTCCTTTTTCCTGAGTTGTTTGGAGATTTGCTCCGAGCGCGTAGCGTGTGTGGCCCTCGTGTGGACGGGAAAAACTCGAACGTGATTTTGATGGGGTTTGGAGAGAGCAGGTTGACGAGTTGGAAAAATTTTCCGGCAGAATTCATCTTATTAAATCCCTTCCCGCAGTTTGTTTGACATTGTGACGCAGAAATACGAGGGAAGAAATGTGCTGATTTTCTGCTTTCGAACATTCCTGATTCGCGTTTTCTGCACGCTGAGCTTTCAGAACAACGCTTCCCTTACCTCCCAGGCCACAATTACTCCTGATAGGATTTATTTCTTAATGGGTTTACACACTGTTGAAAGAGCAAACTGAAGCGTGTTCTTGTTTAGCAATAATTACTTTTACTGTCAGAGAGCGTAATAGATGCCAGATCTGCAGATAACACTAATGAGGCTCAGGCTTTACTGAGCCAACATGACATTAAAAATCGGAGACGCAGCAACTTGCAAAAACTGCTCGAGCGTCTTGAACTTTTCCACATTTTGCCTCATTACGGCCCGTTAACTTTACTGGGATTTTATGTGACGGATCAACAGAAGGAGCGCAACAGTGAATGAAAATGACTGAGCTGCTCAGTTTAACATGTTTCATCGGGGGAAAAAAACGTCCATTCACTTGAATTAATGCTTTGCTGATGCGTCTTAGCGGAGCATCTTCTACATATTTATAGTGCCGCTAAACTACACGCAGGTGGACTGTTCTCATTTACTACTAAATGATAAAATCATGATAAAAGCCAATAGAAGGCTTATATTTCTACTAAATGTTGACATGACTTAAATTCAAGGCTTTTACCTTTTGTGAAATCCAAATCAAACATTTATTATGGGTTCCTTAGTCATTTCTGTGTTTTTCTGAAAGCTGATGCTTTCTAAGAGAATCCAAACGTTCAGCAGGAAAAGACTTTAAGCTGCTTCTGAAGGCCTGAAAGCCACAAGAGTCTCACCGTAGACGTGCAGGCAGGCGACGGCCCTCCTGGATCCGCCCGGGTAGGTGTGGAACTCGCAGGTGTAGCACGCCTCATCATCCATTCGGACCTCCTCGATGGTCAGTCTGGTCTCCCCCAGCGTGGGGCTCAGCCGGACCCGACCTTTGAACTGCTCCCCCATGAAAGAGCCCAGCTTGGCGAACGAGGCGACGGTGGTGGTGTCGCCCTGCCCGGTCGTCTTCCTCCACAGAGCCTGGAAGACCCGTTTGGGGAGGGGGTACGAGCAGGACAGGGTGACGGGCGCCCCGCGTATGGCCGTCCTGTTGCCCTCTACGTGGACTCTATCGCCTGTTGCGAGGAAGAAAAGCAGCGTGCGGGTTTTCCATTTACTAATTGCCTAGATTGCCTGTTAGCAGCAAAACTGTACCCTAATTAGAGTTTAAATAAAGCACATAAAAAACAGGTGAGAAGTGGAGGACAAGCGTGGAGAAGAAGCGTGGAGGAGGTTCATCCTGCACCCACCGGGGATGGTGATGCAGATGGTTCCTTGCTGCTTCCCAGAGGGAAACACGTCGAAAAAGCAGTGGAAGCAGCCCTCGTCGTCCGGCCGCACCTTCTCGATGGTGATGTAGGTGGAGTCCTTGCCGGCCACCGTCACCTTCACGTTGGCGTCCTGGTGGACGACGCGGAGCGACGGCCGCGTCACATACGCCAGGATCATCGTGGAGCGGGGGTCGTGCCAGCGCACCTGGTGCACGCTTTCCTCCACCTCCGTGGTGATGTTGCAGTGGAGGTGGGCGCGGTCACCCACCTCCGCATTCACGCTGGCGGAAGCCGTGACCTTGGCAGCTGTCAGGACACGCCGAGGCAGAAGCGGTGAGCAAATGTCTGGATATCAGCGAGCCAGAGTTTATGAGGCTGCTACATGGAGGCAATGAATTCAATGTACTTGTTTTAGTCATCTGGATTAAAAAAGCCCAACTCTTCTTGTGATTCCTTATAATTTCCATCCAAATAGTGTTTTTTTAACGTAAGAGATTAAAAGCTCTCCAGGATTTCTGAAGGTCTTTTAAAGTTCTTATATATTAGCATATGTTAGTTTATTTGCATCTTTTAGTTTTTATACCGTATCAGATGTTTAACTGAAAAATCTGCAAAATGTGCCAATTTGTTTTTGTTTTTTTTGCCGATTAATCAATAAATTGTCAAAACAATTGATGGATTAATCTTTTAACTAAAATAATCGTTAGTTGCAGCCATAAAACAACCAAAGAAAGTTTTGGAGAGCACCAGAGTAAGAAAGGGAAACGTAAAAAGGCAACGTATATGAAGCATTTGCACAGCAAACTGCTGTGTGCTGCACTGTGAGTGAAACTTTATGTCTGATGTTCTCATTAAACCAGCAGCAGTCTGCTTAAAAACCCTCGTGGAGGTGAAACGTACCTTGCGTTGCTCGTAGGATCCACAGCAGCAGGCACAGGGAAGGTCCACACATTGTCTGACCCGGTCGCTTTCACATCCAGTCTGCAGCTGCAAACACAGCCGGCGAGCCACAACCGCAACCTCAGTCTGAGTGGTCGGCCTCAACTCTGACAGCTTGCAGCCACAGAAAACATTTAAAGGTGACCCGTTATGTTTCCAGGTTGGGATGGGGTCTACAGAAACATGTTCATGACATTTTTTGGCACAAACTCATTCCTCAATGAGATTTCAGTTAGAACTGGTCAGTTCTGCCCGGCTGTTTTAGGGCCTCTTGTCACTTTACATCCAAACAAGTTGCTGTTGGCCACGACCCCCAATTAAAGGATTACAATCACAGGTGAAAATGGCTGTGAACAGATGAGATACTACACAAACGTACGTCTTTGGAAAGCATTAGTAGAGCCTCCTGCACAACCAAAAAGAATGCAGGATGTGGCTTCTGGATGGTAAGTCGACAATAAAGCGCTTGTCTTTTCAAGCAGCCATTGTAGAGCACATAAAGCGGTAAAACCAGCTGACCAATCATGCCGGACCTCAGCTTGGTTTCCCAGGTAAGGGGCTGGGCTTTGCTGGGGATGCTAGATGAGGGCCACTGCCTGCTGATATGTGATGTTACACGTGGGAGGTTTTTCAAAAGGCATCAAACACAAAAAAACATCAACTTATCGCCAAAAATCAGCTGGACGGGGGTTTTAATTAGCGCTTGAGCGGTTTTTAGAAGCAGCTGAGACCAAAATGAAAGTAAAAGATGTACAACATGTGAATTTTGAGTGATAAGTCTCCTTTAAACGTCACATAAAGTGGACCAAAGCAGACGTACCTCCGTCAGACGTCCAGTGTTGTGACGTGGTGAGCTGCTGGTCAGCACATGTTGAGCTGCTTCCTTTTAACTCTCCAACTCCTGTAATGAGACACCAGGCGATGACTAAGATGATGCCTCCCATGCTGATTTCTAAAGAGAAAAACACTGGAAGGAGAGATTTTTTTTTTACGGGTAACGGGGATATTTGCGCTTTAGATGTTTTCGGTGACGCTTCCAAGTTACCACGGTGACGAGGATTATCTCCTGGGGTCTTAATGGAGGCTTTGCATGTTAATCCACAGCAGGCGCTCTGTTTTGGCAAGCCTCATAATTACACAAACAAGCTGCCACCTCATCGGTCTAGACGGCATCAAAGCCTGGGCTTTCAAAATCGATACCTTGGAGAAATTACAGATGAGGAAATGGCAGGGCAGCGAGGCATTAATCACAACATGATGGAGGATGAGAAGGTGTGTCTGTAAAATCCAGTAGGACAGGTTGCACCTTAGAAGGTGCTTCCTTGTCAGAAGCAATGTTATTGGAGTGGGATTACAGGAGGAACACCCCCTGCTGGTCCAGGCCCCACAGCTTTATAGGTATCCTTTGCCGTTTTTACTGCGCCAACCATCTGGTTTAGGACAAGCAGCCTGCTCCCATGGGGTAGCAGCTGAAGAACATTTCCGCTGCAAATCCTCCTTCCACAAACAACCCAATCAGAGTTCATCAATCAGCTGCTTCCAATGAGGAGCACTAAAATATGGATCTAAGTAGCTTTTAAGTGACATTTCCGGACAGTTTTCTAGCATATTGGGAGTCATGTTACAGATGTTTCCCCAGATGGTTTCAAATGAGATTTCTTTGTTGCATGCATGGCAGTAACTGTGGGTTTCTTAGCAGTTGACCACTGTTAGATGCAAGAGCTTCAATGAGCGTTTTTGTTGCTAAACCACCATTACATCTTGCTCCATATAAATAAATATTAAAAACATTTCTCAAGTAATTGATTAGCTTATTAGCATATTTTTTCTCAAGTAACAAGGAGCCGTTCAAGAAATTACTCGAGTAAAAACAAAGTATTTGGTCAAAAGTAACTGATAATTTTTTTTTAATCATGTCCATTGGACCAGAATGAAAAAAATTCATATAAATCACGATTACAAAATAATAAATTCTGGCAAATCAACAAAAACACGTGTGAATTTTTTAGCTAAAACAAGCTTGTTCTTCATTCGGTGAAGTTATTCACTGTGTTTTTGCGTATCCAGAAATTTTACTCGAAGTAGCGATACTACATATTGTTATTATTCAAGTAAAAGTAAAATAGTAATAGTATAGTTACTGTCAGTCCCCCATCACCGGTAACGGTTAATTATAAGCTGCCAGCTCACAGAAACTAACAAATAAATAATATTTTACCACTAAAGTCAGAATTACACTGTCAGTTTTCCGAATATTAGCATAACACTTAAGCGTTACTATTATTATGTCGATAATTGATATGTACCTGTAGACAGATCCGACCGACAGCAACAATGGCCGCCTCTGTTTTTGTACATCCGTTACAGCGACAAACTGTCCTTAGTCAGAAGTACGCCCTCTGGTGGACAATTGCTGAAACTACATGTTTACTGCCACCTTGAGTCTCAATGTGAGAAATGCAGCTTGAGGACAAATTTCTGTTAAAGCAGGACAGTCTTTAATTATAAGAAAATAAATTAAATCAGAGGAGGTACAATTATATCCAACGTGTACTCTGTCCCGTATCCATAACATATTGAAGATAACATTTTTTATCTTCCATAATTTCTGTTCCCCAAAACTATTTTCCTGAAACTAATAAAGATGGAGAAAAAAAATTTAAATTTGGATAAAATTTAAAATTTGGGGTTTTTGACTGTTTTTATTTTATTAAAAAAAACAAAACAGATTCAGTAAAAAAAATTCTTAAAAACTGCGTCTATAACTGGATAAGGTAATATTTTTAAACGCTTAAAATGTCACCCGCAGGTGTTTAAACCGTATCGACAAAATACACAGCTTCATTTTATGCTAAATTAAACGGACTTTTAGCCTTTTTAATTTAATATTTTTTTAAATGACCTATTAAACTTACCCCGTGACAGCGGCTAGTAGTCCGTAAAAGCCGACATGCTCCCTGTTCTGCCTTTAGTGTCCAAATGAAGAGGCCGACCTCTGTTGAAGCATTTAAACTGCGTGTTAACTAAAATCCTGCATGCAGCTCTACCGCCACCTACTGTTGGGTTAAGGGATATTTTCACATCTTGAAATAAAACCACCCCATCACATTACATTACATAAATCCAAACTATTTGAACGTTCGATTGTGCATCAATTTTTAAGTTATTTAAAATTATTTCTTGAGAACATCTATCAGCTAGATTCACATCAATGAGGCAAATCAACCAAAAGCGTGTTTGTTTTGTCCTCAGCAAAAATCAGACACACGTCCATGTCGGCATCATAAAGACATGACGGTTTGAAATTGTTTTAGAATTATTTGTAATTGTAAAGGCTTTCTTATTTAACAGATGTTTGATCTAAGCAGTCAATATCTTTGGTGTTTAAATCACTGTGGAGTTCCCTCTGATTTTGAAAGCAGAATATGATGCATAACGTTTAATACTGAAACAGGTTGCACAGCTCTAGAGGCAACAACAATCAGTCGACAGATTGATTGTTGTTGTCGGGCAGAGTTCCTGTCTCCTGCATTCCTTTATTAGAGTGTCATTAGGAAAGAGCTGCTGTTCGCTCAGGAAAGGAAAGTCTGGCTGTTTCCACGAATGGACAAAGTGGACTTCTTCTTCAGCTGCTTTGGTCAGGTCCTCCTTGATGTCCAGCATAGTAATTCCTAAAATATGGTATCCCACAAAGGACACAAAGGTGCTAAAAGACCATACATCTATTTGCGAAACTGAGGAATAAGTGATATCCATACATTCTCTGTGGCATCCTTTGAAGGTTTTTTTTTTATTCCTGTGAATGATTGAAAAGTAATTAAATTAAAATTTCAGCAAAGAACTGTTTTTGAATCATTAATGAGATAAAACAGCAACAAAAAAATGATTTGATAAAAGTACCTGTTACAAGCAGGACAGTAGAAAATGCCAGGCTGCCACTGCTGCAGCAACAGGAAGCCATCCTGCAGGAAGAAGACATGTGGTTCAGCAAAAGGACAAAAAAAATAAAAACTAATTTGACATCTGATGGTGAACTTACTGACGCCTCTGTCACACGATGCAGAATATCCAGGCGACCCTGACAATTAAACTGAAATGTTTAAATCGCATTCATCCGTCAAATGATCAACACATGAGGTTCTCACCATAAACTTTCAGACAGGTTCTGCCTATCAGATTTCCGTCAGGAAAGGTGGTGAACAGGCAACGATAACACCCTGCATCCTGCTCCGTGACGTTCCTGATAACTATGGAATTCTTCTGCAGTCCGGCTTCCCTAAACTGAATTTTATCTTGAAATTCTGCAAACACCGATGGACCAAATGTGTCGGAGTAAACGCAGATATTCCTCTCCTTGTTCCCCGAGATCTTCTGCCAGGAGACCTGCGAGACGACTTTAGTTTCCAGGAGCTGACAGCTGAGACTGGCATCTTTCCCCAGTGGTGTTGATACAGTCTGCTGGGTTTGGACCACAGCTGCTACACCTGGAGGAAACACACGCTTACATAAGCAAAAGTTCAATTCTTTTTCCATCCATGAAATAAATGGCACTTCTTTTGAGGCAAACAATTAATAGTCAGAATAATCGACAGATTAATAACTAACTAAAATAATCACGTTTATGTCTGATGTTCTCAAAAAACCAAGCAGCAGTCTGCATAAAAACTCTCCTGGAGGTGAAACATACCTTGTGTTGCTTGTAGGATCCACAGCAGCAGGCACAGGGGGAAGGGAGGTCCACACATCGTCTGACCCAGAAGCTTTCACATCCAGTCTGCAACTGATCTGTTGGTCAACCACCGTCACAGTGCTCAATTGCTGTTCTTAAATAAACATCAATGACATTGCTCTGCTAACTTCTTCTGGAACACAAACAAGCACAGCATGACAATTGTAAAGAGGTTGGATAGCATGCCCAAAAAAGTACTTATTACTTACAAATTTTTGCTCAAGTGAAAGTAAAATGTAGCCATTCAAGAAATTACTCAAGAAAAAAAAACTTGGTAAAAAAAGGCTACTCATGTACTGAGTAACTGATCAAAACATCAGTCATTTAATATTTAAAAATTACGTCATCAGACAGACCAAAACGTAAAACGGAAGTGGGAATTTTGGCATTTTAAACATGGAAATTAAAGTAATTCAATAACATAATTACAGGGCAACAAAATTTGGCAAAAATAATGAGTTCTCCAAATAGATATATTTCAATATAAAACTTTAGTAGCTAGCCCTGTAGTAGCTAAGGCTAGCAGCTTAAATTAGCCGCTCCACATTAGCGGAACGGCTAATTTAAGCTGCTAGTTTACTGGAACGAATACAAATAACATTTAGCCACTAAACAGTCTGGGATAAACAGCCAACTTTCCCCAAATATGTAAAGTTGTGTGCAGCTGCAGACATTAACATTGTTATAACTGTGTCAATAATTTATATTTACCTGTTGACAGATAAAACGGAAACAATGACGGTCCCCGTTACTCAACAGAACGTAACCACGCTGAACTGTCGTTGGCTAGTCAAATATTCAATGTGATCACTGCGCCATCTGCTGGCGAATCCTGCAACTACATGCGTACTGCCCCCTTCAGTCTCAATAGGAGAAATGCAGCTTGGTGAAAAATATCTGTTAATACAGGGCAGTCTGTAATTGAAATAAAATGAATAAAGAAAGGGGATATTATTATTTCCAACGTGTATTTTGTCACATCTTCAACACACTCAATGGAAAAATATATTGTGGGATCTACCATCATTTTTCTTGCCAAAAACTATTTTCCTACCAGAAAATAGTTACAACTGGAATGAAAAAGAAAACATGTTGGAGAAAAATTACACTTTTAAGTTATTTGGGGGTTTTTGTTATTGCTTTTTTTATATAAATAAATTTTAGTAGTAATAAAATTTTTAAGTGCTTAAAATGTCGCCAGTACGTGTGTTTAATTAAATTAAATGCAGTTTGATTTTTCAACTCATTTTAACTCTTAAGTCTTTTCTATTTTATATATATTTAAAATCACCTCATGCAGCAGATAGTTGTTATTTTATTTGAATGTCTTCTGGTTCACAACAAAAATCCTGTAAGAATATGAAGCAGCAAAAGCACAGAGCACATAGACAGGGAATTTCCACTTGTTTATTTTTGCTTAAAAAGTTTTACAAAATAGCAGAAGACAATTTAATGTAACTGTTTTGGAGCAGCAGATGAAAATTGCCTCGAGCCATTATTTAAAATATATATATAAAATCCATCTGTTTATCTCAAGAGTGAGATAAAGGTTCACACGTTGTTCACTTGGCTCATTTTGCACATGCATTTCTCTTATGCAAACTTTAACACATGTGCCACTATTTAACTAAATAAACAGGCTTTCTGTTTGTATGAAATGTATTGCAAATGATATATAAAATGCAGGAAAAATAAACTCACTTTATATCAAGATGTTCATATATAAAAAATGTACATTTGTAAAATCTTATGCCTTTCCATTTAGTTTTAAAGAAAATAAACACCCTATTTTAAACACAATTGGTCTCTCTTTACATGTGTACAAATATATAAAAACAGACAACCTCAACCGTGTTCAAAAAACTAAAAACACAAATATTGTAACCATCTTCTTTAGCTTCTACAGACATTTTTAAGATGACCTCTTTTGTCATAAAAGCAAAACAAACAATGTTTTTTAAAGTCCAATAGTTTTTGGAGTCACCTCTATTGTAACAACACAGCTCCAGTTAGCATGTAGCACATGTAATTGCACGAAGAATAAATTGTGTTTTTGCTCCGTAATTATAGACTGCATGCAGGAAATGTGGATCGGCTCCATTGAAGCCAAAGGTTAAAGAGGCAACATGGCCGCCGACTGACAGAGACAATCTATCACTAAAAATGCAACTTTTCAGGAAGGACAAAGCGTCTTGCTTCTACATTATTATATCACATAGATTTCTTGACAGTAATTTTTTTATGTAGTTTAATAGCCTCAGGTGAACAGCTTTCTATATCAGGTGTTGTTGGACTTGTTGGCGATTGCTGCTTGCTACTTTGTCTGTTAATCAGGACACGTGTGTTGCTGTCATTGTTCTTGTTAGGTATCTGATGCTCTTCAGACCTTAAAAAGAAACAATTTCCAGATTTAGATGAGAAACGTTTATAAATGAGCACAAAGAAAAATAGATATATTATTACACTGTGGAGCGAATGTGATATTAGGAATATTCAAAGCCAATAAAAAATACAAGAGTCTTACTGATTGTTTGTAGTTTGTTCTGTAGGGGTTTCCTTCCTCCTGTGTAACACATGCAGGAGTTAACAATGAGGGAAAAGAAAAATATTACTGAAGCTGTCTGACAATAGTTACCTGTTCTGGTGCGTTTTTCTGAACCACAACACGGATAAAACAAAGGCTCCACAGAGAAACACAAGTAATGCCATTGCAACAATTACAAGGCATCCTTGGAGAAAGAGCAACAGATTTTAGCAACGTTTTTTCATGAATAACAATACACTGACACCTCATTCTGAGCTTACCTACGTCCTTAGCATCGGATTTATAGTCTTCATCAAAACCTGTCCAAAAACGAATCATCAGAACCATAAAGTGACCATCAATGCAGTGTATTGTATGGTGATTTTATGCAACTGACCAACTCAAAGTGTTTCTTACTATCAGACGTCTCTGTGAGTCCAGGAACAGAGACCAGCATCTCTCTGACAGCAGCAGTTTGCACTAATACTGAACATCCAACCTGAGTGCTGTTGAGAGCTGACAGTAGAGCTGTGGTGGTGATGGTGACGGTACCGTTGGTGTTGGTCTCTCTGCTGGTGTTGTTGTGGGAGAAGTCAAGGTTCTGATGAAGAACAGTCAGTGTTACCATGGGAACAGGTCGACCTGTGGCTGAGCAGGTCACAACCGACCCTGGAGGAGAGTTTGATCTGCTGATGTTAATGAAGGGTCCATGCAGCTCTGAGGAGAGAACAGACATGACAAATATAAAGATTTTACATAACATCAACCAGAGTCAACCATCTGCAGATGATCTGCTGCTCTTTACTCACCAAAGAGTTTTAAACAGGTCCAGCCTATCAGCGCTCCTTCGGGATAGGTGTTAAACAAACATCGGTAGCAGCCTTCATCCTCCTCCATCACCTTCCTGATCACCATGGAGCAGCTCTGCAGAGATTCACACTGAAAATCCATCATCTCCGCTATATCAGGTCTCACTCTAGAACCAAACTTCTTGGTATAAGTGGCGAGGCTCTTCTCTCCACCAGGGATGACTTTCTGCCAGGTGATCTGGAGAACATCTTTATTCTCAGTGAGCCGACAGCTCAGAGAAGCCTGGTCTCCCTCTGCTGCCCACACAGTCTCCTTTGTTTCTATTACAGCCGAAAGACCTGAAGAAAAGTTACCAGAATTAAAAAGTTCTGGCCAATAAATTGGAGACACGCAAAAACTTTAGTAAACTTTAGATGAGTTTTCATTTCCTGTTGCTTCTACAATTAACATTTAAGCTCAACGTCCTCATTTGATGCTGTAGCATTGAAATAAAATGAAACCAAATCTTTATTTAGGACATGCAAAATGTCAGAGAAAAAACATAACTAGTAAGAAGCAGACACAAATATAATATAACAATAATAATAATAATAGTAACAAAACTTTCATGTCCAGTTCGAAAAGAAGACAAAGCTGAATAAATCTTGTAATTTTCCCGTACGCTACTTTACTATCATTCTTCCACGTTTGCTTTGTCATTAAACGTTTTTCTTTTACTTTCATAACCAAACACAACTTTGTTCTGTTTTATCACGTGAAACTCCAGTAGAATAAACTGAAATATGGCTTCAAAAAACGTAAACAGGTAAATCTCTGTAACTGCGCCATGTCTGTTTACGTAACAGCGTAACCGTCACGTTCAGTCACTAGGAAACACTTCCTGTTCAACCTTTATAATTATAACACTTATTATAAGAATGATTATAAGTTATTCATTTCTCCTCACCTGTGTGAAGTAAGCTGCTAAGAAAAACGCAGCTGAAGACAGCAACCGGTTGCATTGTTGACAGAAAGTTTAAAGTTTCGCAGCGCCTGAATCGCAGACGTGTGCGCGTGGCGTCATTACGTCGACAGGTGTTGGATTAAAAATGAAATCACGTCATTAGTTGCTATATGGATTTGCCTAGAATTATCTACTTTATCGGGTCAACAAATTCATGCAAGAAGCTGAGTCTACTTGGAAAGGCAGCCTGATAGACCTGGAGTAAAAAACAACAACAGATTTGTTCAACAATTCTTTGATTGTAAAGCAGATCGATTTGTATAAAATTACTACATACATCAATATTTGGATCTGATCATGTCAAACTTTGCATTGCAGTTAACTCAGAAAAAGTTGCACCAAGTTTTCAAACTTTGTATAGACAGTAAATCAGAGGATTTTGACTATACTTGTTAAATTAAAAAAAAGCAACATGTTTGATTTTCTTTACATATTTAATATCATAATTCATCAGAATGAATCAAAAATAAACTGATATGCAATTCTATGATATATTGATATGAAATGCTTTATTTATGGCTATGAAACAGTACTTAAATAATGTAACTGTAAGTGTTAATTTATTCTCAATAAATTTAACATTTATTGAGAATACACAAGGAAAATTAAACAAAAAAAAAAAAAACACTCCAGAAATGAATTTGTTTTTAAAATTCTTTACAAAGTAAATTACTTTTACTTTATGAAGTAAAAACATTTTTTCCATTTAAAATAAAAAAATTAATTACATTTCTTAAAATGAAATGCATATTTAAATTCAGGATTTAGCTCATTCACCACATCAGGTTGATGTTGAAATTACTACAAAGGTTTGTTGTTTTTTTAATCGTCCATTCCGTCCATCATCTTCCTATTTATCTGGTGTCATGTCGTGGAGGCATTGCTCCTTTGGGGGAATCCCAAATTCTCACACCAGCAAAGAAACGTCGTCCCTCCAGGGTGTCCTGCGTCGTCCTCTGAGTCTCCTCCTGATGAACCAGGGACATCTGACCAAGGAGCCTCACTTCATTAGGAGTTCTTTTCCCACAGCCTTTGACCTCAGATGTGACCGTTTCATCTCTTCCACCACAAACTAGTGGATCAGTTTGTTTTCTTTCCATGGTTAACGTTTTTAAAGAGAGATGTTTCTTTTAGTTCTCCTGTTAACTGCTGGACTCTGTTGTGGCGTTGTGTTAAGCTCGGTACAAGATATAGGGGGAGGTATAATCCTGTGGGTACCTCAGGATCTTCCTTGACACTGAAAATAACAACAGACAACATATTATTTTGTGCTTTTTTTTTCTTTTTTGCTATTTTTTCATGCATTTGAAGCAAAGTGATTTAAAGAAGAAGACATAGTGACATATTAACAATTTAAAATGTTCTAAAGTTAAAGGTTACATAAATCTGCAGTGCTTGAAATACAAAGCACTGCAAATGGTAGTAAATGTAGAAGTGGACCAATAATATTTCAAGAATTGTCACAAAACAATAGGCTTTGTTTTGTGATGTGTTTGCATTATATTATATGCCCTCTCTAAAGTGCATGTAATATAAAGTGGCTCCTCTTACTTCCACTTAATAATAGACCAACCTGTTCTCTTCCATTATCCGTTCTGGATTGTTCTTCGTCTCTTTTCCATCCATGAGTATTTTGCTAAGTGAGTAAAAAAATACAGTAGTCAAACTACATGTAATTTTTTTTTTAAATAAATACATCACAACAGCACTGTAAGGCTCTATTGACTGAAGACATTTAAACTTCCAAGTTATACAAGTTATCAGTTTAGTGATTCATCATCTAGTTATACAAATAACTACAAATAACTGCAAAACAAGCACAAAGAAATTCCTGTATTTTCCTCAAACGGCAACATGAAATTGATTTGATAACTAATGTAAAACCAGACTGAAACGCATTTTACTTATTTATTTGATTAAAACAGCTGAGATGCATCATCCCACCACTAACAAGTTGAACCCTTGGATTAATTTGTAGATTTAGACTCTTTTTCTTTGCAGATTTTTCCATACGTTTATAAAATAAATAGTTGTTCGTTAGCTGTAATAAGGAGAGGAGCAACACTAGATGGCAGTGTTTTGCAGATGGTGGTCAAATTAAGGTGTAAGGGACACTTAAATGAGGCCAATAAGGGACAGTTGGACACCTTAGTACACATGCAGGTTTACGACTCGACAAAGAAACAGGAAAAATGTTCAAGTTTTGTTTAAAACGGTTGCTGTTCCACATTGTCAACCGTCTGTTGAGCCCATTACTCAACATACAGGTTAGTGATGGACACAAGCGAAGGAGGTGATGGAGCAGAGTGGTGCCAATTCAGTGCAGTGTCCCTCCTTTTGATTATACAATATGCAGATGCACAAACAGCCGTTACATTCAGAAGATGCCAAATAGCAAATATTTTACGCCACTGAGAAAGCAGAATAAATGTTGGTGTAAATGAGGAATAACAATTAAAAGGGACTTACTTCAACTCGTCCAATGCTTCATCATTCATAACAGGGTTGATGTTTGTTGCACCTTTATGATTCCTGAGTGATCAAATATAGTTTCATCACACAAACATTGATCACCTGATTGAAACATTTACTGTAGTGATGAACCGTCCAGACTCTGTAGCAGCTGTACCTTTTCTCTGCCTGTTTTCTGACCGGCATGAATTTGAGAGCAGCAACAAAAGCACAGAACACCAACACAAATCCAGCCACAGACACTCCTTTGGAGAAACAGGAACACATGTCGATGTGATGGATTCAAATCGTAAATGTAAAAGTTGGAACCTCAGCCTGAACTTACCAATGATAGTGTAACTTGAACCAGGTTCTGCATCCAAACCTGGTGAGAGAACATCAGAGATCAGAGTCACAACAGATCATCTGTCTATAAATGAGTCTTCAAAAACGTTTCTCACCATCATCAGACGTCTCTGTGAGTCCAGGAACAGAGACCAGCATCTCTCTGACAGCAGCAGTTTGA
Source organism: Phalloptychus januarius (assembly GCA_902982915.1). Classification (NCBI taxonomy): domain Eukaryota; kingdom Metazoa; phylum Chordata; class Actinopteri; order Cyprinodontiformes; family Poeciliidae; genus Phalloptychus; species Phalloptychus januarius. Next base: position 2,662,704 of record CADWAE010000467.1, read on the forward strand.
ACTAATACTGAACATTCTACCTGAGTGCTGCTGAGAGCTGACAGTAGAGCTGTGGTGGTGAAAGTGACGGTACCGTTGGTGTTTCTCACTCTGCTGGTGCTGTAGTGGGTGAAGCTGAGGTTCTGATGGAGAACAGTCAGTGTTACCATGGGAGCAGGTCGACCTGTGGCTGAACAGATCACAACCGACCCTGGAGGAGAGTTTGATCTGCTGATGTTAATGAAGGGTCCATGCAGCTCTGAGGAGAGAACAGACATGACAAATGTTTTCACCATACAGAGAAGAGTTAAAATCTGCAGATGATCTGCTGCTCTTCACTCACCATAGAGTTTTAAACAGGTCCAGCCTATCCGCAGTCCTTTAGAATAGGTGTTAAACAAACATCGGTAGCAGCCTTCATCCTCCTCCATCACCTTCCTGATCACCATGGAGCAGCTCTGCAGAGATTCACACTGAAAATCCATCTTCTCCGCTATATCAGGTCTCACTCTAGAACCAAACTTCTTGGTATAAGCGGCGAGGCTCTTCTCTCCACCAGGGATGACTTTCTGCCAGGTGATCTGGAGGACATCTTTGTCCTCAGTGAGCCGACAGCCCAGAGAAGCCTGGTCTCCCTCTGCTGCCCACACAGTCTCCTTTGTTTCTATTACAGCCGACTGACCTGAAGAAACATACAGTCAACAGTAAAACTTTTAATACATGGCTGGTCAGTTGCATCAAAGCAATACTAAAACTGTTTATCCTAATAAATGTTAAACATATTTAATATAAAATTGTAAATGCTGGGATGCTGTTTATTTGTAGAACATACAAATAAACTATTTGTCTATTAAAATGCAAAAGCACAAAAACGGTTGTAACTATAAAGACTTTAGCAAAATACTAATTTCCATTCATAGTTCCTGGTTACAACATTCGCACGTTCATAGGTGACATCATCCCAGATTAGGTTCATTTTTAACCGAGGAATAACAAATACTCATCCTTATAGCGCTGATCTGATTATTACTATGAAGACATTCAGTTATTGTGTATTGTAGCCGCTGAAAGCTTTAAAAAGTATAAATTTGCAGATTATAAAATTACCCATTTCTGACTAAAGCTAAACACAGGCTCTTAAAGATGAGGAAAAAACATCCAATATGTATAAAAACAAAGCTGCTCTCACCTGTCTGAAGGACGATGGTAACTAAAAAACAGCCGATTGTAACAGCAGGTCGCATTTTGCGACCCTTTCAAGTCGACATACTTCCTGTTCGACCTGTTCATTTGGAACTGCTGGAACTGAAAGTTCAGGCTCAGAAGTGAACTGTAACTCACGAGTCACGTGTTCGTCAACTTCACAGACAATGAATGAGAAAATATTAAATTAAAAGACATAACATGTGCTTCACAAGCTTCACTCTCCTTTATCACTCAAAACATATTTCAAAGCCGAAGCTCATTGTATTGAAATGAACTTTTTATAGATCCGTGTTTTGTTCCAGTGAGTCTGACTTTATTAAAAACTTTCATTTGCTCTTTAACAGCTCACCTGTTTTTCTGAATATACATTTTAAAGTTTTTCTTTGGACTTTGGTTGTTTTTTTTAGTCGGCCATGACAGCTAAAACCTGTAATTCTAGAAATATTAGAAAGTGAAAAAGTTGAGCAGCTTATGGAATTTTAAAGACGACAACATCACACTCAAAATGTTATATTGCAATAATGTGATTTGGTGGGAAAATAATGTAAAAATCTGTGACTCTTCCACAGTTTAATCCTTCAGAAAAACTTTGGATCAATTATTGTTCAGACTTTCTTTAAAGCTTTATGCTCATGTGTTTTTGTCACAGGTTTTGATTTCCACCTTGCACCATTTTGTACTTTAGATTGTTATTTTCATATCCACATTTCCCAGATTTTAAAGCAAATGCTTCAAATCTTCTGAGCTTTTGTTCATAACCTGCAGCAAGAAAATGTTGCTTTTCTTGTTGTTGACCCACTAAAGTTGAACTACTTTGGTGGGTCAACAAATTCATGCAAGAATCTGAGTCTACTTGGAAAGGCAGCCAGATAGACCTGGAGTAAAAAAACCAAAACTGATTTGTTAAATAATTCTTTGATTGTACTTAAATCAATATTTGGATCTGATGATGTCTAACTTTGCATTGCAGTTAACACAGAAAAAGTTTTGCCAAATGTTCAATCTTTGCACAAAAAGAAAATCAGAGGAATTTGACTATACTTGTTCAATTTTAAAGAAAAGAAACATGTTTGATTTTCTTTAAATATTTATTATCATAAGTCATCAGAATGAATCTAAATAAACTGATATGTTGATATCAAATGCTTTATTTATGGCTATGAAATAGTACATAATGTGTAAACAACTATAAATGAATATTTATTGAGAATACACAAGGGAAATTAAAACAAAGAAAACAATTTAGAAAGAAATTTGTTTTTAAAATTTCTTTACAAAGTAAATTCCTTTTACTTTATGAAGTAAATTAATTTTTTCTATTCAAAATAAAAAAAATGCATTTCATTTTTTAAAAATGAAATGCATATTTCAATTCAGAACTTAGCTCATTCAAATCAGGGTGGTGTTGAAATTTTTACAAAGGTTAATTTTTTTAAATCGTCCATTCTGTCCATCATCTTCCTATTTATCTGGTGTCATGTCGTGGAGGTATTGCTCCTTTGGGGGAATCCCAAATTCTCACACCAGCAAAGAAACGTCGTCCCTCCAGGGTGTCCTGCGTCGTCCTCTGAGTCTCCTCCTGATGAACCAGGGACATCTGACCAAGGAGCCTCACTTCATTAGGAGTTCTTTTCCCACAGCCTTTGACCTCAGATGTGACCGTTTCATCTCTTCCACCACAAACTAGTGGCTCAGTTTGTTTTCTTTCCATGGTTAACGTTTTTAGAGAGAGATGTTTCTTTTAGTTCTCCTGTTAACTGCTGGACTGTGGCGTTGTGGCGTTGTGTTAAGTTCGGTACAAGATATAAGGAGGGGTATAATACTGTGGATACCACAGGATCTTCCTTGACACTGAAAATAACAACAGACAACATGTTATTTTGTGCTTTTTTTTCTTTTTTGCTATTTTTTCATGCATTTGAAGCAAAGTGAGTTAAAGAAGAAGACATAGTGACATATTAACAATTTAAAATGTTCTAAAGTTAAAGGTTACATAAATCTGCAGTGCTTGAAATACAAAGCACTGCAAATGGTAGTAAATGTAGAATAGACCAATAATATTTCAAGAATAGTCACAAAACAATAGACTTTGTTTTGTGATGTGTTTGCATTATATTATATGCCCTCTCTAAAGTGCATGTAATATAAAGTGGCTCCTCTTACTTCCACTTAATAATAGACCAACCTGTTCTCTTCCATTCTCTCTTCTGCATTGTTCTCCTTCTCTTTTCCATCCATGAGTGTTTTGCTAAGTGAGTAAAAAAATACAGTAGTCAAACTACATGTAATTTTTTTTAAAATAAATACATCACAACAGCACTGTAACGCTCTATTGACTGAAGACATTTAAACTTCCAAGTTATACAAGTTATCAGTTTAGTGATTCATCATCTAGTTATACAAATAACTACAAAACAAGCACAAAGAAATTCCTGTATTTTCCTCAAACGGCAACATGCAATTGATTTGATAACTAATGCAAAACCAGACTGAAACGCATTTTACTTATTTATTTGATTAAAACAGCTGAGATGCATCATCCCACCACTAACAAGTTGAACCCTTGGATTAATTTGTAGATTTAGACTCTTTTTCTTTGCAGATTTTTCCATACGTTTATAAAATAAATAGTTGTTCGTTAGCTGTAATAAGGAGAGGAGCAACACTAGATGGCAGTGTTTTGCAGATGGTGGTCAAATTAAGGTGTAAGGGACACTTAAATGAGGCCAATAAGGGACAGTTGGACACCTTAGTACACAAGCAGGTTTACGACTCGACAAAGAAACAGGAAAAATGTTCAAGTTTTGTTTAAAACGGTTGCTGTTCCACATTGTCAACCGTCTGTTGAGCCCATTACTCAACATACAGGTTAGTGATGGACACAAGCGAAGGAGGTGAAGGAGCAGAGTGGTGCCAATTCAGTGCAGTGTCCCTCCTTTTGATTATACAATATGCAGATGCACAAACAGCCGTTACATTCAGAAGATGCCAAATAGCAACTATTTTACGCCACTGAGAAAGCAGAATAAATGTTGGTGTAAATGAGGAATAACAATTAAAAGGGACTTACTTCAACTCGTCCAATGCTTCATCATTCATAACAGGGTTGATGTTTGTTGCACCTTTATGATCCCTGAGTGATCAAATATAGTTTCATCACACAAACATTGATCACCTGATTGAAACATTTACTGTAGTGATGAACCGTCCAGACTCTGTAGCAGCTGTACCTTTTCTCTGCCTGTTTTCTGACCGGCATGAATTTGAGAGCAGCAACAAAAGCACAGAACACCAACACAAATCCAGCCACAGACACTCCTTTGGAGAAACAGGAACACATGTCGATGTGATGGATTCAAATCGTAAATGTAAAAGTTGGAACCTCAGCCTGAACTTACCAACAATAATAATATTGCCTGAACCAGGTTCTGCATCCAAACCTGGTGAGAGAACATCAGAGATCAGAGTCACAACAGATCATCTGTCTATAAATGAGAGTGTTCAAAAACGTTTCTCACCATCATCAGACGTCTCTGTGAGTCCAGGAACAGAGACCAGCATCTCTCTGACAGCAGCAGTTTGAACTAATACTGAACATTCAACCTGAGTGCTGCTGAGAGCTGACAGTAGAGATGTGGTGGTGAAAGTGACGGTACCGTTGGTGTTTCTCACTCTGCTGGTGTTGTAGTGGACGAAGTCGAGGTTCTGATGGAGAACAGTCAGTGTTACCATGGGAACAGGTCGACCTGTGGCTGAACAGGTCACAACAGACCCTGGAGGAGAGTTTGATCTGCTGATGTTAATGAAGGGTCCATGCAGCTCTGAGGAGAGAACAGACATGACAAATGTTTTCACCATACAGAGAAGAGTTAAAATCTGCAGATGATCTGTTGCTCTTCACTCACCATAGAGTTTTAAACAGGTCCAGCCTATCAGCGCTCCTTTAGGATAGGTGTTAAACAAACATCGGTAGCAGCCTTCATCCTCCTCCATCACCTTCCTGATCACCATGGAGCAGCTCTGCAGAGATTCACACTGAAAATCCATCTTCTCCGCTATATCAGGTCTCACTCTAGAACCAAACTTCTTGGTATAAGTGGCGAGGCTCTTCTCTCCACCAGGGATGACTTTCTGCCAGGTGATCTGGAGAACATCTTTGTCCTCAGTGAGCCGACAGCTCAGAGAAGCCTGGTCTCCCTCTGCTGCCCACACAGTCTCCTTTGTTTCTATTACAGCCGACTGACCTGAAAGGAATACAGCTTTATATAACTGTCTCTTCTTTTTAGTTCCTCTCAAACCTTATAAATAAAATCAGTTAGTGTCGTAATCAGATTACTCAAAAATGTGGGAACCTTCGGTCATATTATTCATTAACTGTTAACAAAACAATTTTGATCAAAATTACCAAGTGTTTTCAACTTGAAGAAAGCTCAAAAAGCTTTGTACTTACGTATAAATAGCGATATAATAATTATTTTCTTTAACAATTTTGGATTAAATGTTACCCCATATAAAATTAAAGCATAAAATGCACGCGAGGGGTCAAATGACGCACCGACGCTTGACAAAACCTCGCTTTAATGTTTTTAGACGAGGAATTATAAACTGACTAATAAAATATTACGAAAACATCAAACTATTATTTTTTAGCCACTCAATAAATCCCCTGAAATCTTGTTCCAAATAAAACCCGTCCACTGTGAAATATTACGAAAACGAAAGAAAAACTAAAAACGGAGGAAAGATTCGCTTATCCGTCTCTGACTGTTAAAACAAATCAGTTCTCACCGGTGTGAAGGATGGTGGTCAATAAAAAACAGCTGGTTATAGCAGGATGAAACATTTTGTTCTCCTTTCGGAAGTTTTCATACTTCCTGTTCTGCTCGTTTATTTGGAGACAGGTGTATCGCGAGTCACGTGACAGCGTTTGCATTTCCGGAAAGGTGAGATAAGTCTATTCAAATTGTTTTTTTAAAATTTTCTTATCAGATGCAGTTTTTAAAGACACACCCAGATCCTCTCTGATTAGAACGTGCAAATAAAATATATAAATTTATAGAGAAAACAGAAATAAAGAATTAAAGGGAAATGTATGCATGTGTGAAGTAAAAATAATATATGCAAAGAAAACAAGGAAATATTTTGACAGTGCAAATATGATTATTTTGCTTACATTCCTTTGCTTTAGGACTACAAAAATCAATAAAAAGAGAAGGAACAGAACAGCTTTACATACATCTTGAGGAAAGTTGATTTTATTTATTCAGCACATTTTCAGCAAAAAGGCACTTCAAAGTTCTTTACATGCATTAGAAGGAAATACAGACACAGTATTAATGTTTTGTGTATCCAACAAAACATTTTGGATGATCACCTGGACGCTGTCAGGTCAACCTGTCAGGTCAGAGGTCATCAAAACAGTCTTTTTGCCACTGAAAGAGATGCTTGGCGGTTGTCGTTTTCAGGACTTTTCTTGGCAGAAAGTCGCTGTTTAATCTCATTTGTCAACCTCATTAAAGGCGTTTTGTTCCTGTAAAAAGAATTTTTAATATTAACTCAAGTAAACAGTAATATGAATCTGATAACACCTGGCAGAGGTCAGCCTAATTTCCAAAGGAGACCTGGTCCAGACTGACCTAATGAAGGCTCTTAGATTGAGAGTGAACAGATCAAACTGAACCTCAAATGTTTGTTCTGTTGCAAAATGTTCTCACCTGTCTGTGTGATCTGGTCTTAGGGGTGTTTTGTTGTTCTCGTCGTCTCTGTGAACGGAAAAGCAATCGGAATTTAAGAGACTCTGTATGGCATAGATTAAAAAGGCTAATGAAGAAAATTACCTCTTTTTGGGTTTTTTATGTCTGATGTGGACGATGATTCCAACACAACAAACCAAAGCTATACCAGCGACAACTCCAGGGATCCAGAGGATTTCTTTGAGGATAAAGAGGAGAAATGCTTAATGGATCAACAGAGAAAAAAGAAATCAAACTTTCACACAAGAAAACTAACTCAGATCTTTAGACTCATCAACATGTAAACTAAGTTGTGTTTTTAGTTCTGTCAAAGAAAAAAGACTTGAGAATCCCAAACTGATCATCAGTCTATAAACTGAGAGTTTTAGAAAGTTTCTCACTATCATCAAACGTCTCTGTGAGTCCAGGAACGGTGTCCAGCATCTCTCTGGGAGCAGCAGAGTCCACTGATACTGAACATCCAACCTGAGTGCTGCTGAGAGCTGACAGCTGAGCTGTAGTGGTGACGGTGACGGTACCGTTGGTGTTGGTCTCTATGCTGGTGTTGTAGTGGGAGAAGGTGAGGTTCTGATGCAGAACAGTCAGTGTTACCATGGGAACAGGTCGGCCTGTGGCTGAACAGGTCACAACCGACCCTGGAGGAGAGTTTGATCTGCTGATGTTAATAAAGGGTCCATGCAGCTCTGCAAGGGAATAAAGAAGAAGAAATGTTCCAGTACCTTGTAATTTGGTCACATTACATTATAACCTCCAAAACTATATCTATCTTTCTACAATGATTTCTTCTTTGTTGGTCATAAGATACATTTTTTTCTAAAACTGGTTGTTAGTTTCAAAAACACAGACCGTTTCCAGAAATGTTGTCATCTACGTGGAAAACAACAAAAATTGCCAAAATGATATTGTTACTCCACCACATCTCTAAGTGGCGCTAAGCTTAGCTGAAGTTACACACAAATGGACTAGGTGATCTTTAACATTGTAACATTGATTTAACATTGATTGTATTGAAGTATATTGAGGGGTATTAGTACAAGAAGGGCTGAGTTAGCCGCCGGTTCATCAGTCAGTATTAAACCAAAACCATCAGATGTCGACTAGAAAACTCTCAATTTGAACATTAAAACATATGAAACAAGTTCATTCCCAAGAAAATCCTGTGACAAACCACTAAAACTGTCTTATTGAGACCAGATAATAGTTTTATGATTTATGAAACAGGTTATTCCTTAAGTATTGAATTTATTTGTTAAAAAATGACTTCAATAACTTTAAGAAGGTCTGTGTTGCTACGGATTGCAGATGTTCTGCTGCTCTTTACTCACCGTAAAGTTTTAGGCAGGTCCAGCCTATCAGCGCTCCCTCAGAATAAGAGTTAAACAAACATCGGTAGCAGCCTTCATCCTGACCCGTCACGTTCCTGATCACAACCGAGCAGCTCTGCAGAGATTCATACTGAAAATCCATCTTCTGCTCCAGACCTGAACTCACTCTAGAACCAAACCTCTTGGTGTAAGTGGCGAGGTTCTTCTCTCCATTTGGAAGAACCTTCTGCCACGTGACTTGGAGGACATCTTTAGTTTTGGAGAGCTGACAGCTCAGAGAGGCCTGGTCTCCCACTGCTGCTACAACAGTCTGCTGGGTTTCAATCACAGCCACCACACCTGCATGGAGGAGATCAGACTACTTTGATAACAGAGAATTAAAGTCTGTGGAAGAGCCCTTTACATACTTCAAAATTAAAAACAGTCTGATCCAAATAAGATTTGTAAACAGTTTACTTTCATTTAAAACGATTTGAACAACAAATTGTTCTCAGCGGCTACGTTTTAGCAAAAAGCTGTGAAAGACAAAATGTTCTGATCTTACCTTTTATACAGATCCACAACAAGGGAAATAAGATCGGGACCGCAGAGCCTGACATCTTGTCCGGCAGAATTTGAAATGCTCGCGGCAGATCCTCAGAACACTGGACATGCGCAGTGCTGAGCAGGTGGAGTTTGCACGCAAACAAAACAAAATACAACACGAATTAAATGTTTATTTAAAATCTGGACATCATCTTAGAAAACATATAAATATTGTAGTGTTTTATTTGCTGGTGTTTAAATTAAGCTCTTTTTATTTTATTTTTTTCTTCCGTTTTGTATCGCCGCCGCCCTGCGCATGCGCCCTTCAGCTACTTTCACTTTATGTTGGAAGACCCGACGGGTTTTGACGATATTAAAGAGAGACAGACATGACGCAGACCATGACGTCCAATAGGAAAACACTCATTTATTGTAGTTTGAATTAAACTTACAGCTGTATCAGTAGCATAGAAAAAAAAATATCTGACAAAAACTGGATGAGATGCATTTTTATCATAAATAGACAGCGACCTCCAGTGGCCATTTATCAAAACAACATTTTTTTTTTGTAATTTTTTTTCCTTTTTAATATTACATCAAATAAATTTAAAATAGACACAAAACACGAGTAAAATTGTTTTTCACTTCAAAGCACAAAATACAATAACAACATGAGCAGTTTTTCTTTGTAGAGAACATTTTAAATGGGTCTGCATTTCTGTCATATTTAAGATAATACAAACTAAAACAATCAACAGAAAGGCAAAAAACCCATCCTCAATTAATCAAAATTAAATGAATCAAACTTTTCAATCAGTCCTTGAGTTATTTTACATTTTCATTATTTTTTCTTCTATTTCTAATATGTAATACAAGGCTCAGGTTCTGTCAGTGAAATTACATTCTTCTCTGTTAATCACCTACTGAAGGCATTTAAAAGATAATCTTTAGTTGTGTAAAAAACATTAAAAAACACTTGTAAACAAACAAATGGGAGCCCCATTATTTAAAAAAAGAAATAAAGCAGGAAAACAATCAGCAAATACTTGAAAAGGTGCAGGAGGCTTTTTATTCTCTAACAGCATGGCTACAACAAATGATTTGTCACCATCTTTGATCAGATTTGGTGTAAAAACCAAACAAGGCATCATTGAAAATAATACAAAATCAGAAAATATGTTATCCACTTGCTATTGCAAACACTGATTGATGGAGGTTCAACGGAATTGATGCAAAAACCTGATTACTGGCTTTTATACAATTGACTCCAGGATTAGCTGCCTTTATGGATATGATCAGATGTTGCTGGGTTAACTTTGTTAACCAGGCAAAAAGATTAAAATCTACTGTTTCTGTTGTCATGGCGATGGGTGCAACCCACTGTTTAGTTTTTGTTTTTCAGGTGTTCGCTGTCTGAGGTCGTCGCTCGATGGTGGTGAGACAATCCTTAAAATTAATCACAATATATTAATAAGACACTAAGGGGCTGGAACACCTGAAACTGATGTTCTTTATATCATAGGAGCTGGAAATGTAATGGATGAATAGATCAATAAGATACTTACTTCTGATTTTCTGTGGTCTCCTCTGAAGGTTTCTTGTTCCTGTGGCTGATTTAACAGTCAGCAAAGACATTTTTTTTTAGACTTTAGTGAGGAAAAACTCAGCAAGTAAAACACTGAATGATCCACGTACCTTCTCTGAAATCTTATTCCGAGCAGGATAGATGAAGAAAGCATGACTGCCATTACTGCAGCAACCAAAAGTAGTGCTTTAAGAAACAAAGAGAGATGAAATACGTTTCAACAACAGGAAGAATTAAAAACTCCGTATGTGGGAATCTCAGCAGGAACTTACTGGGGTCGTACCAATTCGATCGAGATTGTTTAGCCAACTCTAACAAATGAGATTGAAACATGTAAAATATACCAGTCACTAAATAATAATCCAACGTGAGTCTTCCAGAGAGTTCCTCACCATCACCAGACGTCTCTGTGAGTCCAGGAACGGTGACCAGCATCTCTCTGGGAGCAGCAGAGTCCACTGATACTGAACATCCAACCTGAGTGCTGCTGAGAGCTGACAGCTGAGCTGTAGTGGTGACGGTGACGGTACCGTTGGTGTTGGTCTCTATGCTGGTGTTGTAGTGGGAGAAGGTGAGGTTCTGATGGGGAACAGTCAGTGTTACCATGGGAACAGGTCGACCTATAGCTGAACAGGTCACAACCGACCCTGGAGGAGAGTTTGATCTGCTGATGTTAATGAAGGGTCCATGCAGCTCTGAGGAGAGAACAGACATCAGCATGAACATCTAGTTATAGAAGTTAACACTATGATACTTTCAGGTTCTCACCATAAACCTCCAGGCAGGTTCCTCCTGTCAGAGCTCCAACAGGGTAGACATTGAACAGACAGAGATAACATCCTGCATCCTGCTCTGTGACGTTCCTGATAACTATTGAGTTCTTCTGCAGTCCAGCTTCTGTAAACTGAACTTTATCTTTAAATCCATCATTCACTGTTTCACCAAAGTACTGGCTGTAGGAACCAATATTCCTCTCTGTTTTCTCCAAGACCTTCTGCCAGGTGACCTGCTGGACGTCTTTAGTTTCCAGCAGCTGACAGCTGAGAGGAGCATCTTCTCCTACTGCTGCCAACACCGTAGGCTGGGTTTGGATCACAGCTGCTAGACCTGTATGAAGGAGATCAGATGACATGTATGTGGCTTTGATGACAAAAAGCACCTTGCAAAACAATTCAGACACTTTAGATGTTTCACACTTTGTCATGTCACAGCCACAAACTTCAACATAGTTTAACAGAGTTGGATGTTCAATATTTGCAACATTTGAAGCATGAATGACGTTGAGCTGTTTTGATAGTAAAAGTGGGCAAAAAAAAGTACTATACAGAAGTCATTAAAGGGGAAGTTCTAACTAACGGCTAAACACCAGCTGACTTCACAGATTTCACTTTTACTTGCAATGCAGTAGGTTGAACTTTATAGTAGGGATAATAAAGGAAAACAGCTTCAACAGAAATATATGCCACACTTTTCAGATTTGCATCTATAAAAACAAATTCTTGCATTAAATATCCTTGAGTTTGTGTTTGAAGTAGGACAAAATGTGGAACATGAAAACCTTTACATGGTAACAAATACAAGAGACGGTTTACTCCCACAAAGATTTGTATCATGTTTTCAGTTTAAAACATGAAAATAATAACAAATACAGAAGTTAAAAACGTTTTTAATAACAAAATTGTCCCCAGCTGCTAAATTTTATCGTCAGAAAGACAAATGTTCTGATCTTACCTTTATTAAAGATTCCCAACAGGAAAAATAAAGTTGGTCCAGCAGGTATGTGCTGCATGTTCAAATATGAACTGTAAATACGACGCGACGCTGAAAACGTGGTTAATTCTGCACGAAACTAAAATAAATTAGAATTTAATTCAGATATAAAATGTGTGCAAAACAACTTGCGGTTAAATGTGCGTCTCTGTTTGAATTCCTCCCGCCCTAAAGGAACATGCGTATAAACTTCCGCTTCCGGTCATGACGCTGACGTTTTATGACCGCAACTTTCAATAAAAAAATGTTAAAAACCCTAATATTAAGTTTCAAGCCTAGTTCATACACGATTTCCCCCTTATGACAATAAAGCAATGGACGCCGAGAAAAGGCGATATTTTTGGTAGATTAATAAAAAAAAAGAAGAAAAAAAGACGAATAAAACTTTTCTGTTCTCTCCTGTTTAGGTTTTCTCTCACTACCCGCAATTTCTGCCAAGAGCATAACAGTCAGCACAGTCACAGCCAAGCTTTTTAAAGCAGCAGTAAAAGCACTGGGCTGGTAGGACTGCATTGATTGAGCAGTTCAGTGCGACCAGTGCGCAGTTTGGTTCCCTGTGGATCTAATACAGAAATGAAAACAGACCAGGAGATGTCAGCCTTGCAGGCTCCGTCTTGTTCACTGTGGAACAAAATACTTTATTATTTTAGGGTAATATTTTGAATAATGTGCAGATCTGCACGTTTTTATTTATTATGAAGCATCTAATGTTCATAGACCATGACACATTTTTTTATTTTTGTTAAAAAAAATGTATAAAAACAGTAAGTATGAATCCAAGTGAAGTACCGGTCCATGAAAAATAAATAAATCAACAATAAAATCTAACAATTAGATTAGTAGCTGCAAACAAAAGGGAGTATTTTATGTCATTGTTAGAGGAACTTGGTAACGAGCTTTGATCCAATTAACTTCAGGCTTAGTGCTTTATCAGTTTGATCAGGTGTTGAGAAAAACTAGAATGTCGTATTCCCTGGAGATCCCGCATACACACACACCCTCACACACACACCCACCCCCCTACACACCCTTGTAGCCCCACTATACTCCCCCCATCACACACACACACACACTTTGTTTTGCTGTCTAAACTTTACCTCCAGCCCTAAAACAGCATTTCTTCTTTGGGAGCAGTGAGTCCCCACAATGTAATATATGCAAGGAAAATGTTCCCATAATGAATCAAAAATAAAGCAATTTGTCTCAACCCTGGTTAAAAACAACTCTGGATGGTTTATGTTCATTCTCTGAGTGTCTTGGGATGGAATCAGAACCACAAAGGCAAGAGCAAATAAAGACCATGGCACACTTTTTTATTTTTGTTAAAAAAAGATGTATAAAAACAGTAAAAAAGTAGAAAACCAAGCAAAGCACGATTCCATAAAAAATAAATAAATCAACACTAAACAATTAGATTAGTAGCTGCAAACAATGATGGAGCATTTTATGTCATTGTTACAAGAACTTAATTGAAGTTTGATCCAATTAACTTCAGGCTTAGTGCTTTATCAGTTTGATCAGGTATTGAGAAAAACTAGAATGTGGTGTTTTGTCCTTTACCGTCTTTCCAGTTACTTCTGATATTAACAGTATTTTTGTAATAACTCAAGGTAACAATTATTTGATGACACTGTGTGCTTGGAAAATACTCCTTTAAATACTCCTTTTAAAACATTCAAATGAGGTGCTTCTGTCGTCATGGTGATGGATTGGACTCGCTGATTGGTCTCTGCCTCTCAGGTGTTCGTCGCCTGACATCTTTGTTCGACTCAGTTAAATCGTCCAAACTTAAAAACAAAATGAACATGTTGGTAAGAAATGAATCTGTCGCATAAATAGAGAGTTTACATCACATTAGAAAGGAATGTAAAAGATTAAATACATCTCTGTCTGTGCAACAGAGCAATGAATAAATAAAATTCTTACTTCTGATTGTCTGTGGTATCCTCTGGAGGTTCTATATTCCTGGGAATGATTTTAGAGTCAATAAATCAAATCTGAGACATGAATAGTGTAAAATTCAACAACAAAAATACTGTTTAATAGAAATACCTGTTCTGACATATTCTGAATTTTAAAACACAGATACAGATCAGCACCACAACAATCAGGAATACGACAATCAATGGCCATCCTGTAGGAAGAAGATGAAATGTGTTTCAACAACAGAACAAAGTGAAACATCAACATGTGAGAATCTGAACATGAACTTACTGAAACCTCTGAAATCTGACATCCATTGTTTATTCAGACCTGGAAAAAGATTCAAACACTGACAATCATAAAGTGGATTTACGTTTATACACAGTACACAAAGGTAAACACAACCATGGAGATCCCCCCCCCCCCCACACACCACTTTACTTCTATTGTTTTCCACATTTAGATGCATTACACCAGCACAATAATATGCAGATATGAAGTGGAAGGAGAACGATACATAAATTTCAATTTCAACAGAAATCTGAGAAGTGAAGTTTATCCATTTGTTGCCTAAATAGCTAAATTAAAAAGCCGGTCCTTTTTGGTGTGAGGCAGATCAAACATTAAGTAGATTGTTAATTTGATTTTCTGGAGATTAATCTTCCAGCAGCATAGCTTTGCAATTTGATAAATAAAAAATATTCAACTATTCCAGGTTCTAAACATGCAATATTGATAGAGACATTAGTAACATAAAATTGCAAACAGGAGGGAGTTCTAGCAAATATTGACGCAAGACTCAAAACAATGCATGTCAGACGTTGCATCACTCTCCCATTGGTTGGTCAATATAATTCATTAAATGTGCGGCTGCACTGTGACAAAACTGGAAACATTGATGGATGTGAATATATCTGTCCTCACCATCATCAGACGAATTTTTGAACTCAGGAACGGTGACCAGCATCTCTCTGGGAGCAGCAGAGTCCACTGATACTGAACATCCAACCTGAGTGCTGCTGAGAGCTGACAGCTGAGCTGTATTGGTGACGGTGACGGTACAGTTGGTGTTGGTCTCTATGCTGGTGTTGTAGTGGGAGAAGGTGAGGTTCTGATGGAGAACAGTCAGTGTTACCATGGGAACAGGTCGACCTGTAGCTGAACAGGTCACAACCGACCCTGGAGGAGAGTTTGATCTACTGATGTTAATGAAGGGTCCATGCAGCTCTGAGGAGAGAACAGACATGACCTTTAGTTATAGAACTGAACCCTGTAATCCTCTTGGTACAGGCTGTTTGTCATGATGCACAACCATAGCAAGAAGACGGCTTACAACACGAGTAACTTCCAAAGAAGAGCTGCAAAAGCAAAGGACGTGGATTAGCAGTGCTTATGAACAATAGCTGGTGTCGCACAGGACATGTTGCTGTAAAGTGTTGTTTCTGGAATCCATGTTTGCATTACGTTTCCATGTATATTGCTTACCAAGAGAGTTCACCAGAGTTATTTTGACAACTGCTCACATTCCACCCTCAGCTGTTACTGATGAGGCGTAATTTCATCAGTTCAGTTGTTGCTAAGCTAAAAACATGACACCCCATGGAGGCGTGTCTCACCAACGCCTCTATGGAACATTTCTGGATTGTAGTCACACCCCGATATCTGCTGCAGTTAAATTTCAACGGTTTGACAGCTGCCCAACCGGAGAAAACAAGACGTTGGATTTCTTTTATGACAAAGATGCACACATATCCAAAGCAAGACCTTCTCTTGGCAAATCAAACAATATTAGAGATGTGAGGTCATGGATGAAGAAGGTCACAGGTTTCAAACCAAAGGAGGATTTGACAGATGGAAGTCTGGATAGAGCAAATGAGCTGATTTCAGGAGGAACAGGGTTACATCAAACCCTATTTCCATCACATGAGAAGAGGTGGAGGTGGTTGAGGAACCAACAGACTGGACTGGAGTTGGAACAGTAAAGCTACAAGAAGGGACAGAGTAGACTTTACTTCTTGAGTAAGCTAAGATCCTTCAGTGTTTGCAGAGAGATGCTGCAGATCTTCCATTAGTTTTGTTGTTGAGAGCGTCATCTCTTCTGTCGTAATTAATTTTTTGGCACAGCAGCATCAGAAAGGCTCAGCAGGCTGATAAAGAGGACTGGTTCTGTTCTGGGGACGACTGTGGAACCTCTGGGGATGATGATACAAAGAGGGGTTTGTCACTGAATCAAGAAAATGATGGACAATCCTGAACATCCTCCTCACAAGACTGTTACACAATGAAATAGTGTCTTTAGTCACAGGTTAGGAAAGCAGATTGTCACATGAGACCCTTTCTGCTGTCAGTCATGAGCATCTCATGACTGTGAGCAACAACTTAAGTTACGACATTCAATTTTTCTTTGGAATTGGATACTATCAGGTTCTCACCATAAACCTCCAGGCAGGTTCTTCCTGTCAGAGCTCCAACAGGGTAGACATTGAACAGACAGAGATAACATCCTGCATCCTGCTCTGTGACGTTCCTGATAACTATTGAGTTCTTCTGCAGTCCAGCTTCTGTGAACTGAACTTTATCTTTAAATCCATCATTCACTGTTTCACCAAAGTACTGGCTGTAGGAACCAATATTCCTCTCTGTTGTCTCCAAGACCTTCTGCCAGGTGACCTGCTGGACGTCTTTAGTTTCCAGCAGCTGACAGCTGAGAGGAGCATCTTCTCCTACTGCTGCCAACACCATAGGCTGGGTTTGGATCACAGCTGCTAGACCTGCAGGAGATAATCAAAGAAAATGGATCAGGATATCTTTATTCATATCTTGTATCATTCCATAAGAGTGCTTTGGTTTACTCTCGCTGTGTGTTCCCAAGATGGAAAAGCAAGAGGATTGAGAAACAATCATGTTTGTCGCAATTTTACGAAAAGAAAACCGAATCTGGTTCACTTCTTCTTTTCTTTAGTAGGTCCTACTAGAACTTTAAGATCTGAAAAGCACCAAGGAGTTCTTTGCTTTTCAAAATCCAGATGTTGGGATTTCATAGATCAGGTCGCCAGCAAGTAGGTTTGAAATCTATTTACATGTCCTGGTTATCAGAACATAATAAAATGATCTGGTCTCTATCAGGTTCTCAAATGTACAAAATCAGACAATATTCCCCCAAAGTCATTTATTAACCAGGGATGGAAAAGTTACACCCTAAGAAAATAAACTAGTGCTGCTTTCGTTGGACTTTTAGCAGGGAAGTCCCCAAACCTAAACCATGAAAGAAGTAAACTAGTGCTGCCTCCATGTCCAGCTGCAGCTTGATAATGTTGATCAAATGTGTCGATAAAATGATTATAATCTTGAGATAGCACTTCTATAAAAACAGGAAGTTGTGATGGTTTTGTCTGGGGCAGTATTGAGAAAATCGAGACCAGAAACTGGTCACAATACTGTGGTGGGGACTTACAGAGAGATCTGCCTGAACAAGCCTGGTACTCAATGGACCGAAGTCTTGTTATTAAAAACATGAGCCGACATTCCTCCCCCATCATTTAACACTGATCAAACAAACAAGTTAGAACTCAGTTACTGCAGCTTCATGTGATTCTAGAGGCTGAAAAATATGTTTTTACTCATTTGTTTAACAACACATTGCAATGAGAAATAATGCTTAATAAAGATCAGATAATGCTGCATACTTATATATAAAACTCTAGAGCTATAAGGGGTTGTTCTTTTTTCATGAGAAATGGCCTATATTTAATAATTAGCTTGTGTAGTTTACTGTTAACCCACTAAAGGCAGAAAGCTGTGCAGAATTAAAGCCATTTTATTTCTCCGTATCTTCGAGTTGTAAAACATTTTGCCACAGGAACCACCTGCACAATAATCTAATGAAGTTATTGTTGGCAACAGTGAGAACAAAGTGTTGTCAACAATGTAGAGAGGCAGGTACTTAACGGTCGGAAGCAGCTGCTAGATATATGTATACATATCACTAAAACACAGTTGCACATATATAGTGACACAATGCCGTCTTTTGTTTTTCCACAATTAATTTTGGAAAAGTTAAGCAATTTTTGACTTATGACCAGGCGACAGCCCCTCCTTTGTCTGTTCCTTATGAAGCAACCCTGTTGCTCAACTTCTCTGCTGACTGTCCAAAACTTAAAGCAACGTCACCCCTGAGATGTTTGTAAGTGAAACTCATTAAAAATAAAAGCATGTTTTCTCCAGAGGTTTACTGCAGTAAATGTTATGAGATAAATGTTCTCAACATCTGAGTCCTAAAACCAGAGTGTAAGACAAGTCTGACTTTTATTTCGCGTGACTCAAGTCAAAGTGCAGCTTTTTATGTTTTTCAGATAAATTTGTGTTTATCTGGAAATAAAAATATGTTTTCAATTCATCAGGGTTAGGAGCCGTTGGGGCCTCTATTGTGATCCTGAAACATGTATTTCAGGATCTATTGTTCTTTTACTGTACATCCCAGTTCCTCTTGTCTGACTGGCAGTTAACGAATTTTTCACCACACAGTTAAATACAAACACGCCTAACCAGTTCATCATTAACTATGTATAGTTGTATAGTTTAGTTTGTGAAATCACTGAGTACTCCACTGCAGTAAATGTGATTAAAACACTTTTTTCCCTCAACATCTTCTCAACTTAACTTGTATCTGCAAAACATAAACTAAACCAAGCATCATTATTATTCAATTAAAATAATACCTGGAAGACAAGGTTTGATGAAGAGACATTTCAAACGCCCAGTAAATCCTGGATTGTAATTTTAGATGAACTTTTTTAGAAAGTAAGTAGTCAGGGAGAGAGAAAAAAATCAAAGGTACAAGAAACAAATTGTTGAACATTTGAAACTAAGACCTACAGTTAGTGTCTGTAATATTTCATCTGTCCTACAGACACTTTATAGGTTTTCTGGTCCTGCAGGAACTAGAACAGACTGAGGCTTCAATGATGAGGAGCACATGGGAAATGAAGGTAGAAGTTACTTAAAAAGTCTGCAGCAGTAAAACTATTTTATTGAAGAAATTAATTTCTTTGTAGATTCAACATGAATTTCTCTCCCTCGGTTTAATGACTGTAGCAAACAAGAACCTAAACCTTTGAAGCAGCAGTTCTGGCTCTGTGCCAGCTTTGTTTGAGCTGAACTGTCAGTAGTTGAACTTAGATCGGTTCTGTTACGTTCAAATCATCAGATCTCAGAGAACCGAATGAATTAATTCAGATCGGAGCGCGTTTATTTATGAATACATGAATGAATGAATGAATAACAAACAGGCGCGCTTTCATCATAGGAATAAATTAGAAAACAAACAAAAGAAAAAATCAACTTCGCGTCCAATAAGCTGAGCGGTGTTTGTTCTCACCTTCCTGAAATGATCCTCCGAAGGTAAAAACAAAGACAATTAGACACATGCTCTCCATGCAGCATCGCAACGTGGCGGAGTAATGAAATGACTCAGTCAGCACTGAGTTCTACGTTCATGCTTGACGCTCTCACTAAATTATGACTTCCTGTTGGTCTTTTATTTCTTCTTCCATGGCGGAAATGGGCTTCCAGAGTCTCCCTCTGGGAATGGAGTTGCGCATATTTTCCATATTCAAATATAGCAATCTTCTTTTATATCATTACTTATTTAATATTTTAAGAACATCTATCGACTGGTTTCACAGTAATTAGATATGCCATTCGTTATTAATCATTCATCATTAAAGAAAAGATCAAATAATTTTTTTTCCGCGGTCCCAAAATATCCACTTTATTTTTTGCCATCGTTTATCAGATATTATAGATCATCAAATGGCCATAATATCTCTTTAAACCGAATGAGTTATTTTAGACTAGCTCAATGTAACATTATAAATTTGATCAAATGATAAAATCTATTCACATAATATAATAAATAACATAGGACTAATTATGCTACCTTGGGGAGTCACTTCTTCTTCTTCTACACAAGAATGTGATTAACAGCGGTGTTTCTAGGTAGAACTATGAGAAGGCAGAGGAGTTTGATTTTTTCACAGATGATCTGTCTCAAACTGTATTGTTATAGAGAGACAGAGTGGTCACAAGCTGACTGAGACTCAGGCACAGTGGAAAAAACACTGATAGCTTCAGTTTCACCATCAGTCAAAATACAATTTATTGCTTTACAAGAGAAAATATTCTGTAAAATCTTCAAATGCCTCCAATGAAATTGATTTAGGCCACAAAACGTACAGTTATTTATCAGGAAGCAAGTTAAATTTTTGGGTTGATGTTGTCATGGTTATGGATGGGACTCGCTGTTTTGCCTGCTTTTCAGACAAAACAGCGTCTGTTTCTTCAATGATGAGGAGTTCTCATCATCCGAACCTAAAAATTTAAAACAATGTTATTTAGAAACTGATGATCTTTTAATGTGCAGGAGACATACACAGTAGACCATATTAGCATGGAATGTAATAGAAACAACTATATCTGAGTAACTGAGGAATGGATGAATGAAATCCTTACATCTCGTCTGCGTGAAGCTGTGACAGTTTGTCCTTTCTGTGATTTTAGAGGAATCAAATGAAACAGCCAAGAACAAATGTTTCCGGGACATTAACTTGGTAGAACAACAACATCATTGACAGAAGTCAAGTACCTGTTCTCCTTCTGAGCCGATACAAACATTTATACAACAGCAACATCAGCAATACAAAAGTCATCATCCATTCTTCAGGAAGATGAAACGCATTTCAACAACAGAACAAAGAGAAAAATCAATGTGTGGGAATCTGAGCACAAACTTACTGGGGACTTGATATTGTTCACTCAACTCTGAAAAAAAAAGTTGATTTGAATATTTACAATCACAAAGGCGTCATCAGTCGCTAACTAATAACTAAATAAGAGCGTTAGGAGGCTCCTGGCTATCACCAGGTATCGTTTTGACTCCAGGAACGGTGACCAGGCGCTCTCTGGGATCAGTAAAGTCCATTTCCACTGAACATCCAACCTGTGTGCTGCTGAGAACTGATAGCAGAGCTGTGGTGGTGACGGTGACGCTACTATTGGCGTTGGTCTTTGAGCTGCTGCTGTAGCAGGAGAAGCTGAGTGTCTTCTGGTAAACAGTCAGTGTCACAGTGGGAACAGGTCGACCTGTGGCTGAACAGGTCTGCTGCAACAATGAAGGGTCCGTGCAGCTCTGTAGAGAACAGACTTCAGCATTAACATCTATTTATAGAAGCTAACTTATGATACTTTCAGGTTCTCACCATTAAATCTCAGACAGGTTTCAGCTGTCAGATTTCCCAAAGGGTAGGCGGTGAACAGGCAGAGATAACATCCTACATCCTGCTCTGTTACATTCTTCATGGTGATGGAGTTGTTCTTAAGTCCACTGTATGCAAACCGAATTTTATCTTTAAAGGGTGGATACACTTTTTCACCAGAAAGAAGGTAGTAGGAGATAACATCGTCGTAATCCCCGAAGACCTTCTGCCACGTGACCTGCTGGACATGGTAAATATCCAGAAACTGACAGCTGATTTGAGCATCTTTTCCTACTTCTGCTATCTGGGTGTGCTGAGTTTCAACCATAGCTGCTATTACCTTCAGGAAACATTGGAAAGCAAAGAAGATTTCAATGGCTTTCACTGAAATTCATTCATCATATTATTGGCCCCTCACTTGCTGGTAAAACAGACAATCAATCGGCATATTCCCAGTATTATTGTTTTCTCTAATTTAAGCCTTTTTCTATTTTACATTGGTCATTATGTTAACAGTTTCTATTGCAAATGAAAGAAGTTAAGTATTCACATCTGTCAAACTTTTCTTATGTTAAAACCAGAAAAAAAACAACTTTTCACTACAATTGCAACTGCAAATATTTTTAGGATATGTATCGTCATAGCAACAGAGATCAAGCTCAGCCAGGCTGGATTGGAGAGCATCTGTGAACATCAATTATTATGGAGGGTAAAAGGACTTCTTTTACTTGACATTCATAACCGCGCTGCCGCAGTAGAACAATAATGATACAAAACCTGGAGATGTATTAATTCAGTGCAGTGCGACACAGCGAAGGGTAAATAATGCACAAAGTAATTGAAGAGTAACTCAAAACCACTCGTATTCTCCTTTTTTCTTGCTCTATGTGTAGGCTACGCAGATTTGTTGCCATAGCAATTGACTTACTATCCTATCCCTGCTGAGAGGCTTTGAGATCGCAAAAGTGTCTCGTTTACATTTAGTGCGCTAAAAAGTGCCTGTTCTGATCATGCTGCCTACATTACAAGCCATCACAGGACAAACCATCTTCCCTATTATCATATACCTGGAGTGCTATGTTTACTTAATTTAACATCTCACATTTTGTTCAAAAATAAATAAATAGCACTGGGCCCTTAATGGTTGCCACTTTCTGATTTCTCAAACTATAATGTAGAGGCTACAAAAAAAAAATCACATTTTCAGTAAAGAACTTATATAGGCACAAGAAGGAGCATATAGCGAGTTTATTTTTTTGGATGTTGTAGAGCAAACAGAATGTCCATCAGCACCTGAACTTGAAAAGTTGAATGAAATGTTAGCTGCATGGAGGTGATTCTTTAAAAGCAAATTATAGCAGGTGATACAATGGATGTCCACAACAAAAGCATTTTTATGCACATTTTATATGAATTTGACAGACAATAAAATGGCTCCTAATAGTCATGTTTAAAGTTACATGGATCACAGGATAGTTAATTTCCAGTGTATCTTTCTGTGTTTTAATGACATATAGCAGTACCTGGTTCAAAGTGCACTGGTAAACCATTTTCACATGCAACAACAACACGACTATTCTGGTGAAGAGAACCGTTATATTTACAGCCTTCCCTCACCAGATTTCCACTCTCACTGTTTTTCTCACATACAATAATGTCAAATGTCTCATTACTGCATATTAAGGTGTTGCCTTTTGCTTTACAAATGTCCTTGATTGACTGTTCATTACCAATTATGAATGTATTTTTTGGTTTACAAGTTTCCATGTTGTTTTTTTTGATAAATATGCCGCGGTTTTGAATTCCGTTTGTACATTTTTCACTATAAGTGTTGCCAGGTAAAGCCGTGTTTCCGACGATGTGTTTATTTTTGAAGTCGTCATAGGTTGGTTTTCCTTTGATGTCCTTAAACAGAGCGGCCATGCAGAGCAGAACGAAGGGCAAACGAAGAAGCACGTTCCTCATCATTTCCTGATGAAGAAAAAAAAACTTTTTATAAGTTTCACATTTACACAATTTGACTCCATTCACTCCTATGACTGAACGGAGTTGGAGAGTGTTTTTAAGCACCTTTACAGAATTTGGTCTACAGTGTTAGTAAGGTAACTATTTTCCTCTGCTGCTAGTTTTTCATTGCATATTCAGTATGCTTACTTAGAAGAGGCAGGTGGTAATTATTGTTATGTGATACATCTACAGAAAAAAACACATTGCATTATTCATAGATCATTTAATTGATCTAATGACCTATTAGAGAATACTCTTACCAAACATGGTCTATTGTTAATGAGTCTATCTAAGCACTTGTTAGACAAACATAAGATAAAGTTAATGTTGGAAATAATTTTGCAAACAAAAAACAGAAAAAAGTAGTGAGATAACAAGCAACAGTCTATCCAGATGTAGAAATAAGAAATAATTTTGCTACCTTTGTTCTCGTCCACGCAAGGAATTGTTATTCAGGTTGTTGGATGATCAGTTTCGCTAAAGCAGGAGTGGGTTCTCAAAGGCTCCAGCTGCTGCAGGTCTTCAGGGAGAATCGCCCTCGGATGATGCAGCGTGCCGCGTTAAGCACAATTTATACTGTTCAGATCTCATGGCGTAGGCAAATTCATTAGATTTAAATCAAGCAAGTTTTCATAAAGGGGTTTACCTTAGATCGCTCTTTGCTCATTTTTCCGATTAAATTATGTAAAAGAGATGAGGCAGACTTTAAAGGACTTTCCTCTTCCTAGATGGTGCAATCCAACGTGACGCTTGATTTTCTTTGCAGGCATTTAGCTGTCAGTAAGCAGGCTGTATTTGATAAATAATGTAAAATTAGAGGCTGTGCATTTCTGTATGGATTATAATAAAACATGTTTCACAACAGTCACTCTGTTATATTTCATGCCTTTCTACCGGTGTCCTTTGCAAATAAAATGAGCCTAGATTTAAGGTGGGAATAGACAACAGGAGGCAAAAGAAATATTAGTTTTTATTCATTTTTACTGATGTGTGCATCAGTTTTCTGCAAAGAGAAATAAGTAGGCAGAAGTAGCTTTAATTCCCTTTATAAGAAGCGATTGGCAACTGTCTGCATCTGCTGTGCAGCATCTTTATGCTGAAGGCCTCTTCTAGTGATATCTGACTGATTTACCTATCATTTCATTTTACTCATGTTGTAAAATGAAAAATGATGTTCAGAGAAACTCCTTCATAATTTGTTTTATCTGACTTTCTGTTTGCATAAACTGCTTTGCATGTGTGCTGTTATGTCCAGACTCTAAGAAGATATGACAGTTTATGGTCAGATAATTACTCTAAAACTCGTCCACCAATTCTCTGTTTTATTGTATGTAGACAGAGCATTTGTTACTAGCTGTAGATGTTGGTCACAATGTCTTGAGACTTCAATGTTTTTCTTTGCAGAAAGACTGCATGAGACAGGAAACTTTCAAAGAACCAAAGAACATTTTAATTAATTCTGACCAATTAGATTTTTAAGTGAAACTTATGAAACTTCTTTCATATATACCAATGTAATTCCAAGCAACTCAAGATATAAAAAGTTTCCTAAATCAATACATAAATAAGAAACACTGGTGCTGGAATGTGATTATGAACAACCAAAAGAGCAACATTAATGTCATTTATTCCTATTTATATATAATATTTAACATTTAGATCTGTTTGCAGAACTAGATAGACGTTATTCAGGAGAGGAACATGTGACAGAAAACATCTGAGGTGATGACATTTTGTCTTCAATAAAATCTAGGAGTTACAAATGATTTATTTCAATTTAAATATGTAGAAGTGAGAATTATCAAGTCATAAGTTAGCCTTGTTATCCATGCAAATCAGTCCACAAATCTTTTGAATTTCTAAGAGTCAAAAATGGCTCCTGATTGAGCAACAGTGCCCTCTGCTGTTTGTGCAGAGATGTGAAAAAAAAACAATTAATATGAATTATAAGCAGAATAATTGATGTTCATTTGAAAATATTTCACTGCATGAAAGCTTTTTGAATATATGAGTTATACAGTTGACATGAACCTTATGACCATCTGCTGTTTGTACACTGAGTCAAGCATTTGTGGTTTCTCATTCTGTTGTAAATGGATAAAATGTCCTATATGTAAACACAGGCCACAATAAAAAATAAAGAAAAGCTAGGCTTAAACCTTTTATGTTTTAGAAGATAGTGGAGGCTGTTTAAAAAAAAAGAAAAAGAAGTCAACCTCCAATATGTCTTCTGGCTTCGCGAATAAGGTGCACAGGTCTTCCATTTTCACATTTAACTCTAATGTCTATGGCTTCATCATATTCACCATTGTAGAGACATTTGGGAAAACTGCTCTTTCTATCATGTTCACAGATGACCATTTCAAAAACTGAGTCTGCAACTCCTTCCGTCTCACCTGAGCTACAAATGCTTCTTAACTGATTTTCAGGGTCGAAGAAGAACGTATTTTTGTCTTTGCAACTTCTAACATGAACATTAAACATTCGCATCTTCCTGTTGCAATCCAGTGGCTCCATAGTCTGAACAACGTGTTTGTCAAAGAAGTCCATAGCTTCTGACAGCTCTGCTGCACCAAGCAGCACCAGCAGAAAGGCGGCCAACTGGATCTTCATGGTTACCTCTGGAAAGGAAAAGGAAAAGGTTTTCTTAGAGGCACAATGTAGGATAATTTCATGAAAATAGATATGTTATCTTCTAAGTTCTTCTAAGTTCCAAAATGCAGTAATGGATTGGTGTCTCTGTACTAAACACTGCCTTGCAAAAGTGTTTATTTCACGTACGTTTTCATTATAACAACAAATTTCAATATATTTTGAGGTTTTTTACTTATTTTTTTACTCACGCTGAAAAGTGTGAGGTAGAAACCTCTTTTGCCGCAGTTACAGTTGTTTGGGTTTCTGCCACCTCGGTATATGTTGAGATTCAAATTTTTGGCATTTGGTTTAAGTAAAGTAGCTAAATAAAATCCATTGAAGTCTGCGAATGCAACATTAAAACATAGGATAAAGTTTAGAGGGTGCAAGGCACCTTAAACAAAGTTAGAATCCATTAAGTCTACAGGTTTTGTGCTTCACTGCAGGGTTAATATCTGACTGCCTCGTCTGGAACTGTTTTATAGACGACAAGATAAAATATTCTTAAAAACGAGTGTTAATTGAAAAGTTTGCAACAATAACACCCTGTGACTTACTCAGCTGATGGAAAAGCTTCACCCTCTGTACTTGATTGGGAAACTTGTTGGTTGGGACAACAGGGTTGTTTTCTGTTGATCTTTCCTGAAAAAGCATCAAGTTCATCTTCAAACCTCAGAGTGAATTTTCTTGTTAGTATGACACTTTATTACCAACAACACAAGCTCATGTGTGTGTACATGCAGACTAGCAACACAAACTGTTATTATTAGAGAAAGTGCTGTGAAGAAATTACGTTTCTTCTGTTTTTTGAGCCTTAAATGTTTCAGTTCGTCATAGAAATTTTAATAGTGGACAAAAATACCCTGATTAAATAAAATGTAGGTTCTAAAGAGGAATCGTATAGTCCACAACAAAAACAAGCATAGCCAAACATTAGTAGAAATCGAATAGTTTCACTTTTCCCGTGATCACTTACCTTGGTTGGTTCAGTAAGAAGCTTCCAGGGATGCAGGTGAGATTATAGAAGAGTTATTTCTGAGTTGAGTTAAATGAAGCCCATCAAAATGTATTTCCTCCCACCTGTTCCACCTTATATGTTGTTCAGTGTGCAATAAACTAAAGGAGGAGTTTTCTAACTAACCTATCCTCGTCTAATACTTTCAGAATCATACCAAATATAGAAATAACTCTCATTCCACCCAAAGCACTATACATAGACAAATAGCTGAGATGAACTCTAATTGGTTATTCATAATGCAACATGCAGATCATGATTGATCATTAACTGATGTGCTGATCACTTGCTGTTTGTCAGAGATAAAACTGTCACGCAGCTAAAACGGATGTAAAAATTAGGAACTGCTATGATTGTGTTCTGAGAAAAAGAATTAAACTAGAAGTGGTTGTTTTAAGAGGTGTCATACTGATGCACAGGAATAAAAAGCTGAAGTACCCTCAGCTAAATGAAAAACAACAAAATATGAGATAGTTTAAACACGCTGTAGTTCATGAGGAATCCACTTCTAATATGGAATCTGGAATGTCCAGTTGTAGCTCAGGTGTTGACCTCTGACCTTTGGCAATAGTGTAACAAATAAGTTAGATTTTAATAAAATATTCTTAAAAAATCAAGTAGTAAAATAGTAAATGAATCCTAAAGATATTAGGAAAACAAACTGCCTTCTGAAACTTTCAAATGGGGTCTGATTGAATTATTTTGCTTCCCGCATGGCGTCTATGATTGTGGGATTGTTTGTTGTGACACAATAAAATTACACAGTCAGTTCTCTCACTTCTGCGAAGAAGCTGCAGAACAACAGAACACAGAACCGCACAAGACGCCGAAAGACTGACAGTGATATAGAATCAACTAATGTTTTTTAATATAGATACAATAAAAATATAGGTTTTAACAGGTTTCCAGTTTTCAAATGAATCGTTCGATGGAGTTTGCACAACAGAATGAGACTAAAAGTACCACTGATATTCTTACGGATCTGTTTTTCTACATATTGTTTTCTACAAGATGTGGTGGAAAGTGTGTCAAACCTTTTGTGTTTTTCTTTATTCTAAAACATGAACAAAATAAATAAAATAGTCAGCTTTAATATGACTAATTTTCTATCGTAGATATTTATCAAAAATTATTAGTTTGCTAGGATGGAGAATTTAACTTTTCTCTCTGCATTCTGAACTTTGAACATGAATTACTGCGGTTCAGTTTTTAATCTGTGGGAAAGGAACTTTGGACCAGTTCTTGTAAGGTGTGAACAACGCTGGATTTATTGTTCTGGTCAAACAAAAAGTCACTTGATGTGTCAGAGAAGATGAGTCACCACCAATTTCTAAGATATAGCTTTTGTTAAAAGGAATAAAACATTGAACGGCATATCGGTAACAATTTTTCATTCTACGGCGCTTAGTCAGAGATTACATGTCCCGTCTTGTGTTTCTGCTGATGCGTCAGTGGTTTTGGGATCCTCTGTCAGCCAGACAAAAAAAATAATGAATTTACAGGTTAAGAATTCACAATGTAGTCTTTATGGGTGGTTGTCTAGTAATGCAATAGAAATTCTGCTTGAAATCATCTATAGAAGAGCCTGAAACCACCTGGGATCTGATAGATAAAAGATGATGGATGTAGTTTTGTCCCCCACAGCATATTAGGAGCTTCAACTTTCATGTAATCTTGAGCAGGAAGCAACGTGAGGTTTGTGGTTAACCACGTCTGTTTTCCACACATCTATTTTCTGCAAGAAGTAATTACCGACGTGCTTTCTTATAAATCTCACTTTTGTTTTAAAAAAATGTGATTTAAAAAAATTTGAAACCATTTTTTAAAATTATTATTATTTTGATAGGTTATATTTGAAGGTGTTCAGATTTTTTTTGTACTTTTACTTACATTAACCATTAACCAATGTTTCACCTTTAAAAAAAAAGTTAACACCAGCAGTTGCCATGATAATTATAAATAATTTTGTACTTTTTGTTTCATTCATTTTTTAAAATGTTGCTTTTGTTTCCGTTTGCCATTGCAGACCTCAATAAATGTTTTATTTCGGCAGTCTGGTTCCTTTAGTGAACTAATTCACTTCCTGTTTTGCTCCTCACTCCATTCAATCGACACATAATCATTCTAGTACTCGGTTACATTCTGTTTAACTATCATTTTATTTTGTCTGATTCCTGTTTCCTCTCAGCTAAGCAGTCTCACCTGCTACTTATCCCACTTGTCAGTCTTCCCTCTATATTTTATTCAGATTATGACCTATTGTTGGTTCCTTTTCACACTAAACTGTTTCTGTTTGGATAATAAATTTGGCAATGAGTTTCTTAATAAAGGTTTAATTACAGTCAATCTGCTTCCTGGTGATCTACTTGTCAGACTGCAGCTACATTGTTGAAATATGGAGCTTATTACTAATTCATTGAAAATATGGCACACTTGTCTGTTTCTGCACAAAAAGAAAATAAAGCTGCATGTTGCAAAAGTTGCTTAAAGGGTAATAATTTGTGTCACACCCGTATTAATCCGAGTGGCGATTCCACTGTTTGTCAAACCAAACACCCAACAATCAAAATCAATGAACCGCTGCTGCATTGTGTTGTTTTTTTTTATATTTTACAGCTTTGTGGCAACGTTTCTGGTTTAAAAAAAGCCTCTAAAGGAGACATCCAACCAGTACGTGTTGAGATCTGGGCTCCAGCCCATTAGCCCCATAAAGCTCTTCCATTATCTGTGGTGACAAATGACTGTAATCAGGTTCAGATCAAACCGCAAAGATTAGAAAATGACACTAGAATACTGAATCTTGCTAACTGCATGCTGTGGAAAGAGGAAGTGGAGCAGCCTTCCTAACCATGATGCTGCAAAACCAGCTACTCTTCAAATGTGGATGCGAGTTTTTGAAGTTGAGATCAAACACCCATAGCAGCACTTGCAAAATAAACCATAAATCTTCAATTAATAATTTAAGTATTTAGATCCAATTTCAAAAATGTAAGCACAATAAAATACAAGTTCAGCTTCAAATCCTTTATTGACCAATATGTTTTGAAAAGCTGCTACTACTACGCAGTATGATTATGCTTTATTGCAATGAAACAGAAGTGAGTACAATGCTAAAAAAAAGGCATGCAAAATGAATGAAACTAGAGAAAGAAGAAAAAAGCTTAATGCTTGACTATTAAGATCTGCTTTCTGACTGTTGAGGGAAGCTGCAGAAAGAAATTATCTCGTGCTTTTTAAATGGCGGTAGAAATGCACAGGTAAAGTAGGTGGTGTAGATGATAAATCATTCTTTACACAATCTACTTCAAGAAACTGGTAGTCTCTTTTTTTGCCCTCGTACTCTGAGCTCATAAATTTGAGCGTACACTGAATAATGTTGAATTTTTTTGTACTTTTCATTTGACCAATCTGCCATTCACCAGATTTATTCTTACAAATGTCACTGACTACATTTACATCAGCAATTATGAAAGTGTTCCTTTCCTTCGGTTTGCCTTTATCTGTTATTTCTCTCTCTGCCATCACTCTTTTGCAGTCATTTTCATCCATAGCATCAATAACATGCTGTCTAAGAAAGGTCCGGTAACGTTCAGTTGCACTGGGCCCGCTATCTGGACTGGACCCGCTATCTGGACTGGGCATGCGATTTGTCCTGCGGCCGTGTTTTGGCTTGGCGGCGATGACCTGGACCAGCAGCGAACAGACAAGCAGGCAAACTGGAAGGATGTTCATCGTTACTGAAAGAAGAGCAGAAACATTACATTTACTGTAGTTTCAAACAGATTGCGTTTCAGTTGTTCCACTTCTATTAAACAGAAGAAGGTGTGGGAAGAAGTGAAGGATATAATAAAAATAACTGCATATAAACTCAAAACGTCCTTTATAATAAAACCCATCAGCTCTATACTTTGTTCTGTCAGATGCAGAAACATTATTTCCTCTGTTTGGTTTGTCACTAGATGGTTGACAGCCTGCAGATTCACTCTGCTTTTTATGTTGAGATGTTTATCACATCTGACTTCAAACTAAATAAAACTGAATGCTGAAAAAGGTGGGCATGAAGAGTGAATGCAAGTTTGTTCTTTTAGCTAATCAAAATGCTAAGATATTTTTATAGCAAAATTTTTAGATCATTTCAGTACAAACATCTTTGTGAAGTGAAAATATCCATTCTAAGTTACTTACTGCTCTTTTTTTCCTCTTTGATCGACTCAGAAGTGGTAAACAGATTCTCTCCAACAGGACGTATCTGTAAAACACAAGTGTGGGAGTTTAAACTGGAATAATCACAAATTGATGATAGTTGACTTTCATTTATAATTTTGGGGCAAGATTCTGTACAACATTTCTGACTCCCAGGTAGAAAATGTTAATTAATCCTACTTACCAGTTTGGAGAATAAAGTCGAAGTTTAACAGCTGAGCTGGAACCAAAATGAGTAACGATGTTGAAAGTGAAGTTTGGCGAAGTTACCCCAAAGTTTGCGTCCCCTCAGCATAGATGTCCTTTAATACACAACAATCTGAAGGAGGAGTTTTCTCTCTAACCTATCCATATCTGAGGCTTTAAATTTAATACCATATTAAGAAATATCTAAGATCTCACACCGCATCAATAGCTTGAATAACTGAGTGATTGGCTGATTTTATCCTGAGGTACAGTGACATTACACTTTTTTGGAAAAAAATTTTTAGTAGTAGTCTCTTTACGCTGTGCTTTTACTTAAGTAACATTTTTTAAAGTTTTGCTACTCGAGTCAAAATTCTGGATTTTGTACCCAGAGCAACTTTCCTGAATGAAGAAAAAAATGCATGTGATACAGATCTACACTTAGAATGACTCTTTATTGTAATGTTATCTACCTGATGACCTATTTTGTAATTATGCATTTTGTTTTTTATAACTTCACAGTTTCTGTATGATGACATTTTTAAATATTAAGTCAGGTGATCCGATCAGTTACTCCGTACTTGACTGACCGTTTTATGATTTTTTTTTCTTTTTCTGAGTTTACTTTTACTATGTTGAAGTCGTGCTAACCGTACGTGCTGTGTAGGGGCCATGCTACCCCTACACAGCACACTTTGTGCTGTTTTGGCCCAAAGCGTGCCAACACAGCTAAAAAAAACAACAAAAAAAAAACTAACATCTTGCAGCTTTTCCGAGAAGGAACCAAGAAGTGCTTTAAAAAGAACCAGAGGTGTGAAGTCAATGAGTTGTACTCAGCATGATGCAGCTAGATTCATAAACGGTTCTCTTTTGAGAACATCTACCACCTTTTATAAAATTGTGCTTGCAAGAAAAAAAAAACAGAAATTCTATTGATCTTTTCCTTAGTTTATGTCTTTAACACCACACCATTAATGGCAAAGACAATTAATCAGATTATGAAAAAAAAGTAATCCCAAGACATTTAGAACAGTCAAAAGGGCAACTTTATTTTTTTCTCCTTAATACCACTGAAACAATTCAAGTATGCAAAAATCTCTAAACCCCAATCATCTTTGAGCATGTGATTCTCAAAACATTTGTGCACCGTACAAGTGTTAAAGTGCAGAAACACCAGATGCACGTCACTCTTCTAAACCATTACTGCCACATCCTCACTTTCCTCTTGTAGGTGGTGATAACAGACCCCCTTTTAGTGGACAAACACTTTACAGAGCATCAAACCCCAACTACTACTTTAATTTAACTACTGCAGTTATCTATGGAAACATCCACAAACACTCCAACACTCAAGATCTCTCCCCAGTTTTAAAGCAAGAAAGAAGACATGTTGGCAGCCAATGTCTTCTGACCCGCTCCTGTTCCGGTTGAGAGCGACCGCACTGGCTTGTGTGAATGTTTGGACTGAACTGCGAAGGCTTTTTCAGTCCTGATCCGCTCAACAGAAACGGAGGAATCAGCAAAGATCGGTCAAAGTCCTGATCCTGCTGTGGTGGTGCAGAAAAGCTGGTTGCTGTTGGCGACGGGGCGTTTTGTGGAGTCCCCGGGCAGCACGGCTGACCGATCTCACTGCTCTGAAGGCGTGAAGGATGCAGAGGAGAGCAGCCATCACAGGTGGAGCTAGGAGGACAGAGAAGAGGGAGTTAAAACCTCAAATTAAAAATGATCAAACACAGGGTTAAGTAATTTAATCCAAACATTTAAGGTGTGCATTTGTAAAATGGTTCCTTCTTGTGAGTAGGAACAGTCAAGTACATGGTTTAAAGTTAAAAATGGCAAAAATCATGTAGGAGGAAACTCATCAGGTCACGAAAGAAAGTTTGTCCTGTTTGAAAGTCAGACATTTAGTTTGGTGCTCCTGACTGTCGAAGTGAGTGAACGCCATGGAGAGATCCAAATGTCTGCACGAGGCCTTCAGAGGAAATACAGGAGCAGCTTTTCAGTCTGATGAAGTTTAAAAGGGTTTCAGATTATATTTAAAATCCATCATTCTGAAGAAAGTAGTCACCAAGTGACTTTATTCTTGGATTATTATTTTTCTCACATTGCTACAACTTTTTACTTATTATGATGACGACTTTCTCTAATTATGACTTTTCTTCTCTGCTATGACTTTGTCCTGAAGACTACTGGCATACTACTTATATTCACTGAGGTTTCCTAACCTGCTGAATGACGTCTGAAGGGAAGAGGACGATGAAGAGGAGCAGTATCCTGGCCGGTTGAGTTTTTGAGGACTCTCCATGACAACATAATCGTCCTGAGGGAACTCAGACAGGCTGTGGCTGACAGTCGGGGACATCATCATGTATCCGAGCCCTTCCTCCTTCTCTTCCCAGCTCTGCTTTGTGCAGCTTTTGGTTTCCGGCGCAGAGCTCTGCTGGCGTCTAGCAGGGCTCGGGTGCGTGGTGAAGCTCACAGGGGATTCAGACTTTGTGTCTTCTGGTTTTTGAGCTCTTCTGTGATGCTGTGCAGGACTGGTTTGGCTCTCAGAGTTTCTGGGATGAAGAACCCGAGGTGTAAGAGTTCTCACATTAGCCGGCTTGTCTCTCTGTTTGGGTCGGCAGCGTTTTGAAGCCAGAAAGGCGGGCTGTTGATTGGGACTGGATGTCAGAGAACTGGTGAAGTCTGGAAGAGCTCGTAGGGATCTCACAGCCTCCCGAACCGACTCGTGGATGTGTTGGGCCAGAACCGGGTTTCCTAAACAAACCAATCAGAAAAACCAAAATCAAGAAGTTTCATTTAAAGCAGAACTTTTTAATTCTGCACCTGATTACCTTCTTCTCTAGCCTCCATCCAGATTTCTCCTGGACCATGAGGCGCCGACCGGCCCAGCTCCAAAAAGAAAAAGCCATCCAGGTGTCCAAAGCGGCGAACACTCAGCAAAGGTATCGTGACTGATGGCAAGTCATTACTGGATCCCAGTCGGACCAGAACGAGTGTGGATGCCGTGAGGCAGAGACGGTTCTCCCCTGTGAACGGTTTGGAGGAGCCCAGACCTCTGGGCTTCACCATAACGGGCCAAACCTTAGACGAAAGGAGCAAGATCCAAATGACGCAGCAATAGATGAAGAGTCGGAGTACCAGACGAGACTCTCTCCACTCAATACCTATGAAACTGTGTCACAAACGTGTTTGGACTCGCGAAATGAAGTTCCAAGATCTGGATCTCTCTGAAATTAAACGTAAACTTTCTGCTACTTTGATGGGATGAGTTGTTCAAATATCAATTTATTCCATTTTGAATGAAAGACAACAACAAATTATTCACATAAGAGGCATTTTGCAGCACATTTTGCTGCCGTCTTATTATTTGTAGCTGAATTCCCACTACAAGCGTGCGCAAACTTTGCTTTTTCACCACTAGCAGAATATTGACGATTTTGCAATTGCAAGGTATACATTGCATAAGACAAAACTATGAAAACCACATGCAAATGACTGTGTGTATCAACACACGGTTGCTGATCATTGTTACGCAAAAAAAGTGTCTCCATTGTATTGGATGATTGATAAGATGAAAAAAAACACTACAGTATCCTAGCTCCTAAACCTTTAATTGAGAAAAGGATACTTCTATTCTATTCAGATATCCAGTTAACTTTAAAGTATAGAAATAAATCTTCAAAATAAATTCATAGTGGATTCACCAGTGGCAGTACTTTAGCTACAATGCTGAAAGATAGGATGATGATGGGAAGGATGAACAGACTGATGGAAATAAATTGATTGATTATAGCTTGAGAGATAGACGATAGAGTGATACTCATGAAGTTTTGGGAAAACAAACAGAGAGACAGATGGATTTAGAGATGGAACAAACAGATGCATAGATGCAACGTTTGGACAATGAAAATTGGAATGATGTGTGGAAAGTCTGTTTTCAGACTTTATTTTTCCAAACCTGGAATCTGGATAATTAAACCCAGACTTTTCCAAACTCTACAGCATCCCTGCTTTCACCTGGACAGTTTGACGTAAAGCATCCCATCCTACCTCTTTGAAGGACGCTGCAGGCGGTAGAGTGCAGTACCCGTCATCGTCTTCATCAAACCCTTCTACACGCTCCTCATCCCTCTGCTCTTCCTCCATCAGCCTCTTTATGGCCAGGTACCAATCTTCCTGTTGCTGCTGCTCCTCCATCACCAGCACCAGAGTCTGATCCTTGTCGTACAGCACCACCGTGTGGCCCTTTCGGGAACTGCCACTCCGACTCACACCAAGGCAGTAACGCAGGTAAATGACCCTGAAGGGGAAGATTTTGATCAGTTTCATTAAAATCCGACAGAAATATGACCACACTGGTAACAGTAATGACTTTTTACATTATTATAGCAACTGGTTGCAGTTATTCCCACTAACCCTTGCTTGCTGGTTCCTAACAGAGCGGCCTTCCCAACAGACTTCTCCACAGCCATGAACTTCTCCTGGTTCTTGAACCACTCCAGTCTGCTCGGACCAGTGTGACTTCCTGTTCGCAGGACGAAATATCTCCTGTGGCTCCGCTCTAGCTTCCCCAGGTACCCTTCTTCCACCACATCGCCCTGCGGCCCTGAGGCGGCCATTAAAGCACCGGCTAGGGGGGCCAGAGGCCTCGGGGCCTCTCTGGTGCAGAACAGCTCCTCAAAGCAACGGGAGGAAGGCGTTTCGTTCGAGTCCTCGTCTTCATCCTGCTCTATGTGTCGGTTCTTCAGGTGAAACTGCAGAGGAGATTCACCTGTACGAGTGTCGCTGCGGTGGTGGGACGACTGAGGGGTGTGTGGAGGCTCTACAAATCCCCTTCTGGCAAAACCATCATGTCCCTCTGCCATTTTACTATGTTTAAAGTCTGCAACATAAAGACAGAGGAATTAAAATGCAAAAATAATAAAAGGAGGGTTATTTTGCAACACAACTAGGTATTAAATTTGATGCTTTGCAACAAATTTAAAGAAAAAGGCGACACAAAAAACTATCATCCTCATTTTGGCATTGTAAGAATAAAACAAATTATCTGGTGTCTTGAAATTTTGACTTAAAATATTCTTATCAAAATAAATCATATTATGATTATTTATGTTTAGGTAGCACCGCATCTTTATAGCAATATCTGTAATTATTGCCAATATCACATACTGAAATGAGTCAGTGACTGTGTCCTTATGACATAAAAGGTCAGTTCTTCTATAAAAAAAATATATAAAGCATATTTAACTCGGTATAAATTACTTTCTAATTCACGTTTTAAAAAAGCATATAAAAATAAAAATGACTGAAACGCAAACACGTTTAACTTAAGATGAAAAGTCAAGGTAGTAAATTAAAATGGGCAATGCAAAACATATAAGAAGTTGTCGAAATAAACAATGTTTTAAAAATATTTAATTTATAATTATTATTTGTTTTCGTTGTTGCTTTTGTTGGCATTTCTGCGTCTGGTGGCTACTTAGCTAAAAACTCAAAACAGCTTCCTAGTGTTTTTCACGTCACAGCAATATTTTGTTATCTCGGTATAAACTTACCTGAAAGTGGAAGACGTCGACATTACGTCCGGAAACTCCGAATCGAGTCACTTGTTTTCACGTTTTGGGGTTTTTTCTCTCATAAAGACCATAAAAACCCAAGCAGAAATTATTTCCAGCCTCGTTTTGGGGAAATTTCTGCGCCTCACAGGTGCAACAGTCCGGCAATCAAGTGCGGCTTTCAGGAGCGACTCGTAAAAATAACACTTGGGCTCAGAAAAGTGGAATTCAGTTCTTCAAACTGTGAAAAGATAAACTCATTTAAATCTGTATGAGCGTAGAAATGAAACTTTACAATTTTTCAGACAACTATCATTCAAAAAGTAGCTTGACAAGTTTGCAAATTGTGAGTTGAGTGTGGCTATGAGTTTTAGCCTGAAACCAAAGAAGTAGTTTAATGTTTTCAAGAACTACAACCACATTCAGGGCAACCTCAAGCTGACTTCCTTGCCTTCTCTTTAGTCTAGTTCATCTTTTTCTTTTATCAATGCCAAGAAGCTTCTTTGTCCCTGCTGATGAAAAGCATCCCCACATCATAATGGTGTCACCACCTTTGACCCCATTCGGTGACAGTTTCCAAACACATAAAGCATTTTGAATATAGGTCAAATTAGTTGACTTAGTCATCTGACTAAAGTACTTTCTGCCTTTTTGCGCTGTCTCCTTCATGCATCTCTTAAAACAGATTCTCTCAAACCCCTTAGATTATTTTAAAAAATATATAAAATGATGTGTAATTTTCCCTCCTTTCCCCAGTTTTGCATCTCTTTTTGTTGGCCCATCATCGACGAACGTTTGTTTTTGCAATTAAGTTCACATCAGCATGAAATCTCATGCAGTGACAATGATGACACTGACCGCATTTAACAGACGAAAGGAAGTGGGGCCATAACAATGCCCGCAACTGTTATGAAATATGCAAAACAATGTGCGGAAGAAGTTTAGTTCCTGCATGTTTCTAAATCAGCAGCCTGTCAGCTGCCTCTGTCGGATCAGAACATCCGAGCACCGGGTTTTTTGTTTTTTTCTGCTCCTGTACCCCCAGCATGGCTGTCCTTCACAGGGTCCTGTCACAGCTTTTCAGCTTGTCTGGGATCAGTTTCCTCCTGCAGCTGATGGGGACCGTGCTGCTGGCTGCGGTCGGCGTTTGGACGGTGAGGCTGCTGGTTCGCCACACCTGGTACACTCACAGATTGTCCTGCTTCAACAAGCCGCAGACGCATTCGTGGCTGATTGGTCACCTCGGTCAGGTAAGGTTCAAAATCCACCCTCAGACATACAGCATTACTTTTAAAAAAAAATTAAGTAAACATATTAATATCTCAGATGAAGAGCACAGAGGAAGGTCTCCAACAGGTGGATGAATTGGTGCAGACCTACAAGCACTCCTGCTCCTGGTTCTTCGGGCCTTTCTACCACCTGGTCAGGGTCTTTCATCCTGACTATGTGAAGCCCCTGCTGATGGCGCCTGGTACGCACAAAAACTATGCAAAACACAAGAGATTATTTCACAATGTCCTAAACTCACTAAACTCTTTCATTCCATATACTGTCCATCTTGAAGCCAGCATCACGATGAAGGATGAGTTTGTTTACGGGCATCTGCGTCCATGGCTGGGTGAGTCAGACATGTTTGTTAACACAAGAAGAAAACTGAACTACTTGCATAGATGAAGTTTTGGAGTCTACCCTTTTTGCCATAATTTAATTGATTAAAGTTGATTATATTCCCTCATCTTTTCAGTGAAAATAGTGTATAAATATGAAGTGGTGTTTTCTTTCCCAAATTTCTTAATTACAGCGTATGAATCAGCTTAACCAGGTGTCTTTTTTCACAGGTCGCAGTTTGTTGATAAGCAACGGAGAGGAGTGGTCTCGCAAGAGGCGACTTCTGACTCCGGCTTTTCATTTCGACATCCTTAAAAACTACATCCTGACTTTTAACACTTCGACTAGCACCATGCACGTAAGGCGCACATTCAGAAACAAGTATTTGCTGTTTGGAAAACATCTCTGTTTGGATCTTCGTCACTGTTGGCGACTCCTCGGTGTAGAAAACAGAAATTAGTCCCAAAAACCATCATCAAAACTGCGTAATTGTCCATTTGCAAGCAAGTGTTAAGGACCCTGGAGGAGAGATTAATGCAATGGGAGAGTTAAAAGAAACACCATTAACTTGCTTAGACAAAACTTTATATTAAGGGTGAAACAACTGATCTAATTAATTGGCTTAATTGTCAAATATTTTAGTTAATTGGAGTAGACAGGCTAAAAAAAGGACATTTGTTGAAAGAGCAATGGACTCAGAGCATCTTTTCCATGTCCTCTCATTTAATGTCCAGAATAAATGGCACCACTTGGTGGCAGGAGGAACAACCAACATAGAGATGTTTGACCATGTCACTCTGATGACACTGGACAGCTTATTAAAGTGCGCCTTCAGCTACCAGAGCAACTGCCAGGAGTGAGGACTTTACTATTTCACCCAAAATGTCTTGTCTCTGTCCTGGATTTCTCCCTTTAAAAGCATATATTTGTTCTTAGGTCCACCAGTGAATATGTGTCGGCCATCATGGAGCTCAGCGACCTGCTGATAGATCGCCGCTTTCGCATTTTGCACCACTGGGACTGGATCTACTGGAGAACTGAGCAAGGAAGGAGATTCAAGCAAGCATTAAGTGTGGTACACAGGTAGTGTGTCATTCATGCAGCTGAGTTTAACATCTAATAGGTGGGAGAAAAATATGAAAATTAGACCGGCTGACACCTTCAAATGTACCTTTCTATCTGATTATAAAAGCTGGAGATATTATTTACATAATTCCGTCACAGTCTATTTCCACAAAGCTTTACAAAGAAACTTATTTGTATATTTCCTGTGCATTTTGTAACTGTATACCTTCCAGGTTCACCAGGGATATTGTGCAGAAGCGCCGTGCTCTCATTGACCAGCAGAGGGCGACAGAGACACTAACCAGCCTGACTACAGCGCAACAGAGAAAGAAAGATTTCGTGGACCTCGTTCTACTGTCCAAAGTGAGCACAGAACGGACTATATAATAAAATATAACGAATTAAACTCCTAAAAATGAAAATAATTTCTATTAACACAGGATGAAAACGGACAAGGACTCACAGATGAGGAGATTCAGGCGGAAGCCAACACCTTCATGTTTGCAGGTCAGACGGTGTTTTGGCTAAACACCGCCCTCTGTAGCCACAAATGTGAACTGCAACAATACTGACTTGCAACAGATTAAACGCTGATAAATGTATTATCTTTATCCGTAAAGATGACAATTCTTCTATCACTTGTATCTCTACATTTACCTCTGATCTTATTTTAAAAGTATTTTGGATGAAATTATGCTTAAACACTGAGAAACAGACAAAACTGAAGACAGAAGCAGAAAAAACAAGCAGCCAATTGGAGCATAAGTCTGTATAATATTAGTAAAACATGCAATGAAGATATAACCTGTGATTAATAACAACAAAAATCTGTCTCACTTTTCTCACAGGACATGATACGACAGCAAGCGCAATTTGCTGGACGCTGTACAATTTAGCTCGCCATCCCGAGTATCAGGAGAAATGCAGGCAGGAAGTGATGGAGCTGATGCAGGGACGAGATGGGCATGAAATACAGTGGTTAGAAGACGCACGCACACACACAAATACACACACAGTTCTGTAAAAGAAAAGATCTTTTTTTTACGTTTTGTCCAATAAAGAGACCGAACAGTCACATTCTAGCAGATGTGATGATAAAAGCCTATTTATGCAGTGGAATGGCCTAGTCAAAGTTCAGACTTCAACATTGACTTACCTTATATAGCTTACCTGACTCTGTCTGAACTATTTTAGTGCACTAGATGTGCAAACCCAAAGATTTGCAAGTGTGGTAAACAAAAGAAATACCCTGAAATTCATGGGTGTAAAGTAACGAAACGTGAACATTTTCAGAAGGTAAAAATACTTTTCCAAGGCTGCTATTGTTTGTTGCACTGACACACTTTTCAATTCAAATCAGGGAGGACCTGTCCAACCTTCCTTTCACTACCATGTGCGTGAAAGAGAGCCTCAGGCTGCACTCGCCAGTCCAGGCTGTAACCAGGAAGTACACCCAGGATGTGGCGTTGCCGGGCGATCTCACCGTACCACAGGGTGAGAAGCTTGATCTTGGGGGTTATTACAATAAATACAGGATTTTACTTTACTTTTCTAGCAGCTCTGGTTTTGTTTCCATCCATGTTTATCCGTGCAAGCAGCCATCTTGTGATACCTTTGTCTTGTGTCAGTCCTAACTGGGAAGTGAAATCTGTTTTTTCCTAAGGTGTCATCTGTTTGGTCAGTCTTTACGGGACGCACCACAACCCTGAAGTCTGGACAAACCCACACGTAAGAAAATGTCAATAAATATCCCCCCAAAATAGTTTTGCATTTGTTTAAATTTGACACATTTTAATGTGCTTTAAAAGGAGTTCGATCCCCTTCGCTTTGAACAGACCAGCACTCAGAGTCGCTCCTCTCATGGCTTCATCCCCTTCTCCTCCGGTCCCAGGTCCAGTTTTCTCCTTAAGAAAAAAAGGATTTATGCATCAGGATGTATCAGTGGTGAATGTAATCTGTTTCTGCTCACAGGAACTGCATCGGACAGAAATTTGCCATGGCCGAGCTTCGAGTTGTCATAGCGTTGACACTGCTGAGGTTTCGTTTAACCCCGGGCGCTAACCCTGCAGCAGGGGGCGGCTCTGGGACGGTGCGGCGTCTCCCACAACTCGTCCTGCGTGCTGAGGGAGGCCTGTGGCTGCAGCTGGAAGCTCTGCAGGAATCAAGCCTTGGGGAGGCAGCAAATAAATGATTTGATGACAATGATGAGTCAGAATGTAAAACGCAAAAAACACAGTATAAGATTGCATATTGCATTTTAGCCAACGCTCTGCTTCAACCTGTTTTAAGATGTTTCATTGTGTTTTTTTTTTTTTTTTCAAATGGATAAATCCTGGGCTAATAAATATTAATAACATTGTAAATGCAAGATTTAAAGCACAATTTAATTAATTTAACAAATACAGAAATGGCTTTTTCATATATATATATATATATATATTAGATCATAAAAAATTTTTGATATTTATAAATGTTGGTATTTCTATAAGTAATAATAAAAAAACTGTAAAATGTAAATTCTTGTTAACTAAATACTTTATTTTATATTTGCTGTGCTTCATCAAGAACCAAAAGCAGCATAAACCAATAAATTGATAATCTGTTCATTAAATATTCTAAGTTTGATTATTGAGGTATTTTTGAAACAAATATATTGAATATAAAACTTTGCATTTTTATTTTACTGAAAAAACAATCAAATAATTTAATCTATCAATAAATAATTGTTATCCAAACTCCTTAGATGTTGACTTCAGTATTTTTTTTTTTTAGCAGGATTTATATAATTGCGTCATATTTGTTGCTCCATAATAAAGATCAAAAGTAGTCATTGCAACAGTGGTTTCCTTACTTATATTTTTTTATTATTTTGTATTTGTGGCGATGTACTGAGAACCAAAAGTGTCAACATGCAATAAATGATTGGTTTACTACATTATTGCACGTTTTATCATGTAAATAAAACCACAGAAAATGAACTAAATTAATAAAAAGTAATTATTATTTAAATAATTAAATAATGTGCCTGTTTTACGTATTTAATCGTGCCACTTTTGTTTATCTTCTTATTTTTTTAGCCGTACTAAGTTATTGCAAACCTGCTCCATTATATTTGCTGCAGTACCAAACTCTGGACACTTGGGGGCGGACAACTTCCACTTCAGACTTTGAATAAACTTTAAATTCCACAAACCTGGCTCAACTTTAATAAAACATGTCAGAAACGATACTATGAACGCAATTTAGCATTATAGGAAACTATAAGAGTCAGTTTGACAAATATATTTTTTAATGTGGCTCGGAGGCGGAGTCTGCCGTCGCCCCACTTCCTACACTTTCACTTTACGGACGGCTTTTCCA
Source organism: Phalloptychus januarius (assembly GCA_902982915.1). Classification (NCBI taxonomy): domain Eukaryota; kingdom Metazoa; phylum Chordata; class Actinopteri; order Cyprinodontiformes; family Poeciliidae; genus Phalloptychus; species Phalloptychus januarius. The sequence goes on from CADWAE010000467.1 coordinate 2,705,662, forward strand.
AACTGCGCCTCTGACTCTGAAATCGTGCTTTACGTTAATTCTGATTTTTAAAATGCTTTTAATATTCATTTAACATTGCTGGACGTGTTACTTTGGGTCACAGACGGAGGCAATCCATTTCCTCGTTCGTAACCTTCTCAGACTAACGCCATGACTCCGTCTCCACTCAAAACGCTTTTGGGCCCCGGATGGCTTGTTGTTGTTGTTGTTGTTGTTGTTGTCCTGGCGGCGGCCTCTGTGGCCACGGGTGAGTCCAGATCCTCCTCGTGAATCAATCAACTTTATTCTGGGTCTTTGTAGTGAATGTGCGCGTGGTTTAAAACTGCCTGGCCCCACCCAAGCGATTGCTGCTCGGAGATTGCTGCTTACAGGCTTTTCTCTGTATTTGTTCATGATATGAGCCAATTTTGTCTGTTTTCAAAGGGAATATTACATCTACAGTGCAATAAATGTCGTAAAACACACGAAGAACATGTAAAAATGTGAGGTAGTAAGGAAGAGGAAATGGGATTTCTGCGGTGGAAGGGGATCAGTTTCCCGTAAAAAGGCTTTTAAGGGTTATTTTAAAAATGTGCATGGCTAATGAAAAGCACCATGTCACATGAGAAATGAGATCAGAAAAGCATAATGCTGAGGATCATACAAAATGCAGTATAATTTCCTTAAATTTAAGGTAACAGGGGATCCTGGATTACTAAAATGTCTGGTTATGAGTTCAGATCCAGTAGGGAGTGAACTAGGAGAGTCTGGTAATTCTTCTTCTTTAGTGACAACTAACTTTCAAGTTTTAAACACAAACATGTCTGACAAGGTGAATACAAATAAGGGCAGGTAAGGAAAATGGTTGTTGTGGGGAGTCGGTGGTACTGCGTGTCTGTTATTTTCCCAAAATCCCCTGTGATTTCAGTTATTATAGTGAGATTAAAGCAGTGGAGCAATATGTTTTATCTAGCACCACCCTCCCACACCTATTGCTGAGTAGGACCAGTTAGTTGCCTAAAACAAGGCAACGGAAATATTTCTTTGCTTATATATTAGACAAATTAAGGTACTTGGAGATGAGAGTAGCACCAAAAGTAATAGTTTGGTAATAAATCCTTTCTTCTAATAAAATTGTATATTAGGTTGAAGCATCACAGTAGGGTAGCCTAACCTTAGAACATTTTGTAAATAAAATGATTTTGCATAACTTAAGAGACCATTTTGGGCTGAATTAGTCTAAAGAACTGAATGTTTTTCTCGCTTTAAATTGAAATTACTGATATAAATTCACACTGCTGCTGTTTTTATTTTTATCTCCTACAGATGAAACAATCTATGCAAAGGTGGGAGACGAGGTCACGCTAAAAACAAAACAGAGCTCTGTGACTGATGCAACCAAAAGCATCACCTGGAAAGTTGGGAATGATCTGGCTGTCGAGTTCGATGAAGGACACTTTAAATACTATCGTGAGTTTCAAGGTAAGCCGCTTGGATGTCTTTTTTGCAACTTTGCTTTATTTGTAAGATGAAAGATGCCGTTCTGAATTATGTTTGTTTGTAGGTCGGAGCAACTTGAACAACCACACTGGAGAATTTACGATCACAGACCTGACTTATAATTTCACCAATGTGTACACGATAGAGATAGACAAGCCTAAGATTACACACAAGATTCAACTCTTTGTACTCGGTAATCAGCCCCCTTTTTACAGTGGAATAGTTTTAGATTAAAAGATACAGAGCCTGATTGGATCTCATCTTTCTCCAACTCCAGCTCCAGTTCCTGTACCGACTATTGCTTCATCACCCTGCACCGAAGATTCAAGCACCTGTACTCTGACCTGTTTGGGAGACACCAGCAGAAAGGCAGAACCAGTAGAATACATATGGATGACTGACAACACTGAAGTGCTAGGTTCCACAGGCAAAACATACACTATAAAGGTATTAATTATTCCATATGTCATATATATGAGGCTGAAAAATCTACTAAAAGCTCTAGTGAATAATGTTTTCGCAATTTACCAAATGCTGTTTTTCAAACTTTGATGATAATTGTAGTATTTGTCTTGCAGGACAACAGTTCAGATGTCAGAGAGTTCAGATGTAAGATGAAGAATCCAGTCAGTGAGAAGAGCAGCAAACCCTTCACCAACCCATTCAAGGCCGGTGAGTTGACCCCATAAAGAATCTATTTAATATTTTTTACTATTATTATTCAAGCCATACAAGTGCCATATGTGGCCCTTGGTGTGTGAAAACACCAGTCTTGTACGTTTTTGGTTGAAACACCTTTTATTCTTGTCAAGCCATTGGATACAGTCTAAATGGGCAGTAGCCCAGGGTGGCATTAGAAAGGGGGAAACACATGGTCCTCACCTGAGAAATTCAAATAAATAATATTTTGACAAACGTGAACCATTTTATTTGGAAGCATAAACTTTCTGGTTGAAATGAACAAGCTAGCATTAGCGGTGTAGCACAGCTAGCACCTACAGGAGGCTAGAAAGGTTTCACTTTGAAACTTTCATAAACCCTCCCAAATGAAATAATTGATTTAAATATGCATGTATAAATCTGTAAGGCATAACATTATGACCACTAACAGGTGAAGTTAATAAGACGTTGTGGCATCTGCTAGAGGGTGTGAACTGTTCTGTTCTTTGAGTGAGTTTGGCAAGGGACACATGGATGAGAATGGTCCTATTATGAAGCAAATTGAATCCACTTCATGTCCTTTTCCTATATTTCATATGTGTTGTTTATAACTCAGCTGAAAGAGGCCCAAAGATTTCCACAGGAGTCACAGTGTTGGTCGTTTTGCTGCTTGCTGTGATACTGGTCGCCATCGGCCACAGAATAAAAACAGGTAATGAGAGTTCATTTATTTATATACTGTAAATATGTACAGTTTTGTATGCCTGGTTTTTGTTTCAAAGTGTAAAACTATATCTTGCTTTTGATTTCTTCTTTTCAGGAGAATGTTTCTACAATAAATGTAAGATTCCTTTAAAACCATTTTGATAATATATTTGTTTGTACTTCATATAAACTAAGATGCATAGTTGATATACCATAAATGTCTGAAGATGAACTTGATTTTGATTTGCCATGTTCTCTGCTGTGATTTCTCTCTGCAGCCTCCATGCCTTGGGAAAGAGGTAAATAGACGGCAAAAAGCCATTTTTATCCTTTTTTTTTAGATTCAAAATCTCTGTTAACTTAAGAAATACGTTTATGTCCAAAACATACAAATCGTTTTTTTTTTTATCTGTTTTTCAGATTTCTGGAGGAATACCAAGGCGCAACGTAAGTCTCAACCTGAACTTCCTTTTGTTTTCCCAGTCTATAAAATGCCAAACATTTAATTTAGATTGTGTGTTTTTGCTGTAGAACCTCAAGTAGCTGCTCCAGAATCCAACGGCACCACCACTCCACTAAAAGGCCAATCAGATGGTAAGATAGTTTTAAAAAAGTTGATAAGAAAAATATTGTATATTGTCAGTTCAGTTTCACAATAAGTTTCCTCTGCCCACACACTTTCTACATTTCGATTAAAAATGTCATACAAGCTTCTTTTTTTGAATTGAATTATTGAAATTAACATCAACATCCAACAAGTAGCACATATTTATCTTTTAAATGGTTTATCTCCTCTTGTTGCAGAGGAAACTGCAGTGAGGTATCAATAGAACAACGTCTTGGGACTCGCATCATCAGCAAAATCTTCTCTGAAACAAACATTTTGAAGGGTGGATTGGTTTTTTGTTTTCCCTCAGAATGTTTTTGACCTTTTCCACTGGCACTGAAAGCCACAACTGAATTGAATTGTATTCGTACCAAGATATTTTGCCCGGCTGTTACTTCGGATTTTTTTTATAGGAAGCACTTTTTTTGTTGTTGTTATTGCAGCATCTGAAGCATACACTTCAGTGATATTTTAAAAGGAAAGTAAGCTAATTAGAGTGAGTTTAGGTGAGACAAGAGAAGACAAAACGAAGAAGGTGGAGGGGCCTCGGCTCCTTTGGAGGTTTGGTTCAGCACTTTCCAAAGTGTCAAACAATTCCTGGAAGCCCAGGAATTGTAATTGACTGTATATAAGTGACACCCACTGGTACTTTGACCTAATCGGAGCCGCGTGCGCTCCTGGTTTGATGCGAGACGGGATTCGCCTCGCAACCTTTTATCCGTGTCAGAGCAACCGCGCAAAGAGAAGAGGAATAAAGGAAGGGCATTGTGCGGTCTGAGCCGCCTGTCCAGCCGACAGTGAAAGCTTTGTACAGAACTGCTGACTATTCTGGATCAAACATGTTTGGTTTGTGAATTAGCTTTTGAAATATGCTCCTCCTTACAGATTTATGATTTCAGTTAATAAGGAAAAAGGCAATCAAAGCCAACCTGGCCTGATGTGACAAGGGTAATCCAAGCATCAGTGTCCAGAGTCAAAGTATTGCGTTCCAAAGTCTTTGTTTAGTTGTTTTGGAGATGCTCAAAAGCGCATGAGTTTGTCAGTTTAAGGAGACCCGATTCAAAGTTGTCGACTACGGCTGGTTGTCCAAAGTCTGAAGCAACAAATCTTCAAAAAGCGACACTTCTCTCATCGGTCCAGGGAATGTTTTCACCGGATGGTTAGGATGTTTTTGGCAAAGGTGAACTAGGCCTTTAGAGTCTTTTTAAACAAATCGTTAACTCTTGACGTAGAGTTCAGAAGATTTGCAGATCAAAAGATGTCTCAAGCTGCGTCTCCATTACGAATGTGCGCAAAACTTTGTCGATATTCCACTAATGTTGATGTCCCAGTTGCTGTGTTTCACAGTTAAAATCACATGAGGATAAGTTTGTTCACGCGATAAGTCATTGGAAAACAATTTTGGATAAAAAAAAATTAGGTTTTCTTTTTCGAAATTGGTGTTTCCATCGAGCAAATTTATTTCCTGAATGTCAAATTGCACAATTATTTAGTCACAGAAACCCATTAAATGACTTGAATTACCTTAGTGCATGATGTGTCGCTTCAGCACAGGTTCCTTTTTCACACAAGGCCTGGTTGGTTTGGTGAACTTTTAATCGTAATAAATGAAATCATTATGAAACACTACAATAACAACAGAACTGCACCATGGGATACATTTTTCAGTTGCAATTAAGACTTCTAGAGAATTTTTTTCCAACTAAATGTGTTTGAATATTTGTCTTTTCAGTCATTGTATAACTTTTCTGTTTTTGTATGTTTTTCTTTTACTTATTTTTTTTCCTGTATGGCCTTTTTTTTTTAACAACTGACATCGGTCTACTTGAACAGGAAGTTGAGGAATTTTTGTGAGACTTATATTGAGATCAACTCAAATGCTGGCAATTCTCCTTTTTTTTTAAAACACACATGTAGAGATTAGCTTATTTATTACAAAGAAAACACATGTAGTCATTGTTTCTATATGAGCTAAAGTGCACTAGATGAATGTGTACTTCCCAGTTATTTTTTTTTTGTGCGTTTTGCATTATTTTTCATCGTTTAACCACTAGAGGGCAGCAAACGTCCATTTGGTTTATGCAGTAAACAACGTAAAATGTATTAAAAGATCTGTGACTACTTCGTGCTCTTCTTTTTTTATTCAAGCTAATTAAGCTTGGAAGTGACTTTTCTTATGTGCTATTTTTATCTCAAATTATTTTTTTGATCAAATGGTAGGTTTTCATATCTTTGTGATTCAGCTGTGCAAACAGTTCAGTTAAAGGAAGAACCACCTGCTGAGAAATCCTAAACAAAAAAACAATCAGAGTTGTGAGCGACAACTACAGCTGAGGAAACAAGAATCATAACTCGGAGAGCGTGCTTTGAAAATCTTTTCTTACATCTTCACTGTCTTCATGTTGCAACAAATGATGTTTGTTGCAACATGCAGTAACTCCACTTCGTCAAGGTCTTGAAAGAATTTGATAAAAATCAAAGAAAAAAAATGGCAAAATACAGTGTAGCAACTACTTTCATTTTATTCATGAATAAAAAATAGAAACTTTCAATATCCTATTGTACCGCATTGCTCAGGAATTATTTTTAATCAAAGTAGAAAAATATACATTGAACAAAAGTAGAGTCCTACTAAAAAGAAGAAAAAAAATGTTGATACAACAAAGTGAAACTTCTGCTGTGTGGGAATTAGAAGCTCACCCTGAACTTTAACCCTGCTATAACCTGCTGCAGGATTAGGTAACACTGCATTCCTATGAATTTCAAAATAAAAGCAGCAGTTTTCTTGTCTTAAACTGTGGCACTAAATCTTTAAAAAAATTTTTGTTGTCCTACAAAAAATAAAAACGCAAAAAATTATTTGTATCAAATACAAATTAATAATAGATTATTACAAATAAAATTAAACATTGCAGAAAATCCAGCAGTTTTTTTTATTTTTTAGCTTTCAGCATGTGGTTTTATCACAAAATATGATTGTCAGTGTTAATCAAAAAACAGCAAAGAATCAACACAATCAGGTTTTGCCTACAGATATTTGTAACAAGAACAATCGGAGTGCTGTGCTAGGAAAAAAGTGTAATACGTTTCAAAACTTGATGTGCTCTGTGACTGTTTTTATGGTGCAAAACAGAAATGTAGTGCAAGAGGCTTCACACAGCAGAAGAGGAGGCAGTTGCACGATTAAGGCTCAGAAAAAACACCCGACATCTCCACCATATTAATTACCAGATTAAAATGACTGGCACCTCAGCAGCTTCTCCAAAGTGTTTGTTGCGTTTAGGTTTTGACGCTGTGGCTGTTAGACAGCGGTTCTGCTTCGGAGGTTACTGACACAGGCGTGAGCTCTGTGTGCAGCGCGTCGGGTGACGCCTCCTCCTCCCCCTGCTCGTCCCGGTTCCGGGTCCGGAAGTGACGCACGAGGACGACGGCGGCGCTGATCAAGTACACCACGGTCAGCACCGTGAAGTAGATGAAGTAGATGCGGAACTGCAACAGAAATTCGCAAGCTGAAGGAGCCGAGGTGGCGCAAAGCGAGACGAGATCCAAGGAAAAGTTTCGCTTGACGCGACTTCAAATGGTTTCGCTCGATTTTTAATTGTATTTAAAGAGAAACTGGGTGAAGGACGCAGCCTTTACGGCACATTGCAAATGTATTTTTTTTTTCATTTGCAATGGCCCCGACAGCGAGTGACCTCACCTGAGATCCCACGTCTAATCCCAGGCCTCTCTTGTCTGAAAATATCAGGTTGATGATGCTCTTCAGTACCGTCCCCAAGAAAGTGTTGATGCCGAACACCAGAGCGCAGAGCTCCCTGGTGAGCGACGAGGCGATCTGGAAACTGGGCAACAAGACGGCAACAAAGAACTGAGCGGTTTGAACACTAGTGGGCGCTACGGGCAGGAATAACTCTTTATAATACATGCAAAACTTTCTGTTAGGTGACGGGAAACTTTTTCTTCCAGATGCAACTTTCTCAATCTGTAGAGATTAAATTATAAACTGGATTGCCGTATCAATGCCACTCCAGAGAGGGTTTTTTTATTATGATCGTTTTATAAAAAAAATCAATCCGTGCCTCAGAAACGACGTCTTAGCATGTACTGTGATTTTTTTGTTTACTCACGTGGCGATAGGAACCAGGAACTGGTAGAATCCCCTGAAGAGGATGTAGCAAGAATAACAGACCCAGATGTTTCCAGTGGTGCCCATGACCAGCAGCATGCCCGCCTGCAGCGCCGTGATGGCGCCGATGACCAGCTCCGACCAGACATTCCAGCGGACTTTAGCGAAGCCGGCAATGAAGGAGGTGATTGCACCTGCAGAGAAGGAAGAAACAGGACATAAATTTTGCATTAATCATGTTGTTTTCCATTGATTTTAGAACAGTGCACAGGAATCAATCAGTGCAGGTCAAACAAACAAAGACATCTGGTTGTTGGTTGCTCAACATCACGTTCTTTGGTTTACGACACATTAGTGTCTCCAGGATACTTAATCAGTTTAAAGTGCAGAAAGAAGTAAAAACGGAAGGTAAAGCAGTCGGTCTAAGAATGAGATCAACAGGTGATCCAGCCTGTAACGATGCTGCATCTGACTATAGACCTGATCTTTTCCTACGGAGCAAGACAGAGAAATCCAATTCTAAGTCATTTATTGTCCTCTGTTAGTCATATCTCTGGGCATTGTCCTCTGGGCTTTCATCACTTTTTCACAAGGATTACAAAACTCTGATTGAAAACCGGCCAAGCTAAACTCGCTCTTCTCTCGCTTTCTTTTCTTTAAACAGAAGTTGCAAATAATCGAAAATATTTTCAAAGTCTGGCTGGTTTTACTGTCACTTCACCTGGGGTTTGAATTCAACGTCCAAATAAATACAAGCTGGAAATGAAGCACGCTTGTCAAACAATATGGCCGCCCAGGGCGCACTGAATTGTGCATTTCTGAAAAATGAAGATTTCGCTCAATGTAAATTTTCAAGCACTAAAAGAAAACCCTGATTATTTGATTTACTGCATCTACTTTTACCTGTGCAACAGTTAAAATTGTGATTAATCTGTTATTGAAACAATCTGCAATTTATTTAGCAATCAATGAATCATTAACTGGAGTGTGCGGACTCACAAACGTTTCAGTATCAGTTCGTATCAGTTTCCTGGTAGAAAAGCAGCCAAAGAGCCGTAACTTAGCCAAAAATGAACATTTTGCACTTCATATAAAAAAAACAAAAGAACAACTTTATCTGTAGATCTATTCTACCCAGAACTCCTCAAGTCCTAACTTCACCTGGTTAAGATTCCATGCACAAAATCTCCTGTTAAGCAGATCAGCTCTACACTATAGCAGAAAGATCTGAGCTTCCCACATGTTGACATTAGAAGTCCTATTTGGCAGCAGACGCTACAACTCATCAAGCGTTCACGAAAGGAATGCTGTGCAACTGAATCATACAAAGGAATTGAACTGTTTGCTATTTACATCTTTTAACGGATTTCTAATATTGCGTAAACTTATATGAAAAAAAATGTCAGAATGTGCCAGGATGTGCTGATCTCAAAGGACCTACAGATCAGGTAAAATGACCTACACCTGCGTCAGGTCAAAGTCCAGCGTACAACAGATAAGCTCCCGTTAACTCCAGATGTGTTGATTCCAGGTAAAGCGCTCACTCAGTAAGGTGGCAGCCGCCTCCACCGCGCCGTTGTAGTTGGAGGTAGAATGCACTTTGTTCCACAGGATGTGGACGTAGAACAGCACCAGGTAATACCCCGTGGAGTTGAAGATCCACCACAGGGACCAGAGCCTCAGGTTGGGCCTCTTCACCATGTTCCCCACCTCCAGCAGCATCTGCACAAAGATGGAGTTCTTCCAGCACGCCACCACAGACCGGCCCGTCCGCGCCATCTCGGAGCGGGCGGCTTTCTCCGCCGGCTCCCGGCTCCTAGTCCGGTTGAAGAACAGCGAGCGCTTCGGCCAGGGCAGGCAGCACGCCAGCGCCAGCCCGAAGCTCACGAAGCCCAGAGAGATGGCGTCCAGCGTGTGGTAGCTGACGTTGCCCAGCGACATGCACAGCTGGCCCAGCACGGAGCTGATGAAGACGCCCAGCAGGACGGAGGAGCGCGAGTACCCGGCCACGCGCTGGTAGAGCGACGGGCTGACCAGGGAGAAGATGTAGGAGGAGTACGCCACGCGGCATGCCATGGTGATGCCGTAGAAGAACTCCATCAGCTGCATGTGAAGCAGCGAGGCACCCTGCAGCATCAGCACCCAGATCACCACGTGGCTGACGCCCTGGACTATCAGCACCGGCTTGTACCGCAGCAGGTCGGTCAGCAGGAAGGCCGGCACCAGCACCGTCATGTAGGAGTACGTCAGCACCGGAGTGATCTCATTGGTCACCTGGGAACAGCAGCGGCGCCGAGTTAAAACTTCTCCCCTTACATGGCGTCCAAAACGTTTCACAACAAATTTCTCGACAGGTTTACAGTTAACCGTTCCTGACACAGAAGACAAGGAAAGTGGTGGCATTACTTTCAAGAACCACAGACAAACCCTAATTTCACAAGCTCAGTTCCTACAGAACTATAAACCTCCATAGTTTTCATCGTTATATGATTTTATATCATTTAAAACTATAAATGGATGGATTTACAGACGGATGACGGACGAGCAAAGGACTGCTGGGTTGCGCAGAAACATTTGACATTTAAGCAAAATTGGGAGAAAATTGAAAGTAAAAAGAAAAGTCCTCATTTTTAACAAGCTTGTGTAAAACACAATTAAAAACATGCTTCTGATTATTTAGTCGTCTGTCCACTTTAACAGTTTTAGTTTCGCTCCCAGCAGCAGCAGAGACCTCTCTGATCTCTTCAGTTTATTTTCGGGCCTTTCGAAGTCATTAAACTAAATCCACATCTGTACAAATCATACATCTGCCTCCAATGAAGCTGTTAGAAGGAATGAACTGTGACCTATAGTGAGACGGATGAGTCGACTTCCCGCGGGGAACACATGCATGCATCCAAGCATAAAACCTGATGAACAATTGCAAAGTTGAAATGCGACAGAAACGAGTCGAGTCGGGAAAGCCTTTGTTGTTTTCTCTGGGTTAATTATCGAACCGTCTGACCTGAACTGACCTGCTCTCTGGTGAAGTTCTTCTCCGAGCTCAGCAGATTGGGCGTGATGAACGACTCCCCCGGCCTTATGGAAGCCATGAACCCGTAGAAACACAGAAACATCACGGAGTACGTCAGCTTCCCGCCGTCCTCGGCGGGACACGGCGCCGCGGCCGCCTCCATGTCTCCGCGTCCCTCGCCATCTCCGCGTCCCTCACCGTCTCCTGGCAGCGTCTTCAGACCCACGTCTTCCCCCATCGCTGCTTGGTCCGCTGTCATCGTAGCTGCTGGATGTCGGTTGCCCCTGGATACAGAGTGCTGCCTTTCTGCTGCTCTGTCAGACCGGCATGTGAAGCAAAACTGCGCCGGCCGGAATGAAACAGGAAACCCTGCTGCGCCGCGGTCTGACACCGCTTGACCCTCTGCAAGTGAAGACAGGCTGAGCTATCTGGAATGAACCATTTCACAGGATGATGAAATCGTAGGTACACTGCTAGCATGCCGTCGTCCGCATGAGAGAGAAGCTGTTGACCTTTGCCCCTTTCGTCCGTGCAATATTGTTTGACAGAAAGCTATCCAGTAGTCGAGGCCCGGCGCATTGTTGACCTGAAATGATAACAGCGCGTTCTGTTAGTCCAGCCAATCTGACCTTTGTCTCGCGTAACGGTCAGTAAAAACAGGAAAACCTTCTTGTTTTCATCCTTTTTGTGGCTTTTCCTAAATAAACAAAATCTCTCCACATTTGGTCTAAACACAGCAGTGGCATCAAAGTTGAAACAAAAAAAATCCTAGCTAGTTTATTAAAGGCATATATTGTTAAGAGTGTAGCTGAAGGAAGATTTATTTAATTTCAGTTTAATATTATATTTTTCAATGATTATGACCAAATGTTCCTGACTTTGACCATTAGCTCCAATCAGACATAAACATTACAAAATGACAGCAAATGAGGAAGACCGACATGATACTGTATTCTGTACATGCAAATCAGGAAGCTTAGTTAAACATCCATCCATTTTCCTGCACCCTTTTTCCCTTACTGGGGTCAGGAGGGTTGCTCGTGTCTATCTCCAGCTATCGTTTCGGGCGAGAGGCGGGGTCACCCTGGACAGGTCGCCAGTCTTTCGCAGGGCAACACAGAGACACACAGGACAAACAAACATGCACACACACACACTCACACCTAGGGAGAATTTAGAGAAGCCAATTAACCTGACAGTCATGTTTTTGGACTGTGGGAGGAAGCCGGAGTACCCGGAGAGAACCCACGCATGCCCAGGGAGAACATGCAAACTCCATGCAGAAAGACCGGGGCCGGGAATCGAACCCAGAACCTTCTTGCTGCAAAGCAACAGCTCTACCAGCTGCGCCACTGGGCAGCCCGCTTAGTTAAACAAATCCATCCAAAGCACATGCAAAATAACCCGAGTGAGATCACTGCATGCACATATCACTGCAAATCAAGTTAAACCACAAAGGTGTGTGGTGTTACCTTTATGCAAAAAAATAGACAATCAGGAAAATAAGCTACATTACACAAATTATAAGGGAAATATGGTGGTGGCAGCATCATGCTTGTAGATGGTTTCTTGCTTACAATTGTAATAAGATACATCATAAATAAGTGGGAAAAAACGTTTAAAAAAAGCATATAAATATAAGTTTACTTGACTAAATGACCATTTATTTAAGTTTATTTTCTTTTTGCCAATAGATTTAACTCTTACTTGAGTCATTTCTCGGACAGGAGTACTCTGCCCTCCTTATTCGGTGGTCTGAATACTTTTGCAAGGCCCAGAATGTTCTAAATGGGGAAAACTAAAAGCCACTTCGGTTCTGAGGCAGTAAAACAAGAGCTATAAAAATGTGTTTACCTTCCTTATGTGCCCTTCTGCATCATTTCCAGGTGTTATTATAATGAAAACAACAAACAGTGCAGCAGAAGACGAGGTCTGACTGGACGTGTTTTTACAACAAACACGTAACAAATACGCAACACGCGACACTAGCGCGTGCTAGCTGCTAATTCCTCTAACCCTGATAGTAAAAAGAGACGTCACATATTTAACGACATATTCAGAAAGCTGCAGCTAACAAGTTAGCATAACTGTCTAATAAGCGAAGCATGAATCTGAACACCGTCAGCACAAATGATAAAAATGGCGTTTAGAGCAAATTAACCTCTGCAAGCCAGAAAATGATTAGCTACCTGTTAAAAACGTGCATTTCACGTGTTTAACAGGTAAAATGCTCGTTAAGGGGAGCTTAAAAATGTAATAAATAAATGTAACGTTACCTCGTGTGGACGACTTGCAAATCTTTGAAACCGCTTGGGTTTCTGGGAACTGAAGTTCTCCGCCAGAAGCAAGACGATTAACTGTCTCAGAAGTTCTAACATGTTTATTTCGAGATTTGTCTCGTGCAGCTGACACAGAAATGACATACACATCATTATTTTAATGGTTAATAATATATCTTAAGCAATATGCTTCACAATTAGCATATTGCTAATTATTATATAATAATAATATATTTACAAAAATATTCTTGATTTTATTTTTAAACGCTTTCTTCTTCAAAAGACGTCTGACCTCTTCTGGTAGGAATCTGCTATTGCAGCAACTAATACCGCTAGTACTACTACAATGCTACTACTACTACTGCTAATAATAATAATAATAATAATAATAATAATAATAATAATAATAATAATAATAATAATAATAATGCAGCTGTATAACACACACTAATACATTTCAGCATGTCATTTTCTTTTCCCTTTTTATACCTATATAAAAATATAATTTGAATGTATATTACCATATATAAAAGTAGATATATTAATATTATTTTAAATGTTCACAAACTTCACAAATGAAGCTCATTTTGATTCATTTCATTTCCATTTACTTTAATAATAATGACTTCCAGCTTCGGTGAAAATTTTACAGTAGAGCAATCAAAGTATTTTTATGACAAATGCTATGTAATAAAAAAGACCGACATGGTAACATATTCTGTTGCCATATGTGTTTTTTCCACACATATGGTAACATATGTGTGGTACTAATATTTGCCACACATATGTGCTATTAGTGGGAAGTTGAGTGGAAGGAAAAAAGTGCATAGGCAGTTGTTCATCTGGAAAAAGTTCAAACAGCTAACTGTAGTTATGAACTCAACAAGACTGTGTCCATTTAACAAGTTGTAAATAGATTTATTGGTTACAATCAAATCAAACATGTTTGGATAGAAAAAAGTATACGCTTTTATGTATTTGCATATGAAAGCACACATTAAGCATTGTCTTTATTCACAAAGAAAATAAAAGTTGAAACTTTACACTGTACATTTGTAAATATGGTAAAATTATACTTGTAAGGGACTTAGCCATACTTTATTTTATTAAATATGTCCTAAAATAAATCAGGTGTAACATAACGAGTTTCAGTAGATGGCAGCAGTGTGTCATAATATCTAAGAGACAGATTTGCTGCCAGATTTCATCACCTCAAATCAGACACAAAAACAACGTTAAGCCATGTCTCCATGTTTCTTGATTCCTAAGCACTATGTTTAAGAGCTCAAAGCATTCAGAGAATTGTTCCAGTTCCCTCCGAGGTCTGAGAGGTTGACCGGCTGACCTTTGACCCCGACAACCTCTCCTGTCTGAATTTCTTCTGCATGAGGCACATCATTTTCTTCCTGAACTTCTCTCCCACGAAGGCGTACAAGAACGGGTTGATGGAGCTGTGCAGAAGAGCCACGGTGTTGGTTATGTCCATGGCCAAGGTCACCGACATCCTGAAGCTGCAGTCGAACCGTATCAGGTCGGTTCTGATCAGTGTGTCGATCATCATGGTTATGTGGTACGGCGCCCAGCACAGCAGGAACACGATCACCACGGCCATGATCACCCGCATGGCCCGGTGCTTCCGGAAACCGCGAGTGTTCAACAGCCTGGCGACCGTGACGCCGTAGCACGCCACCATGACGGCCAGCGGGATCAGAAAGCCGAAAATGTGGCGAAACCCACGAGTGGCGATCCTCCAACTGGTGCCGCTGCCGATGTCGAAGCGTTCCGTGCAAATGAGCCTCTCAGAGTCCTCGTCAAGCTTGAAGGCGTCGTTGAAAAGGGCAGGCAAAGCGAGGGCCCAACCGAGGGCCCAGACCGCCGCACACAGGATCCTGCTGCACTTCCTCTGTTTGGTCCCGTGAGTCTCATTGGCGTGCACAATCACAAGATACCGATCAACGCTGATGCAAGCCAGGAAGATTATGCTGGTGTAGAAGTTTGCTTCTATGACCAGGTTGAGGAACTTACACATGAAGTCACCGAAGAGCCATCCCCAAACCAGCGCTACCGCGAAAAATGGGAGCGTCAGGGCCATGAGTCCGTCTGCTATGGTCAGGTGGAACAAGTAGACGTCTGATGAAGTCAAAACCTGTCTGCTGGAGCTGATCACCCATCCTACCAGCAAGTTACCCGGGATCGCTAGTAAAAAGTTAGCAATGAGGATCAAAGACGAGATCACCCCTGCTGTAGGATCCAGAGGTTTTGGGTTACATGGGTTTGTGTGTTGATTCACGTCGAGTGGTCCGGTTTCGTTTTGGTCAAAGTAGTCGTCAGGGAAGACGTAGGTGAGGGACATGGCTATGGGAAAGAAACAGGGTTAAATCTGTCATTTAAACTGAAGGAAACAGTTTAAGGGAGTTTACAATAACAATCACCTTCTTTGTAACCACTCAATGCAAATAAGACAACAGTTTAAATATCCATTAAAAGGTAAAAAAAAATGTCTGAATTTGATAAATTGAGGCAAATATTGAACAAAAACATCACAAAACATTAAATTCATGAAGTGAAACTAGTTAATTTCAGCTTTCCCCCTAAACATTTTTTTTATTATTATTCCTATGACAATTGTTTGATTTCAAACTATATCAAATGTCATTAATTTTGCCAGATTTGTTCACTTTTTAGAGGATTAACTGCATCAGGAACTCACCTCTGTCTTGATCGGAAACCCCAGCATCCAAATGCCTCTGCACCAGTGTGGTAATTTCTCTAATAACACTTTATATCCTGCTGGTGTTTTTCTACTGCAGGTTGACCCAATGTCTTATTTCCCTTTTTTACGTGTGTTCCTGAACACAACTGCGTCAACACTTTTTCAACTACCAGGTTGTTCCTCTAAAATAATCTGTTGTTAATTTAAGAATAAATAAGTTTTTCGTTTTTTTTTAATCTGGAACTGCTCGTATTTCATCCACCCATTTATTCGGCTCGAGATTCATGTTTTGTACTAAAACAGTGAACTGCACACAAGAAGAGGGCGTGTTGTTGAAGGATTTATTTGGGTAACCGGCTTCGTGTTGTAAGGCGTTTCACAAAATCCACTTTCCACTTTCTGGTAATGGGTTTGTAAAATGTTCTCCTCCTTGATTGAGTAAAAAACTAGTTTTAAGCAACAATCTGTGGACCCTGTGTTTTTCTGAAGCAGAGAGTTTGCTGGTATTTCTGCTGTTTTAGTGGGAAAGTAGGCAGCTTCATGTTGAAACAAACATCAGAAGCTTGTAAAGTAGTCAGTAATGACAGGCGGCGGACTGTCTTGTTGACAGAACCTTTCCTTCCCCGCCTACTGCTACTATATTGCTCTTCCAAAGAATCAAAATACACACACTTCATTTTTACTCCATCTTTGACTCATCTTTCTTATTTACCCAGCTTAATAACAACATGCAGGCTTCTACAATTGTAAATGCCCTCATTGTCACACCGCCAGGAAGCACAGCAGCCTGTTTTTAGTTTACTCTTTTTCTAAGTCAAATGTGTTTCTGGCTCTCGCCAGCTGAACAGGCATTGGCAACAATGCGATGCTCAGGAGGAGCGCGGCGAATGTCACGGTCAGACAGCAGGGAAGCTGGAGGATGTCCCGTCAGATAGTCAGTTCCCGAAACGACACAACAACAAAAAACCTTGAAGAAGCACACAAGGGGTCACTGTGACACCGTCAGACCACGCACAGAGTAAAATACTTCTTGTGGATTTTTTAAAACCTTGGAGAGTTTGAAAGAATCTGACATTTATTCCAGAAAACTCTTCTAAAAGCACACATTTTATTAGTTTTTCTTCATTATCATCATCATTATAGATATATGGAAGCACTTCATGTGAATATATTCAAAACACATTGAATTCCAGATTTGTTTCATATCCCATTGATCTGGAAAAAACTGAGCTGTTAAGTATTTTGTTATGCCGACAGGTTGTCATGCACAACTTGCGCTTGAAAGTCCACAAAACTTGACGTTTGCCTTTCTGGGAAAACGGCAGCAATCTCTCTGGAAAAACTCGACTGGTGTCCGGATTCTTTTTTGATTTGCTTCAGAGGAAGACACTCGCCCAGCAGATACTCATCTTGGCATTGCAGGCTGCCGCTTCATCAAACGCCATCCTCGTGCTCTTCTGGTAAACTCAGAAATGAAAGTAGAAGACATTCCAGTCAAGTTTAGGGTTTGATTCGCGTGAAAAACGTTGTCTTCCGTCACGCCTGAATCATTTTGCGCTTTTAATTAAGCGCGTTCATTATCTAGCTTTCCCACCTTCTTGTTTTTGTAATGGGAAAAAGGCACACAGAAAGTTTAGCAAGAACATTTAAATGCTTTTATTTAGTTATTTTTAAAGGATAGATCCTTTAAATTCACATTACACAAACTGTAGACAGCCAACTACATTGTAGGTTTGGATTTTCCAAGATGGCTCACTGTTCCATGCAGATGCTGAGTAAGTTCTCCAAGTGTCATGAGATTTTCTTGGGGTAGTCTCAGTGATCCTCCACATTGGGTTTTCTCTCGTTATCAGCTGGAGGTTTCAGGCTCTCCTTGTGCACACATAAGTTTTTGTCCAGGCCAGAACCCAGAGGGCTCCATGCAGCCAGATGTTTTATGCCTGCACAGGGTTTTCTCCTGGTTGCCATCAGAACCAGGCCGAAACATGCAGGATTAAAAGCAAGACCCATAATTAGCAGTAAAACGTGTTTGTTTAGGTTTTTGCCAGCTGATGCAAATCTAATTGCTTCAACAGCTGACTCATTATTGACACCTTACACATTCTCACGTTGGCTTCTTTCCTACAATGCTTTTTTAAAAAAAAGGGGGTTTCTATTGAGTGAGTCACACATTGTTTTTCTTTTTTCCTCATTTGTTCAAATGGCACACCTGCACATGCAGTTTCGCTTCTAAGTCAGGAAGCTTTAACATCTGGTATTTTGTTTGTTCGGCTAAAAGCTTTTTTTTCCCAAGCCGAAACACTGAACAGCTTATTATCTAATCTAAAATAGTCACAGGAGGAAAAAGGTTGAAAGAAGCAGCTGAATTCCTCATGAGACAGGAGTAAACAGACTTTTTTGTTGTGTGTGTGTGTGTGTTACGTCCCACAGTTCATCTTTACCAGAATCAACTAAACAAACGTCATACGATTAAAGAGTTATACATATACATTTGTACAAATAAGTTCCCTCTTTAAGCTCTGAGAAAAACCAGATTCTATTACATATTTTTCAGACGTTTACATCCCTTAAAGGGAAACTGGAAGTGCTCTGATGAATTTACAGAGAACAATACAATGACAGAGGATGAAAATCACACAGGTATGCGCTCAATGCACATCTGTCGCTAAGCCGGCTCTTCTGCAAAAACACTTCACTGCGGTTTTGTTACATCCAAAAGAATAATAAACCCACCTGGTGCCCATGTAATCTTTTCATGAATTTGTACACAAGAAGAACCAGATCAGTTCTTCTGTGAGGACTAGGAGTTTTTCCAGAGAAACAATCTATTACTATGACAAATAAAGTGTACTAGGATAAATAGGAATATATCATGTTAATACATGTTAGAAATCTGTATTTAAAAAAATAACAGTAGTGCAACAAATACAGTTTTGAATGACATAAAATATAAAGTTTTTTTCCTCCAGAACGTTCTTTGATTTTTAATTTCCTATTAAACATGGGAAAGAAAAACAACTATAGGCAGCACTTGAACTGATTCTTATCGCAGTGTGTTCTGCAATGACTCAAAGAGAAAATAAATCATACTAAAATGATTTTAAATGATACAGGTGTGTCATATTTTCAAATAAACTTAACACTCTTCTATTTGTAATTACATGCCAAACACATTAATTTGGTAGTTAATAAACTGTATTTATTTAAAATTGCCTATATTTTAGACATTTAGAAAAAACAAATCTTGAATTTTCAGGTATATTTACATCTCGAAAGTTTGAATTTCAGGTTGGATTTGTCAATTAAAATACTCTGTTTTAGTTTTTAAGTTGTTTTACTTTTCCAACTAGTAGCTGCTAATATTATCTACGATGATCCATTAAAAGCAATCATTTACTATATTTCTTACCTGGAAGAATCAAACATGTTACTGAATGTCAAAAAAAGTAAAATTGAAGACCAAGTATCCGTAAATAGATAAAATTCCCAACCTACTTTGTGTTCATTTTTTGAAAGAAAAAAAAAAGTGGAATAAAATACAATTTTTTTTACTTACCTGTAGTCTTACATAAAATCTCAAAACAAAGCAACCCCGATGCATCTTGTTTTCGTTTGACCAGCTTCCCTGACAATGACATGAAAACGCCTGAGATGAGCCTTTAAAAAGGAAAATGCTTCCACTTGGCAAAACAAAAGCGGAAGGACGAAGAATGTAAATCATTGGACAAGACCCCAAGCAGATAAGAAAAAAAACCAGTAATTGACACCAGGAAATGTTTGACATAATTGATCTGACTGATGGAAAATAAAGGCAATATTCAGGTTTGTGTTGTTGTTTGCCACCTTGGCTTTCTGATTTCATATTTTATAAAGTCTATTTAAAGGTTAGCAGCAATTGACTCTGTGCCAGGGGTTAATTTGGTCTTCATCTCATTGGCATTTGGCACAATCAAGACAGTTTGCTTTATTTCATCACAAGCTGACACATACAGAAACCATTCTAAAATTGCGCCCAACGTTGCTAAAACTGATTAAATAACTATTTAACTCTTTTATTATTTCTTTTTTGTTTTCTCCTTCACAAATGGCCCTTTAAGCCAACGGCCCCGTGGCATATGTCCAAGTTGGCCTCATTCATGGAGCATCAAAGATTGACAGAAGCTTTCATTTTCTCTCTCCTTGGCTGAAAGAAGAAGTCCCTGGAATAATTAATTTTAAATCTTTCACAGTTGCAACTTCACGTTGAGTTTTGAGGGACTTTGCTAGAACAAACAAGGAGGAACAATCTCTAAAATGAGTATTATACTGTTTTCTGGAGCTTATCTTGACTGCTGCAATCAGCCTGACAAATAAATTTTATATTTTTCTATATATGAGATATATTTTGTTGCTCAATTAAAACACAATTTTTTTTATTATTATTACATTAGCTTTTTGATGGCATTTTAATTGCATTATTAATATGTGCCTGTATTTAATTACAGCATTAGTGCCACAGTGCAAGAAATAGCCACAGCATTTCAAATAAATAAAAATCACAAAAATCTATAAAAAATTATATTTTGTGAGTTTAGGAATTACATGCTATGAATTATATTAATATTTTATAAATAAACTGAATTGAAATTTTCTTCAGGATAAATAAAATATTTTTGCTCTGAATTGAATTGACGAATTAAAGACAGGCAACATTCGAAGCCACCCAAATCAGCCGGGGTCCTTGGTGTCAAGTACGCGGAAGCTACAGGCGGAGGGAGCTTCGACGGAAGCGGTCTGGTCTGTCAAGGGAGGAAAACATTTTCACCTAATATTTGACTCCAAGCGGTTTAATCCTACCAAATAGCACCGGCATCCGCTGCGATGATCCTCTTAGAAATTAATAACCGCATCATAGAAGAGACGCTGACGTTGAAGTTCGACGGCGCATCCAACGGGTGAGAAAAACTGCTAACGGCAGCTAGCTTCCCCCTTCAGCGTTTCCCTGAAGAGGACCGCAGCTTTAAAAATAAACCCCCCCAAAGAAACTACCGCCGATAAAAGCTCACAAAACTGCCTGTGTCAGCTCTAAATGTTTGTAAATGTGCTGAAAAAACCTTATACTGGCTAGCTGGCTGCTCCGCCGGGGCTGCTTTGCCCAAAGCTGGGGTGTGTCTGCACTGGCCGTGTTATGTCAAAAATGGCAATCCTGGTCAGACTAATCCACCGACGAAACGTTACAATAATGAAGAAAACATACAAAAATAAACACATAAAAGTCTGGCCGGTAATTTTACGAATATGTAATAAACACAGAAACCAAACCAGAACATTCCTGTTCATGTTTGGACAACTCTAAAGAGGGGCTTACATGTTCCCCCACGACTATGTTTGGCTAAACTCTGTCAACCTTTACACTCCTAAGTCGTCCCAGAGTTATTCGTTAGCAGCGTGTTGAGCACAAAACTGTGGTTTGCGCAATATAAACGGCCTTACTAAGAGCTTTTACAGAGCTCTGCGCATCCATTATGTGGCTACATGTCAGTGAACCATCGCTCCTCTTCCCAGCTTCCGCATTCCTGTAGTCAAGCCGAGTCAAGTCAAATCAGTCCGCAGCAGCAAGGAACTACATCAGCAGGTCCCAGCAGATACAACTGTCCGGGTAGAACAATAGAAAAATGACATTTTTAATATATGAGAACGCACTACTTTAATGAAGAAAGTGTTCATTAGTTGCATTTATTATTGTAATCATTTACTTCTAATTCAGTTTGGTAATTAAAGATTCAAAGGAAGCAAAAAGAGTTTGCACCAGTAATACGACAAATAGTAAATAACATGGTGGGCTTTCTGCAGGATCTTAAAAAGTTTTCCATTGTGTTATGTGTATATGTCTAAATTTCCCATATTTGAGCTTAAATTGTTCAATATTTTGTCAGAGGAAAGTGCATATTTCACAACTGTTTGCTTTCCAGTCAAATTGCATCATTGGTAGCTGATGTTTAGTGCTATTTGTTTCCTTTTAAAAGGTGTTGAATTCAGACGACGTCTGCAAAATCACTTTTTTAGGAGTTGAATTTAACGTACTGAAACTCACAGCAGCCCAACTCTGCACACTCAGAGATGAACTGCTCCTCTTATAGATTTTTGTTGTTGTTGTTGTTATTTCTCATTTAATACGCCGACGCATCTGCATAATTTCACGTTTTATGCCTTGGATGTACATTTCTGTTTGCTAACGGTCGGCGTTTTGTCCCAACAGAACCAAACCTGAGGCCGTCGACGTGACGTTTGCCGGTGAGAAACCTCTGATCTCATTCGAGTTTTAAAGCCTTTTAGCTCACTGAACGCTTAAAATGTTATTGATTAATATTTGTGCAACTCTGCCAGCGAATGCCAAAGTGCTGACATCAAATAGCAGAAAATAGCTAGTCGATCATCTCTAGACATCATAAATTAGACATGATTGACTGTTTCTCCCTCCTGCTGCTCCAGATTTCGATGGCGTCTTGTACCACATCTCCAACCCCAACGGGGACAAGACCAAAGTGATGGTCAGCATCTCCCTGAAGTTCTACAAGGAGCTGCAGGACCACGGTGCTGATGAGGTAACCCCCGGTGATCAGCCATTAAAAAGCAGCCTGGAGGGATGTTTTTTTGCATAGCTTTTCACGGACATGTCTCTGAAAATCACACCTATTGTTCCTGCGTTCAGCTTGCATTTTAAAAGACTCAGAAGTGCAACTCATTGTTCCTCTGGTCTGACAATCAGGCACCAAACTGCAACAAGTGTTGACATTGTGTCCTCCTGTCTGCACTGATAGCATATCAGCGAGGCACATAGAGCTAATTGAGCACAGGCGTGTCGTCGCCAGGGAAACCCAGACCCAAAGCGTCTGGGGTCGGAGCGGCGGCTGCAGACCAGGAAGGTTTAGGAAGCAGAGCCTTTATCGGCGCCGCTCCAATCGCACCGTCGGTACAAGCAACTCTGTTGCCATGTAAGGAAGAAAGAAGCTGCTGTGGTTCCAGGCAGAAACAGGAAGTGAGCTCGAGTGACTCGCCACCCGGGGCGAGGAAGTGCTGACTGTGAGCTGCAGACAGCATGCGCTCACAGCCCCGGCTGCTTTTCAGAAAAGACCCTCCCCCGCCTCTCCAAAACACTCTTTTCTCTCCCCCTCTTAGTGGGATCGTTTTAAAAGGAGTCAACATTCAAGATGCTTTTCATACTGAGAATTTGCTTGGAAACGGTGGAGGAAGAAGCCTTTGGCTTTCTCGCGTTCTTCCCTTTCTGAAATCGGCGGCGAGTTAAAAAGAAAAGAGGAAACGTGCAAACGTGGTTTTTAAAGCTGCGTCTGATGTGTGTATTTGCTCTGTTCACATCACACCAAACAGACAGGCTGTCATTAGAGAGGAGCTCCGTCCTCTACCGCCCCCTGAGATGTTCATTCCTCTCCAGCCCCAGTTTGACTCCTTTATAAAACAGATGATGCGTTCAGGCGCTCATTCTCTGCTCCTGCTATTCAAGTCAGCTCCGTCCTCTGGTTTCACACAAGCTGCTGAAAATCAGGGAAGTGTTGGGCATCGTGAAAATCACAGCGTGGCTGTTTGGCTCCAACTTCAATAGCGACCGTTCAAATAATTTAGCTGCTTTTAAGCAGAGGTGGTATCGTTTATCATGTATCGCAATAAATTTCTTATCGGGACGATATTGTTGTCATAAATTTACAAGTAATGTTTAAAAACCCTTGAAACTCTCGGTAGTCGGGATTTTGTTCATAGAAAGAACAAATAAACCTGAAAATATGACTAAATGCAGCTATGACTTAAAGTTTAATGATTTAAATCAGAAGCGTGTTGCAAATGTGAATGTTTTTCACGGGCAGTATTTGTTTCTGGGGCTCTAATTGGTGTGAGACACAGTCGCAGCCACATAGTTACCACAATAATGTCATATAATATTGTGATAAAACTTAAATCCATTCGGGGTAAGTCCCACCCTCACCCATTGCAGCCATAGATACAGGTGCATCCTCCAGGTGACTCTTATTTTTTTCCTTCCACTAAATTTTTCCCTGACATGCAGAAATACAGCACTCCTAAGGAAGTTTTATTGAGCGTGTGCTATCATCAATTCAATCACTTTTTGTACTGAGTGAGTGTTTTTTTTTTTTTTTTTTTTGCTCCTTCTGTACCTTTTTGTTTTTGAGATTCTTCAAAAAAAAAAAAATCTTTTATTTATTTGCAGTTACTCAAGAGGGCGTATGGGAATTTCCTGGTTTCACCAGAGGCCGGTAAGTTCTCAAAGTTGCTTAAATCCGTTTTTTTTTCTTTTTCTTTTTCTAACCTGCAGTGTCAAATGTTCCCATGCTTTCGTTACAAATCTGCCAAATCAAAGGTTTTGCGACTCCGTTGCTTATTTAGCTCGTTTTGTCGCCTTTCTCCCGAGGCTACAACGTGTCCCTGCTCTACGACCTCGAGGCCCTGCCGGCCAACAAAGACGAGGTCGTTCACCAGGCGGGGATGCTGAAGAGGAACTGCTTCGCCTCGGTGTTCGAAAAGTACTTCAAGTTCCAGGAAGAAGGCAAAGAGGGCGAGAAAAGGGCCGTGGTCCACTACAGAGACGACGAGTCCATGTGCGAATGTCGAGTATTTTGTCCTTTATTTGTCCGATGAGGTCAGACAGGAAGCGGTTAGCTCCAAATAGAGAAGTTCCTTTTATTCGACTGGCGTGCGTCTCTGCCAGCTGATTCAGAGCTGCAGTTTCCTCGCAAAATAAACGTGTTTTGATGTTTTAGATCAAACTAAAATGTGTTCGGACCCTCAGGTACTTGGAGGCCAAGAAAGACAGAGTGACGGTCGTGTTCAGCACCGTGTTCAAAGACGACGACGACGTCATCATCGGGAAAGTCTTCATGCAGGTGAGCGAGGCGGCAGGTTTCAAATGTGCCCTTTTTGTATAATTATTAAAAACGATGCCCTATGTGCAAAAACAGTTTGCTGTAAACCCTAACCACACCTTTAAATAGGCCACTTCAGTTTCACACATAACCAAAGAATAGAAAACGAAGTTGCTAGTGTTGCCTAGCAACTAATGTGTCATCCAGGATATGTTGCTGTTAAATATGGCCTCTACTGGCCGGATATTGAGTTGTTTGCGTGTCGAGACACACCGGCACAGTCTTAAGTCAGGGGCCTCTGCAGGTTTGTTGCAACACTGACTGCTACTGGAAATCGTTCCTGCCCACAGCATCAACATTCGCAACAAATCTTTGAGAGATACTTGAACAATATCTCTCAACCAATCCTTTTAGTTGAACTGAACCAGTTTTTAAACTGGTTGCAACTTGGCATAAAGGTTCCTCGGTATCCATAGCAACGTGTGTTTCTGTCTGCATGCAGGAGTTTAAAGAGGGTCGGAGAGCCAGCCACACGGCCCCCCAGGTTCTCTTCAGCCACAGGGAGCCTCCTCTGGAGCTCAAGGACACAGACGCCGCCGTCGGGGACAACATCGGATACATCACCTTCGGTTGGTGCTAGGGCTCCAACGAATCACAATCAATTATTCTGATGATTAATCGATTAATTGGATAAAACCAAAATTGGCATGTTCTGCTAAATGAGAAAACAAACATTTTATTGGCTAAAACGCGACGACGTGAAGCTAAAACTGAGTTTTGAGGGGTTTTAGGTGAAACAGATGGAACATGTAAATGCATTTGATAAGGTTTCAGCTTAAATACAGCTGCGAATCTGCAGAGTCTGTACTTGACCATTATTTCAATAATCGATTTGATCACGATTAATCGTTTCGGCCCGACTCGATATTTGTTTTCTGAGTGTGCTTCGTGTTTGCATCCCTGCAGTGCTGTTTCCTCGTCACACCAGCGCCAATGCCAGAGACAACACCATCAACCTCATCCACACCTTCAGGGACTACCTGCACTACCACATAAAGTGCTCCAAGGTGACTCCACTCATAAACCTGCTCTCTGTTTAGCCAAAAGAAAATAAAAAAGAAATACAGGAGTCTGGTTTTGCATTCCTCACTTGAATCAGGGTTTGTAGCAGATGACAAACTGCTCATAAAGCCTTCCTGTTTAAATAAAAAGCTTCGCTGGAAGTGTAAATTAGGGTGCTGCCCGAACAGGTGTTTGTTTGGGTTTGATTTATGCTCAAACATCGTAATCCCAGCCTGTTCTTTTTAAGAGGATGGCATTTAAAGCTTCTATGGAAGCATTCTGATCACAAACAGATAACGGAAGTGGTTGTTAAGTGCTCTTATCTTAAACAGTGAGTCAACGAAGGTGGATTTATTGGCCGCCGTGGGTTGGTACGCTCTTAAAACGTCCAATCTCTCGTTGCATCTGTTCAAGACGCATTAATACAGGGTTTGTTGCATGCCAATAAGGCATTGTGCTGAAATTCATCATCAACAGAAACGAGCTAAAAGCATCCTGTTATCTTAAAATCCAGCTAATCTAGATGTTCATACCTTTTTTTTTTTTGCTTTGTTCTTCTTGTTCTAGGCCTACATTCACACACGGATGAGAGCCAAGACGTCAGACTTCCTCAAGGTGCTGAACCGCGCTCGACCCGACGCCGAGAAGAAGGAGATGAAGACCATTTCGTGAGTGGCTTTCATTCGCGTTCGCCGGCGCGCGGAAAACAACGAGATAAGGGAGAAAAAAAATCTTCGATTTGAAATATGTTTGCGATTCAAGCTTTAGGAATTTTTCCAACAGTTTTTGAAAAATTTATTTTCTTTCGGATAAGATCGAAAGGGAGGTTTTTGAGATTTATTCACGATACACGGCGGCTTCCTTTCGTTTGCTTCATTCCGCTGGGACTGCAGCAGCAATCACCCTTCTTTGACAGAGGACAAGCGCTTCACATGAATCCATTTTCAGATGTAATTCAAGAAAACGAAACCGCCAGTCACTCCTTTAACTGGCAGCTCGGAGAGGATTAAAGCATACCGAGAAAATTTCTATCGCTATCGGTTTTAATTGTTTTCTTTGATGAGGGGAAGCGTTTCCGCAACTTTTAGTGACAAACTGTGGAACAAGAAACTGGTGTCACTGCAGCTTTTGTAGAGAATAGTTTCATTTTTAGGGACAGCTTTCAGGTTTGTCTTGAAAGGTAAGACTTGACTTCTTGGTATTTTCTGACTCGATTAAAGGTGCGTAAGCTTAATAAAATCTTTTCAGCCCGATAGAGAAAATGTCTGCGGAAATTTATTTTTTTTTAAATTGCAGCTGCTGTTTTGCTCACGTAACGTTATTATTTTTGATTTTTTTTTTTAAAAATGTTTCTAGTGGTAAGACTTTCTCCCGCTGAGGCCAGCCGTCGCTGGAGAGACCCGGACAGTCGCGCCACAAATCTGACTTCAACGCCACATTGGACAGGATTTCAGCACGTCCCCCCTCCTCTTCCTCTTCTTCTTCGCCTCGCCTCCCACCCAGAAAAAACAAAAAAAAAACATCCAGCTTTTCTTTTAATTATTTTTTTTTTTAAAGATTTCTTCCTGTTTTCGGATGAGGAATAAAGTCGGCTCTACAAGGAAAGCTAAAGATAAATGGAGGGATAAAAAAACAAAAAACGGGCATTCCTTGCTTTGCATTGTTAAAGAGAATTATTAGTCCTATATAAATATATATATGAACAAAATGAATGAAACTTTTGATACGATATTTTACTCCATTTGGTACTCTTGCTTGCCCCCCCTCCTCCCTTCACCATGCGTTATCCACATGTTGGATGATTGAAATTTCCTCTGTGCTTTCATGTCGTCTGTATCATCATCATTTGAAAAATAAAACACTCTTTAAAAAGAAAAAAATACGTTTTTTTGTTTTTGTCCTGTGAGAATACCTTTTAACTTATTTATTCCCTGCAGTATCAGGTTTGAACCTCATTTTCTCAAAATGTTTTCCAGTCTTCAGATCTTCAGCATCTCTATATTTCTGTTTGCATTTCTCCTCCATCTCTACTCTGACTGTTTTTCCCATGTATATAATTCAAGGCAGTCTTTAATCATTTGCATGTCTTTTGTTAGATTCCAGCTCACTGTCATGTTTTTTAGTGATCAACGAAACTCCAAAGAACATCACTCCGGTTACGGGCACTTGAGGAAGTTAATTGCAATCAACTGTCAATCACAAAAAACAAGTAGAGCATATAATTTAAAGCGAGCCACAAATATTTTATCACTATCGTTTTGCGTTCATTAGCAGAGGAATTTTCCTTGATCCGCGTGGCGGAAGAGGCAAACAAACAGGAGCGGTGAGGTACGGACCGGAGTCCACGCACTTCAAGTGACAGAACCTGATGTTATGAGTCATATAGCCATTTAAACTAAAATGTTTTCTGTTTTCTTTCATCACACACACCCATGTTTTGTTCTGTTTTTTGTTTTTTTTATTGGGATTTTATGTGACTAAATTGACAACGTTGAGAGTAATTAACTTGAAAACAAAATGCTGGCTCTTGCCACGTACAGTTTGCTCGTCTTGTCCGCTAATCCGCAAATGAAAGTCGCGCAACGTCCGCGCACAATACGGTGGCTTTCTGATAATAAAATTCTCTATAATTGTCAACACAATAGTACACCAGATCTTTCACGCTATTGAAAAATCATTGAATTAAGCAGAGGAGCACCCCAAGGATGTATTCTCGCTCCTTTGCTATTTCAGTTCAGTTCAAAGATATTTCATTTACCCCAAAAGGAAAATTTGCAGTGTTGCATCTCATTAGGCGTGGGTCTTGCTTGCAGTTTCCAGGCAACAGAGATGACGTTCCACGGCAGCATGACAGTCAACACCAAGCACTGCTAATCCACCTCATTTGCTTTTGCCGCTCCTCTTTAAATCTCTATCGGGGTTAGAGGGCCGGGGAAAGACATTGGAGTTGGGGATGTGCGTCCAACTCCTCCTCTAGATAGTTCATGTATTATTTTAGCTTATGATGCTTATGATACCTTGACATGGTTATCAAACCATAATTACTGCCCAAAATTTAAAAAATTGAAGAGCTAAGATCTTTCCAGCTGCACAATATCCCAAACCAGAAAGAACAATCATCCAAATATATCATGCCTTAACCAAGAGGCATCCAACTTGGGTCATTTCACAGTATATTATATGTACATTTATGAAGAGAGCTGTCAGTAGTGAGGATCAAACATAGTTCATGGCAGAAGTTGAGCACTTGGTCAGGTTTCTGCCACTACAGAATCTCACGTCTTACCAATCATAATCTTGTATGTTGGAGCTTCAAACCATACGATTGAAGATAGTCTGGAACCTTATCACTGAAAATGTTTGTATGTGTTTTTGGCTAAGAAAGTCTATAAGATAAGATGTCTTGGTTCTTCGGAAGCCATTTGAGGACAGATGCTTGAGGAAAGACCTCTGTGTAGTGAAAGATCTCTAAGATGTGTGATAACGTCTGGTAGATGTTATCACACCGTCCAATCTCAGACACCCAGAATGTGAAAGGACTTCATTCCCGGTGCGTGTAAACATGGAGAAACGCGAACAATCAAGAATGTCTCATTTTCAAGTTGACATGTTTTCAGACATGTTTTCAGTTATAGGTCCTTTTAATGCTTTTCCGCTTTTAAATCCAATGCGGATGAAAGTAAAGGAGGCCAGCATCACCCACTGATCAGCATATTTGGCTACCAAGGAGACCGGGTGTGGGCTAGTGGAGAAATCCCAAGTGTTGCTTGAGGTCCAACATCTGATAAGAGAAATGCTTTCGTTACATTGCAGATTTCTGATGAGCACCCTTGTGTAAAATGTCTTCTCCTTTGGCAGAATTCACACAACGCTTTGTCAAAGGAATTGTAACATCAGAACATAAGTAAACAGAGTAAATGCAACACGCAATCTTCATTTACTAAGAACAGAGCCAGGACTGAGTCACACTTGGCAACAGTATTTGCTTTAACTGGAAATGTTTCTTACAATCTGCCGTTTACTTGCTGTGGATCGTAGTCCTGCTGTATAACTCAAGCTTGCCGATGGTCAGACGTTCTTGTTAAAAACACGTTTCCAGCACAGCTCTCTCTTGTTGACGTGCAGGGCGGCCATATTGACATGCGAAGTCTGCCTTGCAAGTCGTAAGTGGGTGTAGTCGGCGTTTTTCCCACGCTCTTGCCCTCTGACGAGTCTGACATTTGATTTTTTCCGACTTCCCAGTTGCAATTTCACACTTTCGTCTTCAAACGGGACGTGCCAACTCCAATTTGGTGCGGTACTTTAGATGTTGTTCTGGGTTCTTTTATGACCTCCTGGATGAGTTATTGACACTTTCTTGGGGTGAGTTTGGTTCATCTCTGTTCCATGTTGTCTCCATTTCTCACTGGGTTCCACTGGTGTACCAAGGCCTTACAAATGACTTTTCCAGACTGAAAACATTGACGTAGATTTTTTGAAAATTATTATTATTATTTGTTGTCAAATTTTCAGATTGGGGCACTACATTGCATTTTGAGATCTCCACTCTTCTTCATGTTGTCACTCTGTTGGTCTGAAGATATTCAGGACTATGTGTGGCTTGTGAAACTGAATTCAAATTGAAATGAATCACAATTGTTTGGAGATTTAAGAGGATGAAGGCTCATATATGGAAGGCTTCATTATCAAAATGATTTAAGATCGACTTTTTTTATTTACTTGGGTTGTCTTCTCCTGGCACTGAGATGAGAGACTTTTGATTTGCTCACAAATGAACAATATTTAACTTTGCTTGTGTCTCATCTTCATTTGGATGCCTCTTTGCATACATCAGGGAAATCTGGGCATTTTGGCAACTTGGCATATGAAGGCCTGTTTAGGGTTTTAGATATTATTTGGGTAATATAGGGAAAATGTCAACTACTTTTCCTCTTGGTTAAGGTCACTTGTAAGAATCATTGACACCTTCACAAATCAAAAGAGTCTCTTTTCCATATTTGGAAACCTCTTTATTTTTGCTCAAACCACAGAAGACACATTTGAAGAATCCCCACAATGATTATGCGGCTTTAACAGCACCAATCATTTTTCTTTTACCGACTGACAGAAAGAAACAACAGATCAGAGCATCGTTTTAAAAGTATCAATCTTCCACAAGCACTTCAGGAACGTCCTTTTTTTCTTCGTTGTCAGACTCGGAGGATGATGAGGAGGAGGATGAAGAGGAGGACGAGGATGAAGAGGAAGAAGATGATGAAGAAGAGGAGGATAACTTAGGCTTCTTTTGCTTCTTTTGCTTCTTTTTGGATTTTTTCTGGCTGCTGGATTTCTTAGGTTTCTCAGGTTCCTTGTTGAAGTTACCAGAACCTAAAGCCGCCGATTGAATGTTGGATGCTTTGGATTGGGTAATGGGGCCGTCATCCACCAGGACATCATCCACCTCTTTCTTGTGCTCATCGTTAGGCTTTTTAGGCTCTGTAAAAAGAAACGGTACATATTTTACAGGGTTTCCCTCGCACCGTGTGCAGGTGTTCCCTTTGTCCTTCGTCCAGATTCTGCATAAAAAGCTCAATCAGAAGCTTGTTTGTCGTCGTGAGCTTGATTTGGGTTTGAATGCGGTGACATGTTTGAATTTTTCTAGTAGTTTTATTTATTTTTTTTAAAATTCTTTTTAGTAGAATCAGGTTGTGGTTACGCATTCAGAAGACGACGGCAATCTGCTGCAGTTAGTAGTATTAACAGTTAAAAACAGTGGAAGTGCCCTTAATGGCATCGAAGATCGCCGATCACTTCTGAAAGCCTTTAAGCGCACTTGTTAGACGATTTGTCACGTTTAAGCACATGCATTCATGTTTAACTGAGCACTTCCTTCATAACCGGTGTAAACTGTGGCGTCAAACAGTGGAGAGACCGTCGGGCAACTTTGCCCCAAGGCACTGCAGATGTAAAAGGTGTGAATATTTTTCTCTCATAGCCATAAGTACAGCATTTTTTCGTAATTGCTTTGCTGACGTCTTACATTTAAACATAAGAGCGTGTCTGCTGTTCATCAATCTCTCCACAGCATCAACCAAACTGCTTACACTTGTCGTGTGGGAGAACAAGGGTCACATTTTTGCGTTTGTTTGTTTCTTCCTGTTGGAAGTCGGCCAATCAGATTTGCAAGAGTGAACCGAAAGCATCTGTCTGATCAGTTGTTGACCCATGTTTGCTTTGGTGAGAGGGTTAAGGGTTGATCGGGAGATCTGCCTTGATGTTTGGGTTTTTAGCACTTTCTTACAAGGCGAATCTGGAACTTACCCTTTGATAATCCCGCTTCTATATTACCCTCCATGCTGTCGGGGAAGAAGAGGATAAATAATGCACCAAGTGTTATATTTAACTGGCTTACCCCTTATCCTGCCTGCATTACAGTTTTTATCCATTAAAACCAACTAAAAGCAACAAGAAGAAGGAAACACTACAGGTAAGCAGGAAAGGTGCACATGAGCTTCCTCACCTCTCGGGATCAGCTGTTATGCCCATCAGCTTATTGTACTCTTGGATTTCCTTCTGCAGCTTCATTTTGAGGCACAGCAGCTCTTTGTAGCTCTCCACCTTCTGCTCCACCTGAGCCCTCACGTCCTTCAGCTCATCCTGCAGCCTGACTATGATGTTGTTGAGGGGGATCAGTCGACTGTTGTTCTCAGACTTGATTTTGTTCAGAGCGTCCTCCAGAGCCCGGATCTGTTAGCAGAAAGGTACAGTTTGTTAGAGCGAATGTACAGGATTTATATCAAGTAAGGCATCAAAGGAATTTCTTTTGCAGATGGTGCATAAAAATGACAAAAATGATCATTTTTGTTTGACAGTACTGCTCCTATCTTATTATTTTTGGCCAATATTATTAGGAACCATCGTGAAAGGCCTGAAGAACCAGAGAGCCTGTTTGTTGGTTTGCAGGAACACATGCGGTTGTTTTTCTGATGATAACCAGCTCCCTTAGCTTGATGACAGGCCTGTCAGGAATGCCTGTGAAGGCCAACCTTGCTGGTAGCGACATGATAAAAGACGGATGTTGTTCTGCACAAACCCAGAGCAACTTCTTTTAGGATCTACAAAAGCCCTGATAATGATCTGATGAGGTTTTATTTTTATTTATTTATTTAAAATATCGTCTTTGTGTGAGACATATTACAAACCGTGCTCAGGCTAGCCTGAATCTCCATTTCCAGGCGTTTCTTCTGCTTCTGCAGATCCTTGTACTCTTTCTTTCCGGACTCCAAAGCCTCGTTGCTCTGGGCCTCCTTCACCTGGATGTTTTCAAACTAGAATGGGAAGAACAAACATGGTGAGACAATCAGATGAGAGCAGGAGGAAATCAGCAGCCCAGTTTCCGGGTTCTGACCTTGTCCTTGTACCAGTCCTCTGTGTCCTTCATGTTCTTGTCAGCCAGCTTTTGGTAATGGGCCCGTATGTTTTTGACAATGTCGGCCAGGTCGGAATTATGGGACTCAATCTCCACCTTCACCTCTGAGTTCTTGATTTTCTCACGAAGCTCGTCAACCTCCTATAACAACAGTGTGCTAAGAGTTAAACAAGAATAAAATAACACAGCAGATCCGAGCAAACTTAGCCTTACCTTCTTGTGGTCAGTCTCAAGGCGTTTCACCTCTTCCTTGATCAGATCCGTCTCCTTCTGCACCTGATCTCGACTCTGCTTGGTGTCCTCGATGTCCTTGCTCAGGGCGTCTATGTCTTTTTCTAAATCCTCCTTCACCTTGGTCTCTTCCTCTGTCCTGTTAGTGGAGATCACAGACATAACTACAAGTGCAACACATCAAATGAGCCACTGGAAACTTTTCACCCTTTTCCTGTTGCCAAGAAGTGGTAAGGCTTAGAGGACTTTCAAGGTCTTATTTGGAAACAAAATGGGCAAAAGAAATATTTCTGGATTTCTTTTTTTTTTTTTGTCCTATGGTGTTTTGGGGACCCACCCATCACTGAGTGACCATTGGGCTTATGACACCAGCAGCACCCATGCAATGCCGCAAAGATGAGTTGAAATAAATGCACAAATCTATTTTCCTTCCAGTATGGATATGATGTAATTTATGACTGAGCAATAACCATAAGGCAAGAGTTTCAGCTCACTTAGTTTTGAAGTCGTCCAGGGCCAGCTTGGCGTTGTCAATCTGTAGCAAAAGCCTGGCGTTGTCCAAGGTGAGATCCTTGATCTAAACGTAAAATAAGAATGAGAAGAAGAAGAAGAAGATGGAGAGGAATATTTAATGTTTATCTTAACCCACCTCCTTATCAAGGTTATCCTGTGGTTCCTGGATTTTATCCCAGTTTCTGCCCTCTGGAGCCTTCCTCTTGGCCAGAATGTCATCGATCTCCTTCTGCAGTTTGCCATTGTCCTCCTTCAGCTGCTGCACCTTGTCCAGGTAGCTCTTCAGGCGGTTGTTCAGAAGCTGCAGCTCCTGCTTGTTCTCTGGGAGGTTGGTGGGGGCGGGACTGCCATTGGGCTGGGAAGCAGAGACCGGAGCTGCGGTGGGAGTGACTGGAGCGGAGTCTTTCTCGGTGTCATTGCGGAGGATGTTGCGGAGTCCCTCAAGGCTGGACACGGACGCCTTAACGCCCCTTCCCCCGGCTCCTCCGAACACGCTGGCGCTGCTGTTGCGAGGCATGTTTGCTGATTATAGATGACAGAGAACTGGCTGAACGCTGATGGGTAAGGTTACACCTGAATGGAAAGGATGGAGGGTGAGTTTTATAGCTCCTCTCTGCCTTCTTCTCCACCCACATTAAGGACTCTGCCTCCTGGATCCAATCATCACCCTTGGACAAACAGGTTCAGGGCTGAAATTCAAGTATTTCATGTTGACTTCTCTGGTAATTTGGCACCTGTCCTGTTTTGATTGGACACTTGCAAAGTTTTTGGGGAGGTCCACAGGTCCGTCCGCCTTTATAAAGGTGATCTGAGGTGGGATCTCAGCACATCTGCTCAGTCAGTCTCCAACATTCAGCACCATGTCAAAAACAAAAGATTACAGCAGCAAGAGCGAATACCCCAGCAGCCAAGAGCCCAAGAAGAGCGTGGCCACCGGAAAGCTCGACTCAACGGGGAAAACCGGGGAGAAGGACAAATTGGTTGGAATCAATGACAAGTTCGTCAGGTTGATCGAAACGGTCTGTAAGATTTTTATTTTATTACATTTTTTTCAATTTATAGGCATGCTATCAGTAAATACATGAACTGGAAAATTTTAAGAAGCCACTTAAAATAATCAGTTTCTATGATTTTGCTTTTTATAGGTGTATGAGTAAAATGAACATTGTCCTTCTCTTCTATGAACTACTTACAACATCATAGTATGAGGAAAAAAGAGCAAAAGAAAACATTGCAGCAATGTTGGCCGAATGAAAATTATGTTTAACATTTTTAAAATTATTTTGAAAAAGTACTTCTAATATAAGAAACGAGTATCAGTGGAATGTGAAATATATATATATTTTGTAGCGCTTTAAAAAGATTTGCCTAATTATTATTTTAGTGTTTACAAATTCATGTTTTTTTCTAATTTTAAGTAAGCTTCCTTTGACATTTTAAGCATCCGTGTAAATAAAAACAACAAAAAAACATAATCAGACGTAATAATAATATACTAACATGAACATTTAACAGTTCAACCATAATAGAGTAAAATTGGTACCTGAGGCCATGAAAAGTGACTCACTCCGTCAGGCTATTACTTACGGCAAGCAAGAACGCCATCTAGTGGTAAATTCGTGGAATAGAACAAATTCAATGTATAACTGGAAAAATTAGTTTTCCCATTTCTCCAGGGAAAATTGAAAGAAAACAAAGAGACGAACCTTAAAATTAGCAAAGTTGTGCTATGATATTCCTCACGAATCTTTAAAAAAATGAGATATCGGACACGTCGCAGACACTGAAAGTGCAACAAATGCAAAGTTACTATTTTCCTCAAGCACTTCAGTGACTTTTCCTTATTTGCATCCAGTGAACATCCCTTGTTGTGCCTTTTTTTCTTTTTTTTAGGTGAAGGAACTGGAGGATGAGAAAAAGAAACTGGAGACGAAGCTGCAGATCCTGAAGAATCAGGGTGATTACAGCGGGAACGTGGATGCCATCGTGAGGCAGGCTGAGAACGAGCTGCAGGACAAGATCGACAACTTGAAGCGGGACCAGGAAAAACTGAAGGAGGATTTGGAAGACATCTCAAAGGAGGTGGAGGATGCTAAGAAGAAGTAAGCAGCTCACAGATGGCATCCATGTTTGACATTGTGGATGACCCCCAACATACCTGTGATCATGCATGTCATTTCTGTGTCATTTCTTTACCTTTGATTTTCTCTTGCTTGCAGGTACGAGGCTGAAGTGGACAAGAGAATTAATGAAGAGAATGAGTTTGTTGTTGCCAAAAAGGTAACAATTTTCTGCTTTTTGGGGGAATGAAAAGCGTTAAACACTTTCGGTGTTATGAAATGTTACATTTTTATACGATTTTTTTTCCACTTACATTTTAAATTATATGTGTGTACAATAGAAAGCAGATGAAGGACATCTGGATTTGGTAAACGATGTTGTGGAGATGGAAGACCTGCACAGAAAACTGCAGTTCCTCAGGGATGGCTTTGATGAGGTAACAGAAAACTCTTATTCTTACTTACTTAACGTTAGGACAATTTAAAAAGGCTGAAAACCAACTGTTTTTACCTTCTCAACACCTTGCAGGAGATCAAGGAGCTGCAGTCGATGATCAAGAATGAAACGGTCATCCTTCCTAGGTCCGCCAAACGGTCTCTGGACATAGAGGACTACGTCAAGACCGTAGAGGATCAGTATTCCAAATTTGCCGCTCATGCCAGGGATGAAGCGGAGCAATGGAACCAAAGAAAGGTGAGGATAAAATAAAACAGGTCAAGTCCTTTTATAGCAATGCAAGTAAATGTTACAAACCTTTCCCAACTTTTAGATTGAGTCCTTGTCCCAAAGTGCAGAGCAGAAGGAGCAGGAAGTTCGTGAACAAAAGAGGGATATCTCTGACCTCTTGCGCAAAATCCAGAGGCTGAATGCTGATTTGGAAACTCTGAGAAGAAAGGTATGGACCTGAAGACAGTAAGCCCTTTACACACACTCTGACCGTCCTGCTGAAACCCTTTGCTTTCCTGCCCCATTAAGGAAAACGTCTTGAGAGCGGACATTGACAATGCAAGAGCAGACTGCGACGAGAACCTGGAGCAGGCCAGAAATACCATTAAGCAGCTGGAGGATGCCTTGAAGGCAAACAAGCAGGAGTTGGCCAACCAGATCCGCGAATACCAGAACCTGCTGAACATCAAACTGGCCCTCGACATCGAGATCGCCACCTACCGCAGGCTGCTGGAGGGCGAGGAGGAGAGGTAAGTGTCGGCGGACGAGATCGTATCAATAAGATGAAAGTGTGCGAACGCTTTGACTAACGTCTTCTTCTCTCCTTTTTCTCCATGAAGAATGAACAGCTTTCAATATCCAGGTGAGAGACATTTTATAACCATTTTGACACAAAAATAACCTTTAGAGAAAAATCTAAATTGTGGCATTTCAGAGTTGTCTTGTTGCATGTTGTGATCGCAAACTAACCATTAGAAATATGCAGAACTGGAATGTTTACATGAACAATAAAGTAATTGTTAGAAATTTCTCTTGATTTTTGTGCGCTACCTCGTTCTAACACAGTCTTAACACCCTAATGCACCTTTTCTTGAAAATGCACCAGTTGTATGAGAAACATATGAATAGTAAGCATATAAATTGCAAGAACAAAAAAAAAATTTTATAATTGTAACTTTTAAGCCAATTTTGTTCAGAAAAGGACAAATGTTTTGGTCCAGCTGGAGGTCAGTTAGAATATTTGTTTGCTTGCTTTTTTTTTAGTTTTTGAAAAAGTCACAGGACTCAGTAGAGAAAATATCAACATTATATCTTTTTGTGTTCCTGCAAATAGGATTAATTAGCAAGTTTTCTTATTTTCCTTTGGGAAGAGACAACCTTTAAATTTAGATCAAACCTTAATGACAGATGCCACAATTTTCAAATATAACAATAACATGCATTTAACCAATTTCTGCTGATCTCACTGTTGTTTTGTGCTTCACTAAAATCAAACCTCTCTTCTGCTCAGATTACTAAATGCAAACAACCAATCCAAGTCCTTACTTGCACGCAGACGTTCACCCGCCAGAGAGGAAACACCCGCAAGAGGAAAAACACCTGCCTGAAAGAAGACGTCACCCACGAGGGAAACCTCCAACAGTCGAGTCCAGCATCGTCCCAAAACCGGACGAGACCCCAAAACCCACGAGTACACAGGAATCCCCCAGAAAGCGCGTGCTGATCCGGGTGGAGGTTGAATGTGGAAAGCTTATCTCCGAAAGCACCCACTACACTGACTGATTTTCCTGGGACTTCCTGCAGCCAAATCCGCAAAATGTGAACAAATTATTTCCAAAAATGAAGTTCAAATCAACCATTTAAACCTCCTGATTAAATTAAAAGCAGTAATCTCTCTTGCATGTTTTCTGGCAGTGAACGTCTGACTGCAGCTCGGTGGCAGGTTGAATCTGTGCTTGAACTGGTTTACGTCAAGCTGTGTGTTTGGAAAGGTTTTTTTTTTCTTATCTTTTGTTGGGATGTGCAATGCCTTTGGTGCTTCAGTGTTTCCTTTCAGCTTCTCCTGTGCGATTTCCTTCAGACAGTGATGACCCAAGTGCTGAGGTTTTGTTTTTGTGACGCAAAACAACAAAAAAAA
The DNA here is from genome assembly GCA_902982915.1 of Phalloptychus januarius. Classification (NCBI taxonomy): domain Eukaryota; kingdom Metazoa; phylum Chordata; class Actinopteri; order Cyprinodontiformes; family Poeciliidae; genus Phalloptychus; species Phalloptychus januarius. The sequence goes on from CADWAE010000467.1 coordinate 2,743,976, forward strand.
AGCTTCTAGCATAAAGGTTTGTTTTTATTTCAGGATAAACGGATTTATGGGTCCAAGCAGCCGGGGGTGTTTCCGTTTGCTTGATTCCCATCTTGCCAGTGTGAGTCAGGAAATGCAGGTAAAAGCAATAAGGAAAGGTTCTCAGAATAGTACTTAAAAGTTCAACAATATATGTATATGCATTGATATATATATATTGCTCAGTTTTTGGTTCATTTGGTACGTCCTGCAGCATTGCAATGCTGCAACTTTGAACTCCTCTGTTGACTCTTGTGCTCATGTGAGTCTCAAATCTTTCAAATGATTCTAAAGTAATCAAATTTCAGGGTTTTGTGCTAATAAATTAACCTCTACAAATGCTGAGTCTGTTTTCTTTCTTTCCCTCATGCACACACATATGGAACACAGTCATCACTTAAAGAGACACTGCATCATTTAGCCCAGGAATCTCATCCGATTGCCCCCTCCTCGTCTCCCGGTTCTCCTCTGTCTTCCTGAAACATGCAAGATAGTCCAATGGAATAACCTGAACATGATGTAGCTGAGTAATAAAAACATCCCTGGACTGCTGAGCTTCTTATTGCCCCAATAGTTGACGTCTTGGTTGCTTATTATTGTGATTAAGGACTTGTTTTCCTCTTAGTCTGCCTCCAACTGTATGTTTTCCTCCACACATATGCAAGAAATTCATTTTCTGTATTATTAAAAAAAGGATCATGCTTCCATTATTAATAACCCGATTTCATTTTAGTTCTTTGAACAATGAATTGACTAAAGGACGTGGTTCCAGTCAGCAAAAATGGAGGCATTGCCATTGTTTAGCATTTTAGATGAAAAAAGAGAGCGAGAACACGCACGATAAATTAATTTTAAAAAGTCCATGCGCACATTCTGTCCTTAAACGCACCACTTTGTCTTAACCAATCAAAATTAAGAAAAATCATTTAGGAAATTGTCAAGGCGCGCGACGACAAATTAAACGAAAAATACAATAATTTTGAGTGAAATTGGGAAAACTGACTTCCTACGTTGACTGCTCTGATTTTTTGTTATTTTTCCACACTTTTGAGGAAACTTTTTTCGCCTAACTCTCTCATGGCTGGTTATCCGCCCACTCCCCAGCTAAGGTTGTGGCTCGGGGCTTTAAGAAGTGGGTCGGGGGAACGGAAACCTGTGACCCAAGGACAGGTGACAGAGGCAATACAGGAAGTCAGTAGAGGTGAGTTCCACATATTTTTATATATTTATTCATTTATTTAATCTGTAGGTGTTCAGTACGGGGTTCTGTCCTTGTTTCAGGCAAAGTTTCACCTTATTTTTGTTGTTGTTGATATATTTTTTTACCCCATTGAATAATATCAACTTATAATATTTGATTTTCTGTATTTTCCATTTTGAAGAGTTGATAAAAAAAAGGAAAAAAAAACCTTATTTCTTAAGGTGAAATAGTTTCTTCACTGAAGTATTTAACTCAAATTCAAGGTTGGATATTAAAAGTAGTTTTAGTTCTGTGTTATTTTACTGAATAAATATATTGGAATATATCTATTCCGATATATTCCGGAATAAACATATTGGAATTTATTCCGATAGATTTTTAAATATTATCAGCAGAGGTGCTAAAAAATGTTCGGACAGCTTTAATTCTGAGGATGTCTATGCATCAGAATGAAATCGTGAGAACTATAAATGTCAACTTGTAACATTTTATTCCTGAATGTGGAACCTGGAAACTCATAGCTTCTTGTCGTGCCTGCTCTTATTTCTGGGCCAAATCCCCTCTTGTCCTGGAGATTTATTCGTGGTTGTCCTTGCATCCATCTTTCCTCCACAGCCTGCATACCAGAATGCAGATAAACACTGCTGATGGAAGTAGGAGTAAACGTTGTCAGCAGGGGGAATGACAGATGGAGAAAATCAATGACCCTTTTCAACTGAGGTTGTGCACAAAAATGCTGACATCATGTTCATCTATGAGCTGCATTTCTACACTGAACAACACTGATGTATGGGTCATACATATGTTGCAGTTACGTGCTGTTTCTCTAAAATTATTTTGTTAAAGTTCAACAGGACTGAGAAAATATGGAGAAGATGGTTTGATATTATGCAGTCGCCGCGGTGAGGCATATTTGTCTTGCACGACACAAGGTTATAAATGTTTTTTTGTTTTAAAGTAAAGTAAAATAAAATTGTAAATAACAGCCAAATTCATTTCAATTGTAAAAACAGAAAAAAAAATTAGTTTTAGTTTTTTTAATTTTACGTGTTTGAAATATGCAGAAATGAAAAGAAAGTCAAACTAAAGTTAGTTTATTTGCACGAAAAAACTAGAAGAGACACGTTTTAACATAACGACTTGTATTTTAAAACAAAATTCAACTTGATTGTTTTTCATTCGTAACTGTTTGAAGAGAAATAAAAAAATTGGCTGAACAAGTACAGATCCGATAGGTGGCGCAGCATCTCTTTAACACTTACCTCTGTTTGGACGGTGATGTCGCCGGGTGACGCATATTGAAATATGAAAAATTTTAAGTTTTTCATATTAGAAATTTCTCCTTGCTGCTAATTTGACCTTGTTTATTATTAATTATGAGAAGAAAATCTGCAGAAATGCTTTCAAGTAGAATTGAAACCAACTTGATTTCTGCGATAAGGATTTTTTTTTTTTGCATAATTTTAAGGTGACGCACAAATGTTTTAGGCTAAATGAAGAAACATCTGATAAAATGACAGGAAGATTTTATGATGCAAAAGGAAAGGTATTTGCAAGACCCCTCCGTTTTTCTGCCTTAGATGGTGTGCTACATTTCTTCTTCTTCTTCTTCTTCTTCTTCTTCTTCTTCTTCTTCCAAGTTTGCTTTACCATCACCTCCGAGAGGCAACTTGAAGGCTTTAAAAGACATCTGAATCCCTTTTTCTCTGGGATTATAGCAAACGGTAAAAGAAAATGGACAGTTCTCGAGGGCACTTTCTGTTTTTACTGCTTCATATTGTGAAAGGGCGTCCTATCTTCATCTCAAATCACGGGTTCATCCAAAAGGTGGGCTCGGGGGGCCTTGGTAACTTCTACTCAGCTAGAAATGAAACAATTATCCAAGTTGGATGCTAATAAAGGGTTATTTATTAGTGTGAAATTAATAATTGAAACAAAACAAAATGAAGTAATCCAGAATGAACTGGAGCTAGCCTGTTGTAGGTCACTGCAGGCATATGGTAAGGCATAGTTTCTACATTTCTGAAAGTTATTAACAACAGTGATTCCCTTCCCTTTAGCAGACAGATTATATTTCGCTGAGTTCTTTGAAAAGTAAATACATTCAATTGTGTTTTTAAAGCAGATTCTCTACTGGAGAAGAAAATCAAATAGTGGGGCGACGCATGTAAATACTTACATGCGTAGTGAATGGGATTTGGCGCCCCCCTTTGGCGGGAATACTGTAAGAAAATCATACTCAAAGCAGGTGGCTGATGCCATAGTTTGTATCACTTGCAGTTTGTTACTTTTGTTGCTTACTTTGCATTATTTTAGTGTTTTAATAGAGTCAGCTCTTCCACAAATGACGAGAAACGTGAGAAGCAAAAAATAGTATGTTACATTTTACAATTGATTTCTAGCTCTTTTTACATTACATTTATAAATAAATAATAAAAAAACAAATAAGATAACTAAATAAATAAAAGTAAATAAATACATGCAAATTCAAATTGATTGGACTGAATTGTGCAGTTTTTAGAGACTATTAATGGTTTGTGAAATATTTATGTGGAAAGAAAGAGAAAATTTCCATATTTTATAATAATGCAGTTGAAAACTATTCACATATTCCTCTTTCTAGATCATAATTTTTTTAGTGATATATCATTTTACTTGGCTTTGTGGGATGTGTGAGCACTTATTTGGTTGTGCTCTGGGTGGCAGAAAGAGGCACTTGCCCAGGGAGGCACTCATCCAGAAGGATGAACGATGTCCATTTTAGCAGATTTTTAGCAATTAGCCACATGTTGCTCTGGACAATGCTAATAAATATAAAGCCAGTACTAAAATGTAATTTCAGTGTTTTTGGGGTTTTTTTGCTAATTTTTTGTCTTAATTTTCCAAAAACATACAACTTTCTGTTCAATAACTTGTGTATGTTTTCTTATACTAAAGCCGTCATGTTTTTCTTTGTGTAAAATTTTGGTTAATTTGACAAAATAAGCCCATTTCTACGTGAAATGTGTGTGCAATTTGAAAAGCTTTTTTCTGTGAACCCTTACACTAGCTTTGTGGTTCAAGTTAAGTTTAATTTAGTTTGAGTGAGAACAAAAATGGCTGTGGTTAGCCTCCCTCTGCTCTGACAATGACTATTTTTCTAACATATGACCATATGACATTTTTCTACTGCACGTAAGGGAACCACTGGAGATAATAACTTCACTATTTGACATTTAGAAAGACTGTATGATGCCTTTGCTATGAAATATTACCTCAACGGTACCATAATTGAACTCACTGTAAAATAAGCTGCCGCAAACTCTTTCCGATACCGATTCTTGCAGATAAATATCAATACACCGATGAGCATTGTTTCAGATTGCAGTCTCGTCTGAGCCCCGCGCCCTCCACCTGTCTCTGAGTTTCTGGACAAGCTTGAATGCTGGTTCCGTGTACTGCTTGTTGGCCAAACCAAGGACCATCGGCACCACCGCCATGCTTCCGATGCCAATGCAGGACAACACGATGTGAGTGATGGAGTTCTGCTTGGTGTCAATGATGAGGAATGCTATACAGACGTGCATGTAAATAAGGTAGGGAACCCAGCAGGCCAGAAAGGTCAGGGACACTGCCACTAAGCAGCGGGTGTACCGCAAGTTCAGCCTCTGTTCCTGGTCCGACGCCTGGTTTCCTCGTTCCACCGATCTATGGAGGCGGCAGATGTCCTTCATTTGGCCTCTCGTGATCCACAATACACGTCCGGTCATGCCAGCAATGAGAAGAATGGCCGGTAAGACAAGGCCGTACACCTCCAAGTAGATGAAGGTATTGGGGAACACCCGCCTGTAGGAGCAGCACAACGTCAGATTGGCCGTACAGTTAGAAAGAGGTGGAAACTTTGCGGCGCTTTCGCAGCAGTCGTTCCAGTCTGGTCCGGACCAGTTGCTCCACCCAAACGCGGGCAGAGACGCAAACAAAAGCGGCGGTGCCCACACTATAAGCAGCGCTAGGGAGAAATGCCGATGCATCCACAAGGTGTTGTAGTGCAGAGGGTCGACGATGCAAATGTAGCGCTCGTAGTGGACCATCACCAGGTTGGACAAAAACGCCAAGAAGAGGAAATTCGGGAAGATGTGAGCCACCAGGCAGGAGCTGAAGCTCAGCTCCCGGTTCAGACCCATCAACGGGATGAAGGGCAGCGCCAAGCCCGTGCACATATCAGCCACCAGCAGGCTGAGGAAGAAGTAGTTGGGCGTGTTGTGGAGCTGGCGGTTGCATGAGATGCCCAGGATGATGACCAGGTTGGCCAGGATGATGGAGGTCGACAGTGGCACGGTGATGACGTAGACGAGGTTCTCCATTGAGATCAGAGTGTGGGCCATTACTGGTGAAATCAGCAGGCCTCCTTCCATTTGCACGCACACCAGTAAACAGCTACCCTAGAAGCAAAAACAAACTATAAAAACCAAGCAGTGGGGGACACAGATGATTTATGGCTATACTTGTGTGGGGTCGGATGTTTGCACAAACATGCAAATGCATTGTATGACCTTGTCGGCTGTAATACGACAGCTTCAGGGTAAGAGGAACAACCGAACGGATATAATAAGATGCAACAGAGGATGCTGCAGAGGAAGCAAGCTGGAGGAATTTATTGCAAAAATAAAACCAAACAGGAAGAGACTCAATCAGTAATGATGATGCACACATGCTCAGTAATGTGCTTCAAAAGGTCTGCATGGACTGATATCAAATCATTTAGATTTAAACTCCTAAAGTGCTGAACACCTCTGTTAAAATGCCAGGTTGTTCTGATATAGCAGAGGCCCTGATGAATCCGTTCAAATCCAAGGAATAATCTGATATTTATCCTGTAAAACTAAACTAAAAACTAACACTCTCTTCATTAATTTTCAGGAATCAGTGGTCTTTGGTATTCGCCCACTTTACCTAGCAATGGCTCTCTCTGAGATTGTCTCGTCTTGCCCCCCGTCATTCCAAAACGTTAATTTCAAAGTCCGGGTTTGAAATGTTTCCCTGCAGGTGATGTTCTCTTGGTGAGCTGCTGTGTTTTGTGTGTCACCTTTTTTTCTGTCTGCTGCACCTGAAAGAGCTTAAAAGTGTGCTTTCTCTTTAAAGTGAACTAGTCGTTAATATTCTTAAAATAGGGCCACTTAAAATAGTTCCTTGTGCAGATCACTGTGCAGCTCAAGAGTCCACTTCAGCTGAGTATTTATGAATTTTATTATTTATATTCACCCCATGCTCTTTGTGGTGCCTTTCTATAAAAGAGCTGCTGAAGCTGCAGATTAAGCCGATAAAAAATTACACGCAACAGAGGTGATAGGTCGCCTCCACCCTATCTGTGGTCTCTTTCGTAATGAACTGAGCGGACATCAGATGAGGGCGTGTGTTTGGAGCACGAGGCTGATGTCATGCAGCAATTTATAATGAGAAAAATTGAGAAATCATAGGATATGATACATTTTTTAGTGGTTATATTGTTTATGTGCAGTGGCGGTCTTTAGTTTCTCAAAGCTAAGCTTTTGTTGTGAGCTGTAAATACTCAGCTTCTCCAAATTATTCCAGTCAGTGTTTTGTTTTGTTTTTTCTGAGTTTTTATGCCTCCCCTTTGGAAATGGCGCCCTGGGTGGGGAGCTGCCTCTGTGGCATCAAAACTACCACTGTTTATGCAGGTTTTTTTATGATAAAAAAAAAGAAAATGAGGTCACAATAAATAATTTCCAAGTTCTTTCAAACCTTAAATGTGAACAAACATCCATAAAAAAAAATTTTTATGGTAAAAAAAACAACAACAATAACAGAAGCTGCACTCATTTATCTTGTGCATCTTTCCATCCAGCATTTAATCTCCTAAAACACCCACTACCAATTTTAGGGTTAGAACCACTTCCACTTTCTTAATAACTTTACTTAGCCCGATAATATTTGTGTTTATGGCACATAATGTTATATCAAACGCTAGGAAGCAGTAATATATAGAATATCGACAACATCTCTTATTTTGATAGTAAAATAAACAAGCCTGTTCATTTCAAGGGTTTGCGTGTAAAAAGTGCATTTTCAAGCAGAACGAGGGGGGGGGGGGGGGTTTATGGTATCAAAGTCCTGCTACAGTTTGAGCAAATGGTGTTTTTAAAGGCTCTTTAAAAGAGGAACACACAATGCAAATTGGTTTTTAGCCTTTACAAGTTAAGAGCAGTTTTATGCTTTCTGGGAGGTCTTTATAGTCAGGGATGCAGCGGATTATTGACTCTATTCTAAGCTGGGTACTTCCTCTGATGTAAAGCGTCACAAGTCAATGAAATAACATTCTGAATTAAAAGTAATCTTTCGCCTCATAATATAGAACATGCTGTAGAAAGGCCAGTAGTAATTTTTATGAAATGATCACCAGAAGCCTGTGTAAGCTTGTTCAACCAAAAACCAGAAGGAATTTTAAACCTTTGTTACCTTGTGTGATGAATTGTCCGGTCATGTATCATTTGTGAGATGAAATCTCAGCTTCCTTTTCTGCTGCATATCATATCCACGGCCGGAAGCGCTTAGGAGAGTCACAGAGCAGCCGACCCCAGCAGCTTTAACAACCCACAGTGCAAGCTTAGACAGAGACAGAACAAGCAGCCAACTCTCTTCCTCACATTTGCTTTAAAGAGGAAGTGTGCTTAGAAGGAGGAGGAGGTAGCGGTCATCCTGAGACTGTCTTGTCCTAAACGGGGTTTGCTGGTAGGAAGAGGAGTGTCCTCTAACCCTCAATTATCCAACTAACTCAGATTTTGCACTTTCTCTCTTGTATTATCAAAGAATCTTTCTGACTAGTTCGATGTGAAAATATAATTTCGCTCATTCTTAGATAAAAAATTAGCTGTTATTATTTATTTGATGATTTGATTTGAAAATAGCAAAGAGACAGGGCAGAGACCTCCAAAGCCAAAACCGCTGCTGACCAAAGGCAACACAGCATCTCAAATTTTCCCAGAAAACCCTCATCTTGTTGAGCACCAAGACTTTTGAGAAATATTCGGACGAGACTGAAGCTGAACATATTTCTTGTTACATCTGTTGAAAAGCTAATTCCAGAAAGAAAAAAAACTTTTTTTTGTATGATGATCTGTGGCTGCTTTGGCGCTACAGGTTGTGGATGACTTTGAATGGAATCGTGAAATTTAGAAACTTCTGAAGGAAAATGTATTTCTCATCTTGCAACATCGTGCATCTAAAGACATGTTTTACATTAGTTTAAATGTGAAGAAATAAAGATAGATAAAGGCTGCTAATGATTCTCCCCCTTTTCGCTAAATGTATGCTACTTTCTAAGTTATATGACATCATCCCCATACCTGCTCAACCATCTGCTGTTAAAGTTCTACACAATGACCATGAGTAGCTCCAGAATGTCAAATAATAGCTGAATTCATCAGAAAAAGGGTCAGAAAGGCCTACTGTTAAGTCACTGTTAAGCGTTTAGCATGCTGATGTGAGTGAATCTTCTTTGATGATGTAATGCAGTGGTTATTATTGGCTAATTGCTGTGATATTTACATATAGAGCAGTGATAAATCTGAACTGCATACTGTACATAATTATCCATAGACATATTGGAATACTTTGATAGTGATTTTTGATTTGCATCTAACTTAAATGGACAAGTTCTTAACTTTTTGCTGAACTTCACTTTTCTCAATAAAATGTAGCAAAATCCACAGATTGTAGGAAAACATATAATGGTGAACTTTAAAGGAGTAGATATAAATTTTTTAATTAAAATACCTAAATGTAAAAAAAACAACAAGTTCCTACAAAGCTAAGAAGCTTGCTACAGCTAACTGAGCAAGCTAGCTTAGCAAGCTAATATGGAAGTCATTCCCAAACAAAAAATCCTGTTTTTCAAGCAATTTATAGTTCAAAAGCAAGTGAGATTTTCCAAATAAATACTATATCTTTAAAAATAAAGTCTGCTGGGAGTGGGAAAGCCTTCTTTTGAATAGAGTCATATACAAGCTAGCATCTACTTGATTTTCCTGTTTGCCCTCAGGGTGAACAACGCTTATAAATACATACGTGTATACACCTGAATTCATAACAGCTGTCACAGACGTCTGATATTTAAACAAAAAGTTGGATAAAAGAGCAGCAGAGAGCTGCTTTGCTAGCCAAACACAGGGGCCCCTCCTTACCCGGATAGTTTGGAGCAGACCTACTCTTGGAAGAGATGAATAAGCTGTGGTCAGATAATGCTTTTAAACAGAAATGTTCCCAAGACTTGGAGCATTTGGAAAAAAGACACAACACAGGGAGGACAAGCTGGACATAAAAGAAAAACAAGAAGAGACGAAGCATTTCAGATTTCCCTGAACTCCCGGCCCCGTGGCGATAATTAATCAAACCTATAATCTGGTTTATTTCTGTGCACAGTGGAAAAATGTGAAGGAATATGATTAATTAAGCTGGGTTTGCAAAGAAGATGATTACAATTTTTGAGACCTTGTTTTTTTACAGTGAGAGTGACTAAAAGCTGGTGGAAATTTATTTACAGAAAACTTTACTTCAGAATATAGTTAAGTGTGACCATCTTTCTTTATGCATTGGTTTTCACTCTTACTGTGATTTTTAGGGGCATGGCTAGAAAAACATGCCATAGGCTGCTCCTACTGAATATTTTTGAATAAAGTTTGCGATAAAATAAACAGATAAGCAAATAACGAACTAATCCATCACTAGTAGCTGATGTTGACAAGTGGAACTGGATCATTGGTTGCCTCCTCTTTCCCATCCTTAGACACCTTTTAACATATTCATTCAAGCTTATACAAGGAATTTATTCTAACTGTCCACACAAAGTAAAAATCATTACATTGTGCATCATGTCATTCAGTTTGGGAGACAGAAAATTAGCTTTTTCCCATGGAAAGAGACACCAGACCCATGAGATTTTGCTCAGTTCTTTTTTTTTCTTTCTGAATACCGCAGCCTTATGAAATGTTGTTGGAGAAGTGCTTTTCTAAACAAATGCTCATTTAATTAATAAATGCATCTAGCACTCTGACAATGTAAACAGAGACGAGACAAGACAGCAAGTGAGAACTAGTGTCCAAACGCTGTGTTGTGACAGTGGAGTGAAATACCCTACTGTGAGTGTAAACTACATCTGGCAGGCATCATTTTTCCCCCGGTGTCCTGTTGCGACTCTGCTGGGTGTAGCGCAAACACGTGTTACAATACACTTACTTATTCATGTAAAACACGCATCGTGTTTATGCTAACAGATGTGTGCCTTAAAAAGGGGACTCTTAAAAAGGACTCTCTGGGTCAGTTACCTTTGCACTTTTGGCTTGGTACAATGGCACAAGGAAAAAGCACTTGTGCACAGGATGCCCACTGACGGTTTCCTCTTTTACTGACCAGCCAAGTGGAAGGGAAGAGCGTGAGGACAGAAATAAGGCTGACAGTACAAACGGTATTTTCTGGACGTAGTTTAAGGCTGTTATTGCGTCATCATGAACAACATCCTTCTTTTTTTTCTCAGCGTAGGTCTCACCGAGAGAAGCCTTCTTCCGGGAATATTATGTTTACACAAACAAAGATTCCCCGACGGATCCTAATTATGTAAGGATGGAAAGAAACCCCACGCTGGTTAAAGCCCTCAGATGTTGAACGCTACCTAAACATGAGTCCGGGTGATTAATGGAGGTTTTAATGGAGATCTCAAATAAGTGCCACACAGTACTTGAGTTCAGAAATCTGTTTCTGGTATGAAACAGGTTTTTTCATACTAGAAATGTAGCAACTCAAATGTATGTCCATGTTTGGTACAGTCTAGTAACAATCAGGTATGTTGAGAGGATCGACGGGTCTTTTGTTTCGCTTTACAAATGAAACAAAAACATTGTAAGATAGGAAACGTTCAATACCGGAACGAGACGAACCACTTAGACCAGACTTAGACCAGTTTTCTTGTGCCACATTTCTTCTTCTCACCAAACTTTTCATTGATTTAGTTGGATATAAGACTCTGCGAACAACCAGCTTCTTCAGCATTGACATCTTGTGACTTTGATGTGGCCAGTTACTGAGACCGGTCTGAGATCTTCATATCAGTTCAATCTAAAAGTTAAGTTGACTCACCAAAGGAGATCAAAGTGGGATTTATAGAATGACATTAAAAACCTCCTACCCTGATGTCCTGAGTACTGAAAGCACATGGTGCTGCGCTTCTATTGAATTATGAAGAGCTAAATGCATTATGCGAGCTTTTTCAAACTCATTGTTCGATTCAGTCTTGCTTTAATCACATCTAATGTCTATGGAGCTTTTAAAAAAAAATATCTCCCTCCCTTAGAAGGTTGTCATCCCCAGATCGACTCAACTTCTGCTTCAATGTTTATCTAATAACATACTTCAGCTGCAACTGAAGGCTAAAGAAGCACTTACAGTCACAGATTTAACTGAGTGCAGTATTTTTCCGCCGGTTAATGTTGCCATGACCCGTAATATCACAGCTTTGCCCTCCGGCTCGTGTTTGTGCTGCCTTAGGAAACATCTTTATCTCATAAACATACAAAAATAAATGGGAGAGTGAACATAAGACACAAAGCAGTCCCTGAATGAAAGTAAAAGTTGAAATTGCCCCAAGGGGAGAGGGTATTATTTTATTGTCTGTATTTACAATTGAGTTTACATGGATAAGTTTGTGTATTTAGTTGGAAGACCACACACACGCCCTTACATTTAGGAAGTGATGCACCGCAATTACAGGAAAAGAATCACTGATTCATGAATATTAAACTAAACAAGCGGGTGGATTTGTTTAGTATGACAAACTGAAAAATCAGAAAAAAATCGGGAACATTTCAGTTTTAAGGGTTTCTGTCAAGAAAACACATCAGGATACTTCAAAATACCAAAAGGAGAAGAAAATCTATTCTCCGGCGTAAAGAAAACAGAAGGTTTGAGCAGTAATTGTCCGTTTGCTGTGACGCATTTTCTCTTTCCTTTTCCTTTAGCGTTTGTTTTATCGATCGGGTCTTTGGAGGCAGAACACTTTGGCCCGGTTGTCTCCTGAGGCCGTTACAGCAAGAGACGCTTCCCTGAGGAGACACAAAGACACCGTCAGGTGAGGGAATCACATTTATTCTACTTTGATAGTCGCAGAAGATCAAAGACAATCTATTAGAATGGTAGGCTATGAAACAATGGCTATTTTCAAAGTGGTCGTACCGGTTGACGGTGAAGTCGAGGATCTCCGCAGTGTGTCCGCGGTACTCGGACAACAAGTTGCCAGATCGGGCGTCCCATAAGCGCAGCGCTCCATCCAAACTGCAGGTGGACACCACAGAAGAAGACTCCTCCCACTGCAGGTGAACAATCCCTGCCTGGGAGAGGCAGGAAAAAGAAGGTGGCAGCGAGGAGATTTTCAATGCGGTGAACTCAAGTGAAACTGAAGCACACTCACCTCATGCTGGCATCTGTGCCTCAACACCTGTGCAGAAAGGTCATAAATGGCCAGAGTCCCATCCAGGTAGGCCACGGCTATCAGAGGTAGGCTGCAAACGTCCCACAGATGTAAGATGCTGAAGCAAATGTGTCACATTTCTTAATCTGGTTTTTCACTTACATGTTGCAGAATCCCACAGACTCGACAGAGTTGGATTCTTCCTCATCTTTTGGACCTTTTGCCTTCCCTCCCTCCACAGAGAACACGCCGACTACCTGTAAACACGCTTTTACTGAGACGAGCTGCTAGGAGAAGGTCTCCCGTTTCATGTCGGGGCGTACCGGCTCACGGCTGCACCCACCTTGCCTGTGACGGTGTTGATAAGCTTGGCACAACCGTCCACTGAACCCGTCAGCATCAGAGAGCCGTCCTTGTTGCAAGCAAGGCAGGTGAGCGCCCCCTGGTGTCCATCTTGACCTGCATAAGGACGCACTTTAATCTCTGATTGAAATGCTCTTCTCCTGACTTGGTGACATTTGTACTGTCATTGTTTGGTCTGGACACATAAAGTGCTACGTGTGGTGAGTAATCAGTGTTTGTGTCCTACCTTTAATGACATGGATGGCATTTCCATGCTTTAGGTCCCATACTCTTATGGTTCCATCCTCATAACCCACCACGGCTCGTTTACCTGGAGGAAGGTGTGGCAACGTCACAGTATTTCCCAAAGCCTTGACGGCATCAAATTTAAGAAAGTAAATGTGTTTTTATTTGGAGAAACACTTAATTTAGTGAATGCTTAGAATATTTTAAGATTTAGGACAGATCTGCTTTAATGCAGGTCTTTTTATTCAGTCAATATAACTATACAACGTCCAACATCAAACCCCGATTGTCATGTTGTTACAAACTTTCTGAATATTATGCGGCGTTTTTTGTCTTGGTGTTTTCTCACCATCAGGGAGGACTTTGCCACTGGTTGCCTGACATGCAGGACTCTCGAAGGTTTTACAGTCTCCAGCGGGAATCTTCCACATCCACACATTGCCATCGTTTGTCCCTGCCAGCAGCACAGGAGCGCAGGGATGCCACTCCAACCACTGAGGAAGAGGTGAAGCAGCAACTTAATACAGAAACACGTTAATCCAGTGATGTACTCCTGTACTTTTGATATTTCTCTAAGGGGAAAAACAAGCTGAAAACGAGATGCATTTTACCTCTAGATCTCCCACTTCGAATGACCAGATCTCCTCTTTTGTTTCCACTTTCCAGACTTTGATTAGACCGCTCATATCCCCCGAAGCCACCAGAGACGAGTCATGGCTGAAGATGGCACACGTCACCGAGTCTTTGTGGCCTGCAGGGTAAGAATAAGAAAAAAACAAGACACATATCAGACAGAAAAAAAAACTGGATGGATGGACAAAAAGCATGATAAGCAGATGCATGAATAGATAAGTAGCTGGATAGGTAGATTTGAGCAGGCGTTTTCACCTGTACACTCCATCACGACCTCTCCATCGCTCACTCTCCAGACGTAAGCCTTATCATCCTCTCCACCCGTCACGGCGAGGCTGTTTGTGGCTGGATCCAAACTCACACAGAACACAGAGCCTGGGCACGGGGAGCAGAGGAGGGCAGGACAAAGTTTGAGCCTTCAGCAGCAGCCAGTTGTCAGGTAGATGCAGCACAAACCTGCAGGATGAGTCTACCTGTGTGCTTGGAGAAGGTGAGCTCGCTGTCGTCTTGCTCCGCCTCTGCTTCCATCTCATCCTCCGTCTCCCAGCCTTCGTTATCGTCCTCCGGGTTTCCAGGATCCTCAAAGTCAACATCTCCCAAGTTGTCAGCCAAATCATCTAGGAAAATAACATTTATCTATAAATACTGGAAACCATCAAATTGGATCTAAATAATTTCTGAAGTCCCGTTTCATTCCCCAAGCACACAAGAAGTTGTAACTCAGTACCACCGCTGAAAGGTCAGCAATCAGTGCATTGACTCCCTCAGTACCTGGCCCAGGCTCTGTGTCGTTGAGATCGATTACTTCAATTATTTCCTCATCTCCATGGAGCTCAATGGCATTCTCCTCTGTGTTGTCCATGACGCTAACAGGCTAAAAGCAGGCAAAAACACCAAAGCTAATACACCAAGTAAGTTAACTTTTAGCTACTTACGGAATCCAAACGAATCTAAAAACTGCTCTTTTACTCATTAACGTCGCTTAGTGTGATATAACAACTTAGCCGAGCAAGTTTAAATGGTCATAAAAACTGTCTGGGCATGATTTTCTCACATGTTTCTGCCTGAAGACAGGAACTGCCGCATAATAATGACGAAGCACTCGGTCAGCCTCCAGTCACACAAGCGACCAATTATGTTCTAAATGCCGTGTGACGCCTACTTACAACCCGAGCTCTCATTGGCTGAAATGGTTAGGGGGAAGGTTGGGATTGGTTGTCTGTACAGAGTGGGCGGAGTCTTTTTCTGGTATTTACACAATGTAGGACAGAGTCCACCAGGGGGTGCTGTTGACAAACTAATGACTCAACTTCCAACAGAAAGAAAAAAAATATCTTGCAGTGAATATATTCTTAATGTTAAATAAAAAAATATATTCATTATATATTTTTATATGTAAAGGAGAATTTTAATAATTACACTGACTATTTCATAATAGTTTAACTCTTTAAAATAATTGGGACTTTCTATAAATTTAGTATCACTATGTTATATAAATAGTTGCATGTATTTTTTATTTAATTATAGTTGTAGATATGCAAATGATCATTTTTTACATTTGTACTTTTTATTATTTACTTACATAATGTGCTAAAAGTCTTATAATTTGTAATGTGTTTATAATGTGATCTCATAATAATCTTATAATGTGTTTATTTATTCATTAATTTCTTTATTTATATTATTATCTTTCTTTCTGAGTATTTTATAGACAAGATAAACCCATTGCTCATTGTGCTTATCTGGTATACTCAGTGTCTGATTAGCATCCCTCTCCTCTTTAGCAGCTCTCTGCTCCCTCTTGAACAAACAGCAGCTTGGAATGATTTTCTTTCTGATTAACATTCAGAGTCCTTCTCTTGAGAGGTGGAGGAGGGATAATGGGTTGTTATCAAAACCGTAATTTACCTGCGCGGCATTAAAACGTCGCAGAGGAATTTCGAACACTTTTGAAGTATTGTTTGTTTTCGAGAGGCGAAAGAATTTGATCGCACATTAATGACAATTAAGACTACCGTACAAGAATGGTTTAATCACGGATCCATTCTCTCTCTCTCTCTTGTGCTTTTGCCAATCTTCCTGCCAAGCTCTGCAAAAGAAAGAAAAGAAAAACAGGATTTCTGATTCCTGTGTGCCTTGAAAACTTTTCTTCCCAGATGTCTGACTGTACACTCCTGACGTGTAGACATAGGCTGTAAAACCGCAGGGAAAACATCATTAGCGGCAAAGGCTGCTCTCCATTTTAAAAGGAGCTGGTTCTCCCTGCCTTAATCCCTCCTTCAAACATCCCTGCGCCAGGGATATTTTATGAACACTTAACACAGTTTGTCTACTTCAGGTCTTTTTGGTCAGACCTGAACGCCCCCGGCCATATGCTGCTGGCAGAAGTCACACGCTGGATGCCCAAGTAAGTTTTACAGGCTGCCGGGGCCTCTCCATTTCTAGCCTTCCGTGGAAAAATACAAGCATCTCACGATGGGAGAGATGTGGAAATATTAGTGTGTATATTATTTAGGCATTTTTAAATCTGCAGCGACGAACAAATTTATAAACTCTGCAGCCATTTATGACTAGCATTGGACGAGGCCGCACTGGAAAATTAAACACTCTTAGCTGCTTTCACTTGCTTGGTGGGTTCGGTTCTTCGCGGTACTTTCCACCTCACAGACTTCGTCTTTTGTTGACACATTCAAATGTTTAAGATTGAGTTAATTCAACGTCAGACAAAGATCACCTGGGCAAATGAGAAAAGCAGCTTTAAAACGTTTCACTTTTTAAGATGGTTAAAAACTATTCAAACCAATTTGGCCTTACGTGGAAAAAGCCTCATTAACCTTTGTTGCTTTTTTAGCCTATTTCATGTCGTCAGACAAGTTCTTGCTAAAAATGTGGTTATTCAAAACTATTCACAATTTAACAAGGAGGTGTTAAATTACATAACCTCTAATAATGTGAAACTGAGCTGAACTACATATCCAGGCTTTGAGCGTTTTACAGAGCTAGCATGTCGACTCCTTTTGAGGAAAGATGCAAATCCATTTACTTTTATTCAAATGAGCCTATTTTCATGTGAATTCATTACTACCAGTGTCTGTTTTCCTTTTGAACCATCCAGTAGAGAGGCTATTATGAGACTTTATTAAAAGTCAGACATTGGCTTTAAACGACTGGCAGCGAATCTAGATGGATTACGCAAACTGAATCTCCTCTGAGTTATAGACAGTAGGCATTTCTTGGTCAGGATTCACTATCTGAACCAATAAAGCGCGTCAAACTGCCAAAGAAGCCCAAAAAACCCCCCTAAAAAATCCCGCCATGTTAGAATAAAGACTTTACATTTTGAAGCCATGTGAGCTACTGACCTTTTTCTGCTGGTATGCATCATCAATGCCACATGACTGTGGCTGCAAGCATTTTTTATTTTTTTTTATATTCAACAGAGAAAAAGTCACAGGAGTGAGGAGATCGTGGGGTCAGGTCACTAGTGTTTACACCTATGGAGCCTGGCAACAGGAAGTGCAGTCATTTCTATTCACGGCAGCTTATGCAGCAGAAATCGGTAGAAGTTGATGGAAATACTACGGCCGTCTTGCTGTCTGAGTTTGTTTCTTAGTCTTAAAGCCGGTTTCATTTTCTCCATCGATTTACTTAAATATTTATCCCTCCTCATATTTTCGCGTCAGAGTCAGTTTCATATCATGTTTTAATGTTTGCTTTGGTTCGGAATCAGCATTGTTTGCTTTTGTTGTCAGATGCTGTGAGTCACATGGGGAAGCATCAGACGACGGTTTCGGTCTTGCTTGCTCATCTTTAAAATGCTCATCCAATTATTACGTCCTTCACTTAGTTTTATTAGCACTGAATGGAATCGTTGCATTATTTTTAGCTTAATTAGCTTCAAATTCCCATCACTTGGGAAGGTGTAAGGCTTTAAAAGAATATATATTTTTTATGCTGACTTTTATGTCTCTAAATTGTAATTTGAAGTGGAAAAAGTGTTTTTTTATCGCTTAGAGGTCACCCGGGGCGAGCTGGTTTATGTCTGAAACAGCCGTAGTCTCCGGCGGTGCTGTTTCTTCTACAGGCGATGGAAACAACACGCTCTGCTCCCGACCGGCTACTGGAGCTGTATTGACCTGCTGCGAGTGTCTTACCCTCACCTCCACGCACTCACAGGCAGTATGAATAAAACGTCCTGGGAGATGGCTCTGGTAATTACTCCGTGCAGCTCAGCGTTCGCTTTGATGGAAAGTTTTAGACCAACTGGCGCGACTTGAAGAAGCTTTTTTATTTTTTTTTATTTTTAACAAGACTCCGTTACTGCTTCTTCCTCCATCCTAGAAGTGTTTTGTCACATGAGCTACAGCCGAAAGGCAGCAATGGCCTTTGGACATTCTGACTGTGGAGAGTCGCAAGTGTTTTCATCCTCGAGGGCAACAGGCAAAGCATCTTTATGACTCTTGAGGTCTGCAAGTGTTGTCTGCACGCTGCATCTGACTCATGTGGGTCTGTGTTGGGTGAGACGACTGCTTCCCTTCTAAAACCACTAACAGGCAGTTTTGTGTGTATTGCAAGTGGTCTGGTCCACAGCCTGTGTGTGATGTGTCTTCTGTGGTATCACAGCAGAGCTCTTTTTCTTTTTCTTTCTTTTTTTTTTTGCAGGCACTAAACGCTCATCTGTTAACTTTCCGGCCGGTTTGCTGCTCCCCCCCTCTTCCAGGCACCGGCCTGAAACATGGTGTATTTTTGGAACGTCATTACTCAGGATGTCTTTTTTAGGTCAGGCTTCTTTTTTTTTGCAGTACAGATGCTTTTTTAAATGAATCGCACCAAATATAATCCCCAGAAAAAACAGAAAGCAGGTACCAAACACTCTCCTGGATGGAAAAAATACAGTTCGACCAACATAATCATCGGTGTGGCAGTGTGGAGGGTGCCAGTTGCTGGTTGCAAATGCGCAGCTCTGGGCAATATAAACCAATCTAATCCCTGCTTTGACATCATTGCTCTCAATGAGCTCGCTTCAGATTGTCGCGCAAACACGCACGTCTGAGTGTTTAATGCGCGCGCGTCTGCGTCAGCAAAAGTCAATACGCAAACAATACGGATGCAGATGTCCCGCAGCAATTTGTGCTCCCGGACAGCTGCTATAAAACCCTGTTTGACAATCAAGCTGCGTGGAAACGATGAGAAACACCAGTGTTAACCTCAATGCTCCTGTTAATGGAGCATTTTAAAAGAACATTTAATGGTTGTACTTTTTTTTTGTTTGCATTCTGGAGAATTCAGATATTTACCTCTAAATTGTTCCCTCCACTTGTAAAACTTGTAAAACCAGAGGAAGGCCTTTGGTTTTCACTTGTCGTAGTTTGTAGCCCCAAAGAGCTTACTGACAACATCAGCAATACCTCCAAGACCCGTCGTCTTATGTAACCGAAGCTCTGCAGCTCATCCACAAATTACAGTGTAATCTTCTGTTTCCATGGATATGACCGTCCCAACAGGCTTCCTTCCCCTTAACTCCGAAGGAGGAGCAACCTCGATTTAAAAAAAGAAAAAAAAGAAAAAAGAAGAGCCAGCTGCAGCAGAGCAGCGCAAAGCAAAGCCAGGGTCAGGTTGGAACGAACAAAAGAGCATCTTGTGACAGAGTCGACTATTTCTGATAGGATCAAAGGGAAGGATCAGGAAATTAGGGATCTGCACCTGCTAATGCAGAGGGAACAGCTGAGTCCATCTCCAACACTGATCTGTGAAAGAATCTGTTAAGAATCAGTAGGTTAGATACATATAAAACAAATCTGAAGTGTATGAGTGTGGTGGAGTTTAGTTCTGCAACTTTGGATTGGCTTTGTTTGTTTGGATCCATTTAAGAAGGCTCTTCTGACAGCTACAAACAA
The DNA here is from genome assembly GCA_902982915.1 of Phalloptychus januarius. NCBI lineage: Eukaryota > Metazoa > Chordata > Actinopteri > Cyprinodontiformes > Poeciliidae > Phalloptychus > Phalloptychus januarius. The sequence goes on from CADWAE010000467.1 coordinate 2,763,768, forward strand.
ACCAACAGCTGAATATTTTAAAGTGATTTGATTGATGAATATATTATGCACTGATCAATCAGACAAAAATAAGAAACTAGCTCACTTGTCATGGGAGCTTCTCAGACGCAGTGAGGAAATGAAAAAAGGTTGTTGTTGCTCATTCCAAAATGAGCCAATTACCGGCAACATCTCAAACCAAAAACATCCACAGTACGTGCACAGATTTGTTATCCGGTCGTGACGGCAGTGATATTTTGCGGACGAAGCTTTGAGAAAAGTCAAAACACCTTTTGCACTTTTAAAATCTCGATGCGCTGCCACCTAGAACCAGTCATGGCAGACAAGCCCAGAAGAAGTCGCATCTGAGCGGAAGCGGCTAAAGACGACACCATGAGCCGCCGTTCTTAAACCAGACATCGTTCTGAAGCCATAAGACGAGCCTTCACTGGGAGGAGGAGAGGTTCAGCCACTAAAGAGGAAGAGGCTGCGGTACCAGATGATGTTGGAGGGTTTGGCACATGCCAGTGGAGGTGGGGTATGTTTTTGTAGGTTGGAGAGTTTTTCCTTCAGCAAAGCCAGCAGGATCTTGGGATTTTTGCTTTACTACAAAATAAGAAATGAGGCGTTTAAACAGGGAAGTAGCGCTGTCTAGTAATGTCTGGAATGGTGCCGAAATATCTATTCTGTCTTGAGTACATCTTATTTGGATTTCATGCGACGCATCAACACAAGACATTGTGAAGCTGGAAGTTCTGCTTCCCTCGGCTCCTTCGTATCTTTCCGACGTTTCTCTGTGAACTTCAGTGAGGCGTCGAATGGGCCCCGAGGGCGAGAGAGCAGACCGAACTCCCAGCAGAGCGGCGCGGGTCTACTACCTGTGCTTCCTGAATAATAACACTGTCTCCACGCGCAGATGTAGCCCATACGGGAGCTGCTTAGCACATTACGGTAATCGAGTCAGCGGAAACGGGCCGCGGCGTTTCAGACTCGCCGGTGGGTGGTTGCAGAGATGCAAAATCAAATAGAAAGTAATGGAAATAAAGGCTTATTGGATTAGTGCTGGTGGTTGGGAAAGGCGTTTCGTGTTGTAATGAGCAGGAATTGGATAAAAATGTTTGTTTCATTTTGCTGGTGAAGGTTGTGGAAAACGCTGAGCGTTGGAGGGAGAGGTTAAAAGGCAGGAGGGGAGAAATATTAGGTTGTTTGGAGATCTCCGACAGCATTTAATTGAGTTCTTAGACCTGTAACATATCTAAACCACCGTTTTTATGGCGGAGCTTTAATATGCATCTGCAAATAGTTGCTCACAAGATTTCAGGGGTTTTTTTCCCCCTGACAGGTTCACTTTTTTGCTAAAAAGCTGACGCGGATAGTCGCTCCAGTGAGCACACATTTCTCAGATTCCCTGAATTCCTGAATGATATTATGTTTCACAAACAACGATAATGTCAGATTCCTTTGAATTTCAAAGACAGACGCTTTCTGTTTATTTTCCTAGCTGTAGCTTTTAGCTTTCGGCCGCGGTGAGATTCCCACGGTGCGCTAACCTGGAGTGCTAAAAGACTAGAAACAAAAATTGATCAAATGATGTAACCGCGCGTAGAGCAGCCTGCAGTTTCTGAAACGGCATTATGGGTTGAGGCCCTTTGGTTTCCGCGCCATAACTTTCTATGTTTTTCACAATAAAACGTTTCCAAACAGCTGGCCCTTCCTCAGCAGTGAATTACTTTGTGCTAAATGAAGCTGGAAAACAAAACAACTCCTGTCTGTTTGGCGCTTATGCCAACATCCCATCAAAAAGGCTTTAAACTTTTCTTGTAAATACTTTAATAAGTTGACATTTTTATCATAATTAAGACTAAATAGGGTTTAGGTAGATACTAGCAGTAAACGATGAGCAAATAAAATATTAGATAAATGATAAGGACTTGGTTAATTTAGTTCATGATAATGCATAATTCACTTCAGGTAAATATTTAGAATATGACATAAAAATTTGTTTAAAAAATGTTACATTATCATGATAATTATGGGGAAAAACTTTTCACTTAACAGTTGTTTATCACTAGCAACCTTCACCAGAAGGGCAAGCCACACAGAGTTACTGCTAAAGAAGCTGCAGAGGGCTTTATTGAGCGATATCAATGGGAAGTTAAGTGGAAGGAAAACATTTTTTAAGAAAGAAGGCAAGCTACAACGACACAACCAATCATTCCCACACATTCAAAGATAAAAGATCAAAACATCAGTGACATTTTTTATGTTCGGAGAGCATCTTCGCCACAATCATCACAATGAACAGAAATACATTTTTAGAAGCACATGACTGTGTGTGTTATTGACTTAATGATAATATTTGGATTTATCTGCAAAAATGAAGTTTGTACTGACTCCATGCTAAGGTAAAACACATATTACGATGCAAAGTATTATTATTATTATTATTTCTTATTATTAAAAGCATAGTGATCATCTCCAAGCAGATGGGTAGATGGGCCCGTTTTCATCCGGGCTGACCCCGCCTCTGGTAAATGCAGGGGCGCTCCATGTGACGCTGGGGCTGTAACAAAAATCCAGTATGGCGGAATCTGTCAGGAGATGAATTTTCTTTCCCCGTCCGCGCCCCCCCTCTAACATGGGAGAGAAATAACAAGCAAACGGAGCGGGACGCACGTCGGGACGCCTGGCCCTCCGCCTGGCCCGGGTAGGTGAACCGGTTTGTGTTGGATGAACGTGGCCGAGCAGCGCCGCTTTCATGCTGGTGCTCCGCCAGGGATGCGATCCACACACAGGGATTCATCAAAACAATGTCCGGCTCAAGTTTCCACATCGCTCCGCTTCGCTTTCGTTTTCCACGGTTACATTTCAGCGGCTCTGAGTCGCGTTTCAAGGCGGTAGGAGTTATTTCTCCTCTTTTCTGCGGAATTAAACCGTGTTTTTTTTTTTTTGTCCGGCTACGGTTTGTTGCGCTGTTGCGGGCGGGAAGTGAGGGGCGATGTTTATTATGCCGATTGTTGCTGAGCTATTTATAGAGCAGGAGCGAGCCGTGGGCTTTAGCGTGAAACACAGAGTGGAAACATGAAAACACTTCTCCGGAGCCTTTCTGGCCGGGCTGCTGGCGTGGAAAAGGTGTAAAGCTGAGGTCCAGGCCCGGGTATTTGTGTGTGAATGGTTCGGGATGGGCGGTGGTAATGCTCTGCATGCGTCAATCTTTTTTGTTTTTTGTGAATGGGGGCGTACGGACTGTTAAAGCTGTTGAAGCAACATCTGAGTTGTAGATTATGGTGGGTTTAAAGCGCTGCGTTGCTCGTGTTTCTGGAGATTTTGCACAGAGGAAGTGGACTGTTTGTCCTTTTATGTCAGAGTTGTGTTTTGTACTGGAGACAGGCTGAGTGTGAGCCCCCTGTTTTTAGGGATGGGGTTACAGAAAGCTGTGTCATCTACTATCCCATCGGCCCACCGATGCATTTTCTTACCAAATGTTGATGTTTAAAGCTGCACCTGAATGATATATAACACACATAAATTAATAGTCTAAATTTAATAGATTTTAAAGAGGAGATAATTCTTCTTTTTCTCCTGTTTGATTAAGCAGTTTAGTTCTGATGTACTTTGGTTCTGGCTTTTGCTCTTTGACGTCATTCATACCGTCATACATATCGTCATTTCGGAATCAATTTATCGATTTTATCGCGAAAAATGTTGTAAGTGGGTTTACTTGGTAACCTACAGAAGTTACTATAAAAATATTATAAACTAGTAATAGAGACTGAAAATGCTGAATTCATTCAGCACTTGGTTGTTTCACACCATTCGTCGATTTCATCCAACTCTTAAACATTTGGTACACAATTCCAACATAAGTCTTAACATTTTCTCTCTGCAACATGCAAGAAAAACTACTAAAATTGAATCTTTATTTTGGCTTCAGATTATCGGTATTGCTTAGCTTTGTCAGTCCGTGTAAGTGCGTATATGTGGCTACAAAAGAACATGCTTTATTTCAAATTTTTATGAATATTATTCTCATAATTGACATCACAGTTGCAGGTGTGTAATACATAATGTAGGATGAAATGAAAGACCTGCAGCTGCAAAATTCTGTGCTTAGATGTACAAAATAGTTTGTTTAGAAATGAGGGTACGACGTATTGAAAAAATGTTCATTGTGGTGCTGCTGTTTTTTTTCTCCTTTGTTACTTTATAGTAAAGCTACATCCATGTAGCTTCACGTGCAAAAGAGTTGCATTTGAAACGGTGTGATCTACTTACAGTCTTACTACTTGCACAGGATTTCATGACCAATTATTTCCATATTTAAAAATAATATTTAAGTACAAGGGGAAAAATAGTTGATATGCACGGATTTGGACCAATATCAGATATTAATATTGCTGTTATGTCCGATAAACCAACCATTGTCTCACTTATAGTCGTTGTTGTTTGAAGTTTTATTCGTGACTCATGTTTTTCAGGCAGAATTCCAGCTTCTCCGTCACATTTAGGTGATTTTCCACCTCCGCGTTGCTCTCTGTGAGTGCTTTTCCGTCATTGCCACACTTTGGGCTGCGGGGCATGTCTCCCCAGTTCTGTCACCCTGCATCAAGCCAACTCGTCTTGGGGGACAATGGTCTCGGACGTTGGCGTTAATGCCCCTCCCTGGACGGATCAGAAACCCGGGGAGAATGGTGTTGTGCCTCGCTTCCCCCTAAAGCCCCGGCGACACACATTGAGGATCCTAGACCCTCCCCTTCCCATCACAAAGTGTGCGTGCCACTGTGCAATGACCGACTTTTTTTTTTTTTTTTAGGAGGGGCAGGGGGACAATTTGTCCTGCGGCTGTACTGTCTGGCCCCTCTCGTCTTGAGCCCAACCCCCAGCCTTTAATGCGCACACACACACACACACACACACACACACACACACACGTGCATCCGTCCCGCTTCGAAACGCCTCAGAGACCCTCTGCCAGGGAGTAAACATCCACGCCAACCCCCTCCCCACTCCCACCTCCACACCAACCTCCCCCGGGGCAGTTCTTCTACCCCTTCTATCTGTGGTGCTTCAGGGTTAACCACTGATTACTTCTGACACTTAAGCTTTGGGCTCAAGGCATTCAGGTTAACGCCCCCCCGCACCTCCCTCGTTACCTCCCAAAGAACATTAAAGTGCAAGTATTTATTATCAACAGCAACAAAGCAAACCTTTTCCAAAATAAAAAGTCACATTTTGTGGATTATAGTTGCAATTTGGGTCATTTTGTACCCCAACAAAAATCTGGTGAACACCTAAAAAAACTTCTTTGAACATATTTATAAGGAAGTTTGATTTCAACAACTGATACTTACAAATACATCATTATGGTGCCGTATGAGGCATTCCTAAAAGTTCTTCACTTTTTATAAAGTATGAAATGTTGTGGTCAGAAGGAACTTTGTTCTTCTTCTTCCTACCTTGAATAAAACAGCATGAATCTCCCGTTCCTTGGCAACCTTTTTCCTCACTTGGTCACCGTTGCTGCTCCCAACTTCAGTGGGAACCCACTGCAACCCACATCAGTGGACAGAAGGTGCAGCATAAAACTGTATGCCTTTAAAATTGAAGCATACAGTCCCATCAACTGGACAGTGGATAGATTTAAAAATGACCAAAAGACATGTCTACATAGTTCTTCAAGAGAAACAAACAAACTCAGTGTTACGTGGGTAAAAAGTACAAATTGGCAAAAGGGGCAAACTCTTTACGAAAAGAACCTGACGGAAAACGGAGAACGCTTGACGCCGTTTCCTCTTGTTTTACAGTAAGAAAGTTCCGACTGTTTTTAAAAGAAGCAGTAACGACGCTGTCCTTTCTGTCCCGTCTCCTAGGTTGATACTGATGCTACGCAGCGCGCTGCCTCTTTAAGTGCAGTAGCCACATCATTAGGCTAATGGAGATTGGCTGCTGCTGCTGCTGGACGCCTGCTTCCAGTTTCCTGTTCGACCGTCCGGAGCGTTGGATCAGCGCAAGCTCGCATTTAAGCGGACACTCCCAGACGCCCTTAGTTTTGGCAGGATAACTGTCTCCCTGTGAATAATACTTGCATTACACACACACACACACACACACACACACACACACACACCCATTCACATCTGTTCTGCAGCACATCAACAAACACACACGTATAAACACAACGTGCCGGCTGCTCGACTCGCTGAACTGTGTGGCCACCAACCTGACAGAGATGACATCAAACAGCCACCAAGGTAAGACTTTTCAGTTTTATTTAATTTTTTTGCAACATTTTTTTTTATTTTTTATTGTTAGCCATCTTGTTTTTAACATATAATGTAAAATAGAAACAAAAAAAAAAACCATTTCTACTCAAATCTAAATATACTTTTTATTAGATTAAGTATGCATGAACGGAAATATTTGCCCATTCTTCCTCCAAAAACATCTCAAGCTCAACCAGACTGGACGGAGAGCATCTATGAACACAATTATTTAAAGTCTTTCTGTAGATTCTCACTTAGATCTAGGCCTGGGCTTCGACTAGGCCATTGTAGTACACGGTTACTTGTCGATGTAAACCCATGTTGCATCATGTTCGTGTCTTTTTGGTTGCTTTGGCGACCTTTCTTCTAGTCTCTGGTTGAGGCTGTCTCACTGAGACATTTTACAGGAGTTGCTCAATTTTCCTTTTTCAAACCAAGCATTTGGAGGAAATCAAAATAAGTCCATGTGTTTTTATCTTCAACGACGGCCGGTTCGGTTGTGCCTCTTCGTCTTTCGTTTTTGTAGAGACCACTTTGTTTTGGCGTCTTCCACGTTTGCGTACGTTCCCATGCCAACTGCATAGCGACGTCCTGAATAATTAGAAAACTGATAACTCTTATTATGTTTTCTTTTTCCAAAGTCTTTTTGGTAAATTTGATATGGATTCTGAATCATAGTTTCTTGATTCTTATGTGAAATTATACATTTTTTTATATTCCTAATGTCCAGTGTTCCCTTCAGTAACCAGTCCAAGTTTTCTGCCTCAAATTCATCTACGCTTATCTTCCCATCAGTTCTGATCACATTTTCTGTTCCCCACAGCATGACACTGCCACCACCACGTTTCACTCTTAAGGTGGGTAGGAATACTTTTGCAGGGGACTGCAGATATTAAAACAGAGTTAATAAAAATCCACCTGAGAAGCGAGAGGCTAACATTCGATGGGGGTCCTCTGAGCCCCCTGATGAAATGTTAGCCATCACACGTGGAGTAACGGGCGTTTGGCTCCCCGCTGCGGCTGCCACGTCGCTGAACGCCGCATTTTGATTGCGGGCAGAGACGGATCGCCGCTCACTAAAACGCAATAAAACATTTTAATCCGGTATTATGGCGGCTATTAGGCTCAATCCAATATGAATGAGCTCCGGAGTGCGATAGAAGGTCCACAGCATCATCTCATTAGGCGAGGCTCTTCTTTTACTCCTCGTCAGGCTAATGAAGCTCACGTTCAGCAGCTTTGCCTCGCGTCCTCGTAAGCTGATAAACGATTCTGTGACCCGCTGGCAGACGGAGAGGCTTTCTCTGGGCGCCCCGGTCGCCGCGGTACCTGACGGTGTCCAGCGTGTTGGCTTTGCACACCTGGGAGAGTGTGCAGTATAAATAGCACAGCTGAGGCAACCATCAGGCGTCACTGGAAGGATGCGAGCGCCCTAGGCGTTCCGACGTCTCCTGAATGCACCGCGGATGCAGGAACCCGCCTCAGCGATTTCACCTGCGACCAACTAATGTATTCTTAAGGCAAAATCCACAAACGCAAACAACCTGAGATGATGAAATACGTGACGCTGTATTGCAAATTACGATCACATTTTCAAATAATAGTCAATATTTTCAGGCGTTTGTTGCTAATACATGTTACAGTTTACAGCTGACAATAAGTAAATGTGCATTCGGCAGCAGAGAAAGTCTCAGGATGCTGATGTTTAAAATTCCTGTGACACGTCTCAGAAACGCTGCGCTGGTCCGAGGTTACAGTAGTGTTGCATCAGTTCCTCTCATTGTGGCTCTGTTTAAGTGTGCAGGATCCGACTGGGACCAGTTCAGTTCGCTTGAAGAGTGAGATGTTTTCCCAGTAGACTGGCCAGTTTTCCCAGTTAGGTTTAATATGTGCAGGATGTGGCAGATTGGAGCCCGATTTCTCGATCAGGACAGGTAACCTGGATCATCACAGGTGTACTAAACTGTTTGGTTTTTACATATATTTATGTGCTCTGATAGCAAAATCTGAGTTATTTTTTAAATGCTGCTTGGGCTGCACCTAACAATTATTCTAATAATAAATTATTCTGACAATTAATTAATTAATCGGATAAAAAAATTCTGCAGATCTTTCATTTAACCACTTAACCATCTTTCCAATTAATATAATTAATAATAATAATAATAATAAAAACTAATCATTACTTTGCTAAGCCACTTGAGGAATTCTGGGTAGGACATATTTGCAAACAAATATTTTTTTTCATCTTCAGTGCAAAATGTGTCCTTTTTTTACATAGTGTAGGTTTAATTACAGCTCTGACTATGTTGTTCTTCCAGCAAATGTTCTTTTTATGAATCTCTACACTCCAGCTCGCGATTAACCAATTACTAATTTAGTTGATGATTATTTAAATAATTGATTAATCGTGATTAATCCGATGAATCGTTTCAGATGGCGTCATTTAAAATGTTTTAAAAATCACAGAATGAAACACTTTATCACGAGTTTTCCTTTACATGGTTTCTATAAAGTTTACATTGAATCACCTGAATTTTTGACTGTTCATTTGTTCCTGAATTTCTTCAGATTGGAGCAGGATGTGTTCCTGTTCACATGCAGTCAGACAAGTTCTATTAGTCTGGCAGTAATTAATCTTCCTTAAAAATATGCTGCATGAATAATTTCCAAAGGAGGAAGATGTTTTTTTAATCTTAATTAACTTATTCTACATAGATTCTCTCAGTTTTACCCTAATCTGTGTTTTCATTTCTGACTAAAGTCACACTTGGGAAGACCTTTAAAGCACAAAAGTGAAGTCAAAATCACTAGTTTACAGGCGTCACGTTCCTACATCTCTAATAATACAGGTAACATTAAACCCCTAGGCTTTGCCAAGTGACGAAAAACTGTAAAAAAAAAAAAAAAACGGCGTTTTAAAATAAACCGCCTCAGTTGTGTTCCCTTGCAGCTCTCGCCTTTTTGTCCAAAAATGCTCTGAAATAACACGTCCCCTTTATGCGATGTCTGGAAAAAAAAAAGAAAAAAGAACACAAATAGTGAAATTGAATCGGCGTCCTGCCGTGAAGTCAGGGTCAGGAAGTTTCGCTCTCTGCTTGGCCTTGGAGCCGCGGCGGCCGACAGAAAAGCCAAACCGACTGCGCTCGCTGTCAAAACACAACATTTAGCTCCTTTTCTAATTTCCCACGCTGCCCCCTCCGCGATGCCTTATCTCTGCAGTTCTGCTTCCTAGCATCCGGGATCCACCTGCCAACCCTTTGCTCACTCACCTCTAAAACAAGAACGATTCTTACATCGGCGGTCCGGGGAAATGGGTGGTGGGGGGGATTCATATTCCTCTCAGCCACGTTCCAAAAGCCTCCGGAGGAGACGATCCGGGTCCTCGGGGAGCTGCCAAGGCGCGGGCGTCGATTTGAGGTGTTGCTTGTCTCGTTTTGAGTGACAGCTCAGAGATGCACTTGTTGGATGTTGGTGCACGCACCGGGAGACGGAAGGAGGCAGCTAGGAGACATCCAAAGACAGAAATGTGCAACAGTGTGACCTTCAGGCGCTTGTCAGGCGTCTTCCATATCTTACTTTTTCGCCGGTGTGGATGTTGTGAGACAGTGGGGAGCGCAGGGTAAGCAGTCTGCTGCGTTTAGAGAGGAGCACGTCAGTTCTGTGGTTACGTTCATCCACAGAAACGGGGGGATTCAAGGGAGGAGTCTGGAAAAACCTGGACTCTGATTTCAGGATTTTCCAGGTCTGGAGAAGGATGGGGGAAAGAGTGGGAACATTATGTGTACTCCTGTCTTTCCTTCCTTGTGTCACAAAACTCTAGAAAGTTGAGTCTGGAAAAGTCTGGAATTTCTACATACAAAATCTGTGGGAACACTGACAACTCGTCCTAAATCCCTTTGAATTTGCGTGCGTGCTTGTGTGTGTGTGTGTGTGTGTGTGTGTGTGTTGATCCCTCCCCTCCTTTAGCTGCATTTCTGCTGGATGTTTCTGAGCGTGCCTGCCTGCTTATGTGCCGTTTCTGTAATCTGTAAATGAGCTTACTGCAGTGCCCTTTTTTTTCTTTTTTTTTATCCAGGACTTACTCATTTTCTTTATTACAAAAGCGTTGGGATATTTAGATAAAATATCATTTACCATAAATCTTTTTCCCAGAAAAGGGAAATGCAAAGCGCTTTGTCGCGCTGCCACTTCTGGGAACAAAGGGGGTCAGGCCGATAAGACCTTTTAGTTGGCCTACAGTGTTTACCCAGCACTGATTTCTCCGTATACAGAAAGATTTTGTTTGTATTAGCCTAAAACATTTGTTTTACATGCTAAGCATACATCGGTGTTTGGGTAAATGTTATGCTGAAGATGAATCGCAGTAGCTAACGGCTATATTTGGAGCACAAACCTGCCTGTCACAGGTTTGTGCTCCAAATATAGCCGTTAGCAGAACAAAAATGCCCCCCTAAAAATGCTTGTGCATTTATTTTGATGATAGCAGTAACCAGATGTTAGCAACTACATTGCCTGTATGTGTTGGGTCATTTGAGCTTCAACTTCTGAGAGACTTTTGCTTCAATATTTTTATTCAGATCTTTCACCCTAGCAAAGACTAAAACTTGCTAACTAGCTTTACCCTGCTTTGCCCTTGCTACATAGCTAGCTCTTTCACCCTAGCAAAGGGTAACACACACTAGGTAGCGAGCTTTGCCCTGCTTCAACCTTGCTAATTTCTTTTAGCTTGCAAGGGCAAAACTTGCAAGCTAGCTAGCTTTACCCTTACTAGCTAAGTGGAAATTCATCTGTACTTGGCTGGACAATGTTTGGTTTAACTCACTCTGTTGCCAACCTGTACAATTTATTTATTTACAATTTTTTTGTATATTTTTGTCATTAAACAGGCTTACATTTCATAATGGTTTGAAAAAGTGTAGTACAACATAATGCTGCCACTTATAGAGATGACGTTCGCAGGCTTCCACAGTCATCGTGTTTTAGCGTCATCAGACCGCAGGACATCTCCAGAGAGAAAAGCCTTTGTCCCTGAGTTCATTAGTAATATGGAATCTGGTGTTTGACGTTTCTTTTGGAGTCGTGGCTTCTTCTTCACTGAGCGGCCTTCCATGACTTCGCAAGTCTCATTTCACTGTGGATAATGACCGTCTCCTCGCAGCTGACTCAATACTGCTGAGTGAGGTCAAACTGGACTTGTTCTTCAAACAGGAGCATACACTTACAGGTGAAAAAATGAGTGTGTGTGAGTTGTTTTGTTAATGATTGACTGGGTTGTGACTCAGTTACACTTTTAACTGTTTCTTTCGCTGTTCATTGTCCTTTACTAAGAATCGACTGAACTCTAGTTACATCTGTAGGTGTTCCCTGTCTTTCCCAGACTTATCAGTTCCTGTTGGCAGTCGTCGTTTTTTGGCCCTGTCTGCACAAGGAAGGAGCCTTTGCAATATTTGTTTGCTACACATCCAGAACAAACCACAAATAGGGCCGAGGTAGATGTAAATTTCTGCAGTGCAGACGAAACAGAGATTCTGCCAGGTGGGGTGTTAGCAAAAAATAAATAAAAAAAAAACATGGAAGAAAAAACAGCTCCGCCACACGTTTTGATTGTGAAAACGATGCATGCAAAAAACGAGCTAACATGAAAATCAGGATTCAAAGAGAGGTGTCGGAGCAGCTCCACTAAAGAGGGAAGGTGATGCCATTAGCTGCCAGTGATTTGCTTTAGTCAGAAGCGAGCTGGCTTTCCAGGAAAAGGCTGCATGGTGTACCGCTGGAGTACAAGCCGGGCCCGCGAATGAGTCACACACTCAGCGTGAGGCCTGTGAGTAGCTGCTAAGTAGCTCCCATGGACCGTATTTGTGAATGGAAGGGTTGAACTTTAAATCTTTGCATGTGGGGGAGGGAGGAGACGGGGTGTGAAGGAAAGAAAATTAACGATTTATGCATTCCTCGAACGTTATCAAGCTGCAGCGGGGCATAAACCGCGTTCAGATTAGATTTTTTTTTTTTTTTTTTACTGCTTTATTGTGCCCAGGCCTGCGTGGGCGTGAGTGCCGTTTTACGGCTCTGAACTGGCGAACTTGACACAGTGCTCCTTTCCTCGAAGGCTCAGCTTGTATCTAGGTTACAAGTACCAGTTTCTAGGTTTATATAGCAACAACACAAATCAGCCAGGGATATACAATCATCTAAAATAAACATTAACAAGGAGCACCGGATGATTTAGTGCCAACCAAGATTAAATTGTTCTCTCTTGGGTTTAGACATTTTAAGCAACTGCATATTTATGGCTTAGAGAAGCTGCTTGCATTACAGCACAAGCAATACCTCCAGACTCCGGTTTGCAGGATTCTTTACGGCTTTGATGCACCTCTCTCGTTTTAGCTCCACCAAACCAGCTTTGCTAAAACAATGTTTTCATTTGCAATGCAACAGTTGGGGTTAAAGTCTCACAAATTGTCAGCATAGTAGTTTGAATGTGGAGTAGTGTGCAAGGATTAAAGCAATTAGTTACATTTACTAAATTACTTGTAATCGGCTGTTTTACATTAAATCCCAATTAAAAGATGGCAGACATGAGAGCTTTGTCTTCGAATCTCAAGCTGTCAGTAAACTGTGTAGGATTATTTTCCCTCTATAAGGGCAATAAAATAATCGCCCCCTCATACCCCCTCTCTCTGTTTTTATGACCCGCTGTTTTGAAACCAATGTTGGCAACTCTCTCCACCTCACCGCACTCATTGGTAAAATAAATAGTCTGCTGCAGATCAGTAAACAGGCCTAATTAAGTACTTGGCCTGAAGAAAGTTTGATTTACAGCAACATTTTTGGTCGTCTTAATGCATAAAATTTGCACTTAAACTGTAAGATTTACACTTGAAGCCTCTGTTTTATATGTGTGCTTGCTCCATATGAGTAAAGAAATACAGGTTTGTTTTCTTATTATTATTTCTCACATGCTCAGATTTCACTGAAGCGCCGGCTGACAGGCGGGAGGCAGGGAGGCGGCATAATTAATAAACTTTCATTTAATTTGAACCCAAGCAAACACGCCTGGAGGCAGGCTGTTAAAAATAACAGGAATCCAGGCCTGACAACACGGAGGCCGAAACCTGCTGCGGCAAGACCGGGGCCGACCTGCAGCACATGCGTCTGACCGAGAACAAAGTCGGGGAGTGTTTCTGCCACTTATGCCGAGAATAGAAATCACAAAAGGTGGGAGAGGTGCAGCAATTGGACTGCAGAGTTCGTCTCGTTTGGCTAATTGCGATAAGATAAATAAGCAGCTTCCTGGTGCGTGTGCAACTGTTCGCCAGCTCTTACCCAGGTGGTCAGCGGGGAGTTTTCTGAGAAACGCTGCTGACGTAAACCGCACCCGGTGACACTAACGCGCTCAGACCCTGGAGTGGGGGTTTTCCCTCCCGGTGGGGAAGCGCCGCAGTTCACCTTCTGGGTCTCTCTTAAACACTTCTTAAAGAAAGAAAGACAAGACGTGTCTTAATAATTTCCAGGTAATTGCTGTCGTGACCGAATGTTAATCTTTGTAGGTTTATCAGGGCACGCGCCAATAAAACTCCCAAACCGAAACGCTGCAATCTGGCAATCTTGGATGATGGCGTCTCTCTGCGGAGCGGGGAGACAGAAAGATTTATTAGCTTTCATTTTTATTTGAAAAGTATTAGATTGTCGGTTTTGGCAGCCAGCTGCTTCGCCCGCTAATCTCTCCAGAATAATTTGATGCCACATTTTTCTCTCTCTCTTTTTCTCCCCCTTTCTATCCGTCTTCTGTACTGTCTTTGACAAACATCGCAATACAGTATACACACAGACCTCCAGATGGCTATACATCTATATTATGGATTTGCTTTTTATTACACCTGCCAGATACTATTAGGCAGCGGCGTGGAGATTTAGAGAGCGGTCGGAGGCCGGAGGATGAAAGCTGTTCAGCAACCACAGCGCCTCGCACAAGTATTCATGTCACAGCTTTTCACACTACTAACACAAACATCCGTGTGTTTTTATAGGATTTTACGTGACACAGAGTAGTGCGTCGCTATGAAATAAAACCCCCTTTACAATGATACGCTAAAATAAAATGATACAACGTCTCGCAAAGCTCCAACCCCTCCGCCCAAAATCAAGCCAGGTCATCCCACCCGGACCTGGGTATCACAAATGACCTGGGTATGACCCTATCCCAAAAAATGTTCTGTAAAATTGAGGAAACGTTTTGGGGAATGGAAAGCTGGAGGGAATTTTTCTATGTTTTGTTGTCTCCTTTAAAAGCAACGGTTCTCTCATCCCCCCCCCCCCACTTTGGCACCTTTCACTGATCCTCACCTCCCAATCCCTCCTGGCTCTCCATCCCCTCCTGCAGCTGCGTGCGATCACACATCAGGCCGGCGGAGTCCGGGGCCGAAGGGGTTAAAAGCTTTCACTGCAATAAAAAGGGCCCGGCTTATCCCTGAGTCTATTTTTAGCAGCGCACACACCAGATTTGAGCACGTGTGCATGTGGTGCACAAACAATCATTATTTTTGGTCCTCTTTCCTCCCCCCCCCCCCCCCCCCGTCGTGTTGATACTCCCCTTCATGATCGAGCGGCTTGCTGCTGAAAGCGAAGGACGAGGGCATGCATGACACAAACTCTGGCCTGTTTTTTTTATTTTTTATTTTATTTTGTGTCGGTTTGTGGCGGCCGCCGTGGTAGGTGCACACGCCTCGCGGTGGGTAATTTCAACTCTCACCGTCACGTTTCTCAGCTCGTTCACTTGTGGAGACATGTTGTTTCTGTCTCTGGAAGCCAAAAAAAAAAATGGTTGCAAAATACTCTGCGGCGTGTTCCCACAATGCCGCACCCTCTCTCTCTCTCTCTCTTTCTTCCAGAGAGAGGAGTTTCCAGCCAGCCAGACAGTTCGTCCGCGCCGTCCTCCCATGTCCCACCGACTTGGCTGAACACGATCAGCCGCACATCAGAGGACAAACCCAGGGGGTCCTCTTGTCTACCTGCGTGCACAAGCCCCACTTTGTCCTTGTGCAAGCGATGCGCGGCCTCACCCCGAGCCCCCCGCCTCCCAAAAACAAACACCTAATCATGGCATTTCAACCCCAAATCATTAGAAAAGCCTTGTTTTTAATTGGTGTCGGGACAAAGACAGCAGAGACTGAACATGAGCTAATGAAAGCAGCGGGACGCGTCCTTTGTCCCCGTGTCTTTTGTCTCGGCCCAGCCGAGAAACGGGATACACTGTGTTCTGCCAGCGATCTGTCGGCGGCAATTATGGTTTACACCGCTTGCCCGGAGCTCCGTCCCCGTGCCTTTTGACATGGTGCTGCATGCAGCGGTGTACGCAAAGTATGACCGTCTGGCCCCGTCCAGGAGATGCTGAAGTTACGCAAGCAGATTAAAGATGATCTTTAGTAGAAAACGGGAAGAGGGGGCGGAGTGAAAGTTGAGACAGATATTAAATGTTGCACCTGTTACTCTGAGTGGATAGTAGGTGCAGGGCCACCAGGAGCAACCGCGATAGCGTAGGCGTTTGTTGTTGTAAGGCAATAGGGCCAGCTAGCGAGGTTTTTTTTTTTTTGCACTTGCATCACAGGTCTCCTAGCAACCGTTTGTGGTATTATCTTGGATGCTCATTAGAAAATCAACTGAGCAAATATGAGCTATTTAATGCGAACTGCTCTGCAGACAAAAACGAGATGATGAGTTTAAGAAAAGCTGTTGCTTTAAAAAACCCGTTTTTTTATAATAAATAAAAGTCCGTTTTTTATTTGCCAAATGTGGGGATAAAGATGCTTCCCAGAGAAATACACACTCAAGGACGTAAGACATTTTTCGGAATAAGACTAGAAAAAGCTGGCTGAGCTTAAATGTTTTTTATTAGCTTCCAATCATTTGATTAAAAGAATTAAACAAAAGAAAAGTTTGTACAGTGGTAAAGTTGGCTTTCTAGCGACTTTATCGGCTCTGCAAAATACAAACAGCTGTGTAAAAACAGCCAAAAATCCAGAGCGACACAGTAAGGCAACCAGTCCCACCCTTGCATTTTGAGATTAAAGTAAAAATCTGAAGGAATACCTTACATCATTTAAAATGTCCATTTTAAAGACTTTTAAAGAAAACTTAAAGTGTTCTGTTTAAAATCTGATTTCCTTGAATGTTTTTTTAAGTATATCAAACTTATTGACAAAGATTATTAGCTACAACATCCTTTCCTTCAGTAGAAGGTCTGCTCATAATTGCAGACATCAGATGGGAAATCTGCCAATTGGATGCGTGTTGGTCGCCGTTCTCCTTATTTGCTGGCATTTATGAGAACAATTAGCAAAAATCCCAAACCAAATATATTAATTGAATTCACATAAGACACTAAGCCAGTAGTTGTGATTATGGAATATCTTAAAAGGGGAAATATGAGTCATTTTCATGCCAGTTTTAGGGATTGTTTAGAATAATTGGCACGGTTACTGATTAGCTGGGACAGATCAAACTGGAATTCTCCATGGTTTCTGTGCCAATAAGGAAAATACATCCATTTATTTCAATATCTGCAAGCTCACAGTTGATCTTTTAAAGGCCCGATGTTGGAGGAAGTGGGGTCTGCCTGCGTTGTTTTATCTCGGCCGCTTGGTTAGAAGTAAAGTATTCAAATCTTGCATGAAACCCTCAAGATGAAATTGTTTGGGTGCATTTTGGAGACTTGAGGGCAAATGTTTGGCTTCCAATGAGCACATTTTTAAAAAATGACATCAGAGATATAAAATGAAGGAGAACTGCAGGTTTTTTTTGTTTTTTCACCTAATCCAGCTTGAGCTCGTAAATTTCCAGCTTTTTAAATGAAAGCGCCGCACTCTTCACCAGCTTAAATTATGAATGCACTTATAAATTTCACCCCCCTCCCCCTATTGAAATGTCACAGCCATATTAGATTCATAAATCTGAGCCGTACGCTTCCATCTCTACTCGTTTCGCTTGGACTTCTCCTCTGCAAAGGACGTGCAGCAGATGCCTGCACTGTAATTACCGACTTCCAGTAACATTTTGTTTTTCTTTTTTGACTTTATATCAAACGCAGAGAGACGCAGAGAAACGGCAAATTGCATTTTTTTTCTTTTTTGTTGTTTTTGTTTGTTTTTATTCCTCCCCAATATGAAACCAGGGTCAGACCGCTGCTTCCTTCCGAACGCAAACCGGCTGAGGCTCACACCGGGGTCACCCATTCTCCTTTGTTGGTCGCCGTGACGTCAGAGCCGTGCCCTCGGGAAGCGACTTTCCCCCCACGGAGGAAAAGCGCTCTTCAAGGAGAGGCGTGTTTGATTAATCGTATTGTTCCTGTCTGGCTCACCTTGCCTCGCCGGAGTCACCCTGGACGAAGCAGCAGCCAGAGCGGAAGTGCGCTGAATGTAATGAGGCTGGAGCATCCTTCCTTCCTCCCTTTCTCCGTCCCCCCGCGTAACAAAGGCCTCTTTCAACAAGGCCGAGCAGAGACGAGACGCAGAGACGGGTCAAGTCCCCCCCGCGACCCCCTGCTGTTCTCCCTGCTCATCATAAGAAAGCATGTTTTTGACTGAGTGTGTGAGGGGGGGGGGAGTAGCTGCATTAGCTTGGGATGACTGACTCTCCGCCCGAGGGTAACAGAGGCTATTTTTAGCTTCCCGTCTTCCCGATGCTTCCCCACTGGGAGCCAGAAGATAGGAGGAACGAGAGAAGGAGTGGGAGAAAGATAAGGGAGGAGGAGGGGCGCAGCCGGGGAACTGGGCTGCATTCAAGATTGATGGGGGCTTGTTGTCGTAGGTTACGTCTTCTCTCGCTTCGTTTTCAGTCTGAAAACTGTTGGCACCCCGTAGAGTTCCTCCACGTTTTGCTTCCTACGGCTGCGAACGCCCGACGGACTCCTCTGGGGTTTTGTACGGCGAGCAGACCAACACGAAGTAGTGCAAAATGGAGCGACACAGTTTAAAAAAAACATTTTCTGCGTTCACAGCTCTTTATTCCAGTACTCCTCAATAAAAAGCAATCCAGCTTTGTTTCAGGTTTGTTAGAGGCGAGGAGCACGACTCGTCGTCATGGACGCACTAAATCTGGCCTTTGGGGAGAGAGCGGCGAGGAGGCTAACCTCAAACCACGGCGGTGGCAGGGTCATGCTGTGGGAGAGGATTTCTTTAATAGGGGACAGAAAAACTGTTAAAACTTGATAATCAGATGGATGGAGCTAAATTAACTGACTGCACTAGCAGGTCTTGATGCCTAATTCCAAGCGTTGACTGCAGCTACAGGAGTCTGCTTGGACTGGTGGTGTGACTAGATTTTCAGCTTTCGCTTTCAAGTACAAAGTCAAGCAAAATGCGACACGACGTTCATACTGCATCCACGCTAAGCATAAGACGCCACAACGGATCGGTCTATTGGTTTAGATGAAAGCATATCCGCATGCTTACACGCCCCAGTCAAAGTTCAGACGTGAATCTAATGTTCTCACACGCTTTCCGTCCAATCAGAGCTGTTTTGCAAAGAAGGATGGGCAAAAACATCAATTTGTAGATGAGAAAACTTTTGTGAGATGAATAGAAATTGCAAAAAAACACAAAATTACTTTCATCAGAAAACAATACATCTTCCTGGAAAGACACCTGTGAGCTCTTCTTGGTTTGTTTTGAGTGGACCGAGATATTTGCAGTAGAAGCTAGACTAAAAATACTTTTAAGATTTTTCTGTCCAATCAAACCCATTGAAGCTGCAACATTATATTGAAACGGGTGCAAACAGCTCTTATCTGCGACCGCGCGGTTTGCACCGAAAGCCAATCCGCTTCCTCCGGCCGACCACATGCAAACGCAGCCGTCCTCTGCTTTGAGCAAGTCGTGCAAAAAAAGCAGACTTGCTCCAAAGCCACAGGTGTCATCGCATGCAGATGCACCTCATTTCCTTTGCAAAAAAAAAAAAAAAAAAAAAATTTTAAAAAACACAGCCGCCCAGATTGGGACCGACGGGTTCACCTGTGCATTCTGGACGCAGCACATCTGCAGGATTCGGGTGGGGGGGTGTGTGGGTGTGGGGTTGCTTCAACTAGGCCAGAAAACGCTCGAGCGCGGCGCTGCACAATCCGCAGCGAAAACGCATCCTGCAGCTCCGCAGCTAATTAAGCCCGTGTGTGCGCGGCTATTCCAGAGAGAGTTCCAGAAATAGACGGAGAGGCTGGCCGCCTGTTTTCCGCTCTTTTAATCCTCCAGAGGGGGTTTCACATGTTTTTTTTTTTTATATTTACCTCCAATCCAAAAGGAGTAGCTGCACGTTTGCGCCCATCAGACGTCTGTGATCGGAATATATATGAAACAGGTGCTTGTGGTTACTAAAAATATTCATCTTCATTGTGATTTTTTATTGTGCTCCATCCTCCCCACCACCCTTCCCTCTGTCTCCACCCGTCCTCTTGCCTCCTCCTCCCCTCTATCCCTGATGCATCCTCCTCCTCCTCATCCTCATCCTCCGTGTTGCTCTGCTTTTTATAGCCATGTCTTCCCAGGGCTCAGCAGCTACAAAAGCCTTTTCATGTTGCCACTATAATTACAGCCTACACACACGGACATGCGTGCACGCATTCACACACACACATGCACACGCACCTCTTTTGTGTCTGTATGTGTGTGTGGCACTGTGCGTGCTCTTCATGTGCTGTTATACACAAAAGGGTGAGCTATTTTTACCTCCACCCTCCCCTCCCCTCCGCGCTCCTCTCCATCCCTCTCTCCTCCGCCGCCGCCGCCGTTAGCCACATTTTGCTATGCCGAGCACAGGCGCTATCAAACACACACCAAACCGACACGCGAGCTGCTGATGAGCGCGCTCAGCATCCCTCAGAATCGAAGCTTATCTGAGCGCTCTGCTCCGGTCCAAAGCATCCCCCCTTCCTCCTCCGCCCTCCTCTTCCTCCTTCTTCCTCGCCGCTCATGGAACAGGCAGCAGCAGCGTCGGCGCCGCGGCACGTGCTCCCAGCCATTCAGATGACCTGAAGCCCCCCCACACCCCACTTACTCTGTTTTTTTTTTTTTTTTTTTTTTTTTAAAAGCAGTTGCGTCGTCGCCGGCAACCAGACCCCCTCGTCTCGATGCTGCGGACCATATTTGAAGCAGAATGTTCTCTTTCTCCCACAGAGGGAATCCTGGGGAAGGAGCAGTCGCTCGAGGTCCTCAAGACGTCGGCGCTCAACCACATCCCAACAGGTTGGACCATCCCTAATTCCTCTCTCCATGTGTGTGTGTGTGTGTGTGTGTTTGGATGTGATTCCACTGTTAATGTGCAAAAAAAAAAAAAAACATCTCCCGTTTTCCGACGCTGTAACTCCTCCAGCAGACTCCTCGTGTGTTTTATTTATGCAGTCGGTTATCTCCCAATGCCATTTTGCTGAATGAAAATCCGGAGCGGCGAAAACTGCCAGCGTACGCAGCAAAACAAGCTATTGTGCAGGTCGCTGGCGTGTTTGCTGCAAGTTCCTGACTTAGTTTGGGTCTCAAAACAAACGGAGGCGACTTTTTTCTTGCAGCCGCTGTTTGTTTTTAGTGTCAAATAATAAAAGGGGCCTCTGTTGGTGAATTCCCAAGTATTCTTGAGACGAAGTAGATGTGTTTTGTTGAGAAATGAGCAGGAGAAACCGGCATGAGGAAGATGAAGCTGCTGGGCACATTTCTGTTCTTTTTTCTTCAGCCAGAGGAGAGTCCGATTCATAAATCCGGGCTCTCGGATCGTTCGGCAGACCGGCTTGTTTTCTACACGCCTCTGGCTAAGGCGATGAAATATTGAAATCCACCAGAGCGACTTCATCAGATATTCTGGAAAGCTGTTGTCTTGGATACGGAGCTGCCGAGGTTTCCGTGTTGTGACCCGGGAGCGATTTTTATTTATGTTTTTAGATCTCACACAGGTGGGAAAATGTAGGAAGGAGAGTTTTCCTGGTTTGGGAAGGAATAGAGAAGAGAAGAAGGAAAAATGTTCCATCTATCCATCCATCCACTTTTACACGTCACAAGTTAAAACTGAAACGTTGCACTTATAATATGGCCGAAAAAGTCCAGAAAAGGAACATTAACCCTGTGAATTGTTGTTGTTTTGAGCCGTCTCAGGTGTAATGACACTTCGGAGCAACGAATTGTTTGCAGAATGACAAAACAAAAAAACAACAGCATTAAAGTTATCAAAAGTGCTGCTGTGCTTGTGGTTGCACTCGTCCGGTCATCGGACGCCGGCGTCTGTTTCTGGAATGCAAAGCTGCGGTCGCTGCACCTGCATGGGAGTTACACGAGTCAAAGTAAACACCCGAGTTTGGGTTCATACAAAGCAGCACAGATTGTTTCAGGAGCTTCCGCCGCATCGTGATGTGCATCGGCCGGCGGTCTGCCAGAGCCCCGGCTCCGTGCGATGAATTCGTCTCCAGTGCGGCCGGCTTTAGCGAAAGCAGGTCTATCTCTCTGTGTTCAGTTGGCGCCCTCTGCCTCCACTTCCTCCTCCTCCTGCGTCAGCCCGGCAAGCGAGTTGTGACACGCTCCATTAAAGCCCTGCTGCAGAGGCCGAGAGGGACCGCCGCCTCCAGATCCTTCCTCGCTACGGCGCGCCCGCTGCAGAGCCGCCGCCTGACATCGTTAAGGTGGCGGCGAGTCGGAGATTGCATGTTAGAAATCTGGACCTCCATAGCTTTAAATGTGACTCCAAAAAGATGCATAAACAGAACCTTCTAGGGAATAGTGGTTGCTTCAATATTATTTGACCAATCAAATCAAACTCATTTTTATCTGCACACCAGCAAATTGCATCAATTAGTCTCAAATTTTTATGTTTCTGTGATCTCCAAAATTCATTTTTTATTGCAAAAGAAAAAGTCACAAACAAAAATCCTAGATGGACTGAAAAGATGTTCAATATTCTGTCATTTTAAGAAGCACTTGTTAAACACAGGCACAGCTATTTATTAATATTTTAAAATGGTGCTATTATATTTTTGCAGTATCATTTCACATTGCAATAAAGTAATTATGTTACATCCACTTACAGAAATGCTGCCTGTATCAAATAACACTTAAAAGAAAATTGACTTCATATTTTAACACCTTGAAATTGGGCTTCTGTCTCTTTAAAAAGCTCTTTCAGAAGCTCCGCCTTCAGGAAGTCATCACAACACGGCTCCTCCGTTAACCCTTCAATAACATTTTGACCAGTGTTGCACTGAGAAGCAGCTCTTATAATGAGCTCAGCTGATGTTTGCTAATTGCTGCTGGCTAGTCTGAAGGAGCCGAGTGAAGTTCAGAAACTTGAAAACTGCAGCTCTGAGGTGGAGCTGCGCCTTAAAGGTGGGCCTAAGTCCCCCCAGGTGTTTTGCACAGCTGGATGGTTGCTATGGAGATAAAAGGGTTAAAAAATAATAGTGTTTTTGATGAGAGACTAAGCATTAAGTTGATTTTACATGACAATTGGCAATGGGTTTTATCAATACATCCTGGCACAACCGGCCCTTTAAGAACACTCCTGATCCTGTTGTGGCCCATCATGAAAACGAGAAAGAATTTCTTGTTTGCGCGACAGGAAGCTCTGATTAAAAGTGAAACGTTTGCTTTCTGCTGTCAAGCCTGAGCTAAATCAGGCCGCAGATCAAAGGGGGAGCCTCTATTTAGACCCGACAAACTGAAACCGAACCCAGCTGCTGTCGAACGGGTACGCCGGCTTCGTTGCGCAAGACTCCCTGGAAGCTCCCGCGGCTCTCTCTCTCCCCCGAGACGCCGTCTTTGTTTTGGTTTGGCAGCGAAGGCATTATCCTTTATCCTGCGCACATCAGTAAACGGAGGAACGCGCTTGACGTCAGCGCGCGACGATCCGGGGCGCATCTTTTCCGAGCAGCAGCCGGGTTGTTCCCAGGAGCTTCTCTTTGGGCGTTCGGGTTTGTGGGGTTCCTGTTTGTTGTTGTCGTTTAAAGGGTCAGTCGTCGATCAGGCAAAATAAGATTTTCAATGTTTGATTCGGTTTGGCCAACTGTTGGTTTCATTGTCGTGGTACAAAAAAAATATAAAGAAATAAATAAAGGACAGCAGACATTATCGTACGGTAATAAAAATGATCTTTGCCAGGTTGTAAAATAATATAAATTTAACGTCACGGGTGGAAAAATACAACCGATTCCAGTTTGGAGAGATGCTTTACAAGAAAAATGAAGCTAAAGAGCATGCAAAAAAAAAAACCATAAGAAAGCTTTTTAAGAAACTTTAATAAGTCATCACCAGCAGTAAAAACAATTATACTGGTGTAAATTAAAACATTGAAACATTTCCTCTCATAGTTTTAATGAAATATTTCCTCAGCCGGCAACAGATGCTGCTTTAAACGTTACTATGGAGTCAAGCGCCAACGGCTTTAAAGCAAAACAAATCCACAACTGTCCCTTTGGAGCGTCACTTTGGACATGGCATTGTCTCCACAACCATTCTGGCTGCGCTTACTCGGGACTCCGAGAAAGTTGGTTCACATTCGCAGCTCTGCCACGGCGGGAAGCAGAGAGAGATGGATCGCGCTTTCAGGCCTGCACAGAACCCACAGTTTGTTCAGCGAGTCGCTCAGCCTAACACTGTTTGTGCTTTCTTTAAACTGCATGCCGACCGAGCCCCACGTGAACAATCAGGAGAGATCAGAAGCGGGATCTCTCTTTGTTTTATTTTTTGCACAGTTTATTACGGAGACTGACAGCTGCTTCCAAATGCGTCACGCGGGAAGGCGCAAAACTTTCCGGCGGCGGTGTTTTTAAGCCTCCGATTGACAAAAGCTTGTCGCTGTGAACAGGACGGAGTTGGGAAAACTCCCCTGCTTGGTTTCACCCTGAACTCATTTTGTTTGTTTATCTGTTCGGGGGGCGGAAGGAGGGAAATGCAGGCAAATTCTGTGCCGGGAATACGAAGCAAAGAGGGGATAAAAAAGGGAGTGTGATCTTGAGTTTGGGATGGGAACTGCGTGAAGTGTGTGGGAGAAGTGTGTTTGTGGGGGGGAGAGGCTAAAAAGGGATTTCCTCGGCCTTAGGAGCAGGGAGAGCGGGTTGAGCGAGGCGAAAAGAGTAGAAAGGATGAAGAGAGGGAGTGCTGCGTGTGTGTGTGTGTGTGTGTGTGTGAGAGAGAGAGAGAGACACTGGTTCCTGGAAAAGCTGCAGAATAAACAGGCTGCATGCCTGAGACTGCCCTGTGATGTCACCACTGGGCAAGCCGGGGACGAGGGGAGGAGAGAGACGGGAGGGGAGGGAGACACCCAGCAGGTTAAGACCGGAGCAGGGGACGACGGAGACAGAGAGACAGAGAGCATGAGGACAAGTTAGACGAGCGCTGCTGTCATTCCCCCATAACACACTGAAGGAATAAGAGCAGAAGAGGAAAAGGAGGAGGAGGAAGAGGAGGGTGCATCACTGAGGAGGAGAGGACGAAGATGGGTAACGACACCACTGACTTCTTTCTGTAGCTCCTGCTTTTCATCCGGTGAGCAATTAGCGCCGCCAGGGTGGCGGAGATGCCAAACGAGGTGTGTTTGTGGATCCGCATGCGTCGCCATTGATGAGTGCATCGTTTCAGAGACTCCCTCACCCCCCTGAACATTTTGTGCCGGTGGGGGTTTTCTTTTTGGGGGGAGGAGGGGTGAAGTGAGCTATGGATTCACATGAACCGAGAAGGCTGCGGCGCAGCTCTGACAAGGGCAGATCTAACCCATCCTCCCTCGTTTCTGCTTTTCCGTCGTCCCCAAAACCGATATTTCCGATTGCTTTGCTTTTCTACCTGTTTGTCCCTGAAGGGGTTCAGATGAGGCATTGATTTGCAGCCGTAATCTGCAGAGTGACTCATGCAGAATCAGGTAGAGCTATATTAGACTTTAATGGAGAGGCAACGGGAAATTTGCTGCCTACTGAAATCGGACAACTTTAAGCTTGATCAGCTCTAACCAGCAACTGGCCTGCTGGAAAAGAAACTCAGATATTTAAAAAAAAAAAGTCCTACTATTATGCAAGAAGCTGTGTTTTAAAAATAAACATGTCAAGACATATTAAATGTTAATTCAGGCTGTGAGAAAGCGAGAGAGAGCAGGACTTCAGCAGCTGACAAAGTTTCTCTGCTTCAATCCTTCTAGACGTTCGACTTCTCTGTTGCGAAAGATGCTGGATTTTGAAATATTGGGAACCTTTTGCAAACCTTCAAGCTGCATTCTGTTGGAAATACATAAGCAGATTGTTTTTAATAAAGCTAACGTCGCTAACTTATATCTTTTCCGACACAAAGACACTAAAGGCGGTTAAAAATTGAACTCGAAATCATTGCCTTTTCTTAATGGCAGTAAATCCCTTCTTTGCAGCAGCAGATATGTCTTGCGCACAGTGTGACGTCGCCTCTGCTATGATTTTAAAGTAGAAAGTGCTCACATCCAGAAGAAAGAAATAATAACACGCTCAAAAATAGACCAAAACATTCCACTCAGTCCATCTCTTCAACGCTGCTCTTTTTATTTTAAGGTTTCATTATAGAATTTGGCAAAAATGGACAGTTTCAAAACTTTTATTTATTTATTTTTTTTTTAATTGATGTCCTTTGACCCTAAAAGTCAGGAGATCAGCCATTGGTTCCCGAGCTGAAGCTACAGAGTGACTCATGCAGATTCAGGTGAAGCTACAACAGACTGAATGAGTCAAAGTGCTGAAAGAGAAAAATCTACCAATTCACAGTTTCACACAACTCTTCTTTTCTTGCAAAGCTCTCCTTTCTCTCATCTTCTCATCACGTGGCAGATCGTCTTGCAGGCTCCATTTCAATTAGTCCCAGCAGCAGCAGCCTCTCAGACATGACTGCAGTCCTTTAGGACCCTGTTGCATGTTGTTGCGCTGTTCTCCTGCAATAACCGCATAGGGGGGCATTTCACCTGCTGCACACAGTGAAAGTCGAGCATTTCAGCGAACAGGTGACATATGGCCTTAACAGTAACAAAGCTGCATGGATGTGCAATTACAAAGTTTGGTGACTTTCAGGGGAAGGGGGGAATGCATCAAACACAGAAAGTCCTGCAGCAGATGAAAAGTGTTTTTGTTTTTCATCTGCTGCAAAACAAAAGCAGATGTTTTCTCGTTCCTCCGTCGGTTCATCTCACCGCTGATGTTTTGTTTGCCGATTCATTAACGTGAAGTATCCCCGGCTCTCTGCAAACATTGTAGGCAAATAATCGCACCAATCGGCTCCTGTTTGTACAGACTTATTGGTAGGAAGCCGGCGGATTGGTGGGCTTCCTGTGCCCGAGCCAGGGGTTTTGGGGCGGAGGGGGTGCAGGGGGTCAATGCAGGCTTTGTCGGAGGGGTCGGCGATCGCCGTGTGGAGGAGCAGCACGGCGGTTTTTCCTCCCAATAGATCTTATCAGGATTTTCAAGTTTAAAGATAGCTCTCTTGGAACTGGTGTTACTTAACCACGTGGAACAAACATGGAGTTAATTTGTGACGCTCATTATAGAACAACTTTTTTCTCAGAAATGGCAGCTGAATCCCAAAGCTTTAATCCGACGGTCCGATTTACAACGCCTGTTATCCGTTTATTGCTTTCTTGTTTTACAAGCCATCCGTCCAACGTGCTGCTTAAAATAGCCAAGTCATTTATTTATTTATTTATTTTTTGTTGCATGTTCTTCCCACAAAAAGGAGTGAAGGAGCATCAAAAACACGGGAGACTTTTTGTGTTCATTAATGAAAAGATCAAAAGTTTGAGAAATTGTCTTCCTTGTATTTTTCTAGGAGGCAGACTAATTAATTCTCGAAGCGCTTCCATTTAATCCGCCCTCAGCTTCGTAACATTGCAGTCGTGCAAAGTGTGAAAACACACGGCGACGTGCGGGAGAAGAGGAACATGTTTGCCAGCGTCTTTCAGCCTTGCGCCGTGTTTTGGTTATTCATCCTGTTCCGCTCGTCCTGCTTTGGCGTCAGAATGTGTGTCTGTTGTTGACATGGAGTTATGAGTGCATCCTATTTAGGAAACTCAGCCTGGCTGATATAAAACACTCCTGGAGCAGCTCGTTTTTTTGTGTGTGTGTTTGTGTGAGATGCATCAATAAAATCCTCAGTAATACGAGTTTTAGTGCAGGACTTAAATTTTTCAAATTCTGATTTTGTTCATTAAGAGAAAAAAAAGGTGTTTGAAACCAGCCTTCCCCTTCAGGTGACAGGAATTTTCCTTCTTGCAGTTGATTAGACGCAGTTTGTTAAGACATAAGTTAGATTTCGTTCACACACACAGTTTTGTGTAAGAAGTAGGAAGGAGGAGGAGGAGCAGGAGGAGCTGCCTGGCAACACGAAGCAGGCAGGAAACAACAACAACCTTTCAGTATCCGCCCATCCATTCACTCATCCGTTTCATAATGCATCCATTTGTCTCCCTCCATCTCTCCACCTGTCTGATCGTTCTTCTTCTTCTCTCCTCTCCAGTGGACATTAACTCTGCGCTGCCCCTGCGTCTGCCCCCTGCTGCCATCCCTATGGACCTGCGTGTGGACCACCACCACCACCACCAGCAGCAGCAGCAGGTGTCGTCGCTCTCTCCACCGGGCCAGCTCTCGCCCAGCTCCCTGGGAGGATCGGGCGGCGGCGGCGGCGGCGTGGTGGCGGCCTCGGTGCGCGAGCAGCAGCTGCAGCAGGAGCTGCTGGCCCTGAAGCAGAAGCAGCAGATCCAGAGGCAAATCCTGATTGCAGAGTTCCAGCGGCAGCACGAGCAGCTGTCCCGCCAGCATGAGGCGCAGCTCCAGGAGCACATTAAGGTACATCACTTACAATTAGCATTATTTATGGAGCCGCGTTAAGGAGGATTCCCCCCCTCCTCTTTCTACACACTCCATCGAAAAGACGCAAAAATAAGAAGCTATGGAGTTTTAAATTAGTCCAATTATTTCACGTAAAACCAGCAGGCTTTCGCACCGTCGCTATTTAAATCTCCCCCCAAACCAAAACGAAGACAGCTCTTCATTTATTCAGCCTCGGGAGTCTTCCATAACAGACTGAACTCAGCAGCTAAGAGCCGCCTCATCAGCGTTAAATGGCTCCGGTTTGAGCGAGAGCAGGAACAGAGCGGGCACTTTAGCTTCGTTTTCTCTAACTCCTCGGATGGATGAGGGCAATATAAAGATGTGTCCGGCTGCGGGAGGAGTGTGAAAAATGGACGCGTGAAGCTTTCCTTTAAATGATTAAAAGGCTGGAGTTGAATTTAATTAGAGCCGAGTGGGTTCCACCGTCTCTCAGCTCCCCTGACGTACAGAATCTCATTCATTTTCGCGTGAGCGCATCACTGTGTGGCGTCGCACTCTGACGAGAAGAAGAAGAGTTTCAATACGGCGGGATTCTGCAGGATTTGTTTTTCTTAAAATAGATTCGACTCGGTTTGTTTGGAGTGAAGATAAATTACTACTTGGCTTTCTATTTCTTTGACATTTTTGTCCTTTCGTGCTTTTATGGCTTTTTATTTTTTCATTATTTTTTCATTCCGCCATCGTCATTCTTGATCACTCTGTCTTTTTTCCCGTATCCCTCACTGATCTCTTGTTTTTTTTGGTTTTGTTTTTTTGCCACTTCCTTCCTCTCGTTAACTTCCTCTTTCCATTAACGTCTTCCTTTCCTCCTCCTCTATTTACTCTCTTTCACTTATTCCTCCCATGTTCCCTTTTCATACTTCCTTAAATCCTTTTCCTTCTTTTGGCAATTTCTGTTGCTTTTTTTTTTTATATCTTTGTACTTCTCTTTTATTGCTAAATCTGTGCAACTTTTGCTTCTTCATACATTTTTTTTAAATAACCTGCTTAAATCATGAAAAACAACCAAAAAATGAATAAAAGCAGCGGTGTCGCATTGACTGCATCTCAATTAACAAAAAATGTAACTAATCAAATTCATTTGAAACTGATATAGTAAGAAGTTCATTTTTTTACAATTATGCCATTTGCATCCTCCACAAGAGCGATAAAAATAAATGCACTCAAATTAAGTCTCTTCCATAAAAGCTGCTAAAGTTGTCGACATCAAGTGAAAATAAACACCGTGCCGCTGTTTGGATTTTTCGACCAAGCAACAAATTTAGACACTAAAGACGAATCAGCGCCGTTCGTTTAACCTTCTCCCTTAAAGCCGCATCCTGCCCTCCTTTCTCCTGTACTTCTCGCTGCTCTCGCTTAAAATGTCGCACACACCGCGTCCCTGTTAAGCACAGAGTCCGGCCTCGGTTTCCACGACGCTTTGGTTAATGGGCGCTGCCATCTGAAGGATCCTCTTGGTTTGCGGTTGAAGCGGCGGGACGGACTCAGATGTTGGTGACGCACGGCTTCAGCACGGAGCCCCCAGCCTCAATCACCTCTATTCACCGGCCACACACACACACACACACACGAAAACATGCACATCCTCTTAAATTTCATCGAAATGTTTGTGTGCGTCTGCAGACGGCAGAGAAATCTCCTGCACAAGTCGTTTCTCAGGAGGGAAGGACGTCCGCGGCTCTGGTCAGCCGAGCCACAAGGGGTTTTGGGTGTGTAAGTGTCCTGTGTGCATGTGGGCGAGGAGGTCCCGCCCACCAAAACCCCTCTTCCCCCAAACCTCGGTTTGAAGTCCAAAAGCGACGGCTGGCTGCGCTGCAGAGAGCTCTTCCTCCTCTCGGCCCCAAGCCACTAATTTATCCACAGCCTCGTTTCGGGGCTCTGATTTGACCTCGCCGTAAACACAGGTTCACATCCCTGCTGCGGAAACCACGGTTACAGTGTCTGGAACCCGGCTGGTTTGGTGCCGTTGCTGCGAACCGATCAAATGTCGGTCAATAAACGATAAGGGTGTCAACGATATTATGGCATTTTGTAAATACTAAGTTCAGTTTTCCAAAACGATTCCCTTTTAATTCAGAGAAGATCACGAATCTTTAGTTCATCGGGTTGCTTCCTGCTTTAGAAACCTTTTTATCTTCAATAATCTAAATCACTATTTGAAAAAGTCTTTTTGCTCTTCCTCAGGTTGTCTCGCTCTGCTAGCAGGGAACGTGCGAGTCTCTGATAGCGGTGTGGTGTTTATCACAGGAGCTCATTGCAGTGCTGTTTAATTGGCTGCTTTTAAGCACAGTGACTCACAGCGAGGGTCTCCGTCTTGGTTTTTTTTAAGGACCCTTCAGCGTGATGAGCAGGAGGAGGATTGTAGCATCGGAGCAGATTTTTTTACTCCTGACCTTTTGGTTGCAGGACGAGCTGTCAGGCCACAGTTTGGTTTTTAGTGGAAAAATAAAAAAATTTACTTTTGGAGCCTTTTTAAAGAAAAAAAAGGGGGAAAAAAAAGATTTTACAGCGCGATGAGGAAGTAAGCAGATTGGATTATGTGTTTTGCTAAAGCCTCATTCCCAGTTAAATTGCTTGTATTTGTTTAAAGGCTAAAGCTTTTGGCCTGAGGTTTTTTTTAGAGGAATCGCAGAGGTTTCATTTCATGGCTTTGAACAGCTGTCAGAGTTATTTACTTCAGAGAGAGCAGAAGTTGAATGAAAATACTTTTCTCGAAGCGAGAAAGGCAAATTGAATCTGCTCCGAAGAGGTCTGACGAAGCCGTGAAAAGCCGTTGTTTTTTTTTTTAAGCTGACAATATTCCTGATGTTTCTCTGTGCAGCAGCAGCAGGAGCTGTTGGCCCTGAAGCACCAGCAGGAGCTGCTGGAGCACCAGAGGAAGATGGAGAACCACCGGCTGGAGCAGGAGCTGGAGAAGCAGCAGAGGGAGCAGAAGCTGCAGCTGCTGAAGAACAAGGAGCGAGGCCAGGAGAGTAAGTCGGTCTGACGCAGCGCGTTTCCCGACTGCGCACGAAACCGCTTGCGCATGTCTTTGTGCCAAAAAATGCACACGACCCTCGAGCTTTTTCACTTTTCGTCGTCAAAGCCCAAATCTGTTCCTCTCTCATTGCAAATTTGTGGCAAGCAACGCAGTACCGACTCGGGAGAGGAAAGTACAACTCCATGCCACACTTTTAAGATTGTGTGCAAGAGCAAGATTCATTTGTTTTTGTCAAAATATCCCATGTGTGGTTTATTCTTCAAAAAGCGCGAATAAATTACAATAAAAATGTACTTTGTGTGCATTGCTTAAAGAAAAATATGTGTGCATGTTTTTGGCTCACATGGCAAAAGATTTCAACGCATAGATTAAAGCTTTTTCAAAGTGTTAGAGTGGCCTAATCAAAGCCCAAATCTACATGGAAACTGATGTTCTCGGATGCTCTGATTGAGCAAAAAAATAACATACCATCTGCTAAGCTGGTTCGGATCGACTCCACAGACCTGCAGCTGGAACTAAAAGGTGCTTCTGTCTCAGAGGTGACGAATACAACTTCAGGCTGTGCTCCTGAAATTAGCGAAATTACCCCAAACGTACCATAAGTGAGGTGAGATTAGAAGCGGCAGGAGGAACTTCATTAAAAGATTTGACACCTCTCGTTACAGATTCTGCCTTTTAACACCAAAATAAGCAAAACTGGACACTTCCACAGCCAAGTAGCTCCGTAAATACTTCTCCATGTCAGACAGGCTTCGGGCTCAGTCAGAGCTCCTCATTCAAGCCGCTCCAAGGTTGAAATAACTGTTGTGTTTGCCTCACGTGCGTTTCCATTTCACCCGGAGAGGCGCCGCGTTCTGCAGCGGCGAGCGAGCGGTAATAGCCCGGTGGCCTTGGCGCGGGCCGGCCCGAGCTATTACCTCTGGACGTCTCTCTCAACAGGTTTATTGAAAGCAAATGGACAGGCGTCCTTGAGAGAGCGCCTTCTCACACTGTGTGGAAAATGCTCAGGGATCAGGGAAGCGGGGAGCCAGAGGGCTGCGGCGTTTGCTCTCATGCGAACGTATGAGTGAGATTATGTGGCGACGGTGCCTTCAAATCGCTCTGCTGAGTTTTGGATCATTTTTGTTTAATTCCTTGTGCGGCAATCAGTAAATATTCCATTTTGAAGGCCGTGGAGTTATTGCTCTCTACGCTGATGATCGTCTGTTTTTATCCCACATCCAGATCATGTCTGCTGCATTTCACAAACAGAGAGAGATGACTCCACTGATTTCAAATCAGTAAAATAATATTTTACCACTAAGATAAGATGATGTCTTCTTTATTAAATGTAGGGGAACAAAATAAAATTGATAAAAAGCCAAAGTACCTAGTTGTAATACTACTTTCACGCTATTGGCTAACGCTTGCGAAGCATCCAACCCAAGAGTGCCATTTATTTAGTTTTGATGAATTTGAGCTATTTCAGAATGACACTTTTTTCTGTCTTCATTTTTATTTGAAATACAAGAAGTTCATTGCGTCTTGTGTTTACCTGCGTCCATCAGGTGCTGTGGCCAGCACCGAGGTGAAGATGCGTCTGCAGGAGTTCGTCCTGAACAAGAAGAAGGCGCTGGCCCAGCGCAGCCTCAACCAGGGCGGCCTCCCCAACGACGCCCCCTACTGGTACCGGTAAGACGGCTCTTCCTGAAACCGTCGGGGGAAAAAACGGCGAGCTGACAGCTCAATAGTGACGCACGCTGCCTGCTCTGTTTGAGTCTCGCTGACTGATCAGAGACAGAAAACAAACACGCGCAGACGTAAAAGTGAGAGGAGGATATTGGGTCCTGACGACGGCTGAAAGTCCTTGGAGTTTTAATTATAGAATTCCTCGGTCCGTTTTGCAGGTGTGCACACTTGCTATTTCCGATTTGTAAACACAGCAAGGTCGCGTCGACTGAAGTGTTCGTTATGGAGATGTACATCGATAGATTGAAACACACGCCAGTGTCGGTGCAGGTTTAGCTTTTCTGCTTGTTTCACAAAATAAAAACAAAGGTGAAAGGTGAGATTATTCTTTTTTTGCAGCATCGTAACCTCACACTGGAAATCTATTAATTTGAGCGTGAAACATAAATTCAATAATTATTTTTTTTAAAAGGTTTAACAGTTAATTGGGATGTTTTTATGATTTGAGGATCCACAGGGCTCTGTTTTGGGCCCTCTGCTTTATGACTTGTCTTCCTTCACTTTCTGCCAGCCGTAAGATTTTTACATTTTACAAAATAATCTATCTCTACAACTATACAATGTTTTTTTGTTTTTTTGTAAAATGGCATGACTAAACTCATAAATTACAAATACACTAGCGAGAATAAATACTGTTACGTAATACAGTGTCTGAATTTCTGCCTCTGCTCCCAACTTAAATAGAAACTCCTTCACTCTGGACTCGGCCTCCCACTGAGTTCTGGAAGAGTCTACTGCGCACCCTCTTGTCGGGAACATGCATTTGGGCCAGATCCAAACGTGGCTTAAGTTTTTCCCTGCGAACGACACTTTGTACTGTAGGAAGCGAGCAGATGGCGACACATGTCTGCATCCTTGCCAAGCAATTTTGCACGACGCCTTAATCGTTTAGGTCCACGAGGACGAGATGGTTTCTTTTCGACACGCACGCCGTTGATGATTTCTGTTTTTGTTTTTTTCATTGCAGAAAAACCCAGCATAGCTCTCTGGACCAGAGCTCGCCTCCTCAGACGGCCGTGTCCGCCTACAATCACCCGGTGCTGGGTGTCTACAACCCTCGGGACGACTTCCCGCTGCGAAAGACCGGTGCGTTTTTTGTTTTTTTCTCTTTTCCAAACACCCGAGTTTCGCTGGCGCAGACTGGGGTATCCGCTGCATGCATGCTCACACAGAACGGCCTCTAGCTGCAGTGCAGACGCATGTCTGGCATCTTTCAGACAGCGTCAGAGGTCTGCTCCGTTAATCACATCCACATTAGGCTGTCAGGGTCTCCCAGCATCCCCCACATGAGAGTGTTAAAGAGTTAGTGTAGGTGGTAGTGGAGCACAGCAGAGAGAGACGAAGAGAGTTAAGTGGGAAGAGAATCATGATTTTGCTACCTGATTTATTTTAAAGATGTCCTTGTATTTCTTTTGCCTCGCTGAATTCTTTCAGAGTTTTTTGGAAAGTGTTTGTCAGTCTGGAGTTTGATGCATAAATTAATAATAATTTTAATATTTCAGCAAAGCAAACTTAATGAACATGATGAGAAGTTTTATGGGCCTCTTACAGTGTAATGGTTATGATTTGAGGCTCCGCAGGGCTCTGTTTTTGGGTCTTTATGAAAGATATTTGAGAATGAACTCAAATCCTTCTTAGATCTTCTTACTTTCATTTCTCTCTGACCAGTCTTCATCAAGCCTGCGCCGATCAGGCTTTTTGTAGCCGATAACGATTTCTGATCATTTGTGCTATTTCAGATTTTGATCAATTCTGGTTTTCCTTTTCAGTATTAGGTTTATAAAATAATCGTAGTTAATTTTGTTCCAATTAAAAAAAAGTAGGTGTTTACTCTTCATGCATTTCTGCATATTTTGCCTGCTGATGATTGAAAATGGTCTTATTTTGATTTACTGGCTGATTGCTGCATCGCTATGCTCTCTTTTTAAGATCACCAAGCACAGAAACATCAGATATTACAATTATTGATTCACCGATCTGAAAACTTAGGCTGATATCGATATTGACGCGACATCAATATGTTGTGACAACGTATCGCAGGTGTTGTGGTCTTTCAGTGAAAAGATG
This sequence comes from Phalloptychus januarius, assembly GCA_902982915.1. Taxonomy (NCBI): domain Eukaryota; kingdom Metazoa; phylum Chordata; class Actinopteri; order Cyprinodontiformes; family Poeciliidae; genus Phalloptychus; species Phalloptychus januarius. The sequence goes on from CADWAE010000467.1 coordinate 2,798,635, forward strand.
GAATATTGTCGTTTTTTTTTCAAACCCAACAGAGCCTTCCAATGAATTTCCTTTCCTCAGCTGAAGTTGCCTTTTGAATGCAGAAACATTCCTTAGAACCAGCTGCACATTTCTGCACCACATGCATACTACCTCAGCGAAGTCGCGGTGTCTTTTTCCCAATCGTCTATGAGCTGTAGGTCGTTAAAGAGCCAGAAACGGGTGGAAAAACGGGTGAAAATGCACAGCAATTCATCTTTTCTTGAACATAAAATGTTAAGAATAAAACCTCCGCTGTGCTCCTGGCTTCTCGCGGTGCAGCAGTAGCTATAGTCGCACTGAGCCGCATGTTTTCTTTTCGATCCTGCCCAGATCTTGTCAGATCTCTGTAAAGCAGCTAAAATACTCCTTAATGCCTCACTGGGAAAAAAAAGATTTGCTAGTGGCTCACAGCTGCACATCTTTTGAGGCGCAGAGTAAAACCAGCTGTTTTCCGTCTGTTTTTGTTCTCCCTCCTCACCCCCATCTCTCTCTCCCTGTGTTTATAAGCGTAGCTTTCGCGCTGCGGCGGTGTAGCTGCGAAGCGGCGGTCATCTTACAGTGCAATTATTCACTTAGCGCAGCGGCGGGCGGCTGCAGCCTGGGCCCTGTTTACTCCGAGGCTTTGAGCCGCTGGCTGCGACAGCGGACAGACCGCAGTTGACACTGGCCCACACAGCCACATTCCAACCTGGGAGAGCAAGAAGACAGGGAGGGTTGGAATAGAAAAGGAGGGAAAGTCGGGTGAAGGACACTGAGAATTTTCTGGGGCAGGTAGGATGGAGATTTCCTTTCCAGCAGCTCTAAATGGAAGACTATAGCACCGAAAACAAGAGCTGGAGAGCTGGATTTCAAATAAATCATGTGGCACTATGATCTCATGAAACCAACCTGCTTTATGGGGACGGGGGTGAAGCGAAAAGACGATTCCGGAGCGTCACCCCGACCCTCCGCCTTTATAATGCCAGAGATTGTGCTCGGCTGTAGGAGAACCTGTGCCACCCCGATGTTTGCCCACGGCGATGACGTGCTTTGTGGAGTTTACTTATGGTAATCCCAGCTCGGGATAGTTTAGAGGCCCTTTTATATCAGCGCCAGGTTGTAAAAGTCAAAGCCTGGAAGCCTGGACTTCCAGCGGTGGTCGAAAATAAAAACCCGAAAGGGAACGTCGCCTCATGGCGTGTTGCTAGGACACGCCCGCGCCGGCAACAACAGGAGAGGCCGTAGACGCTCCATGTTGCTTCGGCGGAAAGTGTTTGCGTGACAAGAGGAGGAGCGCCTTAAAAACCAGATAGAGGCCCAAACCTGTTGACCTCCCCTACATGTCACACAGCGAGGAGCGAGAGAGAGCATCACATGAATAATGCCCTGTGTGGGCCGCGCTCACACACAGAGATGCCTCAGAGAGACGTAGCCGAGGTGGAAAAGCATGAGGCCCTCAGACTCACAGCGCCCTTTGATAGAGGCACAGCTAAGCGAACTGCTCCTGGCAGAGCAAGCGTGGATTTTACCCTGAACTGGGGCAGGCCGTCCTCCACATGGACACAATGGCACATAGGGAGTCTGGGGCTGTACGATGCAAAAATGCAAAGCAACGCGGGTTCTCTCTGACTCCGCTTTACGGCCCGTTTTGACAGGACGGCAACAATAGGCCGTCTGTGGAGTGATAGGATGTGGCTACACACTTCTAATGAGGATCATCGTGAACATATGGTGGACCTGTTTGCGGTTCGGTATTCACAAATTAGTTTTTTTAGCAGATTTTTTTTTCCGTAGTGCACATGTCAAATATTCACGAGAAAATGCAGCTTTGGATGGAAATGAGACCGGACAGGCTGGAGTTTGTTCCCTTGAGATGTTAGCTTCTGCGCTAGTGCTAAGACGGTTTCCACTGTCTGTATTAATGCACATGAAGGTATGTTTGGTGTTGGAATGATTAAATTAGTCAGTTACAAGATTTTCATAGGAGGCAACTCAGTTGAAGCAGCCCCGTCCCTCCGTGTGGCGACAGTGGGAAGGAAGAACTCCTCCCAACAGCACGAAAACATCCAGCAGAACCGTCGACTGTGACTGAAAGGAAGCACTGAACCAGAAGTACTTTTCATGCTAAATTAAAGCCAAAGGAAATAAAACACCATAAGTTCAAATGCAGACGGATGAACACAGAAGCACTGAGCGTGGTGTACTTTCTATTACAAAGAGGATACACAGTTTGGGGGCAGCAGTGAGTTCATCAGCAGAATCGTCCAATCACAACATAGAAGTACTGAATCAAGCAAGCGTACTTTCTACGGAAAGAAAAATAAGAAAACATACAGTTATTGTTTTTGTAGCTCCATCAAGCACACAGAAACACTTAGGTTGGCAGTACTTTCTTTTCAAAGAAAAACTTAAAGTATGCATCGGTAATAGCAGCAGTAGCCAGTCAATAGCTTCATCCAAAATTGCTGTTCTTGCCACACTTTCTATCTAAAGCAAAGAAAACAAGGTCATATGCTGTAATTGCAAGTGGTGCGAGTATCAGGATGAAACGAGGGGAGAAAACGGTCTATTAGTCCAAAGCAGATTGCTCAGACTAACCGAGGACTCTCTAACTATAAGCTTTAATTAAAGTGACATTGCTATTTTCTCCAAGAAGCAGCACATCGTTTGGCAGCAGTTGCATTTCTATAAACATCCCATTGTGTCGTCTTCTCTCCGGTCGTCTCAGATAACGGAGAAAACCTCTTTTCACGAGTATTGACATTTCCTGGATCAATTCCACTTGGCTTTGAGTACATCTTTGCTTGTGATCATTCGGGCTCCTGTCACACCAGATCATTCTCTTTCTCAAATGTGTTTCCACTCTGCCGACAACAGAAACCAAACGCTTCTGTTTCACTAGGGTGCTAATTATTATTCCTGTCAGTCCTGGGGCTTTGTTTTTTTCCTTCCGCATGCTAATGGACGCAGTCTTGGGATCAAATTCAGGGAGAAATTACGTCTGTTACAGTCTGTGCTACGGTTTGGATGTAGTTGCACATCTTTCCCTGGAAGCCTTTAACCTATCTTTGTATGTTCAAACCAGCAAAAGCTGGTATGTGTGTTGTCTTTTTCGCGTTGAAGAGCGTACGCTACGTCACAAACAAAGAAACTGAACTGGATTTCAAAGATCGGTGTGAACCGCAAGGCGTCGCGGCTGGTTGCCTGGCAGCATGAAGTTCCCTTCATCAGGTCTTTCTGGATGAAATTTAGATGCTGCGTCTTGAAATGTTCAAAAGTCTGATTGATGTGACCTGCATCCCTTTACCAGAGTCGCAGTGAATTGGCTTCCAAAGCAGACTTCTGTCTACATTAATTGGCTTGACTCCATCTGGAAGGAGTTCTCCATCCTTCTCTCCCTTCGCACTTCACATTTCACACTCCTCTCCATTCGTCGCGCTTATTTTCACCCTCCACTGGAAACGGGACCAAATCTACAAACGTTTGCTCAGAAGGTGCCTCTCCCTGCACGGAACAGCGAGCTTCCCGGAGCTTTCCCTGCTCCCGCGAGGTCTCGGTGGCAGACGGATCCGGTCGTGCCATCCTGTGGGTTTTGGGCTTGATATCCAAAAATGAGATAATGAATAATGAAAAGATTCCAGGCTGATGAACGTCTGGATAAAGTAAACAGAGCATTAGTGGCCGGAGGCCCGGCCAAGGTGACATGCCGTTCCCTTCTCCCTGTCTCCATTCACAAGTCTGTGACAGGCCAGACAAAAGACTAAAATGCCATGTAGGCAAGTCAGACACGGCTCCCAAATTGGAGCTAATTGCTTTTTAGCTCATCTTTGGGAAAATATGAATTTGGCTTGTTCCGAAGCATCTAATTGGGAGGGATGAATTGTAGGCTAAATGAACAGCGGCGTGTAACAGTTTGTCTTGCAAAGAGGTTTTAATAACAGGGCAGCTTTGTGGAAGGCGCTCCATAACAGAAACGTGTGTGGAGCCCCGGCTGGAAGATTGTGAGATTGTTGCGTGAAAATGCGACTTTTTCTCAAGCTTGGTGCTTTGTCCGGAGCTCTGCTGAGGCATGAATTGTTTGGGGTTTCATTTGTTCTCGCGCCAGTTTTCCGTCCTCGTTTTCAGTCGCAGTTGAGACGGATGCAGTTATCCTTATTTTAATCTTAACCTCACATTCCACACCGGCATTGTTTAATACCGAGAGTTTTTTGATGGCGTACTTTAGTTTTTCTTTCTTAAGAGGATCAAAATCTGATAAAAAAATGCATTAATTGCAGATTTTTATTATATCCCAATATTGGAATTGAAACGGGGTGTACTTTCTTTCTACTCTGACTCCAGTCATGCACATGTGGGAAAAAAAATGCATCATTTGGGGTCTTTCTAAATGAAACCAGCAGGTTATTCTGTGACAGATGTCTGTCTCTCCTTGCCCCTGCAGCCTCGGAGCCCAACCTGAAGCTGCGCTCCCGGCTGAAGCAGAAAGTGAGCGAGCGCCGCAGCAGCCCGCTGCTCCGCCGCAGAGACAGCCCCATCACTACAGCCAAGAAGCGCTCCCTCGACATGGCGGGTGAGAGGCGGAGGAGGAGGAGGAAGCGGCGGCGGCGAGGATCCCGCTGTTTCAAACCGTTTTGTTCCCCAGACTCCTGCTGATTCTTCTTCTTCTCCTCCTGTCTCAGACTCGGCATGCAGCAGCGCCCCCGGCTCCGGCCCCAGCTCCCCGAACAACAGCTCCAACAACATCCCCAACGAGAACGGCATCACCGTGTCCGTCTCCAACAGCATGGAGGTACATCACAGCCGTCATCTTCATTGCTCACATATAAAACAGAAGCAGTTGTAGCCGTAGTATTAGATTTCTCTGGTCTCTGGTTTGTAGCTCACCAAACATTTCAGGCTGTTGCAAAGGCTGCGAGGTGACGGGGCTCCAGACGGGGCGACAGCATCGAGGAGCTGGCAGGATGCTATTTGTGGAAGCCATTAGGGCCACTCAGGCAGTGTGGAGGAGGCTTGTGGCCGTGACAACGTGAGAACGCCAGGAAGGAGCAAATGTCGTTTCTCCATGTGCGGACGTCCGCTAGGCCCGGGCGACACGGCTTGCACATTTTTTTCCCGATTTTAATGGATTTTTATTTCTTCTTCTTCTAAAATAAAAAAAGAAAGAAATGAGAAATGACTGAAAATATTGTTAAAAGTGGCTTTTATTTCAATCATCCCTCTTCTATGAGTTGTACGACGGAGAATCAGGGGAAGTTTTGCTCAAGTCTGAGAAAAAAAGTTATAATATTAGCAGAATAAGAAGGATATTTTAAAATTAAAAGTTAAAGTTTCAGTTTGTAACTTTAATAATAACATATTTGTTGAAACTGTGATTTGTCTCAATTTGAGATCATTTGTCTCTGATTTGAGACAAATGATCTGTGAAAGAAATCAAGCTGGCCTGCCTTCTCCCAGGGCGAACTAGAAACAGCCAATCAGAGGCCGGAGGCGGGTCTCTGGAGGCAGGTCTCAGCGCTGTCCGTTTCTGTGATGCAGATTGTGTGAATGTGTTTTCCAGGCGTCTCTGGCGCAGCGGCTGTGCAGCGATCAGGGCTCCATCAACCAGCTGTCCCTCTACACCTCGCCGTCCCTCCCCAACATCACCCTGGGGCTGCCCGCCACTGCCACCGCCACCGCCGCCTCCAACGTAAGGAGGGAATCAGCCAGCCATCTGACTTTGCATCCATAAAAGTGGTTATTTTGCAATTTAGCGTCTGCTTTCTTTCTTCCTCCCGCTCTCCTCCAGGTGACTTCCGCTCAGCAGGATGCAGGCCTGCAGCCGGCCCTCTCCCTCAGCCCTCCCTTCCTGTCCGGCGGCCGTTTGAGCCCCTACCTCTCAGACGGCGGGTCCGGCGGCAGCCACGGCGCTCACAGCCCCCTGCTGCAGCACATGGTTCTGATGGAGCAGAGTCCTGCTCAGAGCCCCCTGGTGACAGGTGAGGCCGGGCCGAAAAGCCTGGAGACCATGGAATGTTTTCCAGGTTTTCTGAAATATGTAGGTTGTTTTTTATTACATGTGTTCCTATCTGAGCGACAGTCAACTTGTGTTTTTGATGCTCAGCGTCACGATCTGACGTCTTCAGAAAACGAGTCCACTGCGGAACAGGAAGTCAGCTCCGACATCGACTTGTTCCGCGGCTTGTGGGTCAACGTGTGCCCTCAAATATCCAGGACGTTTTAATTTGGAGAAAATGTCACAATTTAAGTCTGGACAAATTGCCGCCAAATGAATAAAACAGGAAGGACAGCAGCGAACCATAAAAAAAAAAAGAGAAAAAAATAAAAAGTGAGGCGTTCTCGCACTCGGAGGGGATGTAACGCCCCCCCCTCGCTGACAGACGTCCATTCATTTGCTCAAACTAATGAGCTCCTTTCATATGTCAGCTATGCTATCAGAGTGTGACATGGGAGCATTGTGTGCCCTTTCCCATCAGCTCATTCAGACAAAAAAAAAAGCATGGCTTCTATTTTCAGGCAGGCATTAGCGTTGAAAGAGCTGTGACGCACATGCAGACGCATGCAGGACTGTTTGCTGCTCTTTAACAAAAAAAAGAAAAGAAAGAACTTTGAAGACCCCCCAGATGTGAGAAATTACAGATCGTTTCTTGTTTTCCTCCCGTCTCCGGCAGCTGGGTGTCGGCGGGGCTCCTGCTTCCTGGTGATGCAGCTGTGGACGAATCTGCGCAGTAGTCAAACTTCTCGCATCATTTAGCGGCCCCCATTAAGGTTTAGAGCTTTCCCCCGCTGCCGCCGCCGCCGCCGTGCCGCGACGCCATCGGCTTTGAGATGGCGTCGGGCTAGGCTGGTCGCGTTGGAGGAGCCGCCGCAGAATGGCGGCACAGATGGGCTCTGCTGGTTCGGGTTCACGAGTGCATCTGCTCGCTCGCCTCCGGTTCGGCAGCGGCGGCGGCGGCAGCAGAGCATCTGTGCTGGTGAAAGGAGAATCAAAGAGTGGGGGTTCAGACACGTCGACTCTGATACCTTGAAATTAAACACTTATCAGTCTCTTGGTTGCATGTGTGAACTCTGACCCCCGCAGCTTGATGCTGCCACCAGTGTGTCTCTCCACAGATTGATGCTTTCAGGTTGATTTGATATTTATCGCTCAGGAAAGCCTGTTAGGGTAAAACATGTTTGTGTTGTTGTCTGTCCCCAGGCGTAAGCGGCATGTCCATGTCGTCGGCCTCCATGGCCAAGCTGCAGCGGCAGCACCGGCCCCTGGGGCGGACCCAGTCGGCGCCGCTGCCCCAGGGCAGCGCCGCGCAAGCCCACGCTCAGGCGCTGGCCCTGCAGCAGCTGGTGGTGCAGCAGCAGCACCAGCAGTTCCTGGAGAAGCACAAGCAGCAGTTCCAGCAGCAGCAGCTCCACCTCAACAAGGTACTGCTCCTCCCAGCCCCTCCTGCGTCGCCCCTCCGCTGTCGTCTGCCGATCTTTAAAAAAGAAAAGAGCTGAAAGCGGCGGGGTTTGAATATATTCAGTGAAGGGTGGGAGCGGCTCCGGTGACGGGCCCCTGGATGTGACACTGCAGCGAAACAAACAGATAATTATCAGCTCCTGAGGGCCGCCGTGTTGTAGTTTTGCGTAGGCAGCAGCCAGCAGCTCAGCCAATGAGGCGCCTCCTCTTCTCCCTCTCTGTAGTATTTCTGTTTGTGAGTAGGTGGAAGCAGGTATGGGCCGACACGTATAGCACAACCCATGTGTGTGTGTGTGTGTTTATATCTGCAAACGCTCGCCTTCACGTTTCTGTGACTGTGCTCGGTGCGAGCTAACCGTTCGCTGCCATGGCAACGGAGCGGAAGCCCGCGCCTAATATGGGCAGGGAGGAAGTGAGCGGTCGGTCGCTCCTGGCGGCTCTTACCTATCGGAGACGAGGATTTCGCCAGAGGAGAGGTGGGCGGATGAAACGAGGGATTTCCTCTCCTCCGCCTCCCCCGCTCCGTCTCCCTCCCTCGCAGATGCTTCCTGGCTCTCCAGCGGCGGCTTTCCACACAAGCACCCCAGGGGAAAAGCCGCCGGCAGGTCGAGGACGCGCCTCAACGTTTCTCTGTTGTTACAGAAAACATGGATTTGCCTTCATTTAGTCCAGATGAAACATGCGTCCATGTAGTTATTTTAAGATCTCTCTATTCACTTGAAACCAGATACACTATTAATACTATTAACAAAGCCAGCATATCAAGTACCTTAAATAAAAAAATTGTAAACGATCATCCTTCCACAACTCCGCTTTGGTCGCGCGTCCAGACTTGAAGCAATTCCTCGTCGAACATCACAGAGCGGCGCTTCCGCCTGGAGCAACGTTTCTTCTGATCTGTGATCACAGTTCATAACGGGGTCTGTGGAGAACAGCAGGCTTCCACTGCCCATGTGCAAACAAAGGGAAGCAGATGCTTAAGGGGATGGAGAACTGGGGATCCCTGTAGTGCCGGAGCGAAAACGCTCACATATCAACAAATCGGAAAGTTTCTTAAAGGGCCGGTTGTCCCTTTAAGAACATTTATGATCCTCTTTAGATGTGAACGGACATCTAAAGCCTTGCTCTCGATGTCCATTCACAAACAGCATCGGCGGGTAAATATTTGCATTTTTCAGATTTTTATTTCTAAAACAAAAAAAGCATAAAGCACGTCGTCATGGAGTGTTGAAACATCATTAAGGAATTCTATTCTAACTCTATGGATTAAAAAAAGATAGATTTACACAGATTTAAGAGACAGGAGACTGAAGAAAAACATCTCCAGCTGGCGGGGGACTGGACCTGGGTTTGAACTTGACAAAGAGGACGGATCTGGACAGGAACTGGACCTGGGTTTGAACCAATTCTGAGTAAGTAGAGCAAAGGGTTCTCGGCGGGGACACGTCCATGTGTGTTTGGACGCAAAGGAGGCTCAGACAGAAGCCCAAAGGACGAATGAATGCTCTGACGTCAATGCTGTCCCTTTGGCATAAAACCATGGAACCCGAGGGCTTTGTAGCTCCGGGAACACACACACACACACACACACACCTCTGCAGGCCACGCTTGAAACTCCCCACTTTGTCCTCCTCGCAAGGGTCCGCATCACAAACACCCGACGGCCTGGCGGAGTGGGAGCTGTCGGGGCTTTGACTGGTCCGTGTCGGCGGGACGAGTCGATGACGAGTGCCGCGACTCGGAGTGTGGAATGCCTCTGATCAACGAGACACGTCGCCGCGGTGTCCCGTCAGCAGGGCCACTCACATCCAATTAGAAACAGAGAGGCTTGAGAGGAGCTGACTGCGTAATCCAAATTAAGCTCGTTAAACGCAGAGTGCTTCAGAGAAAGGAAATGATTCATCAGTTCGATTCGCGTTGGATGGGATTTGTTGGATTATGAAACCGATTTATTTATTTATTGTTTTTTTTTAATGTTGTTTTGCGTTGTTCCGCAGATGATGGGGAAACCTGGTGAGTCACCCGTGGGGCGGCAGCACCAGAGCCCCGGAGCCGGAGGGGAGCAGCGCAGCGCCGGCCAGGAGCTACAGGAGCTGCAGGAGCTGCGGAGGAGGCGCTGCATCAGCACCGCGAGCGGGAGCAGGAGCTGCTCTTCAGACAGGTACAGCATGGATTAACATCCAGAATGTCGCGGTGGACAAAACATCAGGCAAATCATTTGTTTTGACCGCCATCTGTTGGCGGTTTATTGTAATTACAGTTGGACAGTCGAACTGATTAATCACACTTCTCATCACTTTGTCAGCTGAAAATGTGAGATGTCTAAGAAAATCCTTTATTGTCTCAAACTAAGCATCTCTGTTTTGATTTAGCGTCCATTGAGGTATTTTTGAGACGTTTTTGATTCTGGTGGACTTTATTGGGCAGTAATCCTGACTCCTGACTCGTCTCTATCATGTGAATTCGCAACTCATTTGTTTCTGCTCCACGCTGCGGCGCGAGCAGCAGGCTCTGCTGTTGGAGCAGCAGCGGATCCACCAGCTGAGGAACTACCAGGCGTCCATGGAGGCCGCCGGCATCTCCGTGTCCTTCCCTGGACACAGACCCCTGTCCAGGGCACAGTCGTCCCCGGCTTCGGCGTCGTCCTTCCCCATCAGCGTCCCCACGCAGGATCCTCCCATCAAGCCTCGCTTCACCACAGGTCGGCAGATCCGATCGAATCCTTGAAATCCTGGGAGAAAAAGCTGATTTGGAAAGTCTTTGAAAGCGCTCGACACTCAGACTGCAAGGTTTTTGCGTCTCCTCCTCAGGCCTGGTGTACGACTCCCTGATGCAGAAGCACCAGTGCATGTGTGGAAACACCAACAGCCATCCGGAGCACGCCGGGCGCATCCAGAGCATCTGGTCCCGGCTGCAGGAGACCGGACTCCGAGCTCAGTGCGAGGTGAGGCCGGAGTCCGACTCCAGTCGACTGCCGGGCCGCGGCCGCCGCTCCGTCTGACCGCGTGTGTTCTGCTCAGTGTATCCGCGGGAGGAAGGCCACTCTGGAGGAGCTGCAGACGGTCCACTCTGAAGCCCACGTCCTGCTGTACGGAACCAACCCGCTGCGGCAGAAACTCGACTGTAAGCTTCACTCTATTAACAGCAGGAGGAATCTGCTGGCGTTTTCAGCTAATCCGACGTTTCCTCTCCAATCAACAGGCTCCATAACGCCCATGTTCGTTCGGCTGCCGTGCGGCGGAGTGGGGGTCAGTCAGAATTCACCTCCCGAACGGTCCCCCTTCCTCCCTCCGAGGCGCGTCTGACTTGATCGTTGCTGTTTCAGGTGGACAGCGACACCATCTGGAATGAGGTCCACTCGTCCAGCGCGGCGCGGCTCGCCGTCGGCTCCGTCGTGGAGCTGGTCTTCAAGGTGGCGACCGGGGAGCTGAAGGTAAGCGGTTCTTCATTTATTCAATCAATTTAGATTCAGAACGGCGAAGAAGGAAAGACGCATTTCAGTAGAAGGTGTCGGTTCATGTTTAAGTTCTTAAAAATATATAAATAAATGAGATGGAACTCCTTGAGGCACCAATGTTCTGTTGTTTAATTTAGAATTGCAGAATAACAAGTTATTGATTTGTTGAATTTGTTTTTTTTTTTCATTTATGCCATAATTACCTGTTTTTTTGGGGAATGGGGGTGCTATAAAATATCCAGAATGTGGCTGCAGCTTGACTGAATGTGGGATGTGAATTCTTCTGCAGCAGGTTTTCATCTGTTCGTGTCGATCAGTTCTGCTGTGGTTAATAGGCCTTCGTTTTTCTCCCCAGAACGGTTTTGCGGTGGTCCGCCCTCCTGGACACCACGCAGAGGAAAGCACCCCCATGTAAGGCCACAGCTGTCGTCACCACAGGCGCTCATTTACACAAACAGCAGCAGGAGGAGTCAATCAAATTGTTACGTGCGATTTAAACCGCTGGGTTCAATTGCACGCCAAGCTTAAAAAGGCGAAGCGTTGCCGTGTAAACAAGAAAATGGAGGAGGGGAGTGCGTTTGCGTGTGGATTTGTGACGGTTCTGCTGCCGTTCCAGGGGCTTCTGCTACTTCAACTCTGTGGCCATCGCAGCCAAACTGCTGCAGCAGAGACTCAGCGTGAGCAAGATCCTCATCGTGGACTGGGTCCGTCTCCTTGGCAACCGCATCTTTTAGTTTCAGCCTGGTCCTAGTTTGGTACTGAACACGCTCACTTTATCCCTCTAACTTTAGGACGTTCACCATGGCAACGGCACCCAGCAGGCCTTCTATGACGATCCTAATGTCCTCTACATGTCTATCCATCGCTACGACGACGGCAACTTTTTCCCAGGAAGCGGGGCTCCCGACGAGGTGAGTTTTCCGACCTCTTCCACCGACAGAAAATCTTTTTAAACTATTAATAATTTTAACTTTAACTACTAAAACCTTCTCCTGTTTTCTCAGTTTGATATTTTCGACAACTGCAGATCATTTGGGCAAATGTTTTGAATCCCACTATCCCACTAAATATTTTCTTAAAAGTGCAGGGTTTTTTTCTAAAACTTGTCCATTTTATTACTTAAGATTAATTTATTTTAATACGAAAGAAAACTTATTTTGGTGATTGTCAGACGTTAAGATGTTTTCTGTTGGGTTCCTCTGTTCAGGTGGGGAGCGGTCCAGGGGTGGGGTTTAACGTCAATGTGGCCTTCACCGGGGGCCTGGACCCCCCCATGGGAGACGCAGAGTACCTGGCTGCCTTCAGGTGACATTCAGGGAGATTTGACTCGTTCTTCCTGTTTTTTCTAAAGCTGTGCTCCAGGAAGTTGAAAGCACATTTTCTCAAACTGAAACCTGCTCAATCAGTACCCCGCCCTTCTCCCAGGTCTGTGGTGATGCCGATAGCCGACGAGTTCGCTCCGGACATCGTGCTGGTCTCCTCCGGCTTCGACGCCGTGGAGGGACACCCCCCACCGCTGGGCGGCTACGCCCTGACCTCCAAATGTGAGCAAGAGATTATCTGAGCACTTTTTTTTTTTATCTCGAACACCAGCTGTACACACCGGCAGGATAACCTGCAGTTGTTGCTGCAATTTCTTTTTTTTGAAAATGTCTAAAATATATATTTTTTGTCTATTATGTAATTTTATTGGCAACGTCTCTCCATTCCTATGGAGATACAGGTCTTAAATTCCATTCATTGTGGTCTTAAAAAGTCTTAATTGAGGTTAGTGAGCCCTGCAGAAACCCTGGACATGCACATGTTTGACTGACGGGTTCTGTCCGCTCAGGTTTTGGGTATCTGACCAAACAGCTGATGACCCTCACTGGAGGCCGGGTGGTCCTGGCGTTGGAGGGAGGTCACGACCTCACCGCGATCTGTGACGCCTCTGAGGCCTGCGTGGCCGCGCTGCTCGGCCAGGAGGTGAGACCTTCCCAAATTTAGCATCAGGTTTTGATTCTGAACTGGGGCTGGACATTAGATCAGTTTTATTGATTAGCTACATTTTTGGGGTTTTTGGAAGAGTTAATTTCTGGAAAATCTGGATCTTTTTTTTTTTTTGCCTCCAATGCTCTGCAGAGCCACCATCTTGTTTTGCAGCTTCTATTTATTTGGACTTTGAATTCAGGTCAATTCTATGATGAAACATAAGGGTCAGGCAATCAATTCAAATAGCATCTGGTATGAAAAAATTCTAACATTTTGTTTTTAAGCGCTTCTCTGAATGAATTAACAGATTAAAAAATATAAATTTTGTCCTAGCTGGACAGCTAATTCTCATATTTTACAAACATGCAGTGTTGATTTATTTCTGGACCCGCATGTCAGGAGTAAACAGAACAGCGGGAGTTTGCTGGGAATGGACGAAGCCATGTTTTCCCTTGTGCTTTTCCCGTCCAGACTGACCCCTGGTGGAAACCCGTTTCCATGCTCATGTTTCCATGTTGTGTGTGTGGTTTTTGTCACGTGCAGCTGGATCCGCTTCCAAAGGCCGTCCTGGAGCAGAGGCCCAACCCCAACGCTGTGCGCTCTCTGGAGAAAATCATAGAGACTCACAGTGAGTCCGGCCTCGGTCACATAAACACACACACGCGCACACACACACACAGAGCGCCGCCACAGGAAACACACAGATGTTCTCTGGCTGCAAAACACGGAGGATTACACTGCTGATGGACAGAGTTCTCACTCTGAGTAGAGTGCAGATATGGAAGTGGTAGTATAAAGATTTTCTGTATATTTGCTAGAACTGCACTCTTCTTTGGTTATCACATTGATTTTCACCAAAAGTTGCTGTAATTGTAGCTATTTATATTTTCCTAACATCGCACAGCCCTGATATCTGCACTACAAAAAGCGTTCTGGGAATCCAGTGAATATCTTAAGCCTGCAGCTAGCAGAAGAGTAATCGAGCGTTCCCCACCTGTTTCTTATCGTGTCCTGTCCTCCCCTTCCGTCTCAGGTAAGTACTGGCGCTCGGTGCATCGCTACTCGTCGCGGCTGGGACTCTCTCTGCTGGAGGCCAAGCGAGGCGACTCGGAGGAGGCCGAGGCCGTCAGCGCCATGGCGTCTCTGTCCGTGGCCAACACCAACGCCATGGATCAAAGGTGCAGCTTCCTGAGAGAGCGGAGCAGACAAATTCCTCTGATTATCTTTAATATGAGCTTTGAAAATCACAAAGTGATATTTTTATAGTTTTTAGTTGGATCTTTGTGGAATCCATGTCTTATGATCTAAACATACAGCGCCTTCTGAAGTTACTGTCCTTTTCGTTCTTGTTTAACTTCTACATCTTGGCCAGTGTATGAATTTGACAAAGAGCGTGAGATCATCTGCGTAGAAGCGTAGTTTCTGACTTCAGCGGTGTTTTTTGCCTCCCAGCAGGACGGAGGAGGAGCCCATGGAGGAGGAGGCTCCGCTGTAACCGAGGCCGGCGTGAGGGTGTTGCAGCGTTGCCATTGACCTCTCCGGAGAAGAGCCTCGGCTGACCCCTTCATTTAACGGCCCCCGACCCCACTCACCACGTCAGTCACCTTGATTGGCGATCCCTCGGCCTAAAACGAGGGAGGGGGATGGGGGGCGGGCTCAGCCTCAGCGTAGGGAGCCAATCAGAAGACGGAGGACTGCACTGGGGGGAAAAAAATACAAAATAACAAAACTTAACGGCGTTGCTTAGCAGCACTCGTTTAGAGACACTCATTGTTTTTTCTGTCAGTCTTCGCACCTTAGCGTCAGCCCTCAGCGGCCGACTGTGTGATCACGGCAGCCGGCGGGGTTTCCAGGTCGGATCTTGTCGCAGAAAGGAAAAGTGTGCTTGTCACACCCGGTGCTTTGCGCAGCTGCCCTCTCTGACCGCATTCAGGCGAGAAAGCAGGGACAGCGGACGTTGCCCTGGAGCAGATCAGGAGGGGGGGATGTGGAGGGCTGTGGGGCAGTGGGGGTGTTTGTTTCTCTTCTCTTAACTTCGTTCCCCTCTACACTGGGGGAACGCTGCGGCATCTGGGAGGACTTTTTTTTTTTAACGTGCCGCGCTCACTGTGGATTCCCGTTTCGCCGTCGTTCGAGGAATGATTTCGCGAAACACTTCGACGGCTGAGACGGTCGCCTCGCCGGAGCGAGCCTGCTGTCGAAGGTTGACGAGTAAGAGGAGTGCCTTGGAGAGGGGGGGGGGTGATCCGCCTGTTTTCAGGATTGTTCAGGAAAAAGATTGCCTTAAGTTGAACCATTTTTCCCACCGAGGAATTGGTGCGAGAAAGCAGAAGGGGGAACGACAAAAAAACAAAAAAGCTAACAATCTTTCAGCATGTTTACTTAGAAAGTGACAGAGGCAGCATTCATGTCTCCGATGGCCTCTCTTGAAGAGTTACTTTACTTTTTTGATGGATCTATTTTTCTGTAAAAAAGTTTAAAAGAGAGAGAGAGAAAAAGAGAGAGAGCGCTTTGTAAAAGGTAGTTGCCAGCTTCTGTAGACGAAGGTGCAAACAGTGAGGAAGGAATCAGATCGCGAACTCTCACAACAGTTTAGCCTTTGATGTAGCCTCCCTTTAAGAGTCAGAGCTTCTCGCAGAACAATTTGCAGAGCATGCATTTTCAGCTGATTTTAATGAATGTTGCCCAAAAGAGAAAGGCGAGCAAGTTAAAAAAAAAAGCCAAAGCATGAGTTTGCATTTAGCGTTCTCTTATCTGGAAAGGGCGAGTCGACACACAACATTTCATGTGCTGGCCCTTTAACCCTCTATGGTATGCATTATGATGCCTCCAATGTCTGGAGTTTTTTTATTTTTGGTCTTTAGTTACAAGGTATCAGTGAATGTCATCATACATATGGTTGCATTCTTACAATTAATAAAGACAATTTCGATGTTTGTAACCATAAAACAATGCACATGGGCAATAGAAAACATTTTCAGTTCCTGTTTGTTTGTTTTTTTTTCATTTATTTGGTGCTCCACCCCTATTCTTTTGCCACCCTGGGCATCTGCCCTCATGGCAAAATAGTTAATATAAAAAAATTCTCCCAAAACAATTTTCTTGAGGTTATTTGACGAATCAAAGCGTTCGTATTGGTTCCTCATGTCTGTTTTTAAAGTGTTGCATCATGTAAAGCGGTGCCTTTCGGAGCTCTGGCAGGCCAACCTGGTACCATAGAGGGAGACGGCAAACCCGGTTAAACGTTTACTGATTTAATCCGCCTCGGATCAGGTGAGCATTTCTTTACGCGTACTGATCGAATGGTTGGCAACTACCTTAATGTGAGCTTCACACCAGTCGTGTATATTTAATTGAGTATATTTTGACAGTAACCCAAGTGTTGTCGGTTTGTATCTACGTGTTTGAGTTTCGGCATCGAGTCGTCGATTTTATAGTATCAGAAACGTGTTTGGTTCAGCGAGTCCACTTCTTTTTTTTTTTTTATTGTGCAAGATTATTTTTCTAACATCTTGTGTTTTTCGTGCATAGGTTTTGTCGTGTATTGTTTTCATCCATTTTTATTTTTTTTTTCTGGATAGATACAGGGCTGCGTTCATGTACTTTTAGTGCTGTTGTCATTTATTCTTGTATTTATGGAAAACAAGGAGCAACACTTTCTTTCTTTCTTTCTTTCTTTCTTTCTTTCTTTCTTCCTTTCTTTCTTTCTATGGCTCCTGAAGCCTTTCTCAGCATTTTCATCAACTGTGTATTTATAACATGTACTGTTTATAGGAGATTTGTATATGGAAAACTTTATAAATGTACTCTTTACCTAATGACAGCTATGATATTGTGAGCAAAAAAAACCAGTACGGTGCATAAACAGCGTATTTAACTCGTCATCGACTGCGCCGCTTTTCAAGCGGTCCTCCAGCGAATCACAGCACGGCGCCGCAGCTGACTTTGACACGTTTCATCACTTCGTTGCCTCATCGGTTCATCCTCCTCCCGCGCACGGACGACGTTTACCTTTCGACTGCGACCGCGCAGACGTTTCCACGTAGCTCCCAAAACGGCGGAGAAGGAGAAACCGACTTGCTGCAGCTTTTAACCGGACGTTTACATACGCTGGAGTAAAAAAAAAAGGAAACGTTGCTGGGGTTTTTTTGTTCCCCCCCCCTCACCTTTGGGCGTTAAATCAGACTAATTATTCTGGTTCAGTAAAGTTAGCATGGCTAAAATAAATTCTGAAACGAACAAAAATGTCCTGACATCTAGTTGACCCTTTGAGGTCGCTCAAGGATTTTTTAAATGTTCCCTCTAATCACATCCGAAGCTTGAACTAGCGTCTCGATTTTGAGAAAGCAAACCAAAATACCTGATTGTTTCTGTTATTTGGCTCGTTATTTAAAAAACGCCACTCCCTTGTGACCTAAAACAAGAAAAGTTCAGGTGGATTTAATGTCAAACGATGAGGGGGGAAAAATGGGTTTAAACAAATCCGCCCATCATGTTCAAGCTGATATCATTTTCTAAACCTGTAAGATTCGAAGTTGATTTGATGTTTTTCGATACATTCCACTTGTTACCTGTTTAATTTGGCTTCTCTTAAAGTATTTTTTTTATTATTTTATTTGTAGAAACCTAAGTAATGTTTTTGTTGTTTTTTGCTGTCTGCTCGCACCAACTTTAACTCTTTGCATGGTTTGTGAGTCAGCATGCCTGCTTGTCTATGTAATGAAAAGAAGAAAAAAAAGAAAGAAAATTGTATTTGCACAACAGAAGAACACTGGAGGGACTTTTAAGATGAAGCCTCCCGGGGCGGGGAGGCTTTTCTCCAGCCGAACGATTTTACAAAGACTTTGAGAAAAGCGTTTGATATTTTCCACTCGGTTTCAGCACTTACGGACTTGCGTTTCAGTTTCAGAGAGACTCGGCCAACAACCGCCGCAACCAACATTCACAACTTCAAGAAAAGACTCCCAAAGAACGCTCCCGTCTCAAAGGGTTTTTATTTCTCATTTTGATTTCTTGCAAGTGACGGATGTTGTCTGGAAGGCAGTTTGGGAAAACAAAGGGCATCGCCATTTGATTGTCACACCCACCTCGGCCAGTTCTATATATATTTACATATATATAGACGTATATATATATACACATATATATATAAACCACTGTGGCTCAAGAGCAAATCTTGGTTTACATGTAAATTGATGAGAAAAAAAGTTATTTTTTGTTTGTTTGTCTCTATTGATGAAAAAAACGTTCTCTTTCTTTGGGACCTACGCTTTAGACATTTCATCTCTGACATCATCTATAGAATATATTTCTGAAAATGACAAATGTTTCCTGTGTTTTTTGTTTGTTTTTTTTACTTTTTTTATTTGCTAACTCATGAATGCAGAGCATTGATAGCAACAAGTCTGAGCAGAATTGATTTAAAGAGATGCACTTTCAGTTATCTGGTTCCCAGTTTTGCTCAAAGTTCACTTTGGCGCAAAATGCTGTCGGCACAGTCGATCCCTGACTTGGGATAGCTCTGTGTAGATTCTCTACTTCTGATTTTTCTGTTGCATCTAACCTGATAATGTGACAAAAAGAAGAAAAAAAAGCTTCCCAGCGCATGACAACTTTTAAATAATAAAAAAAAGACTCTCAGATGACTTCTCTCTGAGTGGAAAACCTAATTACTAAACACAGTCTGGTGACTTTCCTCTAATGTTCTGCAGGAAAAGTTGCCCCTGCTCTGAAAAGTTACTTCAGCTGATAAAAGAAGCAGTCTTTTTTTAAAAAAAGTTATCAGGAAAAAAAAACTAAAAAGAAAAAAAAAGCATTTTAGTAATGAAGAATAAAATGCTATAGCATCAAAATATAACAATCAAAATGAGTGCTAACCTGTTAGCGCTTACCTTATGATAAATAAGGTAAGCTCATTTATCATATAACAGATAACACTGTTATCCAAAATCAACATTTCAGATATTTTTGGAGTAATAATAATCAAATGGGATAGGATTTCACTTTGCTTTGCAAAATAAAAACATAGGTCAAATTATTATGCTTACTGCAGCTGTCACTTGATTGCACACACTAGGCAGCCATGTTGGATTTTAAGGTCTGGACTAAAAAGAAATCTCCAACTTTTCTGCCTGTATTTTCAGCTTCAAAGTGCTTTCTAAGATATACATCTTTTCATGTGAAATTTCACCTTTTAAGCCAAACCGGGATTTACAATTAAGCAAATTCACCTTCTCTTTGGTCTGCTGTTAGGACACAGCAAACTGCACAAATCTATATTGTACAACTGTTTAAAAATGTCTGTCATCATGGTGCAAGTTGGCAAATTTGTTAATTAACTTCCTTTGCTATAAAAAGGAAATTGCTTAATGCAAAGAATTGATCAAATGATGTAATATTGAATTAAATTATGAATGAGATTTTTAACATTTTTATGATTACACACATAATTGGTGAAAAGAACACTGAACTGACACAAAATGGAAGTAGAAAGGACGAAATGGCAACACGTAAGTACCAAGTTCTACCCGTAATTATATGATAACACTTCTTACCATACATTATGGTCAACATTTATTTCAGTTCACATGCCAGCTGTATATTATTACCCCGATATATCTCTAACAATTAATGTTAATGAATAAGCGTTATCCAAGAAATTAATTACAGACAGCAGTGTGGGTTAATTATATGCTACAAAGCTTGCCATATCATGTATATGTAAACAATGACAGTACGTGTATCAGTGACTCTGCGCGCTGTCCAATGAGGAGCCAGCTCTTCCTTTCTACATGCAAATACTGACCTCATATTTCCTCTCTGCCGTCTGTCCTCAGCGCTGCGACTGTGCCATGCTCCAGCTGCAACATTAGCACTCGTTACTTTCCCCCCCGACTTCATCACCTGCGGGGAGAGACCCCTCATTGCTTCCGCGATCTCCGTCGCCTTTTTTTTCCTTTCCAACCCGTCTGCGGCGGAATCCCTCATTTTTGTGGACATGCCGAACATCGTGCTTTTCAGCGGGAGCTCTCATCATGACCTGTCCCAGAAAGTGGCTGATCGGCTCGGACTGGAGCTCGGGAAGGTGATCACCAAGAAGTTTAGTAACCAAGAGACGTGGTGGGTTCGTGGTTTATTCAAACACTGTGTTTCCTTTCTTGTTTTAGGCATTTTTGCATGTTAAAATCAAGCTGTTGGGTCTCATACGGTGCTCCATCAGCGTTATCACGTGTGTGTAGCTTAGCTTCAAGGCTAACATGTAGCCTCATGTAAACACAGCAAGCTAATGCTAGTGTTCCTATCCTCGGACAAAAGCCTATATTTAAGTGTTTTGTTATGTTTTTGATGTGCCTGCAGTTCAAGCGAAGCAGAAAATGTGACTTTAGATGCTGAGGAATAGCTGGGCGTATTCGCTGCTTGCTGTGACAAGACTTTGCGTCTCATTTTTCACGGTCTTGCTAAAGTTCTCACAGTTAGCTAAGAAGCTAACATTTGCAATTTGGGACACTGGACTCGATTTTCGGGGTGTACAAAATTGGACACAACACCGTATGTGGCGTTCTTCTGTTTAGCCTGACTGATATCTGCTGCAGTATTTTTCATGTACTATTGTACATACATATGTATGTGATAATTGCTTTATATCGGGAGTTTTGTAAGGTTCTTTTTTATGCTTAGATTTGGAAGACAAAAATAACACAACCCAATACAATGTTTACGTTACTAGCATAAAAAATATGGGTAAATAAAACAGGAAACGCCCATATTTATTATGTAAATAACAAACATGAAGTACTTACTAATGTGATAGTTAAAAAATGAACACAACAGACAAATAAATACCTGAAATGATTTAAATTAGTAAATAATTTATTCACTATATATAAATACTAAATATTGATATAATAAAAATACTTTATTGATCCCAAAGGGAAATTAAATTAATTCAAAAATTTAAAAACAATGTTTAAAATGCATTGAGTAAGTCAATCTAATTAGCTTTTTTATGAAAAGTTACTCATTTCATAATTAAATCATATGCAAAAATAATACTGAAAAATTTGTCCTACATTCTTGGAAGTTATCTATGCAGGAGCAAGTCTTACTTTAACAGTAACATTGTCGTTAAAGTAGCATATTTGCCCCTCAGTCATCAGGAGCCGATGCTGAAATCTTCACGTAAACCTCAGACGGTCTCTGTCTGTAACGCATGCAGCCACTAATCATTCATTTACAGTCATTTTTCCTGTGCTCAGATGCGATTGGGTTGCGGTTAGGAGCGGATCGGGGAACTCGCAGTAGCTTCTTGCTGTATTGCCGCTCTGCGTCAGGGAGGTCAATTACTCTTTACTCCACTGTGGTCAGATCACATGCACACAATCTGTGCTGGGGAGGATGACCTTTTTGGGGCTGGTGTGTCTCCGCTGCAGTGTTCATTTTAACATGGCCTTCTGGCAAAACAAAGCAGTTTGAGTAGCTGTGTTTTGTTTGCAGGGTCACTGATTGATCATTTTTGTTTTATGGTAAGTATGCTTTTCTAAAGCGGGGGACGGGGGAAATTTTGTCGCAGCTGGTGGGGAAGGTGGAGCTAAAATCTGGAAGAAAACCTGAACGAGATTTGAGTCTGAGTGCGTTGGGACGGCCTAATAAAGCCCAAGCTTAAATCCACTTGGGAAACGGTTGCGAAACTTTAAATTTGATGCTCATAAAACACACAGCGTGCTTTTAGGATCTCACCTTCTTCAGAAAAGGTCAGAGCTTTTAACGATGCCTCAACCTTTTTTTTTATTATCTCTCTCTTTTTTTTTTAAGCTGGTAATGTTTCTACTAATGACTAAAAAAAAAACCTCTTGATTATCCAGAGTTCGTTTTCTCTCCAGGGAACTGGGTCTGTTTGTGTGGCGCAAAACGCAACAACAACAGAGATTGCGCTGTTGCCTTCTCACAGCTTCGGTCCGACCAGATGACCCCCGAGGTCGAGGGACGGAGAGAGCGTCTGGGAAATGATTTCTCACATTGTTCCTCTGTTTGCTTTTTGCTGGCAGGTGGAATTTGTTCAACATTAATCACCGGCTGTGCGCCGCCGGCGACCCAAACAGCCTGGAAAATGGTAACGCTGCTAATGCGTCATTTATTTATTCGTTTTTTTTTTTGTTTTTTTTCCCCTGACAGCGTGGAAATTGGGGAAAGCGTGCGCGGCGAGGACGTGTACATCATCCAAAGCGGCTGCGGCGAAATCAACGACAACCTGATGGAGCTGCTGATCATGATCAACGCCTGCAAGATCGCCTCGTCGTCTCGCGTCACCGCCGTCATCCCCTGCTTCCCGTACGCCCGGCAGGACAAGAAGGACAAGGTCAGACAAGCCGCAGAGCCGAGAGAGTTAATTCCCCCCCCTCATGGCGACTCCGAAAAGAAAAGAAAAAACTTTTTTTTTTAAAACGTGCAGCACGTTTTGCACATGCGGGCACGCTTCAAAAGCACAGCCCTGATCATTGAGTTTTTTTGTTTTTTTCTGTCTCGATTCAGAGTCGAGCGCCGATATCAGCCAAGCTGGTCGCCAACATGCTGTCAGTGGCCGGCGCCGACCACATCATCACCATGGACCTCCACGCCTCGCAGATCCAGGTGTGTGAGCTCAACCTGCCGGATGAACGTGAAAACATGTGCAAAGATCTAAAGAAAAAAAAAAAACACGCACACAAAGAAGATGTGAACAAAATCCGACTTTTTTAAAAAAAAAATTCTTCTCCTTCTTCTTTAACATTCTATAAGTGTTCACTCTTTCCACAGTGTACATTTAAGGTCTATAAACTAAAAGTAGATTTTGTTCTCTATTCTGGCCTCAGTTTTATCAAGAACCGGTTAAATACATTCTATCTATATTCTAATTGAAAGAAAAATATTTTAGATTATACATAGAAGAAATATTAAAGAACTAATTGACAAAATCATTATGTAGAAAGCTGATGATGTAATGCAGTGCATGTTGAAATAGATGAGTGGCAAAGAGAGTGGTTAGGGTCAAAGGTCAGCAACCTTTTCAGCCCTGCGAGTCATTTTTGGCTTCTGTTCAGCTGAACACTTGTTTACATTCTCCAAAATGAAAAAACTTTCTTTTTTTTTACTCCTATCTTACAAAATTTGTTTAGATTTTTAAATTCTACAATAATTGTATTATTTTATTTTTTTTGGTAGGGTCTATACATGTTAAAAATATTTTTACAGACAAAGATGTCAGAAAGTACATTTTTGCAACTTATAAACAAAACAAAAAAAAACTACGTTGCAAAAAATAATATTCCTTTGTGGAAATGTATATTATGGAAGACTAAAAGTGCCGCAATCAAATAAATAAATAACTCGTTTGCACATTTTTTGTTTCCTCAGAACATTTTAATAAAAACAAAACTTTAATAATTATATTTGTGCATTGGCATGTTATTGATTTAGTAAAATATTTTGAGCATTCATCAATTAAACATATTAAAGTCGTATAATCGTTTCATGGTTCCGGTGCTGCAGTCCATCATGTCATAATCTCCTGCTGTGTTGGCATCAGATAGATTATAACACAGCAGCCACAGTGCTGACCAATCACCTTATCTTTAGCGCTGTTAGCCCCGCCCACTTATTTTAATGGGTGAAGCTCACAGATGAGATAAACTTCAGGACTAATCCTAAAGCAAACATTTATGCAGTAAAATAAACGTGCCTTGAACGTATAATAAATACACATTTTAATTTATTATTATTAGTAGTACATATGATAATTAATTTCAATTATCGTAAAAAAAAAAATCACACCAGATCCAGCAGAAAAGTTCATTGTCCAAGTCTCAAATTAACACCAATTTTATTTTTTATTGCAATTTCTGGAGATTCTCCTACCTTTCTCTCGTCAGTTTTCTGTTGCTTTAAACTTGAATTATTGATCCGGCTGTAGATGTCGGCGAGTTTAGCCTTCTGTTGTCTGCTTTAATTGCATGATTGCTGAACTTTAAGAAGTTAGGAAGTTGAGGACTTATCATCAACTGAATAAAGTCCTCAAAGGTTTGAGGTTTTCTAAACTTCTAAGCAGAATGTTTGTTTTTTTGTTGTTGTTTTGTGCTTTATGAAGGGATTTTTTGACATTGCCGTGGACAACCTGTATGCAGAGCCCGCCGTCCTGCAGTGGATCAAAGAAAACATTCCTGAGTGGAAGAATTGCATCATCGTGTCTCCAGACGCCGGCGGAGCAAAGCGGTGAGCAGATTGGATAAGACATGTCGGGGTCAAAGGGCAGCGCCGTGGTCGTCCGATAAGCCGGAGTCGGTCCGCTGCTTCTCGCACAGCTGATTAACAAACCCTCCGTCTTGTTCTGTTTGGTTTCGCACAGCGTGACGTCCATCGCCGACCGCCTCAACGTGGACTTCGCCCTCATCCACAAAGAGAGGAAGAAGGCCAACGAAGTGGACCGCATGGTTCTGGTCGGGGACGTCAAGGACCGGGTGGCCATCCTGGTGGACGACATGGCCGACACATGCGGCACCATCTGCCACGCCGCCGACAAGTTTGTCCCCCCGTTCAGGTCCTTGAGACGTTCGTGGCTCTCGCCGAACGTCTCTCTGAAAGGCGCCGTGTTGGTTTGTCGTCCGTCAGGTTGATCGACGCCGGCGCCACCAAGGTCTACGCCATCCTCACGCACGGCATCTTCTCCGGCCCGGCCATCTCCCGCATCAACAGCGCGCCGTTCGAGGCCGTGGTGGTGACTAACACCATCCCACAGGAGGAAAAGATGAAGGCGTGCCCAAAGATACAGGTAGGCGTTTTTAGCTTTCTCTGCTAATCCTGAAGGTCGAGCCCCTCGACTCAGGTGCCTAATTTGGAGGTTTGATTGGACTTCTTTCCATTGAGAAGACAAATTTTAACATCCTGACTGATGTTTTTTGAGATGCTGTCACTGCTACTGTGTTGCTTATATCTCCAAAGTTGTGAAAGTTTGAAAACTTACCTTGAGGATGTTTGAAAGGTGCTTGATTGTCACGGTGCAGTAAAAGTGAACAAACTGAAAACTGAGAGTCGTTTTAGTTTTCGGAGGCTCTGTGAACACATCAGAGGAGGAAATGAAAGTTTTAGAAAGCGTCGCGCCGAACTGAGCCGGCTCCTGCGTTTCCCCACCAGGTCATCGACATCTCCATGATCCTGGCCGAAGCCATCAGGAGGACCCACAACGGCGAATCGGTTTCGTATCTCTTCAGCCACGTGCCTCTGTGAGGAAGAGCCACCTCACCCTCCTCTTCCTCATCATGCTCGTCATCCTCCTCTTCCTCCTACGTTTCTCCTCCCACCAGGCCTCTCGGGCCGGCACTTTCTGGCCGAACGGCCTCCCTTGTGTGACTCCCCCAAAGGTCACACACACACACACACACACACACACACCCAGCAGACAAGACCAAGTTTGTATTTATGACTTTCCTGTTAGTTCTCTAAGTTTCACTTCAACCAAGTGGTCCATTATGTCGCATCTTCTTCTTCTTCTTTTCTTTTTTAGTTTCTTGTTGAATCCAGTCTCAGTCGTGCATTCCTCTCTGGCATGTGACGCAGACATGTAAAAGCGTCTCCTTCTAACCTTTTTAACTCACTAACAGTCTGACTTGATTAGGGATTCATATTCTGCCATCAGTTTTTTGTTTTTTTAATTGTTATTATTTTTCATGAACCACAACAAATGCAAGCTGCTGTCATGACGTTAGCATGACCTCTCCCTGATCTAATCCCCCTGATTGTACTAAACCGCTCTCCTAACTAACGCAAGGTGCAGCGGGCGCATCGCCTGCTCTCTCAAAAAAGGTCATGAGAAGCGATGGAGCCCAAAGCTTTGTTTTTTTCTTTTTCTTTTTTTTTGTTTTTAAATAGTGTTAAGAATCCGGGAGTGAATTGTTGTACCACAGCTGTAACGGGTCACTTCTGTTGAATAAAGGCAGGTTTCCCACTGTGCCTGAAAGCGGCTTGAAAGGTGATTTTTTTTTTTTTAAAGAAAGAAATGTGCTGATTTTTTTTTTTTTAAATGTACCACAGGAAAAGCTGTTTCTTTTAATAATAAAGCGCTGAAAATTGCTAAATGATCCCGACCGAGTCTGATCTTTCTCTTGTTACACAAACAGCAGAAATAAATTCCTCGATTTAAGTCTACAAAACGTGAAATGAATTAGGCTAATTCATTTTGCACCTGTGTGGAAGTGGAGTTTGAATACGCATTTGCATCAAAGTGGCAAAAACGACAGAATTTGCATGCAAATACTGACTGACGTCAGCAAGAATGTCAAAAAAATGATCAAACTGGACAGAAAAAAGCTGCATAACCTTTAATTATCGGTTTAATTTATACATATATAATTATGTGAATATATAAATAAATTGTTTTGGGTATAAACATTTTGCTTAAGCTTAACTATTCAGGGTGTGAACAAAATTAGCTGAGATGTACGTCTCATCGCCACCAGGTGGCGCCCAATGTTTACAAATCAGCAGGAAGAGAGCCGAGCATCAGGAAGAACACATTTTAAACACTTTTATTTTGACACTAACACGTCACCTCGATGTAACGGATGACGTAAAGTGCGCGTGTCTCGTGTGAAGCACTTTGGGTCACATTTTAAAATGTAAATCCACGCTCTTTCGTTCCTCTACCCCTTTGCTTCCCTTTTTGGGATTTTTGGGGGCGTATTACCCCTTTCGTCCAGCGGGGGGCGACGGCGAGCGAATAACGGGGAGGAAAGCTGGTGATGTCAGACGTCATTAGCATATTTCTGAGTATATGAGAGGCTTGCGCAAAGACGCCAGCACTACTGCTGCAACCCACCGAGCAGAGAAGTCTCATCAGTGAGCCAGCACATCGGTAAGCGCCTCTTCTCGGCTTGTTTCTCCCATCTTTGGAGCCACATAAGGGGGTTATGTGGCTCCAGCTGCGTTTGCGGGGAACCAGGAAGTGGGATTAATGTTGGAATTTGATGAAGACGCAGAGGAAGGATTTTTAGGGGATATACAAGTGGATTAGGAAGGAAACGTGTATTTTGGCTTCACTTATACATTTTAGCTCGGTAGAAATCATTCGGCATGGTGTAAGATGAAAGCTGAATTCGTGCTTTGCCTTGCGCGCGCTCCGCTTTTCTTTGTTGTTGCTCTGTGCGCGCGTGAGCTGCACGCGCTCAGTCCGGTTATCAAACCGCTGCTTTTTATCTCGTGCAGCGGACTATTTCCTGTTTATAAATCCTTTTTGTTTTCTCCCCTCCCCATAGCTTTCTCTGTTTAAAAACCAAGACAGAAAGTGAAGCTGAAGTTTTTTGTTTAATTTAAGGGGAAGCTGAAAATCTGGGCGGTGGTTCGCTCAGACTGCGACCCCCGACGCCAGAAGTACGTGATTGGTGAATTTGCGGATGTTGCACAGCTGCCATCCGCGCTCAAATGAAACCCCAAACTTCTGAATTTAAATTGAATTCTACATAAAAGGCATGCATTCCCTGCTTTTCATCGCACTCCCCAGCAGCCCCCCCAGTCTACGCAGCATGGGAACTCCCATTGTTATGTAAATGCCAGACTAAAGACAGGCTTCGGTGTCATTGTGCGCCCCCCCCCCTCATCGCCCCCCCCAAACCCCCCCTGGGTGCAACATCCCGGAGCTGCGCGCAGGGCAGCGGGGATGCATGCCGATGAAATCAGGCTCTGCTGAGCCGCAGGCGAACAAAAGGAGGCGGTGCACATTACAAGGAGCGAGCTGAGAAAGTGATATTTGTTGGCTGAGATTTTTTTTTTTTGAGGCAACGCCCTTTCTTTCCTCCCCCTCTTCCTGATAAAAAAAACAAGCCCGCATGCTTGGGCGGATTTTGAAAATGCGTCATTAATATCCAATGAGCTCCTTCCCCCCCACCCCCACTTCAGGTTTCTTGCACGTGTTGTAAATTAACTCTCCATCTATATATTTTTTTCTTTTTGCTTCTCTTAGACTAACTGCAACAATGAGTGACAAGCCCGACATCTCAGAGGTGACCAGCTTCGACAAGTCCAAGCTGAAGAAGACAGAGACGCAGGAGAAGAACCCCCTGCCTACAAAAGAGAGTAAGCTCCAGCTTTGGGCTCTTGATTTCTAGGGTGCATTGCCAGGAAAGGTTCACTAAATCTCCTTATTTTGTCTTTGGCAGCCATTGAACAGGAGAAGCAAGGATCATAAAGCCCCTTCCTTCCCATCATGCACTGTACACCCCCCTTCTCCTCCTGCATTGCCTTGTTTTCAGTCACTTCTTTTAGCTGTATAACTCTGTAACCGAAATTATGAATCGACGACTATAACCAAGCTGCACAGCCATGTGGACGGATGACGCTTTCGTCAGCCACATCCCCCTCCCCGGTTCCCACCTTTGTGCTCCGATCTGTTGGCCTGTAACAGAGGAGGAGGGGGCTCTGATCTGGTCCAAACGCCACCGAGACTGCCAATGCTGACCTGCAGGTTGAGGGAGCGCGGGGCCGTGGTCTGCGCTCCAGGAAGCTCATCATCGTCGCACCTTCACCACCACCCAGCATCCCGTGTGGCTGCTTTTGCGCCAAAGCTGAGGCGTCGGCTTTTTTTTTTTTTTTCCTGTTTCGTCTTCTAATTTTCGGGAATGCACAACTTTGTTCGTACGCTGGCCAAAATGTAAATGCCCAAAAATTGATACTGTCACAACTTTTTTTTTTTTTTTTTTTTTTTTTGTATGTATACACGGATTAAAATAACGGATTCCATCTTGATCTAGGAGAAGCTCAAATGGACCTGTCTTGCGGTCCGATTGTAACATACTTGGGCCCTCTTTGTTTTCTGAGCGAGTCGGGGAAGCGATGGTGTCGCAATCTCCCTGAGTTGTTCTCTGTTGAGGAAATTGTTTGGGTAACTGGTTCTGTGTTTGCTTTGAACTGTTAATCAAACTTCTTTTGGAGTTTTGTAAACTTCCCAGCAGTCGTGTTACTCTGCCACAAACCATTGCCAGAAAATGGGAAACCGTGAAATGTTGTAATAAAGAATTTGTTACTAAAATGAACTCTTGACTGCTCATTCTGGCTACATCACACATTTGGGAGGTGCTCCTTGCATTGTCAAGATGCTTGCATGACTTCCAGATTTACTTAAAAAATCTTGTAGGCTAAATGCTAATCTAGTGCTAATGAAGCTAAACTTGCCAAAGTCCAATCCTCAAGGGCTAGCATTTTTGTAATTGCAGAGTTATCCCTTCAACCAAATGCCTGCAATGCCTTGGTTTTGTAGAGGCCTTGCAACAAGTGAAGTCAAGTAGAAGTAGAGTATGTCTCAGGAACCCGGCCTTAAACCAACGCTGCATTAAACACCCGTTGGCCTGGTCCTTATATCCTGGCCTGACCCAGAATGCAGGGTGTCTCCTGCAGGGGATTAACGCTGCCTTTGTCCCAAATTAGCCGCTTGCTACGAGGTCTAATAACATTAGCATGGCATTGCTTTAAGACAGTGGTCTCAAAGTCCTGCAACTTTTAAATGTCTCTCTGCTTCTGCACACCTGGCTCTAATATTACCTCATTAGCAGAGCTGGACTGCAGTGAAGCAGTTTAGCCATTTAATTCAGGTTTGTAAGACGAAGGACTCAATTTGAGGACTGCAGGTTGAGAGGAACTCGTACATCTGGAGGTAGGACTGAGCTCCAGAGGAGCACATTGTTTTGCAATGACACTGCCAACACTATCAAGGATGTCTGTATTGAAGTCAAAATCTCGCAGTAGCTTCAATCCCTTCAACTACACTTGATCTTAGAAAACCAGCTACTCAACAATCTTGGTGTAAGTGGATTACTGTTAAATCAGATGCTCCTAACGAAGGCATTAATCTCACTGGGGGAGGGAAGAGCGGGGAAGTGGCGAGGGGACGAGGCGGCCCAGTCCACACTCCCAGATGGGATTAGCACCTCCTCTCTCCTCAGCCTTCCAGAGAAAGTGGATTTCAAAGGGGAGCAGCTGATAGGGTGGAGCTGCCGCAGGGAGGTAGAGGGGGACAGGGGGTCACTGAGCCCATCCCCATGCGTGTCCTGCCTGGTAACCCATAGCAACAGCTGCTGCTGAGTCACCGCCTTGAAGGGGTTGGGCGGTCGGATGCTTGGTCTCCCCGGAGAGCATCAAACCCGGGAGATTACGAATGTTTTGTGTATATTTAGATGCATTTGTCCATCTGGCTCCTCCAGCGTTGTTTCTCCAGTGAAGGCATTTCACTGACAGGAAGTCTCCCACTAATGCAGCTCCATTACTAGGCAGCTAATGGATGTAGCGTCTTTGTCTTTCAGCTCTTATAAGACGGAAGCTGTTACTGAAAATACTTTCTTTTGACCACAAATGTGCCGCTTTGTCCAAAAATAGGGAACTTTTTTTTGTTGGTTATGCTAAAATATATGCTGGATTGAATCACTTAGAAATATATTTTCATGTCAGCATTATTTATCTCCTTATTCTGAGATGATGGAGCTATTTATGTCGTTACGCTTCTTCACTTTAAATCTAGAAAATAATTCAAAATAAGAGCCCAGAGATGAGACAGTTAACCCCAAAGCAGGTAATTATTCCAAGATTATTAGATATCTGAAGAGTTATTCATATTCATATTAAGTAGTTATGATAAATAAAGGTTCTTTCACTTGACAATTGGAGAAAATATATATGTTTTTATTGTGAGATAACTTTATGTAAAAGCATCTTCTGCGGATGCTTTTACAGGCTAAAATGGGCTAAAATGGGTAAATCTTGAAAAGCTTATAATATCAAAATAATTTGGCCATGGTGAGACAAACAATAGCTCCATGGAGTGGCCTTCATCCCTAAAAGCAATCCCCCGACTCTTCCTCTCGTTTCCTCCAGGACTTAGCATTCAGTTTCATTATCCATCCCTCTCTGACAAAGACAAACGCCATGTCTGCTGTGGATTTCCATGGCAACCGCCCATTCAGGAGCTGCGTTTGCTGTCTGACTGCATGCTAACACCTGGCTATTAGCATTAATAACATCCTCGCCTCTTTTTGTCAGCCAGCCTGGCGGGCAGAGATGCACCAAACAGGAAATGGATGTTTGTGGCGTTATTTTGGCTTCCTGTCTAAAGCATATCTCCTTTTTCTGTCTGTTGTCTGTTTTCTTTTTTTTTTTCTGTGTCTGCTGCCTTCTTTGGACGTCTAGCGTGACAAAGAGAGAGGCGACTGCAGGCTGTCAGCGTTTGTCCGTTCTTCACCCGCTTCTGTGTTAGAGGTCACCAGGCCCAGCTGCTCCCCCACTGCTGCTTCCTCCTCTTCTTTAGACGACATATGGTGATGTAGGGTTCAGGTCGTCATTCGATATGATTCTCAAAGCGAATGGAGACTCCCACTGAAACCGGAGCTGGATATAATCTTTAGATTTTATTGTCTAAAATAGTATTTTATTTAGACCAGCAGTGCTTTGCAGGACTAATCCTGGAGTTATGCATATTTTGTTTGACGTCAACCAAACACCTCAATTTGTATGTTGCCATTTTCATAGGAAAGTACAATCTGATTAGTGTGGCAAGTATTTGCTTTGCCCGCCTGAGTCAATGAGTTAGCTGCAGCTTTTTAGCGAATGTCTCCGTGGGCAAAATCAGTCATAGTGAACGAAAAGTGACTTTAAACTTCAACTTTTACCACACATTATTGAGTTCCTTCAGATCTGAACTTTGACTAGGCCATTCTAGCACTTGAATATGCTTTGTTTTATACTATTCTGGTGTAGCTTTGGTGGCGTGTTCAGGTGAAAGGTGAACTTCCAGCCCGGTTTTAGGTTTTCTTCCTGCGACAACACAGCATGATACTGCCGCCGCCGTGTTGCAGATAATCGTCCTGACCTGATTTATCAATTCGGTGAACTCAAATTTTCGGTTGTTTGTATTGGATTTTATTCAGGCGTATCAGAGTACAAGGGGTAGAACGCATTTTCTTTCCACTCTAACTTTACGGAACTACTTTGTGACCGAAATCCACCGAAGTTTCTGGTTGCTGCATGAGAGAATGGTTTCACCGAGAGAATTTATTGATTTCTGAAATCAGCCGTTTACAAAATGTTTCCTGCAGCAACCAACATCCCGCCCCCTTTCCCCCAAAGAAAACCGGCCTGCTCAACGTTTTGCCACACTTTTTTTTAATCTTTGTGCAAGGTGTTTACAGCAACCTGTCGTTCCCCATCCGGACTTTGCAGGAAAGCAGGAACTTGCTCTCTTATTTATTTATTTTTAAACCAGCGCATTCCTGAGCACAGAGACAAATTGCTCTGACGTGAAGTAAAGGTGAGAAAAAAAAATAAACCCACTCACAGAAGCCGTTTTTGTTTTTATCTGTGAGAAAGCAAACAGGAAGCAGAGGAGCGGCGAGAAATCCCCTCTCCCTGCAGCTTTAAACCGGAGCACGGACTGCATGCAGTTGCATAAATAGCAATTACATCAGATCTTTGTGGGTTTAGTTGAAAGGCTGCTGCACAGTTCAGCAGACTCAGTTCAACATGAAGCAGCTGAACTGCAGCCTGGCTGTCAGGGTGAGAACGAAGCAGGTGTCCCCCCCCTCCACCCTTCAGACTGAGCTGCTCTGCCAGTCTGGCCCCAGGTGGAGCTCTGATCGATGCTGTCTGAACAACATTCTCCCTCCATCCATTTGCTTCTAAACGCATTAGCCAACGCAGGAATCGATGCAGCTGCAGAGACAGCAGAGCTCATCATGTGTCACCCTGACTCACTCTGACTTGTTGAGAGGAAAATATCAACTCTCAAGAGTGACGACCAGCAGAAGGAGACATTTGTATTTATTTATTCATTTCTGCTGCTGGACTAAGCTGTGGGATGTGCAGGCCGGGGTCACATGAGTGCGCGTCACCCTGGTTGGTCCCGCCGGGTTCAGACCGGCAGGAGCTGCTGGCGGCCGAAGCCGAGCTCGGCGTTTTCGTCTCCACGCTTCCTCCTCCCCCACAGAAGCCGCCGATCAGGGCCTCTCTGCAGCTCCTTCGCTGGAGATGCTTTACACTTTTGCTTTCTGTCTTTGCTGCACTGAGGACAGAAAAAAATAATAAAAAAATAGATCTGTATGAACACTTTCAGTGTTGTGATGGTTTATTTTTTTTTTACATCCTTTTAAAGAAATATGACCCACTGTTCCGGGCAGAATCGCTTTAACCCAACTGTGTTTTGGTGTCGTTTTTGGTCAGCGGATCTCTCTCTCTCTCTCTTTCCCATGAAGCCATTTTTGGCCCGTCTTTTTGCAGTGGTTGAATCATTAACTCTGACTCTGTGTGTGGGAAATGGTCGTCGTCGTGCTTCACTGGAGCCCCAATGCCTTAGGAATGTCATTGTAAACCTTCCCAGAATGATAAATGTCAAACGGGCTGAAGTAGGCGAGATCGTTTTGCCTACTTCGTGTTGTCGGGCAGGTCCTCTTTAAGAACTGATTCTGAAGAGAAATTGAACCAACATGTCTGTAAACCAAATAGTTGACATTTTGAAAATAAATTTGCTAAAAAATAATCACGGTAAAAAACGTGGCTTTGTTGGCCATATAGTTTTTCGCAAAACTGCATCGGAAACCCCCCCCCCCCCCCCCCATTAAGAGTCACGTGATCAACAACCGGATGTAAACACTAGCGCAAACCAATGGTGAACAAACTTATTCACGTGTGATTGTTTCTTATTCACGGAAACATCGCGATTGCGATTTAAATTTTTTTTTATTTTAGTGAAATATCGACAAAGGTTTTGCCCTAATGGAAACGAAGCTACAGTTAACTTGTGAGCCAGCCACCGGGGAGTATATAATCAGATTCATATCTATACTCATTTTTTAATGCTCTTTGCTCATTTTAAGATCCCAAGACGCGTTTCAACTCTGCAGCCAAATGTCTCATTTTCACAAGTTCGGGGTCCAGATCAAAAGTGGGAGAAATCTGCACATTAGCAGGCTAACACGCATTACAGGCCAAGCGTGAATCTTCCTGGCATTCTTCACGTGTTTGTGAGCCACTAAGAAGCAAATAAATGAACACAAACAACACGAAAAAGCGCATGAGTTTTGTGAAAGTCCAGGCGGACAAAGAGCGCAGCAGCAGCTGGACTCCCCGGCTGCAAGAATGTTGACCGTTTGCGTTAATTACCTGAGGAATCCCGGGAGAGAGCTGCTTAATTACTGCCCGTCGGTAATAACAAGCTTTGCCATGGCATGACCTCCTTATTCAGGCTTTCCCACTCAGTGACGTGGAGCAGGAAGACGCATTGAGATCTAAATGGATTACCTTCTACATCTTAAATTTAGAAGGGATAGCCACAAAAATGTAAAGAAACTGTCTTTTTAAAGTGCTGCATGTAAGCATAGATTGTGAAAAGTTGAGTGGAAGGAAGAACTGATGTAAAAAAAATTGGAGAATTCTTGTTTTACAGTCAAACCTCTGTTTCTTAGAAGTAAAAAAACAAACAAATAATATTCCATAGGATCATTAAATTACAGTTATGGAAATTACAACCTGGAATACATTTCAAAGTCACTGCGAAAACACAAAATGTCACAAAGAAACTTTGATCCAGTCTCTTGTGCTAATATATCAGTACGCTTGAAATAAGACAAAACTGACTTACAAGTGATTTTGTAGGAATTTGTTTTAAGTCAACAATTCCTTTATATTGATGAAAAAGTAGTGTCTAAATTGGGAAATGATTTTACTTAGAACATGGAAAAAATGTCTCGTTACAAGTACATTAGAGTACTTTTTTGATGTGCTTGCTGAACTGAAGGGGATGGATGGATGGATGGATGGATGGATGGATGGATGGATGGATGGAATCTGTTGCATTATTGCAGAATCAGTGATTCCAATCTTCCTTGTGTTTTTTGAAATTTGCAGGTGAAACACCTCAGGACACATTTCTAACTCAGTGTTGCTGTTTCACAAACGCTGATTGATGGTTTGGATTTGGAGAGGAGCCTGTATTTAAATTTTTTTTTATTTTTTATGCTGTCCTGATTTCAGCTGCACATTCTCGTGGTGTAATTACAGAAAGCTGCAGGACTCATGCTGCTGCTGCTTACACATTAAACCAGGAATGAAGACCGTTTCTCAGTAGAGTTGCCAGTTTCTGCCTGCGTTATCAGGGTGGAGTTGCGCTGATAAATTACTGCCAGCGCCTGCTGCTAGTTTCTAACAATGCCTCTCTGTTCTCTGTACACGGCCTAAAGGAGCATTTCTTACTGCAAACATAAAAAAGCACAAATCATTGTCTGTCTGGCGCCCTGAGGCTAGTGTTACTGATGCGCTCAGCGTTACTTTGGGTTAAACTTCCTCCTTTTGTTACATCATATGAAAATGACTCAAGCATTCTTTCTCAAAGGGCCATTTCACAACACTTTTTAGGCCGTTGTCACTGTACGCTTTGGAAATTCGCGCTAAACGCTAAAGGAAATGTGAGCGGATCTTTGAAATGTGTTTGTGTGCAAAGAGCTGCCACTCTCCACTTAACCTCCAGACTCATATTTGTTTGGCATTGTGTTTGTTGGCAAGGTTGGTTGTTTTTATGGCAATGAGTCACCCAGGGCCAAGGGTAGCTGGACAGGTCAACAGCAACTATATGGCATGAGGTAGAGCAACAAGCAGATTGCAGTGACCAGCAATTCTCCTCCTGTCATCATCTGAAGCTTTTAACAGCAGAAGTTAAATAAAAATATGAAAACGTTGTTTGCAAAGAGTCAACAGCTGCTATTGGTTTGGCCATGTTGTTCCCAACCACTTTAAAGCAACAAGTAGACTTTGATTTGAAAGAATAAAATCTGGATTGTTAATGCAATAAATCACATCTGGTCATTTTAATATGCAATGAAAACAAAAACATATAAAAAATGTAAGAAATGTCCCAAACAAAGCATTTATCTGGGCCTAAATATGTTGACTAAAAACTAAACAGACATATCTATTACTCTCTAGGTCGCCATAGTTACTGTGGGACAGTTTTTTGATTTTGGGTTTTTTCTGGATTCATTAAATGAAACAAAAAATAATTATGATGCCTGCAGTAACACACACACACATGTATATGTAAACCTGAGTTACTCCCCCCTGAAGACTCATATGCACATTATTACAGGAGCCAAAAATTTTTAATAGTGTGACTTTTTTTCTCCTTACTTGTTAGTGGAATGTTTTACCTCATCATATATATGTGAAGCTTTTTTTAATCACGAGATGCTAAAGTTTGCAATGAAATGCCTAGACAGTGAGGAGGTGCAGAGCTTTGCATTGACAGTGACAGACGGCGACTGAGGCAGGTTTATGTTTGTGAAGTAAAAGCAGATTCGCTCTGGGTTAAACATCAAGGACAACAGGAGCCTCCATTCACCAGTTCCTCTGGCATTTGTGGAGTTTTGTTGTGTCTCAACGAGCTCAGCAGAGATTATATGATTATTAAATATGTCTTCTTTTTTTTGTTTTGGAAAACAAGTTGAAAAATGTCTTCTATGCCCGGGAGAATCTCTAAGGAGATCGCAGTCTTGAGTTAAAGGCTTTTGAATTATTCATTGGCTGACCTTTGACCTTGCTGTGCTTCCCAACAGAAATTGACACAGCCATCAGATTCATTACCCTCATATAGGTTCAGAAAATTGATGTACATTTTAAGAGTTGACTCTTGGGGCTAAGTTTGAAGCCTGCCTTCTCCGGCCTCCTGAATTCCCAGCAGGCCTTTCAGCGCCGCGCATGTGGCTCATGAAAAGGCCTTTTGTTTCCTCGGTCGCTTCAAAAGGAGAAGGACTTCACTTCCCCTCACTTAATACTGCAGCCTCCATTTCTGGAGGCCAGCGATCAGAGTTGGGCTGCTCCAAACAGCAAACAACACCTGTTATTTTAGACGATGACAAGAAGTCGCACTAAAAATGGTTTTTAGACGAGCGTGGAAGTCGCGGCGAGATTTGGCAACAAGCGCCAACGGGCTGCGCGAACAGCGGCGAAACAGCGGCAGGGACGACGCTCAGGCTGTTCAGACAGCAAACACATCTCGGTTTTATGGGTCACGGCCTGGAGAGCGTTAATGCTGCCTGTGGTGAAAATAAATGTCAGAGGGGAAGCCGATGTGGTGGGTTGAGCTTCAGTTTCTGTTTGTCAGAGCGTGTTGCACGTCTCAGGGCAACTGTTTACTGCTTTATCATTGTAAAAATAACTGCCACAGACACATCGTCCTTTGTACAGAATCATAAAAAACCCCAGACTGAGTCTCTGATAGTGAGTGAGCGATAGAGGTCAACACCCAATCAATAAAGATAAGACCTGATTTTCTTCAAACAAACAAACGGGATGAGTATTCATACCCTGAGACTTATTTTATGCTTTCTCATGATCTCACCTCAACCTCACTGCTGCATATCTAGCATTTTACACGGAGGCCTAAAGGTGTTCATCTTCTTCCAGCTGTGGGAGACGATGACTTCTGAAGGCAATTGGCAATTGATTGCCCTTGGTTTTGCCCTGGGATGGCCTTTTTTTTTTATACAATCTCAATACATTTCAAAGAAACGACTGCAGTTAAGTTTGAAGGGTATAAATACTGAAACGTCTCAAATGTGCAACCTGGAGACGAATCATGAAGTGAAGCTGGTTTGCAGGTTTTCTGCTGCTGAGCACACCAGGAAGTGAAGGAGGTGATTGCTCTTCCTGTTTTTGGGTGCGAGTCTTTGCCTCAGCTGCACTCCCTTTTGCCAAATGAGTATCAAAGGTGAAAGCGCTTTGTTCTGAGCTCCGGGTTAATGAATTATGGAAGTTTGAGGGCGGCAGGCCCGCTTGTTGTAGCCGCGACTTCCTGTGAAAATAAGCAACGCACGGCAGGGGGGCTGAGGGGGAAACTGTGCAGAAGTTACACATGATAGCAATCACAGAGTGTAAAGAGGATCCATGATTTTATGATGCGGCTTGAGTTGTACTTCCTGCAGTATCATTACTTCCACACTTTGCAACACTGAGCATTTGTG
Organism: Phalloptychus januarius; assembly: GCA_902982915.1. Classification (NCBI taxonomy): domain Eukaryota; kingdom Metazoa; phylum Chordata; class Actinopteri; order Cyprinodontiformes; family Poeciliidae; genus Phalloptychus; species Phalloptychus januarius. The sequence goes on from CADWAE010000467.1 coordinate 2,836,526, forward strand.
AAAAGAATGCCAGATGCCCCTCCAGAGGGCCAGCTGGCCCCTGTGTCTTTTTGTCCCTTGAGGCCCCCCTTCTTGCATAAAAGCTCTGGTCAGACGTGTGCCTACATTCTCTCCCACCCCTCTCAACAATCCTCTGCCGTCTCAAGTTGGACTGGACTCTTGCCCAGATGAGTACCGACTTGCCCTCTTTGTCTGCCGATCTGGCACACGAGTGGCCCTGGCAGCTTTGGCTGGTGGGCCCAGCTCCAGGCGGCACCCACACCCCCATTGTTCCCTCTTGCCCTCCGTTGCCCCCTAAAGAATCTCCCCGCGTTTACGAGTCGGCACGCCGCCAAGCCGGGCACGACCACAATCACAGCGTCAGTGCTGCGCGGTAACTGCCTCGTTTGGCCCAGCTGTGCGTTGACAGCAACGTCAAAGTCACATAGTCAGAATAACTGGTCTTAGGTACCATAAGTACCATAATCCTACATAACAAAACAGTAGGACTTGGACTTGGAGTTTTCTTACGAAAAATCCAATATGGCCGCCTAACTTTTTTTTTTTTTTTTTTTTTTTAACTTTTGGGACTGTTATCTAATTAACTTGTCAAAACACAACCTCCATGAGTGAACGTAATGCTACATTGTTTAAAATACAAAATGTTATTAGCTGTTAGCATTTACAGCTAACTAGCTAGCTTGGTCACTGAGCACATTGACAGATGAACCCTGTCTAATTTCTAATCTTGGATCTTGTTCAACTTGAGTGAGTTTTAAATCTGACAGATCTTTTTAGATTGTAAAGAGCCAAATATTTCTACAGCAGTTGATTTTTTGCTTATCTTGCAGATAATTCTGCTAGATAATAACTTCACCAAAGTTTGGACACAAACTGCTGTGTCTCGTCCCCGTCAGTGTTTCAAAGAGTTTCACACCCGACCATTTAACTTTTTAAATATACGAATCGTGAAACCGAAACCAAACAGAAGACAAATGAAGTCGGCGTTTAGCCACACGCAACACTTAGCGAAGCGTTACATGTCAGCAGGAGAGCAAGAATACCAGTGAAATACTGAAGAGATTTAGCGTTTATTAATATGTGGGTCTGTGTGCAATAAAAACTAAGAGGTCAAACACTCCAATAAAGAAGCGGACAAACAGATATAAAGCTGATCTTCTGAAAGAGCCCCCATCGGAATGTAAATGTTTGGATTGGCCCCAGAAAAGCCAGACTCAGAGTCCATCTGTCACGCCGTCGATTAGCGTAGCGACCAGGCCTGGCTACCGCCAGATCTGGGCCTGGAAACATAATTATACCCGATTGGTTCTTCTCTTTAAGAAGGAGGAAAGGTCGATTTCCTTCAGAATTTTGTTGGAATGAAGCAAACAAGTGAGGTTTAAAAGGAGGAGTGTGAGTTTGACACCAAGCAAGTCCCACTCAGTCCTGACCTTGTTTTCTTTTTATTAAGCGGGACTTTGCCTCCAATCCCGAGAGCCGATGGAAGATTTCAAAGAAAGCAGCCACGGATCAACATAAGACACACAGGAGGGGACATTTTAGTGGGACGAGTGGATCTGAAAGAATCCTCTTCTTTCTCTGCCTTCGTTGACCCCTCCCCCAACTCCACAGAGGTCAGAGTGAGGTCCTTTCCCAGAAACAGGCCCTCCCTTCGATTTCTCTTTCCAAAACAAGTCCTCACAAAAAAAAGAAAGAAAGAAAGAAAGAAACACAAAAGTATCCACAGTCCCAGGAGCTAAAAAAAACCCCTCAGCTGATAGATGGGATTCCTGATGCTGCAGAAAGTCTAAAGTGTGTGTTTTCACCGTTGCGCCGTCTTTTGTTGCCTTCTGGGAGTGAGTCACGCTGCCGTTTCACCGGCATTGTGCAGCACTCTAATGAGGCCGACACTAAATCCTCAGGAAGTGACAAAAACAAGCGGACAGAGATTAGATTTAATGAGCCAGAGCGTTACTGTTAGCGGCTAAACAGGTTTCTACGGCGGGAAGCCATCGAGAAAAATCCCTCCTCACTCTGCACTCACCGGCCATTTTATCAGGTACAACATACCCAACACCTACTTGGATCCTTCAGAACCGACTTTCATCTTTTCAGGGCAAGACAAAAGACTTTTGTGCGGCCGGTTCCTGAGGAATGTTGTTCAGGCTCAAAATAAAAAAAATGGTTTGCCAAGGTTCCCAATTTCCAAATTTTGCAACCAACCCTCAGCTGGATCTTGGCCTAGACTTTGACTATGCCGTTATGACTCATTTTTAGTTTTCTTTTGCGTCCTCTAAGGCTTTCATGCAGGATTAACCCACATTTATCTTCACAAGTGTAAATACCGACCAAGTAGAAGCTATAAAAATTGATTTCTGCTTTCGAATATTCTTTTAGGTTGTGACTCCAACGATTTACTAAACGACGACTTTATTGTCTTTAAACTGTCACCAGGAGCTAATTTGTGTCCGTCCATGTTTACATGTCCATTTTGTAAAAACCTGCCTCGTATTACAGGCTGTGTTTTGGCATCTGATGGATCTTAAAAGCCTCCATGATCTACTTGCATTTCTCCGAGCAAATTGCCCCGGATTGAGTTTCGTTGCTGCGTCAGAACCTGAACCAGGACCCGAACCAGCACGCCCTCCGATCATCACTGAAATACTTTGTTTTCCCGTCTGAATGCATCATGGACACATTTTTATCACAGCTGCATTATTGTAACTAAGAGTGTAGCGGCAGGAGAACTGGAACACTCTCCTAGCCGTCTCTAACAAATAAACTACTGTGAAAATGTGTTTTACAAATGTATTTATTTTTTTTAACTTGTTCCAGATTATCACAAATTTTAATGTCAGGCAAAAGTAATCTGATCTGCTCAATCAGCTGTTTATTAAGATTTTTTTCCCCTCACACAAAAGCAGCTTCTGCTGGTTATTCATGACCTAATTGATGTACGCATAATTAATTAACTAAAGCATGAAAAAACTACCACTAAAACTAATAAAAGCTCAAACTTAACAATATTTAACTAATAAATAGTAATAAAAGCCACTCTAAAAACAAATATTAAAACAAGTTGAATTGGACAAAAAGTCCCAACGAAACAAAACCAAACCATAATGCAATCGCTCTGACTCTAGTCTGTTTTGAGGGATTTGTTATACTAATACAATTTGTTTTTCCCCAAACTGGTTGAACCTGCTGGCAGGACAAATGTCATTGCGTAATCCTGCCTGTATTTGGAGTCAAACATTGTAAACGCAAACTTTTATTTCTGGGACGCGAACATATCAGCTTGAGATCAGAGAACTTGTCGCCATGGAGAAAATGATGCTGACACTGTTTTTGAGTCGGCGAAGAAGCGTTAACGGCCCGATGGGATGAGATGCTGATCCAGCACAAAAAAACCCTCGAGTTTCCCCAACAATGTAGCATCTGTCTTCGTCTCGGGCATCTGATAGGGAGACAATGAGAGACTGATGGCCTTGGACATTCCTGTGCCCCCTCGCAGGCCGCTCTCAGCCGTCACTCCGCACGAGGGCGTGAACACCACGGGAAAAAAACAAACAAACTGGTTGTCATTTTTCCACCAGTGTGCCTTTTCAGGCCTGCGCTGCATTCATTGTTGTGACAGAAGTGGCTATTAGCCTGTTAGCCAGATGGGGCGGCACGAAGTCCTGCATGTGTTGATAAGTAGGACAACTTGTGCTTGTAGTAACAATGAGGCTGTGTGACGGCAATGCCAAGAAACACACACACACACACACCCCCACACACACACACAACTCAACTTTTTATCGCTGAAATATGGAGCCATGTGCCATATGTGTCAAAGTTTGATCTTTCCTGGGTTATTAGTGAATAAAAGGTGAACAATCCAACCTGTCCACCCTCATGGCTATTGTTAAGTACGGTGGAGGAAGTGTGATGGTTCTCTTTTGAAAGCCCATAAAAAAAGATTATGCCAACCAGCTGACATAGTTGAGCCAAATTAAATTCATCGCGGTTTTATCTTCACTGCTTGCGATTCCGCAGATGAGGGAGAGACGATATCACACCACGACAAACTGATCCAACCTGACAAGACGCTGATCACCCTGAGGAGACAGGAGACAGGTTCCTCCTGCAGGCCTGCATGTCCTGTCAGGTTCTGTGACTGGATCTTATACAACAGACCAACAACTGGGGGTTGAGATGCCTCAATGGCGCACAAAGCAAACTTTTTGACACAACTCACCCATATGTTAAGCAGTACAGCTGTCATTTAGCAAATTGGATATTTGTTTAAATTTGCAGCTTTAAGGCCTGGACTGTGAATGAGTTCAGTTTTGGTTGACACTGGAAAGTGCTGGATTTATATCTCCTATTCCAAAGTGTAAACAAAAAGCAAATTAAAGTGCAGAGGCCCTCTATTAACCGAGCTCACATTTGAAACAGGAGACCCGCCTCACCCCTGCTGCTCATTGTCTGTGTGCCTCACGGCTGAATACGCGTTTCACTCTCTTTTTTTCAACAACTGCGACACCTTATCTTTCACAAGTGGTCAGATGCTTTTTTTTTTTTTTTTGTGCAACGGCGCGGCGTCTGCACGGAGCTCTGAGGAATTGAAAACTGGAGGTTAAAATGCGCGAGAAAAGGTCACGGGAAAGCGGATCTGGCTCGCAGAGAAAAGTCGAGAGGCTTGTTTTCATGGGAACGCGAGAGGCAGCGGGGATGTTCCGTTTTGTTTGCTCGGCCTGGGTTTGCACATTCAAAACGTCGACTTCCTCTAAATCCAAGTGACAGCGACATGGTTCTCCTTATAAAACTTAAAACAGAAGAATCTCCGAGGCTTAATCTCTCTTGTTCTTCTTTCTGGTGGAAAATTGTATTTATTTATTTTTTGCTCATCCACCACAAGAGCAGAAGGCAGACTTAAATAAGACTCTAATTTTTAGCGCTGCGTTGTCATGGAAATGTTTGCCAGGGCCAAATCTGAGCAGATGGCTCGAGAAAATCAATGGCGACGAACCAAACGAGCTGATCCGCTGATTTGCCTCAGACCCAGGGGAAAAGAGAGAGTTTGAGCTCGGCTTGCGTTGCGCCACAGACAGTGGGTGTGTGTGAGTCGGGCCCAGCGTGCTCGGGCCTGCCGCGCTGGTTGGTTGGTTGACTCCTTTCTGCTTGTGGCTCAGACTTGTCAGAAATTCCCTGTAAAGGCGCGACCTTTTCTTGGATTCAAAGCCGAGGCCTGGAGCTTGGAAATGAAACATCTGCTGAAACGCTGAAATGTCCCATTTCTTGGACTTTACATGCATTACCTCGCAGAAGCATGCATGTCGAAGTCGAGTGGCGTAACACAAAGTGGCATATTTTGGTTATTTTGTACATGTTTTGTGACATACAAACATAAATCTGAAAGGTGCGGTGTGCATTTGTGTGCAGCCTCCTCTGACTCAAACTCCAGTTAGGCTGGTTCTCTGAGGCGTTGCAAAGCAGCCTAGGTTCAATTCAGGTCAAATGGGGCTAAATATATTTTAAAAAGCGTGCCGCACTTTTCAGCTTCTCCCACTCACTTCTGTGTTGGAGACGTTTTGTGACTGTAATGTGACAAAATGTGTGGAAAAGAAACAAAATCAGACAATAAATGTTTTTGCAAGAACGTGCAAAACATTTGACTGTCCTTGTTTTACCCTCTTTTTGCTTTCACTGTATTCATTTGAGGGAAATCTCAATGTGGCCCCCGAGAGACGGAGGAAGCACTCAGCCAGACGGACCGCCTGCCCTCAGCGCAGCTTTCCAATATTCTCTCCCCCTTAATCCACTGTGATGCATCCATGGAGGCTATCATGCTTGGAAGCAGCCAATCAGACCTCATATTATGCAATCCCCACATCCATATAGAGACAGAGGCGCAGACAAATCCTGCGCGGGTCCGTGCACAAACACAGATGCAGCACTTTTTTCAGACCGGCCCTCAAGATGTCTTTTTTCCCTTTTGTTCTTTCGGCTCTCTCAAAGTCCAGCCTGTGAACATTCCTCCTCCTCCTCCTGCTGCTCCTGCCCCGCTGTACATTCCTCAGGCTTTAGGCCGATCCCGGGAAGCAGAGGGGGAATTACTGCTGCCACTGTTGCACTTATGTCATCGCAACACATTGTGTGGGTATTAAAGGTGATGCTTAAGTCTCTGAATGGATGCTCTGAATGAAGCGTTTGTTTATGTTGCAGTCGACATGTGCAGCCTGTGTTGAGCGGCGGGAAGGGATTATAGTAGTAAAGTCGTTTAATGGATTCTTCTTGGCTGATTTTTCTTGCGTTTCAGCGGGAGGACAGCTTCTCCCTGCGGTTTATTTGCCTACATTTTCGCTGAAGCTGCGTCAGCTCGGTTTGGTCAGATTTTTGTGGCTTCAGGTCTGTGGAAAAAGAAAAAGAGGAGAAATATGTCAAATATGCTGGCAGTGAGATTCTGCATCCTGTGTTTTATGACCCGTATAACAGGTATGGCTGCTAAGCGGTGCCAGACACCAGCTGCACTCGTCCACCTGCAGCAGGAACAACAACCCAGCTGTGTTGTTCAGTGACAAAAGTCACTACAATGAAAATGACAGTAGCCACTCATATAGTCCAAAAGTACATAAACAGCTGTCAGAGCACAAGCAGCACAGTAACACAAACAAATAAGAAGTTTGCTAGTAAATAAAATAAATGATAAAAAAACAATGTATTGTTTATGTAGAACGTCTGGATTAAAAATTGTTTTAGAAGGTTTTAAAGTCAGGAATGATGTTGGCTATTCTTTCCCAGCTAATTTTTTGTTTTATGACAAAAATATTTGTGCAATATTTGTTTTGCAAATATTGCACTTCATATAAAACTTATAGGATCAAATTGCGTGAGTTGCATTCATATTTTGGGAATTTTATGAATATAAACAATATTTAAGTATCTGAAAATTGACTTTGGCTAGGGGCTGTTTGAAGCATAACATTAATTTATTAATTCATGCTGATGTAAATGATTACGTATTAATTTACTTTGATTTGCATTTGTAAAAATAACATTTCTCCTTTGTGGACATGGCAACCCAATGGCTGCAGCCCAGGAGCCCATGTCCTGGTACATCCGGCCCTGATGATCAAAATACAATTTGCAAAGAAAATTTGGGAACTAATAAAAAAATAATAACAAAATAAATACATGAACATGTTAAATAAAAAAACAAAATCAAAAAACAAAACAAGAGCAAACTCCCATCTTCTGAAACTTTGAGAAATGAATCCTTAACCTCGTTCTTTGTCACCGTCCCTCATTGTACAGTATTAACTCACCCATGGTGGGAAAAGCCAGTCAGGCTATTGTCTGATTAGTGGTGTGTGTGTGTGTGTGTGTGGTTGTGCTCCTGGCTGCAGACAACAGCCAACCAATAGGAGGGCTCCCTGCTGCGACATCTGCTGTCCTCTTCCACTGATCTGCGGATGTTGCTGCTCATTAGAGGCAGTGGCTTCGTGTGTGTCCATCCATATGTGTGTGTGTGTCAATATCTGGATGATGAATTAACCGTGTCAGGTAAAGTCAGAGAGTAAAAATCCATATGCATGAGACTTCTTAGTCTGCCTGCATGAAGACAATCTTTGTGAGCGGGAACAAGCTGCGCAGCAGGTGCTCTGAACGCTTTTCAAAGTCCGAGCTCCTTGAGCTCCAGGAACCCACCTGGGGTCGGAGGTCTTTTCTCGTGGGGCCGGTGGAAAACAGGGGAGCATTCCTCGGTCGCTCACGCAGAACTGGCGCGGGCAATCTGAAGTCCGTAGCTTCCACCTCGTCTCTGTTTTCCTGCGTCTTTCCGCGTGCTGCCATATTTGAAGACGGATGGATCAACTGCCATTTACAGAGCAGGAATTTCTTAATCAGGCCTCAAATCTCCATTCCAGTGTGATATGATGAAGTGAGCGTCTCTCCCAGATGGTAGGCAGGGAACAAAATAAACACTAGTTCCCCCCCAAAAAAGGATCTCTACTGGTATTTTTTTGCAAAAAATAAAATATTCTCTCATTGGATAAGAAATGTCTACATATTGACTTTTTTTTACCAACCTCTGGGGAAAAAATTACTTATTTTAGTGCTGATTTATGGATTAAGTAAAAATATATCAACAAACATGTCTTTAGCATTTGAGGAAGAACCCTTGAGCTCACGATCTGGGCTTTGACTAGGCTCAGAACCTCACATTTTGGATGGATTATTATGGGTTGTTTTGGTTCCAGTTCTACTTCAGCTTTAATGTTGTTTTTAGAAATGATATTAAGTCTGGCTTTTCTTTGAATGACAAAGTTTCCTCCTCGCATTTTAACAGTAGTAAGAGTTGTTAGTTTTTGACACATTTTACGTGGAAATAGAGGTTAAGTCCACCAGAAATGACATGTTTCTTTAAGGACAATTTTTCTGTAATCTTTTTACATATTTTCATTCTAAATGTCAGGTGAGCAACGACCCAGTACCCACCACAGATTTTCGGTGCAAAAGCGTCCTTCATACATGATGTCAGCTGTGAAGAATGTGGGCTGCCTCTTTCCTCTGTTGCACTGAAACCAGCCAGATAACCTGCCCAGTCCAAGGACAGCGTGTTGCCACACGGATCGGGACTTTTTCCTCCCCCTGCCGCTCTGTCCACTAACCACAGGATCACTGTGTTGGGCAGAGAGGGGGGCGGCCATTGTTTCAGGCGTCTATGAGGAATGTTGCGATTATTAAGTCAGGGACGTCGGTGAAAATTCTGCCACACAAACGTTTCTATTCGCCCTGCAGTGTGAGCTGTTCTTGTTTGGTGGGACCCAACGGGAAGGCCTGCTTGGTTCTGCTTTCGATGTTGCGGTTCTGTTTGTCTCATGGCAGCAGTGCAAAAAGTTCACGGAGAGGATGATCAGAGCTCTGTTCCTGAAATGGCTCTAAAGTTACCCTTTCCCTTCCCCTCACTGTCCTCTCCAGGGCCAGGAGCTTTAAGTGAAACATTCTTCTTGTTCTGGGTCAAATTTCTGAGTTTTATTGACATCTCAGTGTCTTGTTGCCATTGTTTAGCTCTTTTAGATGCCTAAAGATGATGGATTGAGCTCTCAAATTCAATTGGTATCCATGGTATCAAAGTATTAAGACAAAAATTTACAATAAATTTAACTCATTGTGCTCCTTGTGCAGACGTTAGTGGATTTCTCCTGTTTATATGTTAAGACAAGTAAGCCGAGGTTATGCAAACAGCTCAGTGAAGCTTTATTGTAAGCCAAAACAAATAAAAAGCAATGGCTCTTTTTCAGCCAGCTGACCTGCAGTTTGCATGGTGGATGGGATGTTCTGGGTTTATTTAGTGGTTTTGTAACTGGAACTTTCTAAAAGCCTCTCTGTGCTTTTAACAAGTCAATGTAGCCGATTAAAAATCAATGCAAACTGGCCCCTTTGGCACCAAACGGCCATCGTTAGCAGCCTGTTTGGAGCAGAGTTAGCGTCCGCTATGAGGACGCTGCTCTGAAGCTTCCTCAGTAGGCTGAAAATATAAAGCGTAACGTTTATGCCACTTTTCACTTGGCAATAAAATGGTCCTGCAGTTCAAGTTTTCTCTTTCGAAGAGGAAGAGGTCGAAGGGGAGCTGCAGATGGAGAACTGAGAGCGACCTTTCCTCCCCCGACGCGAAGCCTCCACACTTCTGCATTTGCTCCTGAGCGAGAAGGAAGTGGGAGAGCTGACTTCCTGCTGCTGAAACAAGTGGGCGGGGACAAAAAAGGCAAAAAAAAAAATACATAAATAAAAAATGGAGGTAGGCGGAGCTTCATCATTCTATACCCAGAATCCTTCTGTGAGCGAATTCAAGTTTGCAGAAAGGCAGGAAGTGCGACCCCCCAGGCTTCATAACAGTGGGGGCGGCTATTGCTGCAAAACGTGCGGCGGAGACAAGGAAGTGTCTGTTTGGCTTCCTGTTGGTTGTTTTGTCAGATGTGAGCAGCTCAATGTGCCTTTATGTGTCAAAATGAACTGTTTGTGCTTTGAGGTCCACACACCAACTCTACACACACACACACACACACACACACACACAGATAGCTTCTACGGGAAGAGAGTCGGCTCAAAACTCGACTATCGTTGAGCTTTCAGGAATTTGAGTGGCTGCTTCTGACTCCACGTCAGTCTTGGTTTGATAAAAACCTGATGTGGAATTTTGTTCCTCATCGCCTCCTTCCTTCCTTCCCCTCTCTCCCCCCCCCTGCAACCCTCAGCCCTCCATCTCTCTTTCCTGGGACGCCAAATAAGGCAACGTGTGCTGAAATCCGAGGCCTAATGTTTTCAGCTGTCGCTCTCCTCATTGCACCGAGAGAATGACAGAGGAGGAAAAAAACGTAAAGCTCGCAGCCTCCTTCTCCTTCCCTTACTATGAAACGCATTACATCATCTGGTTAATTTCCCCTCCTTCACCCCTTCTCTCTTCCCTCACCTCTATCTTCCCCTCTTTTGCCTTTTTCTCTTCACATGTTCGCCGTTACATAACTCAGGCGGAGCAGCCAGATTGTGAACCTTTGCACCACATGGACGAGATGCTCCCCCTCCAGCCACAGCTGCTACGTCGGTATAGCAGGGAGCATTTATTTTGTTTGGGCCTAAAATGGGCATTTGGTCGAAGGGAAAAAAAGCAGAGGCCTGCAGTAACTCTTGGGTTGCTGGGATGAACAGACGCGAATTGGGGTCAAGCACCGATAAATGTTTTTCGATGCTTTCGACCAATCGGGTTGACATAAACGCTTCGCTGAAACTCCAGCTCTCGGCTCTCCACTTGAAAGGCAACTTCCTGTTCGCTGCATAACTTCCTCAAAAACTGCGAGACGGCACAGAGTTGGGTGTTTTTCTTGTTTTTTAAGTTCCCCATTTGACATGAGACAACATGTTGGCTCAATGACAGGAAGCGAGTTGCGGTTTACCTCAAATCAGCTACAAAAGGGTCTCGGATCAAAGCACACAGCGGGGGGCTCAAAGAGCAAGACCTGGCCTCTGTCTTCAGTGTGTAGGAAGGACTTCAATCCCCACAATACATCTGAGTGACCACTTCCACTTCCTACCACGCTGCAAAAGTTAGCCATCTGTAGTTAAGCGGGGCTGTGTCCAATTTAGTTACACGGGAGGCTTGTTTGAGGCATTTCCATCAGATTTAAGGCTAAACTTTGATTAGGCCACTTCATTAATTTATTCTTTTTGTACATTTTCAAGCCGTATCTGTGAAGGTTGATGTTTTGCTTAACTGTGAGCATTTCCTTACGACTTGCTCCAGAGAATTGAACTTAATAATTAAAGTCAACATAGCTGTACTGTCAGAAGTGACAGTAAACGAGTTCAGACTCGTTTTACTGGCTGTTCTCTGTCAGGCTGGTTCTGATCCAAATGTAGCAAAGCCTGACCAAAGTTGACGAAGAAGTGTTGTGACTGACTTTACATAAGTACATAATCAGACAATCTGAATTTATGATGCCAAATGGTGCAAAACGATTTCGTACAAGATTGGTGCTTACACATACGTAGCTATCGGACAGTTTTTACCTGATCCGATTGCATGAACAATTTGTTCAGAAACAAATTGGAAACAACAGTTTCTGGTGTCAACAAGCACTCAAATAGGAATGTTTTTTTTTTTTGTTTTTTTTTGTCCAAATTGTGTTTTTCTGCCTTACTATAACCATAACCTCCTGTCATTTGAGGTCTTGACCCAGCAGGAAGTGACACAAATTTGGTCTTGGGTGATTTTCCCAATAAACTCACAATATGACGATAAAAGACAGTGACCTCTACCTCTGAAGAGCACAAATACTTCACACCCCGCTCTAAAAATAACTTCTAGCTGCTTGTTTTAATAGTTCAAACACCAAGTAGACTGTAATATGGAATATTATGCAAACTGTGAAACATTTTAAGAGTAACAGAGAAGCTAATGTCTTCAATATTCCTTATTGCTCCTTCTTTTGGGGGTAAAGCCAATCAGCCTAAGCCAAGAGAAATGATTGTGTTCCTGGATTGGCTCATTTGCAAATGCCAGGAAGTGGCATGTGAAGGAGCATTAAAAACGAGGTATTCCAGCTTCTCAAACTACATTTTTTATTTTATTTTTATAGATCTGTTAAAGGAAACACACAGGCAATTTCTCTGCAAACAAATTGGAGAAAAATCCACAAATAGACGGGGGAATCCAAAGTGAACATAAAGCAACATCCCCATCGTCTATCCCCACTTTATCTCCTCTTATGGCTGAAATATGTGAGGGAAACTACAGAAAGCCATGGTGTTGCATTCCTTTATTAATTACTCAGAGTCCGGAGGAGACATGTGGTCCCTCCTGCTCTCTGTTGGCTGTTGATGTTTTTGCCACATGACCAATCAGGAATTTGTAGCAGCACACACACCAGCACAAGCGTGCGTTCCCTTCTCGTTCCCTTCTCGTTCACGGCGGCTTTGCTTCCCTCTCAGCACCTTCAACTCGATCATTGCGATTAAGACCGAGCTTCTATTGAAGATGGCTGAAGCAGAGAGCAGGAGAGGAGAGGAGAAATGGAGGATGTAAGAAGAGGGGAGGGGAGGAATGCGTTTGGTAAATTGGCAAAGAGGGGATGGAGGGGGGGTGGGCGAGACGAGGCAGCAACGTGGGGGAGCCGAAAGAGACAAGGAGCAGGAAATGAAGGACAAAGAAAAGATGGAGGGCAGGGGGGGTGGAAAAACAGAAAGGTAGTGGAGTTCTAAGCAGTCCGGTCCATGCTCACCGCAGGGCCATGAATTTTAACTGTGGGATATCTGGAATTTGGACTCAATCAGTCAACGGAAATGACCAGAGAGCCCCCTAACCCTAATCCTAACCCTAACCCTAACCCTTTAAATGAAACATGCAGAAAGGAAAGTACCTCTTCACTTTCTTCTTTGAGACGAAAAAAAAACAACTCATACAAACTCCGTCTTCTTCTTATAAGGCGAAAAGCGTTGCGGCCTTTTCCTTACGTCAGCTTGACATGATATCACACATGCACAAAGATAACCTCGCACCTTAGAAGTGGGTCATGGTGGATAAAATGAGTGATTTTACAAACCTGGCACCAGTCTACCAGACAATCTATTCTTATCTTAGTGCTCATTGATAACAGGGAGCTCATGTTAGTACACAGTGCTGTGGAAAATGCCCTTCCTTAACTTTATCGTTCCTGCTTTCAGATTGTCAAGCAAATTTTATTGCTATTGACAACCTTTTTTATTTATTTGCGTTTTCTTCTGAAGTTGAGTTTGGTTTCACTTGTCAGATGTAGAATGGAGAAATGCTGAAACGCTGCTCAGAGGTCATCTCTATTTTTATGTTTACTTTAGTTTAAAGTTAACTTCTTACCAAGTGCAATAGAAGTATGAGAGACTTTGTTTTCACTTGGAGAAATGCACACAAATTTTGTTGTACACTGTTTCATTGCTACAGTAAAAGTAAAAAGGGCCACCTTGGATTGGATAGCTTTTGTATTTTTATCGACTTGGGTTATCGTGGTTTGATGCAAAAATGGGCGAGTGATGAAAAACTTTTACGTTTTCACAATAAGGGTGCAGATACTTTTGCACAGAAGCCTAAATGTCTTGAAAGAAGCTGCATCCGGATCTCTATTTTCTGCATCTCACCATCCCTCTCGAACACACACACACACACACACACACACACCCACCCCCACGCACACACACATAGCTGCCCTGCATCGCCCTCTGGCAGGACCAACAGTAAACACAGACAGGAAATGTCCTTCAACGGTTCTCGCTTATCAGCGGCTAACATGGAACCACATCAGGAGGCTTTCAAACAACAAAACTCGTGTTTCAGACTGACCTTCTCGTTGCCATTTTTGTTTACTTCCTTCTTTTTACGTCCCCTCTGTTTTGACCAAACTGCTTCTTCCTCTTATCAGCGCTCGGTAGGAGCTAGGCTAACGTATCTGCTAAAAGCTTCATCGACGTTTTGAGATGGAAACTGTTTAGAACTGTTTAGAAAATGTGTTTGAGATCTCCTCTTAAGGCACCCAGGATGAAATCTGTCCAACAATAACAACTTCGAAGGCAAACCTATTCATTCACAAGAGCCTGATGCTACTACTTCAGGCTCTTGAAGGTTGACCATCATCTATGGTCAACCTTGTGACCATAGACTATTGTAAGAGCGTAAGTCGAGCAATAACATCGAGATTTTCACCTTTTGGCTCGATCCGCACAATGCACTTCCGTTTTCTCTTCATTCCTGAACAGAAAACCTGAACATCTACACTTTGTATCGTTCAGCAGACGAAGTTTGATGTTTTCCTCTTGATGCTCTTGCAGTCAAAAAGTGAAATCAGGTTTTGCTTTCATTCCAACCAGATTGATCGCTTTGTCTCTTTGTTGACCCTGCAGTGGACTGTGTCCGTCACTCAAAGTCCAACTGTGCTTTTTGAATTCGGTCACATGGTGCGAGATCTCCTTTAGATACTGTGTAGGACTAAAGATTTCTGTAGGCTCTCTCTTCTGTTTGGAGTTCTAAGTCTCACCAAGAAGCATGTAGACGCTGTGCATCTTTGAGTCTAATCGATCTCACAGTTTCCACTTGAAGACTCCATCTCTGACTCCGGTGGAGCGATAAATGTCCTGCGTCACGACTGTGAGCCAACGGATGATGTGATTATTTACCCCCATGCTGCTGCGCTGGTGGTGGATTTCCCACCAGGCCCAGCCATCGCCCGATCGCTGTGTGTGTGAACGGTTTCATGGGAAAACAGATGAAAAGGAGAAACACTGATAACTCGGGAGGGAACGCTTGAAGGAGCGCCACGTCTTTCAGGGCTGTATGTTCTGTTTATGTGTTTCAGATAAGTTATTCTAGAGAGAGGTACACAGGAAAACAACTTGTTTAAGTTCATACACCTTCAACTTGCAGAAGAAGGGTGGCACCACAGGGGACATGACAAACGGTGGCTGATTTTTTTGCGTTCTAGTGTTTGGGGGAAGTCTAGTTTCCTGCCCCAGTGCAAATCTGAAAAGCTCGTGACACTCTGTCTCGCCCGCCACTCACCAGAAATAAAAAAAAAAGTCGCGAAGCGTCAAAAAACCTTGCAGGGTGTCAGACTAAACAGGCGAATCCTGCAGAAAACCCCTTCCACTCCAGTCGTGTGCGATCACCGTCAAGGTCTTAAAGGTCGGGGGCGGGGCGGGTGTGACAGGAGGGCAACAGCCAACCAAGCAGCCCCACGACACAAACTCTCACTTCCGAACACACACACCCTGTCAGAAGGTTTTAAGTCACCAACTAAGGGCTTGATTTTGCATTTGCAGCACTAAAAACCACAGTTTTCTTTCTCTCTTTTTTGTCATGATGCAAAACCAGCATCATCCTTCACCTCTGAGTAGAGGGCATGACAAGAAATACTCACACTTTTTTTTTTAAACATTTTTACAGCATTTGCATTCATAAAAAATATCTGATTTAGCTGCCATAAAATTTCACATGCAAAAAAAAAAAAAAAGCTCACAAACCTTGAAGCCCAGTGTAGATATAAACGCGAACAACGGTTTGAGATTGGTTGCCTTTGTGCTTTTGAGAGGTACGGGACGCCACTGCAAAACAGGTTTTTTTACGTTTCACCAGAACAATCAGGAAGCAGCTGCAGAACCTGCTCTCCACATGTTGGCTACAAACAAAAGTCACATTTGTCTAATTTTCATATTTAAAGTGCTGGAAGAACTTTGACTGTTTGCATTTTCATCCAAGAAAGTTCCAGCTTGAACACTGAATGTGTGGATTTAAATGTATAAAAATGGCCGCAGTAAATCTTTTCACTGCTCTTTTGTGCACTTGGTATGCGGGTGCGCGCGTGTGTGTGCGGGGGGACGGGGGTGGGTTCTGGTTGGAGGATAGGGGCAGCTGGCAGGGACTTGCCAAGATGTGATGATTGTCAACTCATAAAGGAGCTGATCTCTTTAACAAGAAAGCTTCCCTCCTCCCCTGGATTTCTCAAGCTCAGGGCGGGGTAATATGTGTGTGTGTTCATGCGTACATGCCATCATATGTGGCTGGTCTAGCAAGGAGGTGGAGACAAAGACAGGATGTGATACAGCACTTCCTCATTCATCTCTGCCGGATCCTTTGCAGCTCAGAGAGCGCCACCTCTTGGCGAGCTGTCGCCACGGCGACGGCGTGCTGGTAAAATTCCACTCCCCGAGATAAGGAAAGCACAAGTGCAAACAGGCCACAGTGAAATTACTCGATAAGATCCAAGGAGCCTCAGGAGTGCTTCTTTTTTTTCACTCCGGTCATTTGTAGCTTGGACGAAACTCTGCAGGAACGTCGCACTTAACAGCCAAATCGGCTTGTTTTAGTTTATCACACACATGCGGTGCTGAAGAACCCCACCCATATCAACTGTAAAGTTCAAGGCTCTCAGGCAACTGAGAAGTTGACAAAATCCCATTAGAGCCTCTAAGATGTAGCGACGGTCATTCCCGGCCTCGACGTGCGCACCACGGTTTGGAAATTTAAACATTAACGCTGCTGAAAGCTTCCTGGAAGCTCTGACTTCCATTTGGACCTCTGAGGGCTGCTGGGTGAAGACTTGAGAGGCCCGGAGCGATTAACCAGAGAGACGCGGGGCTGATTTTCCCCCTGGGCCCTCCGCTGGCACCGGAAAGAGCTGAAGGAATTCTGAAAACACATTTCTAATTCAAAGTTAACACGGGTGACGTCGGTTTGTTTATGTATTTTCAATGTAAGCGTGTGCTTATTGGCATTTAGCCCATCTATGTTATATTGCAACCTTACATGGAAATTCCTACCATTTTGATCACTTGAGTTCAAGACTTAGCTTTTCAGCTTTATCAAAAATCGTAAAGCGACACGTTGAAGAAGTTGCTTTCCTAAAATGACTCTTCTGAGATATACGGTTTCTACCAGGACTGTCATTAGCCTGAAGTGTGCGATTAACTCCAGATAAACAACGAATCATCTCTGCTTTAGTGTCTGGAATGCAAGAAGCAGCTGAAAAATGTGGGATGTTGTTATTAGCAGCAGAAGCAACTTGATGGTATTTAGGCTCTTGTGCAAGCGGGAAAAAAGCTTGTTGTCTGAAGAGAAATAGATTGGCCAGAGTGAGATGGTGGTCAGGGGGAGTCAAGCCTCTCAATGACTAAATGAGAGCTGAACATCTCAACCGCAGCCAAAGAGCAGTCAGCAAGAAGCTCAACTCAATTCTTTCCTTACTTCAAATTAAACATTTCCCTCCTAAATGTGCGTTATCGTCTTGCAGACTGTTAGTATCCATGCTCAGAACGGCACTTTGAAAATCTTTCTGGGTTTATCTTTGCAAAAATGATGTGAAATGAGGTCCATGAGTTGTGTTTTTACCCAGAAGGCTTTTGGGTTTGGGCCAACTCAATAAAACATGGATGTTTTGCAACACTTGGTTTTATCCTCCGCTCATTTCCATGCAGCCCTTTACCTTCATATCACTGAGTACCCACCTTTTGGCCAATCCGACTTCTCTGTTCTATATTCCCAAATATAAGATTTCATCAAGCTCAGTCTTAAGCGTTAAGGAATAAGTACGTGCAAACGCTTTGCACAGAAACATCTCAGGCCACAGAGCTAAACACGCAATCATCTTTCTGTTTCATCACATATTATTGCGCCACGGCCTAAAGACGTGCCTCGTCTTGTTATGAGATACCTTTTTGAATCCCTATCTCGAGGCCTGCTTTCTGCTTGTGTAAGGCAGATGCGTGTTTCTACATGCTGGATTCAAACGTTTGGTCCGAGGTTCACTCAGATGTCTCCAACATGGTTGTATTTATCCAAAACGAGGTTATGCTCGTTTCCTTAAAGGTTATGGCACATTATCTCCTTCTTTTTTTTGGCCACTTTATTTAGTTGATGTTTGCGCACAGCCCGCAGCATGACTAATCCTGCCGAGTTTTTGCTAACACAGAAGGTAAACAGAAACCTTTGAGCCGGCTGTGGGAAGAAACCGAACGCACACACGTAAATCCCTTTATAAAAGCCCTAATCTCTCGGCACATATTTTGACAAATAATAAAAGGAAAACAAGGCATCAAGGTTTTGTTGAGATACAATTACAGTTCAAACAATGAAAAACTCCTTTAAGAATGTGTACTCAATCCAGATTGGTCCAGTGAGCATGTTACAACGCATTTTACCAAATCTCTACAATCTTTATTGTTATGTGAAGTTAACCAACAGCTCCATCTAGCGGTAATTTAATGTTATACTTTTTGTATTGGGTTTTTTTTACAGATACAACATGGCTGCTCCCGTACAGACGTTTTGTGGATTCCAGTTCACAGGAAAAAGCAGCAAACCATGAAGAAAGCCAGGTAATGCAACCGAAACATTTATTAGTTAGTGTATAAAGAAAACATACACACGGAGAAATGCCTTCAAAGAGATTTATAGTTTTTGTTTCTAGAGTTTAAAATGTGTATACATTCAATGTTTATCTCTGAATAAGAGAAATAATTTCAATAGAATTGCATTAAAGAGAAGAAATAACTTTGATAGTTAATAGCAAAATGTATGCATTAGCTGAATAAGGGGAATATTAAAATGTAAATATAAAAGCAACACGTTTCTTTGTTGTGGTTTACAGATAAACTGAAAGTTTAAGATCTCTGCTTGTACAAACAGGAAGGCAGTGGGATTTATTTTGATTGAAGCTTTGTTAGAAATGGTAAAGAACTGTGGTCTTGTGGTGGAACATAAAGGTTGTGTAATTGGCACAGATGCGAAAATGTGATTGTCTGTAATCAAAGTTAGGGGGAGGCGAGAACGGAGCCTTGAGGAACCCCACGTGTAATTTTTGTGGTTTTATACAGATATTGCTGGCCTGATTAGCTGTTATCTAACGTTTGTATTGTTTCACTCTCAGTGTCATCTGTCTACAGACACAATGGAAACAAAGGAAGTAGTCCACTGTGCTCTTCAGCTAGAGAAGTTAGCTGCAGAGCGAAGCTTTGGGAGCGTCTTAACTCTGCTTGGGGATCTTGATAGATGTGATGTGTCTCCAGAGCAGCTGGAAGTGACAGAGATAGTCAAAGTGCTTTACAAAGTCCTTAAAACCTGCAGGGAGAGCAGCGTGAGGAAAACAGCGAAGAGTTTGCTGTCTAGGTGGAAGAGACAATACGGTAGCGAAAGGCGGGGAAACTCAGGAAACGCCTGTGCTGTTTCTTCAGGACAAACAGAGGATGGGGGGGTTTCCAAAGATTCAGCACAAATAGGCGGAAATAAAGAAGAGACAGTATCAGGACAGGAATGTGAGACTCCCACAGGAGAGACAACGTCCCCCTCTTCTGACTCTGTGAGAACCAAATGTGTTCAGCTCCTGCTGGCTGCCCTCCGCCCTGAACCTCCCGATGGAGACAAGGCAGCGGAGCTGGTGAAAAGCATTGAGCGGCACATCCACTGTCTCCACAAAGCCAACCACCTCAAATACAAAGCATGCGTGAGGAGCAAGGTGGCCAACCTGAGGAATCCCAAAAACGGTCATCTACGCCAGGGCCTCCTCAGCGGCTCCCTGGCGCCAGAGTCCTTCGCCCGGATGTCTGTGGAGGAGATGGCCAATGCTGAGCTACGGCAGCTTCGGGAGGAGTACTCATCCAAGGGTGTGAGCGAGAGGCAGCTTCCCCAAGGGCTGGAGGGTACGCCGACGCAGAAGGTCCGCTGCAAACGATGCGGAGGATTGGACTGCAGGGTGACACAGGTGTCCAGAGGCGCCCTGTTTTTGCCTGCGTGGGTGAGGCGTGGCGGCCCTGACGACGATGCGATGACCTTTGTTACCTGCGGTGGCTGCGGCCAGCAGTGGTACCACAGCGGCTGGGTGTGCCTCTGAATCCAAAAGCCAGGTTGCTTTAGCAACAGAGACTACCAGTGACGATCTGGTGAGGAAGTTAATAAAACCAGAAATCAGTTGTTTGTCTTTTAACTTCTGCATAAAGTTTAAACAAGTTTGCCTGCTTGCTTAAAAGTTCAAAAAGTGCTGCTTCATCTTTGGTAAAGGAGAGTCACTGCTAACAGTCATCATATTCTTACTGATTCATTTCCTGCCTCTTCCAGGCCTAATAGCACTTCAGTGGCTTATATGCTGAACAGTGGCTGCTATTGCTAACAGCTTCCTAGAAAGCTTTGTGAATTAAAATGCCTCGAGGAAATCTTCATACCTCTTTGAACTTTCCACATTTTGACAAATTCTTCTATGAATGGCGCCCAAAGTAAGCCCCTCCTCCTTACACAAATGAAGCGCTATACACACACACACACACACGCACACACAAACGAAAAACTGTTTATGTAACTTATAAGAAACATGAAGAAGAAAAATTTGTATATTACTAGGTAAAGATATATATATATTAACCATATTTGTGTGAAAACTTTCGAACAGCACCATCAATCTATTTAACGGTGACATCCCATAGTCCATGACACCCTGGGTAGAGAGCCAAATAATCTACTTTATTCCACATACTTAAGTGTATTTTGCTGTGATTTTATTTGACATGATTTTAAAGTGGAAGACAATTATTTTGTCAATACTTTTTTGAATCTGGACTTTGACTGGGCCATTCTAACATGTTGTCTAAGCTGTTCTCCTGGAAGGGGAACCTCTGGCAGCAGGTTTTCTTCCCGGATTGTCATGTGCTTGGCTCCACCCATTTTCCCGTCGTTTCTTACCAGCTTCCCCATTCCCGCATCATGATGCTGCCACAAAACGCATGGGGAGTCACAGTGGTTGTGCAAATCCATTATAAAAATGGAAGCAAAAAAGCTTCTGGTCACTGAATCCAGTGAATGAGACATGTGATTTTAGAGCAAAGTCAGCATGTTGGTGTTGGTAAGCCGCTGAAAAATTTATGAAATTGTCATACCAACAAATGTATCTGAGTCGATAAATATTATGAAAAATGAATAAGACAAGTGAGCCTCCAAAAAAATGTTTCCTCCCTCAATAAATAAAATTAACATTGAAAAACTGCTTGCATGATTTCTTTATTTTATCGTTGCACATGTATTTTAGAAATTGGTTTCACATATTTGGAGCATTTCAAGTGAATAGCACTTGTTTTAACAGTGTAACTGTGAAGAAAATATATATATGTGTATATTGAAAACTTTTCGGTAATTTCTTTTACTCAAAGAAATATACATTTTTTAGATTTTAGAATACTTTGAATCTAGTAGGTTTGACCCTTTGAAAGTGAAGTTATAACTAGTTGGAAGTATCTTCCACTTCTAAATTATTGTGATTTTACTTCTGCTTTTATCATAACTCTGAATAATCACAAGATTATGATTAGATTTGCTTTTGTTCCCCGCACCAAAATATGTGAACCACGTCACGCATGTTTCGGATCACAGAGGAGGCGGGCGTGACCGTCAGCGGGTCATATGAGCGTCATCAGCCGCTCCTGCGCTCCACAACAGCGGGGACACGCGGAGCACCATGTCGGCGCCGGATAACTGCGCTCTGCCGGGGTGAACGGGAGGATGTAAACCGTGAAAGCCTGCGATAAGCCCCATAGGAACAGGTACAACTACCGAGGAAGAAAATATTGTGTGTTATTGTTTAAATGGGACACTTCCTATGAACTCGTAAACGTGACGTAGTAGCTTTTGATAAAGCTTCCATTGTCGGACAGACTCCAGTTTCTTTGTTTTTATCATTTGTGGCAAAAATATTAAGTCGCAATAACATGTTAGTTTTTAAGTGATTATTTATTTGTTTTGATTTGGTTTATTTTAGCACAGAATTTTAACAAAAATAAGTTAGCTGTTTGTCTGTAGGCGCAGCCGGTCTGAAGCATAAGCAAATTATGTCTCTGGTTATGGCCCGCCAGGCCAGCCGGGGGCAGCCAAGAGCACTTAGATTTTCACGCAATGCAGATTTAAGACCTTGTTTTCTTTCAAGTTGCTTTTCAGAGTGAGGCAACTTTTCATAACATTTAAATTGTATTGTGCATTTTTATTTTTTCAAATTTATTTCTAAATGGTTGTTAAATAATAGAATGCTTCTACTGTGGTGAAATTGCCAAGGTAATGTTTTTTATCCACTCGCGATGTTAAAATAAATATAAAGAAGTATTTTTAATTTATATACACAAACTAATTGTAGTTTTAATCTTACAGCTAACTTCATTACAGGTTCACAGGATAGCCATAAAACCGTATTTAAAAAAATTAAAATAAAATAAATTCATCATTCAAGAAAGAATTAAAAATTGTGGTTCTGGTGGCTCTTAAATCAACATCCACTTAGGGCCCCATTTAACTTTGGGCTGACCTGTGCAAAAAAACGAAAACAAAAAATCCCCCACAAAGTTTTAAGGGATTTCCAACCTCAAATACTTAGCCAAGTTATTTAAAGTGTCATTAAACATTAACCAGCATGCTTCCTTCCTCATGAACAGTTCAAAACAATCACATGTCGAATCAGAGGCATGTCTCTTGCAACTGCAAGCTGACCTTTCACCTTCTCTCCAGTAGCATATAAGTAAATCATTACTTTGCAGTTTTCCTACACTTAAAAATGAAACCTGACTTGTTGCATTTTGAGGGTTTAACCAGGGTTTAATTACAGTCACATGTCCAGTTTAGTAACAACAGTCATGTCACACAAAAGCAGCTGAAAGAAGCACATGACTCCTGAGTGGGAGGCTGTGCACTTCTGCTTCTGCTTCTGTCTCAAGAGGAAACGACAGAAGCAGCAGCAGGTTTCAAGGCTCTGAGACAAAGAGATCATTTACCCACTGGTATTCGTTCCTCTGCCAGTTCATGTGACGCTTTGTCTTTATGGGCCTTCAGTTTATCTCTTCGGTTGGGTTACATACAGACATCTTGACGATGTGTCTCCACAGTCATCACTGACTGCAAGCTTCACGCTGGACCCGTCAAACCCCGTGTCATAACACTTTTTCCTTCCACTCAACTTTCCAGTAATATAGTTGGATTAAGCACTCTGTAAAATACTGGCTGTTTTAGTAATTACATTTTATTGCAACCTATCTGGGGTGTTGATGAGTGTTTGATGGACAGCTGTCAAGTTAGCAGCGTATCATATGCTAACAACTTAAATCTGACTTTTTACAAAGATTTAGTTTTTCAAAATGTCCTCAAGGTTTTCAGAGTGAGGCAACATTTAACTTGTATTGTGCATTTTTATTATTATTTTTTTAATTATTTTTAAATGGTTGTTAACCATTTAGATTTGGTGTATATATTTTGCTATCATTGTACGTGAATTTTATGGCCTTGTTGCGCTGTTATGATCAAAAACCATTGGTTTAAATGATTTAAATGCTTCTTTATATGATAATTAGTCTTTAAATACTAAAGGTTCTTTCTTTCTTTCACATTTTTTCTGTTTTCTGTTCACAATTTTTTGTCTGCTCCTCAGCATGTCCTTTAATTTCACAGTTTTAATTTTTGTCCTTAAGCAACCTTTAGTAATTAAACAATTGCATAAAACCACTTTATTAGCTTTCCACAGCGGGCGTTTGTAAAATGTTTCAGTTCTGATCCGTGTTTTTCTTCAGAGGTTTCTGCTTGAAAAGTTCTGCTCAGAGGAAATACGTAGTTTCCCACTGCTGAGTTTTTTTCTTTTTTTTTTTTTAATACTCGTGGCACACTCAAAGATCCTGTGATCAGCATTCATGTGATGCACCACATGGATTTATTTCATGCCTAACCTATTACACACAGTCTGCATTTTAGATAATGCTTTACTTCTCTGCTGTCCCTATATAAAGTCCTAAATGTTGATGTAAAATACAGTTGTATGTAATAGAGCATTACATTTGGCATTTGGGTTGTAACTGAAAGTAATCGGATGACTTGTTCTCCTTTAGGTCCAACTCCTGGTTCTGGTGTCTTCAGAACTCCTGTCTGGCCTCTTGGTGTCCAACCCTTTACATCCCAACACACAGCAGCCGTGATGTCCAAGTCCGCTCTGCTGAAGGTCATCCTCCTGGGCGACGGCGGCGTTGGCAAGTCGTCCCTCATGAACCGCTACGTCACCAACAAGTTCGACTCGCACCTCTTCCACACGATAGGCGTGGAGTTCCTCAACAGAGAGCTGGAGGTGGACGGGCGCCGGGTCACCCTGCAGATCTGGGACACGGCGGGACAGGAGCGCTTCCGCAGCCTCCGCACGCCCTTCTACCGCGGCGCCGACTGCTGCCTCCTCACCTTCAGCCTGGACGACGGACAGAGCTTCCAGAATCTTTCCAACTGGAAGAAGGAGTTCACCTACTACGCCGACGTCAAGGACCCCGAAAGCTTCCCGTTTGTGGTGCTGGGCAACAAATTGGACGTCCCCGAGCGCCAGGTGTCTGGGGAGGAAGCCCGCAGGTGGTGCCAGGAAAACGGAGGGCACCCGTACTTCGAAACAAGCGCCAAAGACGCGACAAATGTAGCGTCGGCCTTTGAGGAGGCGGTGCGTCGCATTCTGACGTCTGAAGATAGAGACGATCACCTGATTCAGACCAACACAGTGAACCTGCAGAAGAAGCCTCACCCTGAGCCCAGCTGCTGTTAATCGGAGGGACTCTGGGGTTTTGGTGGGGCCTTTTCACTGATGTTACTGTAGAGTTCTGCATGCTACTATTTATGCATAAACCTGCATCAACATTTTAATGTCACGTTTTAGCTCAACAATCAAAACTACACTACGTTTGGTTCACATCTACCGAGGTTATCTCTTTTGTTTGTATTAGGGAAGCAATAAAGACAAAAAAAACTGTGATTAAAATATATTGATGCGGACAAAAACAGAAGTTGAGATTATTTTTTGCTCAGTTGCAGAAGTAGTGCTCAGATTGACATTAAAACTTGCACATCCACTGGATTTAGCTGTATTCTCTCCTAAAATAATCATTCTTGTCTTATTTGTGTATACAAAAACTGCACAGAACCCCAGAGTTCTCATTTCTCAACTCATAGTGAAGTTATGTTTTAAAGTATGAGATTTTTGGCTATACTCCAATATGAAGCAAACGACTTTCATATCTCTCAAGTATGAGGGTTTTAGCTACATTACACTTCATTATGAACTGAACAACTTAACATACTTTAATTTTTACTCTAAATTTGCTGTGAAGTTGACACATTTGTAGAATAATTCAGGTAACTTGCTTTCGTTTTATTTTGGTGCAGTACCCTTTTCGTCCACATGGCTACGCCACTGTTTTACAAAGTTCATGTTCAAACCAAGTTAAAATCTGTTCTGATGGGTAAAGCTTCATTGTAGAATGAAAAGGAACTATGAAAACAATCGGTTCCTTTTAACAAGGAACCGATTGGTGACAAATTCACCAAGGTGACAAATTCTAAAAATTAGTCAATAGAATGCGGCAAATAAAATAAAAAATATTTTTATTTAATTTAGTTAAAATTAAAATTCAATTAAACATTCTGTATTTTCCTGACTTTTATGTCACAAAACCCGTCTCGTTTTACTGCAATAACAGTTCCCTCGTAACTTTTTGATAATTTTTTTTAAAAAACCCGCTGGACGTCAACAGGTAAAGACGTTGATTGGTCGCAGGTGGGAGTAATTAGGCTGAGGCGACCGCTCCGACGTCGTCAGGAAACTGGTGGAAAACAACGCGAGGATTAAAAAGTAAGTTTAATTTTGCTTTAGTAAATAAAGTTTTTAACAAAATATCGTTACTTTGTTCCCGTTGAGCGATTTGGTCAAGTTGAGCCGCAGATTCACCTGCAGGAAAGTTTGTGAAAAGTGATAAAACCAAACAACGTTTGGTTTTTTTTTTCAAGCTCGAACGCTGCAGTGTCTTAGGAAGAATTGTTTTCTTTGGGTTTTATTGTTGTTGAAAACACATGTTTTATTTAATAATTTGTATTTTTTTTAAAAATTAAAGCGGCAGGTTTTGCAATTTTTCTTTGACTGTAGAACGCAACTATTCAAAATAAATGCATTAATTTTATTAATTAAAAGCAATTCCTTCGAAATCAAAACAAAACAAACTCGTAAGTTCTTCTGTAATTTAGTTAATTTTAAAAAGGCACCTTTTAATAAAATACTGACCCCCCCATAAAGCTAAATTATATCAAATCATAATATCATTAATTACTTCTTTTGACATGCTAGCGGCTAAACAAAGTGCTGTAAACATAATTTTGTGGTTACAAGTTAAAGTTTGCTTAGAAAACTGTGGGGATCTTCATAACTCATACTTTCTGCAATGTATCAGTTTTTGCTCTACTGATTTGCTAACTTAATATGTTTATTTTTCTTTGGAAGAATTGACATTACATATGTAACTCGAAGTTAGTGAATGTATAGAAAAATGTAAAACATTTTGCTTGCTGCTAGTATACAATGTAACAGGAATCTATAATGAAATTCATAAATATGTATATATTTATATATATGCAACTTTTTTGTGCCAAATTTTTACTTTGATTTCAATTTTTTTAAAGTGACAATAATCTGTAACTAACAACCATGTAAGACTTGCCTGATGCCAAACAACAACAACAAAAATGGATATTAGAATGATTTAGCGTTCATTGTATATATGTTTCCATATTATTTGTGGTTTCATAAATATGCTATCAGAAATGTTATTTAATTTAATAATAAGCCTTTGTTTACTGCTAATTTCAGATTACAAGATGCATGCAGTGAATCCAAAAGCGTTCGACTATTTTCACTTTGTAAACTTTTCATAAAAGTCACAAATCGAAGAACGAGGCAAAATACACAGTCGTCACGATAATAAAAAATATCGGTTTTACTAGAGAAGGTTACAAAAATCACCATATAGGAGTCATAGAACTATTTCCAACTTAAAAAGAAAAGAAAAAAAGAACCAGAATGAAACACCTACAGGGGACTACAATGCCATCAAAGTACAATGGAGTTTTTCTTTAGAAAAGAGCAGGGGCGGAGAGAGGGGAGGGAGGAAGAGGGCAAAACACCGCCTACCATAGTTGTCAGTACAAATGACTACACATCACCTGAAAAAAACTGCAAAGACACAGTCATGTCTCCTTCATGCAAATAACGAGGAAACAACAACACCCTGACACGCATCGTCGGCTTATAGGAAATTGAAGTTTTGCCTTTTACATCAACCTGGCGGCAAAGCACGGATATTTATTCAACATAACACACATGGCAATATAGTCCTTTTTTATACAGAATAGACAGCTGCGCACATGGACGATACCGACATGCTTCATCTCATCGAAGTTCAAAAATTAATTTTTTTCTTCTTTTTTT
Organism: Phalloptychus januarius; assembly: GCA_902982915.1. Classification (NCBI taxonomy): domain Eukaryota; kingdom Metazoa; phylum Chordata; class Actinopteri; order Cyprinodontiformes; family Poeciliidae; genus Phalloptychus; species Phalloptychus januarius. Next base: position 2,863,801 of record CADWAE010000467.1, read on the forward strand.
TTTTTAAGGGTTAACTAATCGGTCATGATTAATATAGAATATAGGCCGTGATTATTGAAACATATCTGGTTATAAAATTAATGTATGAAATTCCTGACTTGTTTTATTCAGTGTAAACATCCAAAACAGTCTTTGTGGCTTGTGTGAGAGGCATGGCATTCAAAAGAAAGAAAAGAAAAAGTGACTTTTGTCACGCACTTGGCTAAAAATAAGCACAAACATGTTCCATATAATACTTAATCACAAGAACCCAGCTGCCTAAAATGGATAAAGAGAATAATAATAATATTAAAAAATAATAATTCCCGTATTTTTTCCTTCACATTTTAAAATGTATACGTCACAATCACCTCAAATCCATCATATAATCATGACTGAACTGTGTCCTTCTCACGACATATCATTGAAGATGTTACATTACAGTTAGTATATCAAATGCAGAACTAGTATTTGAGAGCTAAACACATTTCTCAAAGGGTACGTTTACATATATTAAAGAAAAAAAAAAAGAGCATGTCAGAAATAAAACATGGATTTTGTTCTCCCTGTTTTGGGGCCGTGGGAAGAGGTGTCATATATTTTTTTTCTTTTTTTTTTTTTGGATGATTCTGCTATTTACAGGTGAATTTAGTTCCTGAAAGGAGGAACCGGTGGGTGGAGTTCAGACAGGATAAGATCAGTAATTAGGTCAGAGTTTAAATGGTGGATGTTTGGGGATAAAACACAAGTCGGATTTCGTTTGATACCTGAGGTGTGTGTCTTTTTTGTTTTTTAAGACCTAGATGTGCAGCGCCCTCCACATTTAGAGACAGCCTTGTTAGAGTTGTAGAGAACTAAAAAATAAAACTCTTTTGTCGCAGGAAATTAAAAAAAGTCCATTTGAGCACCATTCGTTCATGGCGTAGATGTAAAAAATGAAAATAACATTACAAAATCGTTGACCCGACAATTATCCCTAACATTTCTAATAAAATAAATGAAAATGAAAATTAACTTCGCTTTAAAGTGTCTGACATTTTTCCCACGCGGTCAAAAACTAACTTAAAAACACACGTTCTGAATAATATACTGAACATGCATAACATGAACAAAATAGTCTAGAAAAGGCCAAACAAAAACATAAAAATGGGTTTTGCACATTTGACTTAACAAGGGCATCAAATTTTCTATTTTTCAAGGTCAATTAGTAAAATAAAATATATAAATATATATATTTTTTTGCTTTGTCTTAACATTTTTCTTTTAATGTTTAATAATTCAGTGCCAAAAAGCAAGTGTCCGTCTGCCTCTCTGTTGGCAGACCGCAAAAAAAATCTCACAAAGGGCATAAAATGGTCCACGACCCTCAGTTTGGACACGATAAATAAATAAATGTGATTTGACAAAGATTCCCGATTGCATTTGTTAAATTAGTCCTGAAATCGCCTGAACTTACCCCCATGTTCAGCCAAAGTAATAACTAAAAACGGCATTCCCATGTCATGATGCTGCCACCACCGTACTGCATAATAATAATAATAATGATAAAAAAGTTTAGACATTTAACCACTAGTGTCGGTAATTATGGAGGGCGCTACCTTTTGACTTTTATTTCAGCTGGTGATGAATGTAACAAAAAACCCCCAAAAAACCCCAAATGGTTTTAAAAAGAGATATTTGGCGAACCTCCTTGCATTCTTTCACGGCCAGATGAGAGGACTGGTTCAAAAGCTTAATCCAGGACATGGGAGCAGATAAACTATCAGTGGATCCTAGAAGAAAAGTAGCGGTTAAATATACTTACTCAAATGCACAGAAATCCTTGAGAGACTACATGTTTTTTCATTCTTTTTGTTGGTATTTATTCCTGAATGGGGGGAAAAAAGGGTTTGTTTTGCTCAAGAGATTTTATTCTGCTTAATTTTTATTTATTTTTTAAATAGTGCAACAATGTTCGGAGCTATAGCAAAAAAAAATGAAAGGGGTGGGGAAAGAAAAACTGAAAGAAGAAAAGAATCTATGAGGCCAAACTGATACAGATCAGAATACCTGGCATACTTTTCAGAGTATTAAAAAAAAAATCAACATTCACACACATTCGCACAATATATTCATATTCATATATATATATGCATATAAAACACCAAAAAAACAGAGGAACTTGGTTTCTGTGGTGCTTCCCAGTGGCTGAAGCACACAGTGAAGATTTTTTTTTGTTTTGTTTTTTTAATTCTTTTTTTTTTTTTTTTTCTTTGTTGTTGTTAGGAGCTATGTGTCGAGAGGCTGTGCTGGCTCAGGGCGCGAGGCCATCACAGCCGGGCCACGTTCACGAGCCGCCGCCCAAAAAGCACATGGAGGGAGGGAGGAGGAGGAGTAGGAGGAGGAGGAGGCGATTCGAAAACCAATGTACCGTACCTGAGCTCGAACCCCGACGGGGCGAGCCTTCACCGCTCTGAAGCAGGCGCCTCCGTCCGGGGCCCGGCCGCTCTCCTCCTGACCCTCCAGCCTCTTCCCCTACCGGTGGTGAGGACGTGATGGCGCCTCGGAGCGGAAAGCGCTTCTGGGTAAGAGGATGGAGAATCAGGAGACCGGGGGGGCCGTCGAACATGACCGAGGTGGTTTTGTTGGGGGCGGGGCGGAGTTTGGGGGGTGGTGGGCACTAGGTGTTGCAGGATGGGTTTAAGATTCGGGGGAGAAGATGAGCGATGGCAAGAGGACGCTTTGTCCTTATGAGTAGGAGGAGGAGTTCTGGCCGTCCTTGGAGCGCGCCTCGGCCTCCAGGTCCTGGTCGTCCTTGGTCTTGATGTCCTGGTAGTCGTGCGTGGAGGCAGCGGTCTTCAGGTACGCCCAGTTAGCCGCTAAAATCATCAGGTAGTGGATCTGAGAGCAGATGGGGGAAAAAAAAGATGTTTTACTTTTGAGAACTCAAAAGTACATTTTGGTCTCCATTAAAATGACTGTAGTATCTTAAATAAAAGCATAATTTGTAAGAAATGTGGAAAAGTTCAAGGTGTCTGAATATTTTTACACATTTAACTAAAAAAAACCCCAACTACATTTAGTTTTAAACTTTGACTTTCTCTTATCGCCACCTTTCTAAAAGAGTTTCAGGCTTGTCTCAATAAAACCTCCTCAAAAAAAAAAAAAGAAAAATCAAAGAGTCCGATAATAAGCAGCGTACTGATGTAACTGCACTGTGTTCCAGGCAACGTCCTCACTGAGGCGCAAGGAATGAAGACTGTCCAAAGGTACCCCGATGAATCGTCTCGTGGAGTTGAAGAAATATTACCGATTCAAGCTCTGACCTGATGGGTTTCAGGTAAGACAAACTTTTTTTTTTTGGCACCGTGTTTGCTTGTTGCAGTTCTGTCATCATAAAATACCTGCCGATATTCACGGTTTTCCTCCTACACTAAATACTGAAAAGAATAGGTTTGTTTGGCAGGAGCTTTGTGCATTAATACCATGCCATGAATAAGACCTAGCAATAAAGGTAAGGCAGGTTTTTCCTGGTGTCTGAGCCAAATGAACAAGAACGTTCTGGACTTAAAGGTACTGAAATATCTATTTGCTCTCCCTAATTATGTTAAATGTCATTAATAACTACAGTAGATACATTTATTAGAATAATAAAAGCTATCCAAAACAACCTGTATAGATGTCAAAATGTAATTATTCTCCTCCTTACATTAAGAGATAAATAAAATTAACCATCTTTCTTAGTTTAATCCCATGACTTCTGATCCAAAGCTTATTATAGCACCTATAAAATAAAGGAATCTCTTGATTGTATAAGCAGGAAGTGGGCCAAATCATCACAAATTATTTCTAAGCAACCTCAGTGAGAACCATTATCCATATATGGCTGAAGAAATATGTTAATGCTGCCAGTCCATTTTCATGACACTGTTACTTTAAAAGATTAAAAAGTAAAAGGTATGCAGGTGACCCAGCGAAACGTGTGTTGAGATGTTTAATGCTTTTTATTTGGCCTCTCCATTTTCCTGGATGCAAAACACAAAAGTCCGCCTCCACAGTTGAGTAAAACACAGACGCTCACACACACACACACACACACACATGCAAACACGCTCACATAGCAGGCCGCGGGGCAGGATTTCAGCTGATAGTACAACACATTTACGTGAGAGGCGCGGTTGCTGCGGCAACAGATAAGCACGCCATGGCAACGTGCATATTTTGAGCAGTGGGTTATCAGAGCAACTCACCAGAGCGATGACGGTGGCTCCGGCGCCGGCCAACGCCACGATGTAGAGGTGGTAGGACAGGTAGAACTGAGAGGGTGAGGGGAAAAAATGGATTTTAGGCAAGTTATACAAGAATAAACTGAAAGAAAAAGTGGAAAATGAAAAAAAAATCACCCACTCACCTCGCTGGTGCTGCAAATATCTGTCAGTGTGGTTCCACAAGCCTTCCCGGGTGTTGCGTTCAAGGGAATAACGCCTGCAGGATCAAAGAGGCGAAACGTCAACAAACGACAAGCCTATTTTTTTTCCCTGATTGAAAGTATTATAAATGAGGCTCAGAGAAAGATTAAAGGAAACAGGGCTACTGCTGGAAAAATATGGGTCATTATTATGAATGAATTTCCACCTGATTTCGTCATATAGGCGGAAAAATATCATTTATCAACGTAATTTGGCCTCTTTCTTGTTTCAGTCACAAAGAGCTATTATCGCTCCACAGCTTTAGCATCTGCTGACAGTAATTTGGCGCCTCCCACTAATTGGGGTTAATATTCTGAAGCATATCCTTATCCTACTTTATAGACCTGCCAGCTGTCTTTCATATGTGGGTCAAATATCGTACATTGTTCCATCAAACAGTGAACCATAGCGCTACAAGATTGGATCCTCCGTACTTAAACTGTATTTTTTTTCTTTTCTTTTTTTAATCATCCTGCTGGTTTAGAAATCAGAGGCTTTCACTTCAGATGCTTCTCTCTGAGCTCCTTGATCAAGGGGAGTCGCTCTTCATCTTTGAAGAAACGCAGCCGTGCGTGTTTTGCATTCGATCTCTGAAGCTGCAAATGCAATATTCAGAAAGGAGATGCATATAACATCCTGCGCTGCTGGAGAGTATTCCTTCCCCTGAACTTTTCCCAGACGCTATTTAATGGCTCAAAATGAAATGGCGCGGTGGGGGGGATTTTCAAGGCTGAGAATCGGAAAAAAGATTTTTCAGATTTTGTATCTTTTCACTTGTTTGTCATAAAATAATTTAAGCTCAGTCAAACTGGATGGAGAGCGTTTGTTTCAAGTGTTTTTTGGCACCAAAACTTGGTGTTTGAGGGTAGCACTAGCATGTTTTGCTGTGGAGAAGGTGTTATCAAGGGGATGCACAGTGTTAGCCTTTCTGCACATATTGTGTTTTGCAGGTTGTCTAAAAGGTTTGCACATGTTTGCAGAGCCCTTTATGTGGTGCAAACAATGCTTTCTTTCTTCAGTGGCTCCTCCAGAAATATTAAAAACGTCCTAACTACTTCTTTGATCGTCCCTCTCCTTGACTGCCTTGTTATTGCAGGAGGGCGGCCATATTTGCAGCCGTTCTGTTCTCAGATGATGAGTTGACGATATTGTTTTTGTGTTAGTTGAATATGTTAGCAAGGCTCTGAGAGCTGAGGTTTGGGAGGATAAAGATTCAAAGGCAGGATATTCAGTCTTAAATAGAAGCATTGTATCTTTGTTTTTATTTCAAAAAAGTGCTTTCATAACGCTGCTGGCCCTTGGGTTCGGCTCCAGCCCACCTGATGCTACGTAACCGTAATGAAAATCTGTCATCTTTAATTAGACCAAAAGGGCAAACCCCAGCTGGAGCAGTAAGATTGTCTTAACCCCTTTATTTCAGCCTGAAAGTCAGTTTTTACCTTTGAAATCTTGATAAAGAAATGCAAACAAGCAACAAAAAAACTCCTTCAGGATGCAATTGAGGCATAGAAAGACTCTTGAATTTGCAGCTTTCCCCTCCTTCAAATGCCACCCAGAGAACCAGAGTGTTGAATGAAAGCCTCAGCGACTGACCGTACTGCCTGACGTCCACACAGACGGAGTCAGGATATGTGATGTTGGAGTCTGGAGATCTCATGGCGGCGCAGGTGTTCCACATGTTAAAGAAGAGGAAAACCGGGATGGCCGTGAAGCAGAAGATGGCGATAAACACCAGAGCGAAGATGTAGGTCAGGAACATGAACTGAACCGAGGGAAAGAGGAGGCAGAAGATGTGATATTGTTACGTTGTGATGCACTGAAGAATTAGGCTCATGATATTTACTTAAAGTCCTCACCATCCACCCACTCATGCATCAGATTTTGCTTCCACGCTAATGTAACTGGACATGTGCAGTAATTAACTTAATCAGACAAGGAAGGACAAACTGTGCCAAAGAAACCCTGAAGGCTGAAGCGTGAATCAAGAGTCTAGCTTAAGAGTACACGATTAGAAACATCTCCACATCTTTATGTCACCATAGCGACTTCATATCCTACAAAACAAAAGTGAAGTAACCACGTTTCATTTATTGGCTTCAACATACGAAGGCAGTGATGCAGCGTCCACAGATGGTCGTCTTAAAGTCGCTCTGCAGCTCCTTCTTGATGGCGCTGGTGGTGTAGAAGCCCTCGCCCAGCAGGAGGATGGCATAGACCAAGAAGAAGGAGGCGATGCCGTAGATGATGTACTGAAAGATCTGGATCCTGGACGCAGGGAACAAACGATAGCGTCAAGTTTATTTCTGTTTAGCACAGGTTTTAAGGATTTGCTGATTGATATTACTATTGGTTATGTAGGTCTGGATGTTAGGGTAAATGAAACATGGTTTTTCAAAGCAGATTGTCTAAACAGGAAGTGAATACCATAAGTATGATGGACGTGTGTAAATCAGACAATAAAGACCTTTTAGCAGGAAATTGTCAGTGGATCAGATGGATGAACTGAGAATATTTATGACAAAGATCATCTATGCAAGAAATGGGGATGATCTCCACGGAAGGAAAACGAAAAACAATTTTCCTGCTGCAGGAATATGGATTAGATTCCTGGATTTAAAGGAAGAGAAAAACCCAAAGTTGAGGGAAGAGGATGCATAGGACTCACACTGCGGCAAGGGTTGCGTGGTCACTGGTGATCCGGGAGAAGTGGTTCTCCAGCATGGTCAGGGTGCCGGTCAGTGCCACGTGGCCGCAACCACAGAACAGGGACACGCCCGAGAAGCAGAGGATGGTGGCCACCAGCGAGGCGTAGGGCACCCCGCCCAGACACTTGATGCAGCACTCGAAGCATCCTGCAGAGGGAGACGGAGAGAGAGGCTGTTTCCACTTTTCCTGTTGCATTTAGCCATGAGAAAGCTCACAGCTAAGAAAGCATTAAGGAGGATCTGAGAACAAAGAATTTAGGTCAGATATGAAAGAAGGCAGAATGGGGGAGAAGAGGCTTCGTTGCAGCCATGTTTTTATAAGAAGAACAAAGAGAGCAGGCTGACATCCCATAGTGACTTGCTTAGCTCTGCTGATGACACTTGCTGCAAAACTCAATAGCCTTTTTTATCCTCTGCATCAGGCATGTTGAGCATCTTTCACAGCGAGTCAGAGTGCTGAATTTTGCACCACCTACAAAAACCATCTATGTGTAACATTTTTTTTTCTTTTCTCTTCAAGAATGCCTCAAAATCTGAGCTAGAGTGATCGAATACATAAACTACGCTCTGGTTTTCAGGCAAAAACCAGAGCGTATAGTTTATGTATTTGATCGCTCTAGATGTAAGTAAATATGTGAATTTTCCAGTTCAACTTCCCAAAAGGTTGATGAAAAATTAAAAATCCCTCTCTTTCTGTTTTGCGATGATGAATAAGTACATTTGTTTTGAGCTGTGCCGTGTAGCTGAGCTTCCTGCATGAGGTCTACAGGTGCTGCGGATGCATCCTGTTCCAGAATGCCCCCCTCCCAAAAAAAGCTGGAACAATAGGCACCAAATACAAGAGATGCATGTTATGTAACATGATAAAAATAACTCCTGTGGCAAAGCAGGAAGCTACTCTGGGAGTAAAAAAGACAAAATGAACCGTGTTGTGCGGCTGCATTGCTGTTTCCATGACAGCCTGCTCCAGTTGGCTCCACTAGTCGGCACAAGCTTTGGTGCCGACTGAACCCACCGTGTGTCCTCTGTGTGGCTCTCCACACAGAGGACACACCATGATCTGTTCTGACACGCTACCCCAATTGCCAGCGAGCAACGCACTCGGTGGCAGTCGTGGCCCTTCGTGATTTCTACTCTACACGACAGCTCGTCCCGTGAAAACATTAGATCCGCTCAAATATCTACACGACCGGGGAGCCTGGACCTGCTGACGGCTTTCATCAGCGTGGACCTTCATCGATACACTGTGACACCTGACGACAGAGGCATGGAAAAAATACAACTTCAAGGTTGGCTCTCAGCATCAAACGCAACAGAAATCCTCAGAGAAAGTCTGGATTTAAATGTTGAGGCGCGGTAGAGTTCACGGCCTGCAGGCGGTTGCTATTGATGGGTTTAAAAGAGCCAATTGATTTAAGCATCTCCAAGAGAAGCAATAGCAATCTATACCAACACTATCCAAACTAAATGGAGATTTTTTTCTCCCACAGTTATCGCCCCTGCTGAAGACGGTAATTTGAATAAATGTATTAGATAGGGAATGAAATCTTTCTGATATTATTGATAATACAAATATTGACGAGTCTGCCATTTAGAAACATTCATTTTTACTTTAGTTGCTGATCTAAGACCTTCTGTTCCTCCAGGGGACGATGATTACGTCACACAAGTCCTTTTCTCTTTGCTTTCTTTCAAAATGGGAAAGACAGGAAAACATTATGTGGTATGTGTGGAGGGAGCTGCAGTCCAAAAACCCTGCACTTCTCCAAATTTTCAGAAACTACTATAATTCTTCATATTTTATATATTTTTTGTGCTCAATTTGGTTGCAAATGTGACCATTTGCTTCGTCGCATTGATGCAGCAGATACTTAATCTTTCTGGATGTTTTTATGTCTGGTCTTTTTGCCTCCACCTGTTAACTCCAAATTGCTCTGCAAATGTTATAATTCTAGCAATTATTGCATTTGTTACTGCTGTGTGTGTGTGTTAATCTGAGCTGATCTGGTGCAGATGAACTCAAACATCCTTTCTGACGAGCTAAATATTGACCTTTTGGTCAATTTACAGCTTTATTTATTTATTATTTTTAAACCAAAAGTTGTTGCGGGTTCAACAGCGTAAGCCTAGTTTACATCAAACAGTTTTGATACATTTTTCCACATCCAGATAAGAAGTTTGTGTAAAGTTGAGGCGAGAAGTTTGAGTCATGATTAAAGCTCATCCTTAAATCTGAAGAAGCGTCATCTTCCTCCTGCCTTGCGTAACCCAGCAGAGGCCCGTTACGTAACAGACCCAAATCCTATTAATGTTAATGAAGGAAGCGAAGGGAGTCCAGCTGATGAAGCTGAACGGCTGGACCGAGAAGTGGGCCGCGGCCTCTCTGACCCATCGCGGTCACCACAGCGACGAGTCCTCAAGTCTGCTCTGAAACATCACCATCAGCAAGTAAAAGCTGAGCGCTTTATTTAGAAAACGAGACAAAAACAAAAGGAAATATTTTCTTTCAAATGCAAATGAAGAATTTCCACCTTTATCTTCCGTCGCGGACGCGAGTAATCTGGCAGGACGGGAGCCTTTTAGGGACAAATCCCACGCCTTCGTGGGAGCTATTTAAGGGCTTTATTGTTTCTGCTTTTAGCTCCGTCTTCTCTCCCTTGGCTCCACGCCGCTTCATGGATGAATTCACAGGTTCCTCTTGAACGACGGAGCCGATTCTCCCCTCTATCCGGTCCTCCTCTTCCCCACAACCCTCGGCTACGACTGCCAGCCTCAGTTTAAAAGTGCGCTAATGGGAAGCAGACCGGCCAGAGTGGTCAGCTCCAGCCGGCCCTAATGGAAATCAATGGGCTATTCATTAGAGCAGAATTTAGGTGACACACCGAGGCTGGCCTATCTGCCTCGTTTTATACCTCGCCGCCTCTGTCTTCGCTATACTGTGTCCTTTTCTTTGAAATATGGCCGCTTGTCGCCGTCGTGCTCTATTAAGCCAGCTGGAGTTAATCACCAAGACACTATGTTACATTCCTGCTGTGATATGGCATCGTAGATCATTTTAAATAACTTTTGGCGGGTCCCCAGCAAAGGATTTTACCTTTCTGTTAATGTTAGGAGGCAGAGCGGCGCAGAATTTGACAGACGATAAGTGAAATTAGGGAGCATTGGGACAGTTTTCCCGCTCAAATGGCGACCTCAATTTGTGGCAGACAGCCAAGCGAAAGGTTTTATCGCCTTTGCTTGGGCAGCTACAAAACAAAAGGGCCATGAAATGAGAAAGAAAACCATGAAAGAAGAGAGAACGTGTAGAACGACTAGGAAACAAATGAGGGGGGAAAAAGGCAGAGCAAGAAGGATGGGGAAAGCGTTTTCTTAGGCCCCCGGGCCGGTGAACAGCAGTTGCCATAGCAACGTGTTACCCACGACCCACTTCAGTCCCTTGCAGCCGCTTTCACTCGCGAGCAAAACCCAAAGATTGGCATGAGCGGCAGCTTTAGCTTCTGAACTGATTCAAATCAAAATTATGTGAATAGAGAAATGATCAAACTCAAATGTCAGCTTATGTCTCCGACTCAAACCTTCAGGTATCCTGGTTGCATTTTACACCTTTAGTTTGATTTTTTATACCACTTTGTCTGTGTTGAATAAACTTGCCAGAGGTTTATTATTTTTTTTACATTTGTAGTCCTTATCTTATCCTAAAGTGGCTAAGCTACCTGCTAGAAAAGCATTAAAAATAAAATTAAGAATTTAGTCCACATTTCTGTAGCATAAACTGATCTGTTGCTTTATTGCAGTAAGTACATTTCTAGCACTAGCTATTAATATTTATACGATCTGTTATAATGTTATAAAAAAGAAAAAGGGAATGTGCAGAAATGTCTAAGACTTGTAAAGGAACACCTCCTTTTCATTATAACTTCTTAGTTGCTTCTTGTTTATATATATATATATATATATATTCAGCTGCATAAATGTTTACAGTAAATATTTTTAGTATTATGTTTACACATGATATGTTTTTATAGTTTCTGACTATGTGGGGTCGACTCGTTCTTGGGCCACTTATTTGGAGCCACATTGTTTTTGTTTTTGTTGTCAGATCCTTGTTTTTGAATTTGATTTGATTCTTTGGCTCTTTCCAACTAACTAATCATTTATGATAGTAAATTCATAATTTCCCAATTTCTCATTGTAAATAGATTAAAAAAAGCTTCAACTCCTTCTTCCTTTTTTAAATAATAGACAGCTCTCTTTCCCGATTCTTTATCTTCGTCCTTGTTTTTTCCCCACGCTCCCATTTTTCCGTCTTTATATTTAAATCTGTGCCTTCCTATTAGACTGGTGAGCGTATTCAGGCGCTGCGACTGAATAAATAATGCCTCGCAGGCCGGAGATGCACTCGCAAACAGAACCTGTCACTGATTGCTGACATCTTTTGTGATTACGCTTCACATTCTGTCAATCACCTGACACCCACGGTATGAAATAATCCCTCAAATGCATGTCGCCTTTACAAACTTCATTGTCAGTGGCATTGAATTTGGAGCTATTTGTTAGAGGAAAAAAAGTCTTCAATGTAAGTAGATGCACTGGAAAAAAAAAAAAGAAAAATGGGGTAAATGGTGTTATCAAGGCGCGGTGTCTGTTGGTTCCGGATAATATTGGCTGAATAATGTGCTATTTTTTTATTTTTTTCTGGCTACACAGATTTCATTGTTGTAATTCCTGCAAATCCTAAATACAGGATAAACTCAAACGATGAGGCGATTATTTCCACTGTCATGACTCTTTGCAGTCAACATTGCAGCTCTTTGCTTTTATTTTAAAACGTAAAACACCAAAGTTCAGCCTAAATTTATGTAGGAAGTAAGATAGTGAATTGGGGGGAAAAAAATGACGTACATGAGGGACAGGAAGTAAAGAAAGATCTGAGATGGAGAACAAAATGTGCAAATATTTTTCAAAATTTTCCTAGACCTACAGAGGGTTAGGGACGGCAGAGGAGTCCCGTTTAAATATATTTCTCCAATGCAGATCCGTAGCGTGATTATCTCCATCTGCCAGAAATAACAGCCTTAATAAAGCTTTCTGAATATTTCAGTGACCGATCTGGCCCCCTCCTCCCAGAACCCCCCGCCGCCTGCGGCTCCATTCACATCTCAGAAACTCTGTATTCATTATCGGGCAATTTCCTCAGAGTGCATCATGGGTAGATCCCCGCGAGGGGAGAGGAGGACCTCGGAATGGGAAACGGACAACAAAAGGTGTGGGATAAATGGGCTGCGTCACATCGAGATGAAAACAAGGTCCCATCTGCTTCGTGGCGGCCGACCGCAGACACAACACAAAACCATCGACACGAGCTCCGGAGGTTTCACTTCAGGTTCGGAATAAAGACTTAATGACCGTCACATAGAAAGGAGCAAAAAAATTAAGATAGATGTACCAGAACTAAAAAAAATGTTCACATCTGAACAGAGTCGAGTACATTTTGCACTTTAGATGATAATATAAGGTACTATAAATGTTTCTGACATGGCAATTGCTTTCTCTCAGAGTGTGACGTCACCTCTGCTTCTGATATAAATAACTAATGAGAACTAATGACAGGAAAATCAGTAGTGAGCCACAAATGTCCCATTTGTTTATTTTTCAGAATTTCTCTTTAACTCTAAAAGGTTCAGTCAATAATGAGCATCTTTTAATGCAGCATTTTGGACAAACTATGTGCATTTCGGGTGGACTCCTACATTTCATATATTAAGCCATAGATATGAAGAAAATAAACGGGATTACAGACTTTCCACATAGCTGGTGTAACTACTTAAAATAATAATAATTATGAAGACATCACATGCAGAAGCAGTCAAAGCGATTTCCCAAACAATAATGTTGGGAACGTTCTCAGTAATGGCGACTGAGGCTTAAGAGGATATAGCCATCACTGTTCCCAAAATGTTTTTTTTTTCTTTTTTGTTCTATCTATTGCGGCAACACAAAACTGACCCTAATCTGCTGTTTGTGAGAAACCCGCTGCTGTTTATGCAGCGTTATGCAGGTCACAAGGTCAGCATGTGGCCCGGCGTCATTGAGATTGATGCCCAGAGGGCGCCTTTAAATCCCGTTTGCGGGTCTCTGCGTGGGGATCAATACACTTATGCTGCAGATTGGAGAAATATTTCTTGCTAATGCTGCTTTACATCCAAATTAGCGTGAATTTGTGTGTTTTTAATAGACTGGAAAATCCACTAAATTAAGCAATTACTATCCTGCCTTTTTTCTGTTTCAGTTAAATGAGTCAATTAATTGAACTGAAAAGTATATATGACGCTAATATTATCAGTGCCAAAAACTAGAAAAAATATCAGAAATATTAGGAAACAAGGACCTGCCTTGAAAACTGTTTGCTCATAAAACCCTGCAGTACAATCCCAAGTACAAAGCAAAGAGCAGAGGCAACACTTTTAGTCCCACCAAAATGTAAAATGGCCCCTCTGGCTATGAGTGCTGCGCCTTAGTGGTTACACAACCAACTGGGCTAATGTCACTTTTGCTCCAAGAAGTCAAAGAAGTCAGCAGCCGTCCTTCCTCCCCTCCTCCAAATGCTGCCGATGAGATTATGGAGATTCAGTTTCCAGCTGCAGATGAGCACTTTGTGTGTGTGTGTGTGTGTTTGTGTAGCCCAAACCACGATGCAAGTGTGCACAAAGTCTGTTGTTTGGTAGCACAAAGCCGCTCCCTGCGGAGGCTTCCTTATGATTACAAAAACACAGCAGTGCTCAGAGATCTAGAAGTAAAAAAATTTAGAAAATGCTTTTGGTTTGTGTACAGGAGATTATGATTTCAGTTGTCCCATCCATCCATTTTCCTGCACCCTTTGTCCCTTACTGGGGTCGGGAGGGTGGCTGGTGCCTCTCCAGCTGTCATTTCGGGCGAGAGGCGGGGTCACCCTGGACAGGTCGCCAGTCTGTCGCAGGGCAACACAGAGACACACAGGACAAACAAACATGCACACACACACTCACACCTAGGGACAATTTAGAGAAGCCAATTAACCCTGACAGTCATGTTTTTGGACTGTGGGAGGAAGCCGGAGTACCAGGAGAGAACCCACGCATGCACAGGGGGGACATGCAAACTCCATGCAGAAAGACCGGGGCCGGGAATCGAACCCAGAACCTTCTTGCTGCAAGGCAACAGCTCCACCAGCTGCGCCACTGGGCAGCCCGATTTCAGTTGTGAGTGAATGAATTTGTGAAAGAATGAATGAATCAGTGTATCTGTCTACACTATGCACACGTTCTGTCTGAGCTGAAGAAGATTCGTCAGTCAAATTCACTTCTGGCTAAAAAAATAAGTGACCATTTGAGGGCGCCTTTGGTCTAATGTACTCTCATCCCTAAATGGTCAGGTTAGACAGATATATATACATATCTTCACTTTATATAAAATGGAGGTGCAAATTTTGCTCCTTTTCTTAACATTCAGATCCACATAAATGGTATTTTTAGACAACCAACATGAATATTTGTACACAGTTCTGCAACATTTCGACATTGATTTAAGCATGTACTTGTAAACAAAGTGACATTCAAGTTTACATAAGTCATCTAATGGAGTTTAGACCAGTTTGTACATAAACAGACTTGGTGTTTGGCATCTTTGAACTCATAGTCCTCTACTTTAGATCATGGAGGTTCCAAATCTAAGAGAAACTTAATCGTTCCTCTTCTCAGCTACACTCTCCAACTTATTCTGGGGGATCCTAAGGCCTTTATCAGAAATCTTAGTCTTTTTCTTAACCAGGAAGCAACCCGATCGAACCGTTTCACAGCTGACCTTTCACCTCCCTGAGATGATTGATCTCTTGAAGGCAGAGTCTAGCCATTCTATAAAGAAAGCTTGTTTGAGTTGCTGGTGTCCAGAATGTCATTCTTTAAGTCATAGTCCAGAATGCACACAGTCGGGTGCGCCAACAGCTTTGCGTTCTCGCTCAGCTTTCATCGTCACAATAGATTGGAGCAATGCCTAAATTGCTGCAGACCACGCAACCCGATCTGTCTATCCATCTCCCACTCAATGACCAAGGCACTATAGCATATTTCAACACCAGTCAGTAGGCCTTGTTGTCTCCACATCCCTTGAATGGTCTAGGATTTTCTCACTTGAAACCTGTTTTTCTGTGTTTATATTCTACTTTGGCTAAGATGGCAAAATGGGACAAAATAAAACAAAGAAGTACCGTTACATTCTACACATCCCGCACAGTGACTCATCAACATCCATTTCAGCCGGTGATGTCATGTGCTAATCAGCATCAGGCATTTTATGGGCTCTGGGTGCAGGGCAGCAGATTGGGCATCAGTAGGTGATGGAAGATGGCCAGATGAGAATGGCATTAGTCAGGAACAAGACCTGCTGGGCCAACCTGCCACTTGCTGCTATTCCTATACCAACGGCAGACTCGACTGCAACGTAATCCTGCACACGTTAGACATGCCATTCCTATGGCAAGCGAGAAGTGTTAGATTCCTGTAGTCTGACCGCAGTGGTTGCATGTCAAACTCTTGAAATTTGTTTGATTTATAGGCCGAATGGGCGAGATTGGTTTGATTTAATGTTGAACAGAGCTGCAGGATTCTGCACTGGTTGGCACTGTTGCCTAGCAGCAACGAGGTCCTCGTTTCCAAATCCGGACTCTATCTCTGTCTATCCATTCATTCCTCCATAACCAGTTCCATCTATTCATCCATTCATATATTCATCCGTCCATATTTTTCATGTAAACCCTGACAGCAGTGGAAATATTGCCATGAATGTATCGTAAATGTTTATTTATATTCATTATTTTGAGTAAAAAGACTAAAAACGGACCAAGAACTCTAAAAATATCAAGAGTTTGACATTGAAACAAAGTGAACAGGAGCAGTTTAGGTACTTTCATAAGTTCTTTATTCATTTTAAACCTTTCGCCGAGGAGCGTTCAACTTTATTCAGCTCAAGTACAAAACAGTGCATTGTTCCACCCTCACTGCTTCTGTCAATGTGACTTAATGAAACATAATTGGGACCCAGATTGATGGAAAGGGCGAAGAGACGGAGGCTGAGAGTAGTTGTTCTGAACTGCATTTGAGATAAATATGGTCAATCATGACACCTAAGATGAATCCAAAGGCGGTTCAGATAGAAATGAGTTCTGGTATGTCGCTGCAAATACTTTCCTTTGCTCACGCGAATAGAAAAATGATGGTGCTGAGAGGACAGGAAGCGCTAAATCCAAACACAGCGGCTCTCTGCACATGTTTCCGCAAAAATAAGCCTTCTTTTTTTCCCCTCCCCTTTTCAGTGCAAGCGGAGCCGTCCCGGAGACTTTCCCCTCAACCACTCCTGGTCGTTGACACGTAAACAAATGCAAGCGCGCATACCGACGGTAAACCTACACAAACACACGCGTGTCCAGATGGAGGCTGACAGCATGCTCTGGGCAAATGGCTTCAAAACGAGGAACACATGAGCCTCTCTCTGTGTGACGGCTTTCACATGCTTCCACAGCCTCACACACCTCCAGGGCGAGGGGGGTGAGAGGGGAAGAGCAGAGAGACGGGTGAGGGTAATGATGGCAGGACTGGGTAGGAGCAACGCGAGACACAAAGGAGGGATGGTAAAAAATTCGGCCTGCAACCAATTAATCTTTTAATTTATTCTTACGATTAGTTGATTCGTCGGATAAAGAAACTGGCAAGTTCTGCAGATTTTTCATTTCAAACACTAAAAGATTTATTTTAGTCTGAAATGCTGAAATACTTGTATATTTTTGACTTGTCGCTCTTTCTGCAAAAGGCCTTTTTTTTTGAGTCTACTTACACCAGTTGACTATTAATCCCTTATTGCAATTATCGATTTATTGCGATTAATCCGATTCGTCATTTCAGCCATAATAAAAACATCAAATCACAACTAGATTGCTAGAAAGCTCAACAAAAGCATTTGTTCTCATGCACCACTTTTTGGAGGGAAAACGTGCGACTCGCTGCAGAGAGAAATCTGGTTTTCCAAATACCAGCAACAAAATGTCAGCTTGTAAGCGAGTCATTTCTACAGTGAGGTCGGGAAAACCGGGAAAGGAAACCCGGGATTGCCCAAATGTCAGCAGCCACCGGGGAGAGAGGGACGTCTCCTCTCTATGATCATCAAACGGGAGCTGGCCTTTAGACTCTGGCCCTCAGCCAACGCCCTGCTGGACGCTCACTGACCCTTTTTTTTCTTTGTGTCTGATAACGCTGACATGTTAGTTGCTGCTATCAAACTGAAAACTCATTTCAGAGGTGACAAACCTCCACACTGAATGCTGAAAGGTTTTATCCCACTCTCTAGTTTTCGTACTGATTATGAATTTACACTCAAATCCACAAAACTAACCTCCGAGATTTTGTTTTTGCTAATTTCTTTGGTGTAAGTTCGACTCGCTTCATTGAAAAACGTCATATGCATCCTGTCCCTTTTTGAGGATGTCTGTTATACTGCAAACTAGTTTCAAAGTCCTTAAAATATGTTTTACTAGGTTTCCACTGGTTTTCCATTTCTATGGGATAACAAATGAATAATTAGATGCCAGCCTGCTACACTCAGTTAGCAACAAAAGGTGTGTCATCGGTAGTTTTCTTATATTATAGGTAACGTATTATGACTCTAACATTTTATGTTTAAATAATTTTAGCAGCAGTCCTGTTTGATGCCATATCATTGTATTTTTATGTCATCAGAATCTCATCGCGAACTCAACAAATTCTTTTTTAAAACCGTTTGTAAAAATTCAGCGAAAACCAAGATTAATATAAATCACTGCTGTACAGCTGAGCAGATGGAGCTACAAGAATGAAAACGGCTGAAGCCAACATCGAGTCGGTGCGCCACATGTGACATGAAAACAAGAACGGATGCCGATAGTTTTGCACGTGGGGTTCAAAAATAGCCTGGATTTCCTAAAAATACCCGCGGAAACGAGAAACATCTGCAGCCCAAACTGAAAGCGCGTCCAAACGTGTTTCATTTAAAGGTTTCCAGGCCCAGCTCCTCTCCGTCTGCCAACACCGCACCTCAAAACATCTTGCAGGAATAAAGCTCTTCAAAGCTCTCGCTGAATTATCCCTGACATTACTAAAGATAACAAATAAACCTGCAGCTCTGATTTAAGCATAAACTCCAGTAGCGGATTCTGCTGCTCCAAACAGAAAATGCAACAAAACGTGCTCCCTTCCAGACGGTGATGTAATGTGTTACGGTTCTGATCCGAACAACATAACGAAGGGATGGCGGGCGGCGTTATGTAAGAGCAGGCTCTAACAGGCCACTCAGTCGTTGCAAATTGAAGCACCCTGCTTCAGGAAAACATGCTGAAAGCAAAGTAAAACCATGACGGCGTGAATTGTCCAATCAGCCTGTGTCAGACTAATTGAAGCAGGTAATTATGAGAGCTGATGATGCCTCGTTATCACACAGTACGCCTGTGTGCCGGGAGATTACACATTACAGCATGAAAACAGGCACAACAATCAGTCTACGCCCACTGTCATCATTCCTCTATACCGGCTATAATCCATAAAGCTTTTACTAATCTATAAAAGTTTAGTTTTTTATTTTGTGTTCATCATAGAATCATTGAGTTTCAACCGAGACAATTTATAAAGCTGTGAGCTGCACTGACAGGATGCAGATGCTAACTTTAGCATAGCCATAGCGACTTTTTGCACCAGAAGGCCTTCATCATGAGATTAAAGTTTGACTTGATATAATATTTTATCCCAAAACCTGCATGAAACTGTGAGATTGTGCAGTATTTATGATCCTGCTGCCGTGGTGATTATGTATTTATTTAGTCCCCTCTTGATACTTGTTTTTCTTCAAGTGGGTGGATTATTTTTGCTCGTTTAGAACTCCGTAAGCCTTTTGAAAAGGACCGCTAGTTTATTAATTTATGGTCAGCTTGAATCTCTAGACGGTTGAGCTGACTGTATTTCTTTGTCCCTTTTTAGATTCCTGACTCTAGACAATGATTGGACAGCGACTACATTCAGATGTACCATTTCTTATTTTGAGTTGAAACTGAACTGTGTGAAGTTAGCAATAGGGTTTGAGAAATAGTTGTTTTTAAGTGTGATGTGGACGAACTTTCCTCTGTGAAGTTTGTCAGAGCAAATACACAGGACCAGAGTCAAGAATCAAAACACAAATATGGCTACCTTTTTTCTAAGATTTAGTTTGCTAAAGAATTTGGTTTACTGTTCATTTTTAGAAGTTAAAGTTGAAATCTTGCTTATTTTTTGGCCTTGTTAGTAGTTTGATTCTGTGATCCAAAGAGAGGAAGTCATCCAAAAATCAAGATGTTGATGCCAGATGGAACAGATGTTGTATTTCATCAGCTGAGAAAGAAAAGGTTCATGCAGGACAATGTCCAGGCACCCGGTCCGGCTGATAGAACAGCGACAGAACAAACAGAACCTAATCAAAGTAAGGTGTGTTTCATCTGTTTCTTTGTGGTTGTCTTCCAGTGGATGTAAAAGGTCTTCATCCTTTCATACTCTCCTTTCTCCTCTCCAAACATTACCTTTATATTCGTGAATATTTAGGCATTTAAATCCTACTTCAGAATAAGAAAGAGACACTTGATGTGCGCAAAACTACTACTCTGCTAATGTCGGGAAAGAAAACACAATTTCACGGCATTTCCATTAAACATGAAACGCAATATTGATGCGTTTTGTTAGCACTGTGAGTTTGTTTCCGTTGCAGTTTTGCAAATTACACTGATTTCGATATGGCAGAGAAATCACCTCATCCTAACGAACAAACTCTTGATCAAAAAATGTGAGCTTGTTTTTCTAAAATTGGCAATTTTCCATTAAGCAAATTTATTTTCTTAAATAATAGCAACACAACTAATGTTTTGGATAAATTAGATCTTTAATCAATGAATAAAACATTTAGCATTAGTTCTTTTATAAGTAATCAGTCCTTACTTTTTTCCTGTATTTAATAGATATTGATGAAGTTATTAACGGGCTCCTGTAGTGATTAGTTTCATACATCTTTTCTCTATATGTAAATCTATTCTCAATTAAATGTGACTGACTGGATCGAGCTTCCCAATTCACTTTGACACAGAATATTGTTTTGATATTGTGAGAGCTCAACATATATTCGCTTGCCTGAATCTGGCCTAATTTCTCATAAACATTGAGACGCGCCACTCCGTCTGTGGGCCGTGCAGAATGTATACACAGCAGCTCCTCATTATGCATCTGGAAGTAAACGCTGCTCTCTGGCACTCGCCGGCACAAGCTCCTTAAGCGACGGCTCTCGCCTTCTTGGCTACCGCTGCAAATCTCCAGCTTCTTAACGAATGCTGCAAGCTTGGTCGCAGTCCAGATGTCAAATGTCTGCACCGACAACATGCAACCTTCGAAAATGTCTCCCGGTCTTTTTTCTCATTTTTGCATGTGAATACACCTGTGGCCACAGCAGAAGCTAAACCAGGTGAAATAAACTCCCTGGTTCCATGGAAAAACTGTGATTAGGCCATTTGTAGGCCTAATGGCTAGCTATAAATACCATTGTCCTCCTGCTCAGGTATCTTCAGGAGCTTTTCAACAGGCTCACCTCCACTGTCAAATGAAGTTGCAAGATTACAGGATGTTAGTGGACAGTGGTCAGTGTGTCGCTGCTTTGCCTCAGGAGAGGATGATGTAAAGTCTCACTGCTGAGGGACACCCAACTCGCCTCCACCTTACGTCACAGGCAAGACTGTGACCCAGCAGTATGACTGGGCTAAGAGCCAAACCCTGCAGCATGAACCTCACATATTTTCACAGGAGATCTTAATAATGACCACCCATATCAGCAGACGTTGTTGACCATGAATTCCTGAAATCCGCGAATACCTGAGAACTGCTCTAGAAACGTTTATTACTACCTATTGTCCAGTTCAAACACTAAATATACCTTGATCTATATTAATACGCACAGTGGCAACCTATAGTCTTCCTCATTGCTGTTGATGAGCCAATCGTCACCAAGGAGACTGTAGGGTGAACCTGGATTGGGTGCTTTTCAAACACCAGCCAATAATGTTAGGTGACATTGTGTCTTGGTGTGTTTCAAAGCTACATTTTCTTTAGAGTATTAAAGATATGCTGTACAAAAAAATCTGCACTATCTAGACTGAGAATTTAAACATTAAGTTACAGTCGGACTGACAGTTAAGAATAGTAATAATAATAACGCATCAAATTCATGTGGCACTTTTTATAACACTCAGACACTTTGCAAGAGAAAATAAAAAAATATATATATATTAACATAATTTATTTATTGTTTTTTATGTGAGAGAAACATAATCATAATTCTTTTAATTGCTTTGTAAAATATAAATTTTTAAGGACTCAATTGGCGATGCATCCATGTGGATAATCGGAGAGAATTATAAACAGTAGCACAGACGGTCACTGTTTATGCTAGAAGCCACATATGTGGGACTTTTTTCACCGGTTGCCACCTGCTGGTGTGGAATAGTAATTACAACACTGTTTTTTATTGGAACACTCATCAAAAAATACCTATTTAAGAAATAAGAAGTATAAAGTGCATGGCGCAATGTGGTGCAAATATAATGGGTTTGTTGAACATTTATGTGTCACACAGCGTATTTGAAAGAAATGATTGTTCTTTGTTATATTTTAAAGCAAAGGACGCCCCTATCTGATACAGGTGATGTTGGCCAACATGCTCCATGTTTGAGGCTCATGTCTTATTCAGATTGTTGTCAAAAATGCAGCCCTGACCAACCAGTTTTTCCATTTATCTCACATGTGGGAACTAAGACACACCCACACACATGATGTTCTATTGCAAGTTGTGAAAAACAGTTTCATTGCACACACCTGCTGACCACAGTAATAATCTTCGATGTATTCAAACACTAGAGGAAAATGTTGATCAAGTGAGGTGAAGAGAACTAACAGAAGTGCTAACAAATAGAGATTCTAGTCTGTTTTTTTAAATAAGCAGCCATGTTGGATTGGTGAGAAACATCCAGCTTTCCACCACTGAAGTTTGACTTTAGGAGATGTTCCAGTTAGAAATCTGCTTTTGGTCAGCTGAAGGTTTTATCCTCTGGTCCACAGAATTCCAGAGGTGATGAACACTTTTGTAGTTTCTGGAGCCGTTTGCCACATAAAGTTTTGAATCCACCATAATTTACTCAGATGAAGTGCAGATGCTTCCAATGGATAATATGCACCAGCAGAAGAAGTGCTTTGTTATTATAGATTGTCAAAATCTGTCCAATTCTACAGCTTAACAATAGTCAGACTTTTGCCAACTTAGCAAATTGTTTCAGACAACAAAATCAGTCAAAGCTGGAATTAGCAGGTCAGGCTTTTTAAACATCTGGTGATCGGCCAGAAAACTGGAATCAGTACGTCAGAGGTAGAAACTCTGAGTTATCTTTGAGTTGATCAAGGGTCATAATTTGTTTTGTTTTATGAAAGCAAACATTTAAAATGGGGGTTAGAAGCACAGTAAATGGGAATACATAATAGGACGTTTACATGCAAAGAATGAAATTAGATGTGAGCATTTTTATGATAGTTTAGCTCCGTATTAAAATACAAGCTAGGACACACCCAATGTAACAAAAACAAACTTTACATTCTAGGTTTAAAAAATTTTTTTTAATGTATTTTGGTGACTTTGCAACATCACAACCTGCAGGCCTGGCATGGTTACTGCAACAATTTTTTTTCTCTCTGTCGGCATTAATGTTTTTATGGTGATGTTTTTAGAAAGAACAAATAATTTTAAAAAAATGCTGTTTGTCTCTGACCAGCAGTCTCCAAGCATGAAATATGACTTTAGGCCACCAAAACAAACTCCAGCCCCCAGGCCTGCATCCTCTTAAGCCCGTCTCTGGCTGTGCACTCATACATTTTAAGGCTTACTTACACCATAGGAAAGAGTTTTTGAACTATAAAGTCACAATAGGCTTCCAAACAAATCAGTCACATCCAGTCTGCGTGGCCTTGAATCCGCCAACGCACAGACACGCCTACACACCGCACCGTGTAGCAGAAGCAACAGTTTGGGTGTGATTTTCAAATTTAATGCAATTTATGGAAAAAAAAATGGGGGATCTTACTTGGCCTTTTTGTGCCCACATGCAATGACCCCGTTCATGAATATGAAACATTAACTGTGCGGATCAGGGGCTTCATTAACATGCATGTCTATGGGGGCTTGCAAATGATCGACACAGCTGACACTCTGCGCCAAGAGCGCCGCTGCTCCTTTTATTTTCCCAGTGACTGCAACTGATCCTTGCGGTTGCGCAAAAAAAAAAAAGAAAAAGAAAAAAATAACATCTTCTGTAGCAGCGTGCCGCATCAATCACCCCGCTGACAGATCAACCCCAAAGCCCCCCGCTGATAATCATGGCGGGAGGATCCACCTGGAGGAGAACAATGCCGCCGCGCACTGAGCGCAGCGCAGAGCCGCGCACGGCAGCGGCGCCGCCTCTGCCTTTATCAGCCGCTCATTAGGCACAAAATAAGCTCATGATGGTGCAGCAGCACAAAAGCAAATTGGCATTAATGCACGCTCCGTAAACGCCCCCCCACTCGACCATTCTGAATACCTTCCTCTGCCCACCAGCCCACCAACCCTCCCTCCACCTCACGCTCCTCAGTCCGCCTCAGAATCGCGCAACAAACGTGAAATATACCTGCAAACAGCACAAGGATTATCTGCTATTTCTACCCCCCAGCACAGGCACTTAAATGCCCCAAAATGATAACAAACCCCAGCGCTATTGTGTCGCCGTAGCAAGTAGGTTAAACCACTCAGGGCTGGCGCAGACGCAAAGAAAGGAAAAAAAATCGGAGGTGAGGGAGAAAAGGCGCAGATGACAGCACGTACCTTTGCTCTCCTGTCCCTCGTCCTGGGTCTCCTCGGCGTTGGACTCCATGGCCGGCTTTGTCCCATCCATTATTTCACGCAGAATGTGGCCTCCTGGTGCTCGCGCTCAAACCTTCACGGCGTTAACAGTGGAGCCTGTCCTGGTGACTTGATTCTCCCTCACACACTCCCCCTCTCTTTCTCTCCTCCCTGTTTCAGCTTAGTGCTCTCTCACTCTCTCTTTCTCACTCTCTCTCTCATACACACACACACATTCTCTCTCTTTCTCTTTCTCTATGTATATTAACAATCCAGCTTCAGAATGCAAGGGCGATGACAGACAGGATTTATTTCACCCATGCAGATTAGTTCCCCCAGCCAAAAGATGATTGCAGATTAGCCTCCAAATGCACCTTGATGATTATGTTTCATTTCCACTTAAAAAATAAAATAAATAAATTTAAAAAATGACTTTCCATCAGCAGCTGCATGCCCGCCTGCAGCTGATTGCTCTTATTATTTCATCCTCATTCAACATGGAAGGACAGGATGTTCAGGGTATGCAAATATGCAAACTCACGGGTAACCAGGCATGAACACTCTAGACTGCACAGAGCCACACATGCAGAAGAAGGCGCTCGCCGCCCCCTCTCCATCTGGTGAGAAACTGAGAGTACAGCAGGAAGGGATGCAATGTGCGGGGGGGGGGAAAAAAAAGAGAAGTGCAAAGACTGGCGACGACTGACTTTGTGTAAACTCAACTCTCTGAAAGTTGCTTTTCTCCAGCTCTCATTGTGCAAACTGCTGCCACTTGAGTTTATTTCAGCTTTGATTGGATTATTCCACGCCCAATCGGAGCTTCTGAGCCGGTGAAACGGCCATGTGCTCTGCCTCACTTAAGAGAGGGTTCCTTTGTTTGTCTCCGAGGTTCGCCCGCCGATTGGCCCGCGATGCAATCCAATAAAAACCCAAAAGCAAGGTGAGGGAATGCGGCCTTGAAGTGGTCAAAAGTGGGCGTGGGGTGTTTACAGAATGAAATAAAGGATTAAAGTGAAAGGGAGATGGTGTGTGTGTGTGTGTGTGTGTGCGTGGGGGGTCAGTTTCCATCACTCACCCTGTTTTCTAATACAAACATATCCTCAAACAATGGCCCACCATCTGTCCTGAATCCTCTTAAATGAGGTTTTAATGCAGCTCACGTGGTTCTGTTCAGACAAAGCTCAGCCAACCGATGAGTCCAGGAAATCCCCCCCACCACCTTTCCCTCTCCTACACACACAAACACACACACACCAAACTGCAGACAGTGGTGGTCACACTGGCACCCCCTACCAACTCTAACCCTTCTCACCAAGATGCTTTCACCCAGGAAAACATCAGACGCATTAATAGTTAACTTGACATATATGACATTTAGCGGCTCCATTTACCCCTGGGGGCAGAAATCAACACCCACTCTGCTCCATATGTCTGTGAATCGGGGGGGGGGGGCGTTTCCTCTCGCACCGACTTTTCAACTTCGAAGCTGCAGGGAAATACAATACTCCAAATAACGACCAACTCTCACCACGAAATAAGTGGGGAAAAGTGCTAATCTGCACCAATAAGAACAATGTAGCGCTCCAGCTACTTATGTTAGCTTTGTCTCATTTTTAACAGGAGATTTTTCTGCTGTCCTTTTTAAAGTCGGGCCTGAAAGGAGGCAGCCAAGTTAAAGCTGTAAACATAGAGGTTAAAGTTCGTGCTTTGTGATTGCGCCTATGGCGGAATTTTTGTAAGTGCTGGTGAGAAAGCTGCTCCTCTTTGTTTCACTTCTGTCCTTCAGCGTCGAACCTGGACTGTTGGTTCTTTTAACATTTGAATAATTTTCGTCTCCTAGCTGTTTGAAGCAAAAAAAAAAACGCAGCTTTTGTCGCCCATTTGTAGCTCCGCATCCATGGATTTTTCCGTGGAACTTAACTCCAAGTTGTTCACGGATAATTCAACTATTCACGCTTTTTTTCCTAAAATGAAACTCGAAAGAAAATGCAGCTTAGGAAGCTGAAATACCAAAACTCAATGCTACTTGGCTGGTGTTTCCTTTACCGCTTGACGTTGATTGGTTCCCCAAGAGCGGAATGAGGAAAACTGTAGATATTAGTTCCTGTCACTGTTCTACGATGGTTCCTTCTGTGCATATTAGGGCGTATTATAGCATATTTGGTGTCTGAAAGTGTTTTTCGAAGGCATCTCAAGTATCTGCAGATATTAGCTTTTCGCTAACATCTGCACTGGGTTATGTTTTTGTCGAGCTTTGTTGCATTTCGGCATTTCAGCCAGTTGTTGATTTGGGGCAAAGTGTAAAACATGTTGGAGGGAATATTCCTACAACACTCCATCTCGTTTTTGCAAGCCCCACATCATGACACCACCACCGCCGTGCATGAAAATGTTTTCTGGTTCAAAACCCCCACATTTGATCCTAGAATCTTTATTTTTTTTCTTTACCATGCAAATGGTTCATGTTCTGTCTTGTTTTGCAATAGAATATACGAACTCTTAATAGACTGTGAACTGAACTCAAAACAGAGATGATGGCTTTAAGGAGGATATTAAGAAATACATACTGAGTTGTGACGATTTAGCTATCTGTATTTCAAGCTGATTAAATATTAATCTCTGACTGTATAAATCAAACTATTGTCAGTTTCCCATCACTGAGGGTAATGTGACGACTACAAGATGGAAGCAGAAAATGCTTTCTAAACCTAGAACAGCCCGGTCGACATGAAGCGGTCGGAGGCGTTACACTTAAAAATCTTCATCTCATTTTTTCATATGTCACAATTTAAAGCTAATCTGCTAAAAGTAAAGAACTCGTCCAGGAATGAGTTCATTATATCCATAAAATCTGTAGAAGGAAAGATGGAAACAACATAGGGAGTTTAAAAAGGTTAGCTTCTCGTCCCTTTTATTACAGAACCCCCATGATCCCTCACTGGGTCACACAGATTAAGGACTTGTCCAGAAGATGAGATACAGAGCGCCCTGGCACTCTTTACCACCACATTATGTCACACACACACACCCCCCCCCACACACACACTGAGCAGTCCTTGGACTTTAGCCTAACACTCCTAACACTAGTACTATGCTGTACTGGCAAAATGCTGGTTATTTACTCGTTATTCTACCATTTCTTAGGTTCTTTTTAAAAAATATTTCTGTTGCATAAGTTCATATATCAACTCACTGTGGTTGGCAAACGTTTTATCGAAAAACCTGAGGTTTCTTAAAATTGCTATGTTACCATTAGGATAATTTGATAATTCCAATTTTTGTAACGCGGCTAATGATTAGGCTTTTTGGAAAAAAAAAAACAATGAGTGAATGTAAGGAAAATATTTCCAGCTCTCAGCTGAGGAGGTTGGAGGACCTGCAATGCTGTGGGCCGGTTTCTCTTCAACACGTCCTGTAATGTTGTAGTCATGTGTGCAATCAGGTGGTTTTTGCAAATAAATACCAGTTAAAAAAATCTGCTGAACATTTAAGCACTTTTTGGCCTAAAATGAACATATAACCGAAGAAATGTTTCTCCAAACACCAGAATCAGCCTTCTGTGCCCCCTGGGGTTCAGTACATATCTGCCCTAAATTACACAACAATCCATCCACACTCAGATAATCTTGATCAAAGATGCTAGCAGAATGAACTGCGTCCCTCCTGCTCTGCTTCATGGACATACTGGTGGCAGTGATTTATCTCAGAGTCTCATTGGGATGAACCTAGAACCACTTGAAGGCTCTTCCTGGCCTGTTTGCTGGAGCATGTGGGCAAATGCCACTGTTTTGAATGCACACATTTATTTCTTGCTCCCTTAATATCATAATAAGTGTCAAGCAATGTGAAAGAAAGCTAACAATGTAAACTCACGTTTCAGCAAAAGCTTGATTAAGATTTGATGAATTATTATTCCCAGAGTTTCACCTCGACTCTTTAATCCACGCTTCCCATCGGGATCACATACATCACTTCCTGCTTCTGTTGCGTCTCGACAGCCTCGCTGCAGGAGTCGCGTTGACCTTTAAACCGTCTTTCTGACACGCCGCTCAAGTCCATTATGTGTCTTACTTGTCGGGCTGTTCAGCTACGAGGTCAGAGATGGAAGCCGTTGGCTCCAGAGTCAGATTAGGCTGCGGTGAGGTCGAACTTTGAAGATAAATTCTGCAGTGATTCCAGAGGCTGCTGGCCTCATCGTGACCCGCGGTGTTTGTTCAGCCATCCTCAGGGAGATAGATGTCTGCAGCTGCCTCCTGGGTTGATCTTAATTAGATGAGACTAAAGAAGTGGCAACGGTTTTTTACTATTTTTTATTTACTTCAATTTATCGTTCCATCAGTGTCAGGCTGCAAAATACTTTAAAAATGAAGATGCGACAAAATGTTTTGGCACTAAGGGGGGTGTTGATGGAGATTGTTGTTAATGTCTTCCAGTATCATTGCCCAAATAAGGCTATTTAGGGAAAACAGCCACCCAAACCAATTCTGTTTAAAAATATAACATTGATTCCATTAAATTATGAATTGCATGTTATTAATAATCATCTGAGTTCAATTTTACAAGCTGCATCATGCCCAGTGGAGCAGGGTGTAATAACTTTTTAATTTTTATTTAATGATCAAAGTCTATTTAATTAAGGTGGTACTTTTATGTTTTGTTTTCTCTCATGGTAAAATATCTTAAATAAATTCATCAGTTAATATTCAAACTTAAAATGTTGTTTCCACGTAATTCAATTTTTCCAAAAAAGTAACAAAAATAAAACAAAAAAACAACAAGAAAGGCATACATATTGGAATATTTCTTTTGGAGGAAATTAATATTTAATAATGTGTCCTAATTTTTTTTTTCAACCAACACGGCTGGATGGCTTCTCTTAATATTTCTTAATAAATTTTACAGGCGCTCCGCGAAAGTGCGCAAAAAATAAAAACGCTATCATCACCTCTCCTGATTTTAATTTAATTTCTTACATTTTCTGAACTTCCTGCTTCATCCTGCACTCACTTGTATTCATTATTTATTTGCCGATTGATAAATACACGTCTGGATATCCAGATTAATCTGCGGCCATGATGATGATGACGATGATGACCCACTTTCATCCCCCTTCGCTCCCCTCCCCTCAGCTATCCGTCGTCAAGGAGACGCTTCCCTCTCATCCCATCAGACGCTGGCAAAGGTTAATCCATCTCAAAACACACAGCACACACGTGCGCATACACATTTACAACACATAATGTAAAGATTCCCGGATTATACAAACACTTGAAGATTCAGGTCAGGGTTGTTATGATGTGGATTTTTTTTTTTTTTCAGAAACTCCTCTCTTTATCCACTGTTTAATCGAGACGAGAAGTTTCAATGCAAAAATCATGCAAACCGCGAACTTGTCCTGCTCTGCCACACCTGTGTTCAGGATTTGTTTTTCATTTCCGCATCTTCGCCAGACGCCCGCCGCTCTCTCCTGGAAGCAGAATCAACTCTTATGTACAATTATTTTCTGCAATCAGCACGGATGGTTAAACCGACGCACACCTCCACACACACCCCCCCCCCCCCCCCCCCCCTCCCACCTTTTCCTCCTCCCAACAATTTCTATCCAACAAGCCGCTAATCCTGCTGGCCCAGATTCGGCCCGCGGTCTGCTCCGTCACACGAACCATCCAAAAACACACACATTTTGATTTATTTATTTTTTATTTTTTGCTTCAGACTTGTCTGCTTACGTCACGCGACCCCATGCAGGAGTCACGTGACACCGGGAGCTGCCGCACCTGTGACCTACTGTACAGAGATGCAGCAGTGTGGGATAAGAGCGTGAGTCACTGTGGAGGAAATCATCTTCACCATCATCATCTTCACCCCCCCCTCTACTGCCTGTGGGTCATTCTATATTTATGTGATGTCTATTTTTTGCGCGCGTGGGATTGAGAGAAGATGCATGACTGTTCGCGTGCGCCCAGATTTGAAATGACGCCCACCCTCCAAGGGCTTTGCATCTCCGCGTTGCCTCGGCAACAAGTCCGTCTATTTGGGCAAAAAAAAAAAGGTAGGGAGACGGGCATTCTGACGCATCTGATGGTTTGAATTTGAAATTTTTCGCCAAAAAAAAAAGGGAGACGAGAATTATATGGACAAGAATGTACAAGCGTCTGTTTAAATTATTTCAGAACGTAAACGTTTTATAACATTTAGCAAAAAAGTACATACATTTTTCTTTATCCCCACATGTTCAAAGTTATACCTGCAAGCTGCAGTATGTTTACTTCCAGTAATATTGAGATAAATGGCCCTTAACAAGTTGCGCCTCAATTCCACATCGTTTTTGTCCTGGATATCTAAAAACTCTTCTAGGCAATAATGGCTGAGTTTACCGAAACTGGCAGATATTTCCGTCCAACGTGAGTCCAAATACTTCACCCAAAAATGTGGTTTGCATTAATATGGTTTTCATATTAATGCATATTAAGGTAAACTTGGTGTTTAAACTTTTAAAATAGGCAGCTCTAAGAGTTTTTAGTTTTCATGGGACTGCTTAATATTTACATCTGAATCCAGGTGCTAGTTTCAAACCTGGGTGCCCAATTCATGTTTAAAATGAAGTGCAGTTGTAGAATAGCATGGCATTGTTTCACCATTTCATCCTTAAAAACATAATGCATATATCTGCAGATATGGGATTAGATGCTCCAGACATTATAGGGGTTTACAGACATCAAGTGCGTTTTCCAAAAAGCAAAAAAAAAAAACTAAGCTTTGAGTTTTGTTCTTTTAAAGGTTCTGTAAAAGTGATTAATTCCAGTCAAGAAACAGGAAGATTATGCACAGACGCTGCAAAAGTTGGTGCAGGAGAGGACATCTTAACTTTGGCATGAGAAGAGAGAATAAAGCCTGCAGATGTGGAAGCATGAAAGCAAGAGAAAAGAATATAAACCACGATTAATGCTCAAAATAGTACGGAGTTGTCAGGAACCCCAATAAGGCTGTCAGCTGAAAAACAAGCAGAGGAGTCACAGTTTCATGACTCTCTCAGTACATTTGCAATGCATTTTCTTTATCCTCTAATCAACCTGTCAGTAGGTATAACTACTCAGTTTATCTGGCTCTGCCCTCAGGTGGGTTTTAGAGCAGCAGGACATCAGAAAAACATATTATTATGTATATGTTGTGATTCAGTTGGCTACAGTGAAAACTGACATAATTCATCCTCCATTTCTGCAGATTGAGGTAAATTTGTGATTGGTTAGAAAGTAGAGTAGTTAAGACAGTTGTTTTAAAAATGTTAAACCTAATAGCACTTACTATACCATCTGAAAAATAACCTCTGGTGTTCCACAAGGCTGGGTATTGGTTATTCTTAGTTATTTATGGTTTATGTAAATATTCAAAGTTAAACAAGTTAAAGTATTGCTTTTACTGATGGCATAAGTTGATTTTATTCAGAGCAGGTTGTGAAAAAGAAAAAATACGGGTAACTAGAGAAAATGAAAAAGAAAAGAAATTGAAGTTGCCATCAGCTGCAAAACATAAACACTAACCCTAAAAACAGATATCCAGCTTTGCTAAGACGCTCCTGCTGCCGCACAAGTACTTTTCCTTTTTTTAAATCAGATCAGACCAGCAGATTGTTCCACTTTCTCCGTTTCTCCAGCTGAATGATCAAAATCTTACTTCAGCGTGTAGAGAGTCATTAAAAGAGAAGCTCTTTTTGAAGTCTGTCTGCTGACAGCTGCTGCATCCAGGATCTCCCACTGCAAATCCACTGGCATGGATGCAAGAGGAGACGGCTCCCCCCCACGCCGCCCCTACGCATAAAGCGGAGCAGAGATGAGCCGCGGCGGGAAGAGAGAGCACAAAGAGCGAATTCATGGAGGAGGACACGCAGAGGGGGTGTCGGAAAGAATAACGATGAAGGCAACAAGCAGGGGGATGATGAGAGGAACAGACGAAAGACGAGATGATTGTGAGAGGCGAGCCGCGGTTTGGGAGTAGCAACGGGGCCAAATGAGGAAGAAGTTCAGGTCGGCTTCCTGCAGGAAAACGGCCCCCAAAGTTGTCTGTGCAGTAAATCATGTCGTCGGGCTGCAGCCTGTCTGTTCTCGAATTCGCACCAGCCTGAAGCCCATAGACGGGCCTGCTGCCTTATTGGAAACAGATGCTGTAGCCGTTAGAGGGGTCAGGAGTGGGACTGAGCTGGAAGCTTTTGGTATCATTTTTGGTTTCAAGTTAGGGAAAACAAACGTGATGTTTTCTGAAACAATTATGGGGGGAAAAAAATGCTGTTAACGCACAATATGTTTGTTGCATCATCTCAATCAGGGGTTCAAAGTGCGGCCTGTGGACTCATAGCGGACCTCAGAGTGATTTTGTGCGGCTGTTGAGGCTCGTTAAAATAGAAAATACTCTGGTTCACTGAACTGCTTGTATTTTATTCGGCATGATTTTTACTTCAGTTTTATTTTCTAAATATCAATCAACTTCATTTGTGGACGTTTACTAAATTTGACTAGCATTAGCTAGCGTCACACGTTGAAACTAAATACCGTCATGCTTACAACTTTCCATTTAATGTTGCTTTAGATTTTTCTAATTTAAGATCAAATATTGACTAGTAAGGTTTGTAACGCTAACTAAGGCTAGGCGCCTGACTATGGCCAGTATTGTTATTGGCAATCAGAAAGGTTCGGCTGAGGGAGCTCATGTGTGTGAATAAAACACCATCAGACAGAAAGTAAAGTTAAAGTATTGTATTTAAAGTTGTATATGTATGTATATTTAGTTAGATATATTATAATAATAATAATTTCCAATAAACATAAGCAATAAACACAACAGGGAAGACACAAAACAATAGCAGGAAAAAGAATAAACAAACCCCGATTACACCCAAGAGTTTTTTTTCCCCTTTTCTTTAAGTCCGTTCTGGAGTCTAGAGTGATTATTGTCCATCAATTAATACTCCACAGTTTTGAATCCAGGATCCAGGCAATATGTCCAGGATAACAATTGGTGCAACTTAGTCCTACCGCGAAGCTGCGGTGATCTGGTAGCTCGCCATCCTGGGTGGAAACAGGGTGTGGAAAAAAACCTGACCTAAACAAGGTCATAAATAAAACAAAAATTAACCTTCATATTTGAACAGGGTTAAACTGTTATCAAAAATAATTAAACATACATGAAAGATCAAATAGCTATATCCCATTAAGCATTTCTCAGGGACCATATGTATTAATTCCAAATTAGAGATTACATTACGGTTACAGATCAAAGTTAAAGTGCACTTTCAAGTAATATCTAAGTTTAATTGACATCACATTCAATTAAACTTAATTGACTTCAATAAACAATTAATTGTTGTTTTTTTTCTTTAGTTTTGTTGCGCAACCCCACTGGAATTTACCAGTTCCAGACTTCCATCGGCCATCACCAAAATCAAGGAAAAGTAAATAAAACTATCCTAAAAGGATGAATTTACAAAAATCAAAGGGCTTACTTAATACTTTGAGGGTATATCTTTTATTCGGCCACAAAACTAACACAAAGAGAATAATCTTTTAGTTAATAAGACCATTTTTGAGTCATAAATGCATAGCTTGAGTGGGCGTGTCACCACCGCATTTCTATCATATATAAAAAACCAAGGTACGTAAAATGAACGACTCACCGTAGAGTGATTGCCAGTAAACGCCCAATTTAAGCTCTCGGTCGTGTTAATTTGGCTTGATCCAGCCGTATTTCTTCCGTGTGTTGGGAAGACGCCAAGCTCACGCAGCTAGCCACAGTGACAGCAGCAACAGCAGTGGAGGGGATCCGAGTTCACCTCTTACCCGGAACTTATAGTGTGGCATCAGTTTGACCCGCCAAAATAAAATACGGGTCAATTATCTTGTACAGGTTACACTCTCCCCTCCTGATTCCATGTACGTCCTCGTACATGCACCAGGCTGGCAGCAAATAGGTGGCTGGCTGTAGTTCGGGTCAATCAATTGTTCTTCTTCGTCTTCTTGGAGGTTGAAGGAGAACCAGAACTCAAACCATGAAGCAAAGTCTGGATGCTCTTCAATAATGGTTTGCCAAGTTTAGCATACTGTAGCCGATCGGGTGGATTTCTTGGGCGGCTAGAACGTCTCAGGGGTTGGTCTTCAGTTTCTAATGATACTGTTTCCAATGGTGACTGAGGTTCTTCAGCATAACTGGAAATGTCTGGCATGTCAGGCTCTTGCATATCAAGTCCTGCATTGTCAGACTCTGGATCCTCAGGATCTGGAAAGAGACTTCCGACAACTCTGGAGACCTCTGCAGGATTAAGTTGTTCAGAGTCAATTTCAGGTTCCTCACTGTCCATTGTTAGTTGTTCCTCTTTAACAGTTGTGGGTTCCGCTACCACAGGTTTAGATTCCTCTTCCTCAGCATCATCATCTTCTTCAGCAACGGATACTGGAAGTTGTGGTACAGGAACAGACTGTTCGGCAGAAGGTAGGTCAATGTCAATTGTAAATTTAACAGGTTCAAAAGACGATGGCATGTGCAGAGGTGGATCGATTAGTTCATCCTCTGATTGATTCTCTTCATCATCAGCAGGTACTGGAGGAGACACAGGAGATGTCTTTTTATCTCTGGTAGGTATTTCTTTCTCAGGAACCGGTAAGTACCCACATGGCAATAAAAGGTCTCGATGCAGGGTTCTTAGTGGTTTGTTCTGATCTTCTGGTCTGACTGTGTACACAGGAAGAGTGCCGGCTTTCTTCACAACAACATACACAGACGACTTCCACTTATCTGCAAGCTTGTGTTTGCCTCTTATCCGTACGTTCCTCACCAAAACCCTGTCTCCAACGTCCAGTTCTGATGCAGTAACTTTCCGGTCAAATCGGGTCTTGTTACGTTGCATCACCTTAGCTGAGTTTCTACTGGCCAGTTTGTAACTTTCCTCCAGGTGGGACTTTAACTTCTGCACATATTGTGTGTGGGAGGTAAATCCATCCGTACTTAATGGCAGTCCAAAGGCTAAGTCCACTGGTAGGCGAGGTTGGCGTCCAAACATCAGCTCATATGGTGAGTACCCAGTAACATCATTTTTTGTACAGTTGTAAGCATGTACTAGTGGTTTTACAAAGTCTCTCCAATGAGTTTTTTCCTTTTCAGTTAATGTTCCCAGCATGTCCAGCAGAGTTCGATTAAAACGTTCGACGGGATTTCCTCTTGGATGGTATGGAGTGGTTCTTATTTTGTGGATATTGGCCATTTTGCAGAGCTCTCGAATGGTTCGGGATTCAAAATCTGAGCCCTGATCACTGTGCAACTTTTCTGGAATGCCATAATGCACAAGGAAATTGTCCCACAAACACTTGGCAACAGTCCTAGCTTTTTGGTTTGGGGTAGGCACAGCAATGGCATACTTTGTGAAGTGGTCTGTTATGACGAGTATGTCTTTGACTCTGCGATCCGGTTCTACAGAGAGGAAATCCATACATACCAACTCTAAAGGATGAGTGGTTTTGATGTTGACCAAAGGTGCAGCTCGCTCAGGCAATGATTTGCGTCTCACACACCTTTCACAGGTTCTGACTTTATTGACGACATCCATGAACATTCTGGGCCAGTAGAAACGGGAACGGACTAAGTCGAGAGTTCTTTCAATTCCCATATGGCCCATTTGGTCATGCAGTTGGTGCAACACAACAGCTCGATACTCCCCAGGTAATACGAGTTGGTATCTTGGTTCACTTCCCACTTGTCTCCTCCTAATGAGAAGGTTGTTTTGGAGCTCCATTTTATTTACTTCTCGGAGTAGGAGGGACAGTTCAGGAAGTTCTTCCCTCACTGATGGTGATGGTGACTCCCCTCGTTCCAGCTGAGCTATGACATGGCGGATAACAGGGTCGTCACGCTGCTTGGCTGCAATGTCATCTGCTGAGAATCGAGGAAGTAAAGGGGAACTGAACTGTTTATCGTCGGTAAAACTGTCAGGTAGACTGTTGACATGAGCAGACATAGACAACACCAAAGCATGGTCGTGATGTGCATCTGGGCTAAACACCAGGTGACGAGCACAAACTGCTTCGATCGTGCGCTGATCAATAGAGACATAATCTGGTTCATTGAGGTGTTGCTGGACAAATTTCAGAACTCTTTCATGTTCCTTCCTGGAGGTGGAATCATCAGACAGCTCACCATGAGGTCGTCGAGACAATCCATCAGCATCGATGTTCTGTTTTCCAGCTCTATAGATTATCTTGAATGTGAAAGTAGACAAAGCTGAAAGCCACCTGTAACTGGTAGCGTCGAGTTTTGCTGAGGACAACAGGTAAGTCAGTGGATTGCTGTCTGTGACAACGGTGAACTGAGCACCGTAGAGATAATCATTAAATTTCTCTGTCACTGCCCATTTCAGAGCGAGAAACTCCAATTTATGAGCAGGATACCTGGACTCACTCCGCGAGAGACCTCTGCTGGCATATGCCACGACTCTGTTTTTTCCGTCCTGCTCCTGATACAACACCGCACCAAGACCGGTGGAACTGGCATCGGTGTGGAGTGTATAGGGCTTCTGTGGATCAGCAAATGCCAGTACAGGAGCAGAAGTTAGTTGCTCAATGATGGTTTCAAAAGCCCGCTGGCACACTGGTGTCCACCGTCCTCCAAATGGTGCTTTGGGGTTCAAATAACACTCTGGTTTTACAGTTGGTCTCAATTTTTTCTGGGATGGCGGATAACCGGCAGTCAGGTCGTGCAGTGGCTTAACTATGGCTGAATATCCTTGGACGAAACGGCGGTAGTATCCAGAGAAACCGAGGAAAGACCTCAACTCTTTCAAGTTCTTGGGTACTGGCCAGGAGGTAAGTGTTTTGATCTTATCCGGATCTGTCGCTACACCACTCTGGGACACTACATGACCGAGATATTTTACAGATGCTTGGAAAAACACACATTTCTCCACTGACAACTTCAACCCAAAATCCTTAAGTTTGTTGAGAACTTTCATCAGGCGTTCTTCATGTTCCTCCAAGGTAGGTGCAAAAATGATCAAATCATCAATGAAGACCAAAACTTCTTTTAGATTTAATTCTCCCATGCATCTTTCCATCAACCTTTGGAAGGTGCTTGGGGCATTAGTGACCCCTTGTGGCATGCGGTTGAATTCCCAAAACCCCAATGGACAGACAAAGGCAGTTTTAGATTTATCCTTTTCCTCCATCTCAATCTGGTAATACCCTGACTTGAGATCCAACACAGTGAACCACTTTGATCCAGCAAGAGCAGAAAATGTGTCTTCAAGCTTAGGTAGAGCATAGGCGTCCTTTATCGTTTGAAGATTTAGCTTCCTGTAGTCAATACAGAGGCGCACACTCCCGTGCTTCGTGCGTACAACCACAATTGGAGAAGCAAATGGTGAATCGGACTCACGTATGACTCCTGAATCAGAAAGTTCTTGTAAATGCTTCCTTACAGCGTCAACATCCTGAGGGTGGATTGGTCTTGGCCTTTGTTTGAAAGGAGTGGGATCAGACAACTTGATTTGATGTTTAACTTTGTCTGTCCGGCCAAAGTCCAAGTCATGCTTCGCAAACACCTCAGGAATACTGTTGAGTTTTTGAATGATTCGTTGCTTCCATTCTGGAGACAGAGGTGAGTCTCCAAAGTTGTATTTCGGTTGAGATGGTTGTAGCGAATCTGTAGACTGAGTTGAATTCTGGACTTTTTGCTCTTGTGAAATCACACTCTGAACAGTGTTGATTTCTGCTATGACTGCTCGCGCTGGAATATGAATCTCATGGTCAGACTCGTTGCTTACAACAACTGGCAGATGACAAGGCCGGTGTTGAGGCAAGTCAATGAGGCAAGTTTTTACCATGAGCCCACCAGGAAGGGCATAGGAACTTGGGTGTTCAAGGAGCACTTGATTTTCATCTTGCCACAATCTTGCAACTAAACACCTTTCTACAACTGTGGTTTGGCCAGCAGTAATGATTTGGGGCTGATTAGACTGCAAGGTTACAGTCACAGTATAGTCATCCACCCTCTGGGCATAGCGGTGTTGGAGAATCTTGTACACTGCTATATAACCAGATATAGAAGGTTGAAATGACTGATCGGGATGGGTATCAAAATGTTTGCTATAAGCAACATCTAAGGTATTAGTGCCAATAAGAATCAAATGTTGAGATGGTTTAACATCAGGCACAACAAGAGCAAGTGTGTCGACCTCAACAGGTAACCCAAATAATTCAGGCGGGAAGGTCATGTTGATCTCTACATATCCCAGATAAGGCACTGTTTGTCCATTTGCTCCTTCTATTTCCAACAAGTTGTTTATTGGTTTGATCTCATGATCCCTGAGGTAAGTATTGTAGAAGGAGTAGGGGATAGTAGTAACCTGCGAGCCGGAATCAAAGAGGCAAGTGCACTGATCTCCTTTTATTTGAACTTTACCTGTGCTCTTTGTGCCAACAAGACCTTGTGGCAGTGTTCTTGTCTTGTGCTCTTTGGGACTGTTCATATACACAGCTTCTGTGTGTCCCACTACAGAAACTGTTTCTAGTTTAATGATTCTGAATTCTTGGCATCCCATGCTTGCTGCTTCTGCCGTAACAGCTTCTTTTTCTGTTCAACAAGACTGGGGTTTGCTCTATTTGTGCAGGAAGAGGAAAGATGGCCGTCTTCTCCACAACTAAAACAGTACCAAGGCTTGGGCTTGGTATTTAACTGAGGTGAAGAAGAGCAGGATTTGTTCTGTTTTGTCTTAGAGTTGCATTCAGCTGGACTCTTCCTGGACAGAAGTTGAGACATTTGCTGCTGTAACTTCTGAAGTTGTTTTTTCATTTCTCTCAGCTCTTCATTGGATGTAGAGTGTCCACAAGGACAGGCACTTTGGGACTGGATGTGAACTTTCTGTTTTGACGATCCAATGTGCTTTTTCATAAGTGACTCTTTAGCATGTTGTCTGTCTTCTTCTGTCCTCAGTAGCAACAACAACTCAGAAAAAGATGGTGGGTTATCTTTTTTTTTGTTCCAGCTGTAACTTAGTTATGACAGTGTTGTCCCAACACCCACGACAAAATTGCTTCAGCAGATGTTTATTAATGTCGGCAGGTGAGATTCCTCCTTGTTTCACAACAGAGTTGAGAGTGAGCAGAAGCCTTTGAAGGTAAGTGGACGGTCGTTCTCCTGGATTCTGCAGAATGTTTAAGTATTGGGCATACAATTCTTCACCATCCTGCACTGTTCCAAAAGCAGAATCCAGTATATTTAGCAAAACTGTTGGTAATGTATTGGGGCTCAAACCTTTCACCAAATCAGCTGCAGGTGACAACAGGCTCTCTGTGATTCGCCTGGTGATGTAAAGTGCTGAAAGGCTGGGGTCAGCAAGCAGAGACTCAATCTGGGAACGCCAGGATTCAAAATCAGCTTCATTACTCGGCTTAGGAAGCCTTCCAGAAAAAATACAAAGACGAAGTGAGGTTGGACCAGTCAAATCAGTATTTCGAACCACATGCTCAACAACAACCCGTTGTATCTGAGGTGGATTGAGGTCATTGGTGGACAGTGACAGCCTTAGAGCTGGTCCAATTTGCCTGCGACGGGGTCGTGCTCCCTGGTCTGTGGAAGAATGAGCGGGGGGGGAGTGAGGATAATGACCCTGATAGTGGCCCTGTTTGCACTGGCTGTGCAGCAGTGAATTTATCCACTTCCTCTTCCTCTATTACCTTTACTCCATCCTCCTCATCATCATCATTGTCATAATCATCATCATCATCACCTCCAAAATTTTCATCTACTTCTGTTGCATGCAAATGTTGGCCTATCTGGCTCATTACTGCCTTCAGGACATCTTCAAAACGATGGCCGCTTTGATCAGCGATTTTCTTAAGTTCAGCAATGTAGTTGGGCTGATGGCTGCTGCTGCTGTCCTCTGTGGCTGCGTACTCGAGTGCCAAAGCAATAACACGGAACACAAGGTCAGTATTCGTTTGAGAGGAGTAAGTATAAGGTAGAAGCGGTTGCAACGCGGAAAAAGCAGTTAAATCCGCAAACTCAACGATCAGGTTTTTAAAAAAAGTGCTTGAGGGATCAGTTACATACAAAGTGCGATTAAGTTTACCATAGCTGCTCAAGCAATCAAGTATTTCTTCATCGGCCTTGGTATTAGTAGCACCAATAATCATCACTGACTGTGATATATTTATACCAGATTGCGCAACAAAATCCATCTTTTTTTGGGGGGGGGGGGGTTTCTTGTGAAAAAGTTGGTTACTTTAAATATTTTACTCAAAATTTCCTTCCCCAAGACTAAAATTAATGTTCACAGATGTAAATAATTAACCCACAAAATATTCACACCCACAAGCTCCTGGCTAGCTCGCCACGTGTCACGCTAACTAAGGCTAGGCGCCTGACTATGGCCAGTATTGTTATTGGCAATCAGAAAGGTTCGGCTGAGGGAGCTCATGTGTGTGAATAAAACACCATCAGACAGAAAGTAAAGTTAAAGTATTGTATTTAAAGTTGTATATGTATGTATATTTAGTTAGATATATTATAATAATAATAATTTCCAATAAACATAAGCAATAAACACAACAGGGAAGACACAAAACAATAGCAGGAAAAAGAATAAACAAACCCCGATTACACCCAAGAGTTTTTTTTTTCCCTTTTCTTTAAGTCCGTTCTGGAGTCTAGAGTGATTATTGTCCATCAATTAATACTCCACAGTTTTGAATCCAGGATCCAGGCAATATGTCCAGGATAACAATTGGTGCAACTTAGTCCTACCGCGAAGCTGCGGTGATCTGGTAGCTCGCCATCCTGGGTGGAAACAGGGTGTGGAAAAAAAACCTGACCTAAACAAGGTCATAAATAAAACAAAAATTAACCTTCATATTTGAACAGGGTTAAACTGTTATCAAAAATAATTAAACATACATGAAAGATCAAATAGCTATATCCCATTAAGCATTTCTCAGGGACCATATGTATTAATTCCAAATTAAAGATTACATTACGGTTACAGATCAAAGTTACAGTGCACTTTCAAGTAATATCTAAGTTTAATTGACATCACATTCAATTAAACTTAATTGACTTCAATAAACAATTAATTGTTGTTTTTTTTTCTTTAGTTTTGTTGCGCAACCCCACTGGAATTTACCAGTTCCAGACTTCCATCGGCCATCACCAAAATCAAGGAAAAGTAAATAAAACTATCCTAAAAGGACGAATTTACAAAAATCAAAGGGCTTACTTAATACTTTGAGGGTATATCTTTTATTCGGCCACAAAACTAACACAAAGAGAATAATCTTTTAGTTAATAAGACCATTTTTGAGTCATAAATGCATAGCTTGAGTGGGCGTGTCACCACCGCATTTCTATCATATATAAAAAACCAAGGTACGTAAAATGAACGACTCACCGTAGAGTGATTGCCAGTAAACGCCCAATTTAAGCTCTCGGTCGTGTTAATTTGGCTTGATCCAGCCGTATTTCTTCCGTGTGTTGGGAAGACGCCAAGCTCACGCAGCTAGCCACAGTGACAGCAGCAACAGCAGTGGAGGGGATCCGAGTTCACCTCTTACCCGGAACTTATAGTGTGGCATCAGTTTGACCCGCCAAAATAAAATATGGGTCAATTATCTTGTACAGGTTACAGGTTCAACATTTTTAAAAAGTAGAGTTAGCACTGAGTATTGATCCAAAATCGAACATGGCGGCGATATTGTGATGTTTACCTAATTTTTTTTCTTTCACTCCGTTAACATTGAACTCTTTCTCTTTCAATGTTAGAGAACATTTAACATGTTTTGACGTCAACACCAACAATTTGGTGTCAAAGCAAAACAATGTTGACACCTTTTCATATTTAATACCAAATACAACAGGCTTGAATTTACAGTGAACTGAATGAGTTTCAGCCCAGACTGTAAATATTCCTCTGTTTATTTTGTTCCATTTTGTGTTTTTATGGTCAACAGATAACCACGTGTACCAAAGACTATGCATGTATGCAATTTATAAATGCCAAAGGATAACCTTCATAAGTACGACGCAGCGCTTGTAATGAAATAATAAGGGTTAGAAATCCAGTGAAAATGAAGCTATGTTTATTTTATCTTCACGGGATGTTTGAAAAGTAGCATTTTTGCAGAAATATTGATTACTGAAATATTGAATAAGGCTTTCGTATCGTTTTTCTGTCCTGAAATTTCTAATAAAAAATGAACACTTTTCAGTAGATAATTCAGTTTGGCCAAGATGGCGTCCATTGTTCCATTGGTTTTGGAATGTGCTCACATGCTTTTTGCCCGTCAGTCATCTTGCTTGCTACAAGCTCATCCTGTCTGTTTAATCCACAAAGAGTGAGCTGCTCACTCCCTCCTAATCCAATCAACATCAGCCGTCACGTGAATACCTGACATGGGGATGACGATGGAACGAATCCGAGCTGTTAGGTAATCTCAAATTTCGCCTCGTAATCCAAGAAATACACCAAAATGAGTAAATATTCCCACTAGACTATATCACTTGTGAGCCAGCTTCACTTCCAGCTTGGGAATCGAGTTCCTACAAAAAGCTTTTAACTGTGTGAGATTATTGATTTATTTTTGCTTAATCCGGATCTACAAATGACTGAAAATTGTTTCAAATTATAATTTGGATTATAATTAGTGTTCCGGAGTCTATTTGCTCTGAATTATTGTTAATG
Source organism: Phalloptychus januarius (assembly GCA_902982915.1). Classification (NCBI taxonomy): domain Eukaryota; kingdom Metazoa; phylum Chordata; class Actinopteri; order Cyprinodontiformes; family Poeciliidae; genus Phalloptychus; species Phalloptychus januarius. Next base: position 2,906,628 of record CADWAE010000467.1, read on the forward strand.
GATAATTTTTTTATATACTGATATTCCCTGTGACTTAACCTTTAATTCTGATTTTACATCACTTATGGGAAGTTCTGCTTTATTCCCTTTTTCTAACAAAAAAGAATCCAGATGGTGGGGTGTTTTTTCTCTTTTTTTTGTTTTGTCCAAAAATACAGTAATATTCCATATAATGTTTGATTTAGAAGGGATGCCCCTATTTCTGCATGCTAATGGAGCCTGAAATGTTTATTCCCAAGCTTAGGAAGTGACACAAACACACACAAACACACAGACACTGCGGGCTTCATGCACTTTCTCTGCAGAACATGCAATAATCTCATCCGCAGCCCTCGCTTTGACCCCATTCTGAGATAACGCACACTGATAAAGTGTGTCAGTGTTGAAAACCGATAGATGCGTCCAGAAAATAGTCAAGAATGCAAAAACGAACTGCACAGACACCACAGGAGTGCGGCGTGAAAACGGATCAGACTGGACACGCTCTGCACGTTTGGCGCACAACCGGTGAAGACTCCCGCAACGTCCAACATGAACGCATGACCTGCGTAAAGATGAAGGTGAGTTCACTTACCCATGTCCGCCGCTCCCGTGGAAACTTTCCCTGAGACGAAAAGGGCCTGAGATGCTGTCCCACAGGTTGTCGTGGCGCGTGCAAACAACTGGACGTCCTGTTTAGGAATCGGGAGGAGGAGGAGGAGGAGGTGCAGGTGTGACGTCACTGCCAGAGGCTAGAAATGGACCCAACACGGAGACAAGAGTCCTGCTCCGGATTTACAAGCCTCATCTAATACAGTAAGCCGTTAAATAAATAAAAAAAATGCAATTTTTTTTAAGGGTTTACAGTTTGCACATGCACACCTCAAACCAGATTTGCTGGACGATTAATTTAATTTTACATAATTAATGTGGTAGGAGGCTTTTGTTTAATAAAATATGTCTTCTTTTATGTTTGCTGTGAATGGCGTATGCTTGTAAATGGACAAGATTCATTTTGCTAAACTTTTTTCAGCGAAAAGGTGCAACGCCGCTATTGTGGATGGGGAAAAAGAAAAAAAAAATAGTACATTTCTGCCGAAAACCCCCCAGAAATTTTGAGACGAATGTCAGACATGTTCTAAAAACAAAACAGTTTTTCTCTGGATATTTCAGAGAAAAACTTCTGAAACTTTGAGATTATAAAATACCGAAAAAAAACAAATAAAAAAAAAAAGTGTCACTGAATTGCTTTTTTTAAGTTCTGAGTTTTAAAAGTGGAATATTTTCGACTCCAAAGTCGATCATGAAATGTTAACGTTTCGATTTCCGTCATGAAAACGTTATGGAAGCAGCACCTACCTCTCATAAACGAAAACATTTATCCTGTATGGAGTGGAAAATGGAATCTGGAAATACAAATATTTAATTGGTACTATTAAATATAGTACCAAATAAATATTGGTACTATATTTCTGTCTTTTTTTTTTTTACATGAATTCAAATCAGGAAAAAATATTAATACTAAATACCATGCAGTTCAAGACCTCGTTGATCCAAAAATGAAAGATAAAGATGCAATTGTTTCAATATTTAGACACAAAACACTTTATTATTCTCTAAATTTCTGTCAAAATACAAAAACAAGGCAAAATACATGTCTGAAGATCATCTCTGCCTCCTGTTTGAAGGTCACAGCTTCAGCGGGATGACAGGCCAGTATTTGGGCTGCTTCAGGTCGCAGTTCCTGTCGAACGCCAGCTGCATGGCCGCCTCCATGGCCATGATCTTGGCTGCGTTTTGACCGTAGAGCTTCTTCATCTCGGCGGCCCGCCTCTCGCCTGGCCGCTCGGCAGGGGGCGCGGCGCTGCTGCGGCGGCAGACGGCATGCAGGTCCTGGTCGGCCGGGACGTAGACATCCTGCTGCTCTGCCTCCAGCTCCTGCTGCCTCCCTGTAACGCATCGTCGTTACTTCATCCCTCATCTAAAGGAATTTGAAGTTGACCGGTGACGTGGACGTACTCAGCTCCTCTCGGTGTCTCTCTGTGTGAGCGAAGTACTGCCGCAGCTCCTCGCTGATCTCCATGTTGCTGACGTCGCACTCGATGTCGCTGTCAGAGCTGCTTTCGTCTTCCGCGTCGTCGTTGCTGCTGCGGTCGCTCCCGCTGGCCTGCCAGTCGGCGTAGCGGCGCTGCCGTCCCGGGCCGTACGCAGCCTCCCAGGCCTTCCTGTAGGCACCCCGGTGCCTCCGGCGCCAGGCCATGGCCTGCCGGTAGTGCTGCCAGTAGCGGCTGTAGACGGGGCTGGAGAACCAGGACATCACGGCGCTGACGTCCTCCTGCAGAGAAGCAAGACGTCTTATTTCTCCATTTACAACTCAATTAGGACGATTTAGTCAGGAGTTTGGTTGCAGCTTTTTGTTGACTGCAACTGGTTTTAAATTTTGGTTAGACACAGTAGAGTGTCTTTCAATAATCCAGATGAGACAAAACAAAAGAATATAAATATTTCAGATAAAATGTGCAGTTTTGAAACTTAATATGGAGGAAAATAAATATAGACTGGATGTAATCTGCATAACAATGATGGGAGATGTCCTTAAAAGATCACAGGATGAGACCAAGAAGGAGCAGGCAGATCAAAAAATAAACAGAATAAACAGAGAAGCTGTTTTCTTGTTTTTCTGGGTATTAAAAAGCCATTTCAGGCCGTTTGGTCCTTTTACAATCTAATTTGTCGTATCTGCTCAGAATTACTGTGTGGTAATGTGGATATTTTAGTATAAGTGTTATGGTTTATGCCCATAAACTGAGCGCATAAGTGAACTATATTATATCTTATTTCTTCTTCTATTGTTATAAATGCTGCTTTTTATATTTCTGTAACGCTTCTCATTTTTTAATTCGTGTGATTCTGCATCGACGTGAGTTTATTTATAAAGCTCTCTGCGTTGTTTATGCTGTCATATTTTCTAAATGCTGCGTTTTGCAGGATTAAAGCTGCAGAAACCAGAAGAGACTAAACAGGAACCCGTTAAGTGCTACCAGGTGTCAGTAATTGACGCTAATTTAGCTCTCCTACCATGACTGACTGGATGCAGCTCGACCTCCAGTCCCTCCGCAGGTCTTCTTCTTCTGTGTTCAGATAAAATGCTGTAAGTAAACGTAACAATTTCTTGTAATGCTACTTCCTGTTCGACGTCCTGTAGCGATAACAAGAGGTCGGCACGGCGCCGCTTTTCATATCATAAACATATTTAATATTTTCATCTAAAGTTAACTCAGAACAGCATGTTTACCTCTTACTGTTAGCGGCTCATGCTGCCGCCACATTGAAAATTTCCCAGCAGCCTTTGAGCGGAAGGAAAGCAGCTCCCGGTTACCTGGCGCCCCCTTGCGAACGATCTGCGAAGGTGTTTAATATGAATAAATTGTGCAACATTTAGGCCTGTATAATGTTTATTATTATTATAAAAACTGATTAATGTTGGGTAATAGTAACTGCATTATATGCTATTAAATAAATAATTTAGTTTACCAAAACTCTTATTCATATCCTTCAAGAGAGATTTTATTTGAAAGCTCCTAAAATAAAACCTAGGCTTTGAAGATCATAGTTGAAAAATGAAAATTAAGTTAAAAAATTGACCTCCCTATAGAGTCCTTTCTCTTCCTTAACAATAAGATGTTTCATATCTTTATCACAGAGAAAATCGAAATTGTTTAATTTATCTAGGGAAAAGTATCTAAAAGTGAAAAAGTAACCACCCTTTAAACCTAATTACTTTAGCAACATTCTTTTCAAATGTCAAGTGTAAAACTCCTTGCAGCAACATCTCAGCTTCAAAATAGGATAAAGTTACTTTGGATTACTTATTTCTCTATTAAATAAAATCATCTGAAAATGCTGCAGTTAATCAGTTTATCTTTAAACCTCTGTGTGCGATGTGGATACTAAATTTGTCTCGCATGCACATAGCTGCTTCAATCAAGTAATGTAAGGTAAATATAGGGTAAAACAAAGTGAAACATTCCTCTTTTAAACATTTGGATTTGAAATTTGTCTTTGTATTTCACTAACAAGATAAAAACGGAGCGGCTTTGCTCAGCGTCTGAGTGCTTGTAAGACTCATTCTACTGTATATGTGGGTCATACTTTAGCTTCAGGCTTCAAAGCTTTCAGAGGAAGTGAAGAGATGCTCGTGTCTTCTCTGAGCATTTTCTCTCCCTTCACGTAGGAACGTGGGTTTGTGTTGACGGTATAGAAAGGCAAACCTTAAATAAATGGAAAAGCAGGGTTTTGTTTTGATTTTTACTTTACTGCTTGTAACATGAGTAACAAATGCGCTTAAATCTTGTTTGAGCGCATTTGTGAATACAGGTGAATACACCTGGACTTGTACATTAAAAAATGTTTAGTAAAAACAAAGGATATATATATATAAAATATAATAATAATGATGATATATCTTTCTCTGCTTGTAGCAGTGGGGGTATATATACTCGTGATATCCAAAGTTTAGCTCTAAGCAAAGTTTTCTGTTGCTTTAATCTTCCCAGTAACCCACATTTTTGTGAATGAAACCTCATCTTGGACTTTATTTCAGTTTGAAAGGATTCATAAAGTACTGCCTGCCACGTGCTACTGTTCTTATGTAGCTTTACTAGATAAGCTAGATAAGATGAAAAGCCGCAGCGCTCAAACCAAAGATGAAAACAGCAGATATTTTAAGGTACCTGCTTTTCAATAATACACATCACATTGCTTACCACCAGTTTCTTTTCATTCCTCATTCTGAATCAGTTTCACAATTCTGCTATATTATGTACACATGTAGCTCGCCACAGGTTGTCATCCATGTTTTTTCCTGTAAGTGAAGCGTGGGAACCCCAAACCTATTCTCTTCACACATCTGCATAGTAGTGTGAAACCACGAGCTTCCTAGCTCACCACCTTGACCGCTCTGAGCATCATCACCAATCAGAGCTACGACATGAACGGTGTTGGCGGTCTTTGTATTGCTCTGAGCTGTCAGACTCCCACATCCCATAAATCTACGGCTGTTTCCCTTTTCACGAATCACTCTGTCTCAATCCTGCTTCCAGTCCATCTGAGGAACATAAAAGAAAAGTGAAATATTTCTTATTTTCCTTTTTTTTTCTTTCTTTCTCTCTTTTACACGAGGCATAAACAGTAAAATCCCCAAACGTCGCTAATGATTTCTGAATCTAGTTTCAGGGTCACACTTTGCTGTCAGTCATTTTCTCGTTGCATGATTGTGGGCAGGATGTATAGGCTGGTGTCAAACTGGCACCTGACTCGTGCAACACATCACCCACCAGCAGTAGGAGAAACAACATGCCAACTTCACCCAAAGCTCTAGTGAAGTGACGAGCGCTCAGAAGACGGCGGCCACTAACTGCAAAATAAATTACAGAACGAGTCCCTGATGTCACAAGCTATGAGTTTAAACGACGCTGGTTTTAGTTCCAGTTTTGATCATGTTTTACGAAACGTTCCCCGCTCCTTATTGGGAGTTCTGTGTTTATTTTAAGCCTCAGTTTCTGTAAAGGAGAAGATTTCTGGTCAACTTTGACCATCACTTGAAGTCAGGAAGCATAACTGAAGGTGTTGATCAGGGATAACTCCTTGGTCCTCTTTAATTCGTCTTTTTATTGTCCATTTTATTCAGAAACTATGACCTAAGGCAGTGGTGCCCACAGTCGGTCCTCGAGGGCCGACATCCTGCATGTTTAAGTTCTCTCCCTGGTTTAACACACCTGTATCAAATGATGGTTCATTAGAAGGTCTAAGAAGAACCTGGAAAGGTTGTTACTACCACCAAGGAGAAACTAGAACATGCAGGATGCTGTTTTCGGACTGACTTTGGGCACCCATGGCGTAAGGTAATACAGCAAAAAAAACAACAGTTTTTAGACGATTAATTCATTTACAAAGGAATAAAAATAGTTAAAATACACCAGATCCTGTGTGAAAAAGTAATCACTCCCTTCTGACACCATTTATTAACTGCGATTATTTGCATGTTTACAGGCCACACCTGCTCAATCAAGACATCGCTTAAAAATAACAGCAGGAATTGGGCCAAAATAGGTGAAAACATGACAACATCTAAAGACATTTAAGAACAAATGAGAAATATTAAGTGAGGAAAGTGTTTTAAATCTACTTACAAGGCTTCGAAACTTGAGCAAAGTAGAGGAAAAGCGATTATCCTCAAAGAATTAGGACTTTCTCCCATTTCCTTCCCTTTTCGTTCTAAAAACCCTCCAACGTGGCTAAATGAGCCATTACACTAAGAAGAGCAGCAGCTCTAATTATAGTCGCTGAGAGTAATCTAGAAATTAGCAGTTTTGTTTTACTTCCTGTATTCGCTCAAAATGAGCTGCTATGAATTCACTTTTGCCGTGCCGACCTTCGCCCTCTGCTTGCATCCGCACTGAAGAGTCGTCTGACTGCAGATGTGTTGCACGGATCTTTTACCATCATGGATCTGGACAAACTGTGGCTCGTCGTGCTGCTGCCTCTGTGTTTTTGTTTGCAACCTGAAGGTACAGAGATTGGAGAGTTTACATGTAACCTCTGCGCACAAGTCTGCCTTCACGTTTTTCCTATTTATTTCAACTATTCATTATTTTCACATTGTAGTGATCAAGTTATTGTGCAGCCTTTACTCTGTTCAGTCTGATTTTATGCTAATCATTAATCCTTTCTTCTCATTAATGGAGTCATTGCTTATTTTGAGACATTGTACAAACATGACATGCAAAAAACATGTTTCTACCCTCTGCGTGATAAAGTTAATAGTGATCCACTTTTATTTTAGTGTAATTTTCTTTGCTGTGATGCGTCTCTAGATGACAGCAGCTATTCTCTGCTCAGAGGGATCGGCTGCATGGTGGCGGTCAGCGCTGCGGCTGGATTTACCGTCGTAGCTGCAGTGACACTTGGACTCACCCTGAGAAAAACACGCTGCAGGTGAATATCTGCATTTAAACCCTTTACCTGGTTTAAATCTACAATGTTTCACTCTGATTCTCTGGTTGTTTCTTTTTGTTTCCAGATGCTGCCGACAGTCTGAAAGTCTTGAATTAGACGTAAGTGAAGCTACTTCTTTAAACTCTACATTTACTCCTTGAATGTTTCCTTGTCTGTTTTCGAATGTGTGCAGAGCGACAGCAGAAACTTCAGTTTCAGTTTAAATCGGTTACATTTCTGAATAAATGTCACATTTTTATAACCTTTACACAACGGCGTGTTAAGAACACTCACATCTTATGTGCTTTTTCATGCTCCATCTTCTATATCATAATGTATTTTATTGGATTTGTATGTTGTAGACCAACAGAAACAGAAAAATTCAGCACAACTCTGCCACTAACAATTACGCAACATTTCCAATGGTCTGCTGCTTTAAAATGCATTCGTTTGGTTTTAAATAAAGTGTGAAAAATTCAAATAACATGTTGATACTTTTGCAAAGTGCTGCATGCTCGACTGGCGCTGACCTAAAACGTCTCAAGCTATTTAAACTTGCGACATTTTCACACCGTGCAAGACATGAGACTAAAATCCACAAATCATCTTGAAACAGCTCAATGTGTGTTGAAGCTGAACTTAAACCGCTTGTGCTGATTGGAAAAGCTGTAAATCTGCTGTAATTGGTTGTTAGTCACCTTGTTGTCGATGTTTGGGGCCAAAGTTTCAGGAGGTCAGTGGTGGCAGACAGGATAAGGGTGCAAAGTGACCTAAAAACACCCGGGTTTCAGTTTGACTGCGGCTTCCTGATCACACTTGCAGTGCGCCGAGCGTCTTCTCTGCCCGACGTTAGGATGCAGCTCACCGCTTTATGCTGTCAAACATTCACCCTCTTATTGGATCTTTAAAAATAATTTGTCGACGTTACTCAGCTGGAGCTTTTCTCGTCTTTGACAGGGTAAAAACGAAAGTGAGTACGCCAGCCTTCAGCAGCCTGCGGGAGATTTCTACCAGACGACATCTCTGGTGAAGCATCCACATGTCGGCGCTCTGGGGAGGGAAAGTAAAAAGGCCTATTTAGAAACTGAACAACAAAGTGAGGACATCTATGAAAACCTGTGAAACGAAACAAATATTCTGTGGTGAAAGAAAACTTCCAAAAAATGTGGTAATCTGTTCCCAGATTAGCACATTCTGTTCCCAGATTGTGCTAATCCGTCATCATTAGCGCAATCTCGCCCTTTACTTCAGCGTCTCCAAACATTTAGAAATCTCAATGTTTAGTTTTTATTATCCTAACTCTATAACGCTTCAATTTCTAGAGTGGTTTGTGATATGAGATATATGGGCGGCTTCCCAGGGCAGCAGTAGAAAGAGGGCGCACGAGCGCCACATGATTCTTAACAAACTTTTCTGTTGCTTTTATTTGGGCTGCAAATGCTTTAGTACTTTTAGCTGCTTTCATCAAGACTGCATTTTAATGTCCCAGTATTTAAATCATTTTCTATATCCATACATGAAGCACAACTGACTGAAAACAACACATCACACATAACTTATTATACTTTGTTTTACCCGATATACGTTTTGTTTTATTTTAAAAGAAGTTTTTATGTGCTCGATTTTTGCGCATGTACTTGCATCTAAATAAAAAAATCACAATATCACTGATTACTCTAAATGTGCTCATCTTTGCACCTTCAGTGTCGTACAGGATGCAGCTGATTTTAATCACTTCCATTCTGAGAGTTTTACCCTGACCCTGCTCAGTCTAGTTAGTTCTACTATGTTCTCTTTTGTCAGTCTGAGGTTTTGCTATAAACGATAGCTGAACGTGTATCCTACGTTATTTAGTTCTACTTTTAAAATAAATGTAATTTTTGATACTTATTTTTGTGCATTTGGATGCTTTTATACTCTTGAGGTGAAAGTTAATTAAAGGTGACGTCGGCTTCCTCTTAAAGGGGCGCTTGCAGCTCGTATCTTTAAAGAGTTAAAGAATCTGCGGTTTAGCTGCTGAAGTGAACTGCAGAGCGCCGACTAAACCGTCACATAAACAACCAGCAGCAGAAACATTGCTGCTATAATTAAAGCCTTGACCAGAATGAGTGGATACAATCTGTGGTTTATTCTCCTGCTGCCGTTCACGTTTTGTTCCAACGACAAAGGTATGTACAAGAACTGCATGTATACAATGTCTTTTATTTCTCTTGAATATTCTCAGTTTAAAATAGCTATAAATAACAAAGTTTAATAGTTGATTTTTGACACTTTGATTTATTACATCAGCTGGTTGGGAGCTGGTGGTGAAAACCATCAGGAAAGATGAAGATTTGACTCCAGTTTGCAGCAGTTCCACTCAGGATCCAATCGGATTTGTCGTCTGTAGGATCAGACCAGTGAGGAGCAGAGAAGAAGAATGTCATCTAACCTACCGAATGACGGGAGGCTTTGAGCAGGGATGTGACTCCAGGTTTTCACTCATGTTAATAAATCAGACAGTGTTTCTCCATCTGAACAATTTAACACCAGAAAATAGTGGAAACTTCAGCTGTCAGTGCTCAACTCGTGGTGGAACATTTACTCTACAGCTCAACATCACTGTGGAAGGTAAGGAAGAGATTTATCAGCTTTGAAAAACAATATCAGTTTATTTCTAACATGATAAAGATTTACCATGATGAAATGACCGGGAACGGTGACGAGACGTTTAAGTGTTCAAACGTAATGTGATCTGGTGGGTTTAAAACACGACTACAACTAATTTTAGTTAGAACATTTTGAAGATTTGCTTTATAAAATATAAAGTCACCATTTCAAAAATCTTTTCCTACATGTCTTTGTCAGGCATTAATATTTCTCAATTATCTAATTTTGAATTTCCCGGATTTAACAAAAAAAGATTCAGGGTTTTATGTATTTTGAAAGTATTTACAGATTTTGGAATGTTCTCATTTCATTTACATCTAAATGTTTCTTAGTAAATGAAATGTGAGAATTGGTTGTGTGTTTTTTTTGTTTACTTGATATTAATGTGTTAAATACATGATCATCTGCACAAGAAACATGTGGAATTGAGTGAGTGCTCACGTTTTAGTGTGAAAAAAAGAAATGCCGCACAATGCACTTAAAATTCTTCACCAACTGGATATAAATCTGTTTCCAATTTTTGAAAAACAAAATATTAATAGATGAGTTTAAATTTTTAATTAACATGCCATCATTATCATATGTTTCCTCAAAGCTCTTTGAAGCCCTTATTTCAAACTAATCCTCTACTTTGCATCATGTTATTTAAATTCCAGTAAAGTATATTGTAATTTATTTTAAATGTAACAGTGAAAGAAGAAGCTAGAATGGTAGAAACACTTAAGCAAGACAATAGTTAAACAATGCATTATGATTTCCAAACTTGTGTTCAAATATTTAGTCCCGTTGTCAATTTTCTCTTTTAGAAGATGAAGACACCATTTCTCCTTCAGAAACAGCTTCCCCTCTGATCACCTTATTAGGAGTTTTTGTGCTGATTGTTGTCTTTCTACCGGGAGTCATTTCCTTATATTGCTGCAGGAATAAAAATAACAGGTAGGAGATTCTGACCAATCACTGAATATCATGCATTTTGAAATGAATATTTATAATTGTAGCTGTTCCTCTATTTTTTGACCTTTTGGACTCCAAAACACAAGTGAAAGAAACTTTGAAGTCTGACTGTTGGTTGAAAATACAAATATCACTGAAAGAGTCCCAGTCTGGGTTTAAAAGTCTCCCAGTTTGGACTCTGTTGATTCCCTCCTTGTGTTCTAAGTTAACTTTTGGACATTGAAACAATCTTTCCCAGATAATCTGACAGTTTTGGTCCAACTCCCTGGTCCAAAAGCGCTTTTGTATCAGCACCAGTGCTGCAGTGGTGTCGATCTCCACTGCTGCTGAGCTGCTTCAGGGGGTTCCACAGGGCGCTGTTCTCAAACCCTTGTTGTAACATTCAATAAGATAAATCAATTTTGTCTAAATTAGACCTCAATCAAATACATTTTTATTCTTTTCTGAGCTTTTTTCCTGTTGCTTGACCCTCTGCCTCTTAGAGATATATTATAAATCATTTTTCTGTTCTTTATTATCCAGATGACTGTCAGGTTAATTTTCCACTAAAGGTGCATTTCTGAGAACTTTGTCTTGTTGTCCAGTAGACTTTGTATTTCTAAGTTATTTTTGGCATGGAAAAAATATAACTGATTAGGGACAGCTTGTATTATTAATATTTACATTTCTTGTTGTTTGCAAAAGAAAACAACTGGAACCCCTGACCTGGAATGAACTGACTAGTGCAGCATTGTACAAGGTAAAAAACACTGAATGAACTGTTATATTTGTCTTCTTTCAGTCTTGGTGTCACGATAGTTGTTTTTTTTTCATTTGTCGTTGACAGGAAGCAGCGGTGGCTGAGCTGTACCTTAAACAGGAAGCGGCGATGCTTTGTTCTAAAGTCAAAGTGACCTGTTGTCAAACTATAAATCACTGAAAGATTTCATACAGACCGAGAGAATTTCATCTCCTGTCTGTGATCAATGTTTGCACTACGCTTACGACGTACAAAAATATGTTTTTCTTTACTTTTTTAGCCACCAGTTAGTGATCCTATCTAACCTAAATAGCCAGAGAAATGTTGTTTCTTATAAAGTGAATGTTGCTACTAATTAGGGAGGCTAAACTGACTCATCTATTTTTGACAAGCTGATATTTTGATTTATGAGTGCAACACGCACAAATGTGTTACATAAATCGCAAATGTAATAAAAATGTCCATATCACAGATTCTTCTTGTTGTTTTTTGTTTGACCACCTCTTGAGCTTCGCCACAAGGGCAGCAGTGGAAAATGTTATGCACTTCCTTTTTCGATGGGTCTAGAACTAGATCTTCCTTTTGTGAGAACGAACGATGCATCTGGCTCTGAGGTTTTCACTGTTGTTGCTGTAGAAGAGTGCAAAGGGGCACGAGGGCTGCTCAGCTCAGCTCGGTTTGGTCGGTCGCTGCTGCAAGAGGATACATGGAAACTTCATTTGGCTCTGCTTCTGTTAAAGGTGAGACGCCGTTCCATCTTTAACATGCATTGTCTTCACCTGTCTGAAGGAAGTTAGCTTTACGATGATTTCTGACTGCGCAGTAAAGGTAAATGTGCTTCTTGTCTTTGCTTGCAGGAACGAGCTGCAGAGTCTTTGTGGTTCGTCGTAGGTCGTTCATCCAGTATGTGGAGATGCACGTTGTGGTTTGTTTTACTTCTGCGGCTGACACTTTGCTCCAATGACAAAGGTAAAACAAACATGCAAAAAATACTATATTATACCTTGAATTACATAAGTTTACTTCTTATGCTTAGTAGAACCAAACAATGTTTTGTTTCGCTCATTTTTATGTAATATGTGTTAAAAACAACAATAAATGCTGTTTAATAGCTGCTCTTTTTCCATTTTTATTACATCAGCTGGTCGGGAGCTGGTGGTGAAAACCATCAGGAAAGATGAAGATTTGACTCCAGTTTGCAGCAATTCCACTCAGGATCCAATCGGATTTGTCGTCTGTAGGATCAGACCAGTGAGGAGCAGAGAAGAAGAATGTCATCTAACCTACCGAATGATGGGAGGCTTTGAGCAGGGATGTGACTCCAGGTTTTCACTCATGTTAATAAATCAGACAGTGTTTCTCCATCTGAACAATTTAACACCAGAAAATAGTGGAAACTTCAGCTGTCAGTGCTCAACTCGTGGTGGAACATTTGCTCTACAGCTCAACATCACTGTGGAAGGTAAGGAAGAGATTTATCCTTTTAAAAAAGGTTTTTAAATCCATCCAGTCTGTTTCTTGTACTTGATAATAAATACTCGTTTGCATCGCCTAAGCTATCAAATGTTTACAGCATTTGCTGGGCTTCAAATGTGTCAAAGTGATTAAAATGTTAAAAGGATAGAAATGATAACTGTTGACATCTTTGACAATATATAAATTTTTTTTTTAGATGATGAAGACACCGTCTCAACTTTCTCTCCAACTTTAATTGCTTTATTTGGAGTTTGTGGATTGATCATCGTCATTCTACTGGGAGTCATTTCTGGATTCATCTGCAGGAACAAAGGCCTCAGGTAGATGAGTTTGGTTTTTCTCAGAGGTTCATGTTAGTATTATTGATTACTGTGTATTTTGAAATTATAGTATGGAAGAGCGAGAGTTCCTGTTTTTTTCAGCTTCTCTCCTCCAAGATAAAAGTGAAAAGAAACTTGGAAGCCCGACTTTTAGCTGAGGAGACGAGCAGTACTGGAGATGTCCCAGTTCTTGCTGTAGTTCTGCCTTAACGACCTTCTCCAGATATTCTAACGGTTTTGGTCCGAACCTTTGGACAAACAAAGTTTCTGCATCAGCATCAGTGAATTTATGTCCAGGACTCAGTTCTTGTGATTCCTCCCAGTGAGGTCCGGTTCATTCTGTCTACAAAAAGTGTAATCTGTGCTTTCATAACTTTGCCTTCTTCATCGAGGCGTCCCGTAGCATTCAGGTAGAGCGGGCGCCTCATGAACAGAGGATATAGTCGTTGACGCCGCCATTTTGTGTTCGATTCCCGATCTTGAAACCTTTGCTGCAAGTCTCCCCCCTTCTGCGTCTTTGCCTGGTCACCATCAATAAAGGTCTTTAGTGCCTTACAAATCATTTTAAAAACCTATTTCCTTTCATCCTTATGCAGATAACATCAGGTTAATTTACCACTAGAAGTATATCGGTCAGTGCCTTTTCCAACTTTTCCTTAATTGTGTTGTTTACATTCAAAGGTACATCTTGAGAATTTGAATGAGAATAAGTCTTAAGTCATTTTGCTGAACGACACCTACAGCATCCCTGGACTTGCTTTATTTCTCTAATCCAGTACGAGTAAATTATTATTCCATTATTAAACGTAATAGTTGGATAACCAGCGTGGGGAAAATCTTTTTAACTTGTAAAGTTTTTGAAACCTGTTTAGCTGTAGTTTTTGATCTCTGTAAGGGAGTACCACAAAGCTCTGTTCTCAACCCCTTTTTTTTGTATGATTGTTGCCTCTTTGTGATGATATCTTTAAATATAATATTTCCTCTCATTTTTATGCAGTCAGACATAATGTCCTCTTTCCAGCCTTTTCTTGACTTCCTGACCAACATACTGTAAATCCACACACTCAATTTTAAGATTCTCCTTTTAAGCGTCCTTCATATTTAGCTTAAATTTTTCTAGAATTATGCACCGTTTCATTCGCTAAAGTCATGAGATCGGTTTCTTTAACATGCTCAAGATCTGCGAACCGAACTCAAAGGTGAATCTTTTTTCTGCTCCAGGTTCAAAACTGAGAGTTTTTGCTGGTGACCTTTTAAGTAGGCGCATTATTTACTCTTCAGAAACACACAGTTACTCTTGACTTTCTACCCAGTGTGTTGCTTGTACCATATCAAAGGTTCTCTTGTTTATGGCGACGTCTACATCACTATTATTACACCAACGGTCTTGAAAACGGTGTCTCGCTGGTTTTAGCTCGGCCTTGCTGATCTAATTTTATAAATGAAGTTTTGCAAAATAGCAAAGCGTCATTTTATACGCTCATAATGCAGATTAGGTCAAATTGATGGTTTTATGCAGTTTATGGGAAAAGCAGGATGTTCACATTTGACACATAGCACACTTCTCAATGACAGCAAAGCAAACACACTTTACCCTCGTAAGAAGGCGTCCTGCTTCAGCAGCATGTATGGTAAGGAGGGGAAAGTTTGAACAAACCACAGAACCAAGAACACAAAAAAATGCCCAAGATGTCTATCTGCAAAACACAGAGAAGATACACTGATGTTTATTAGTCTCTACAAACACATCCACAGTTACATGGAAGTTAATATTTTGACTGGAAATTGCAATTTGTGATGAGTAACTTCTGTTTGTCGTTTAGAAGGAGACGTGAAATGACCATAACGCCTCATCCAAACACGGTACATTACATCGTAAATTATGCAGTTTTTTTCCATTGCTTACTTTACTCTGGAATTTATTTTTTATAATATCGTTTGCTTCCTTGCAGGAAGTGCAGGACATTGACCCGTACAGAGTCTTCAGAGAGAATGAACTTTATTTAACTTGCGTAATTCACACCAGCCTGTCTACAAATAATCTGATTGTGATTGGGATGGATAATCCGAGCTCAGGGAGACCCTTATAGACGTTTTATGTTTTAATTCTTGTTTTTCTACGGAGCACTGTAACTGCCTACATTTTAACATCTGTACATTTTGTTTAAAAATTGTTTTCTGAATGTCATTAAGCGTTTTTTTCCATGTTAAAGTAAAAGGAAGACCAGAACATTTAAAACAAGAACCATGTTCTTTGTCTCTCCCTCGGTCGTCTCGACTCGACCTGCTGTCATGTAATTGGTGAAGGGTGTGTTTGGGTGTTTCGGGTCTTTTGAACATCGACCACTCACTCAGGCAGCACCGGGTCAAAGCGAAGCGTCAAGGCTGACCAACAAATTCTCAAACATGTTCTTTCTTCCTGCATGAACTTCCTGTTTTCAGCCACACAGGCCGCAGGGCCTTGTCTCTGCTGGTGTGAAACTGGAGGCGTAACCCTTCCACACGTGTGCAAAATGTGCAGCGTGCAAATTTTTACGCAAAGATTACTCTGCAGACACTAGAGTAACTTTCTGTCTCCGGTTTCTTTTCCAACTAACTTTACTTTGCTTTTATTTATTTGTATTGGTTACAATAAGGAAACTGAAAAGATGTAAATATGCTGGGTAAAATAGAATTATATTAAAATGTGTATTTTTTTAATTTGCCATATGCACTGACACGTGTGTGTTCATTGCATTAAGCTTTTTCTTTTCTTCTAAATGTCAGTAAAACGTGGATTTAGAAGATTCTTCCAATGTGGATCTACTTTAAATGCTCACTACAGATGTTTTATCATCCGTAAGCAAGTGACAATTTATCTACTTTTGTCAAATTTACAAGAGACGAGGATTTGATTCTTAGATACTGTTTAAAAAAAGTCAAAGTTGAAGCTGTGCGGCTAGAGTCTATCTATTAGAGTTGGGGAAAAGTAGATTATTTGACTAAATGACTAATGTTTAATAATTAAAGGGTTCCGTCATGTTTCTGGAGAGCGTGGTACAGCCACCAGTGTCCCCACCAGGCTTATCATGGTGAATTTATTTTAGTTCTTTGCTTTTTTTTTTTTTTTAAAAAAAAAAGACTTTATAGTTGGTGTTTAGGCTGGCAGCTGGACGACTGCCCTAGCGCCTCGAGCACCAGGGGAAACCCTGACTAGGTTTAAGGTTAACCATCATGTAGCATTTACAGTAACCAGACTACAGTTCAGGTTGAGATGGCCATATGTTTTTCTGTTAAACGTTGTGCGGATGTGGCCATGCATTTGCATTAAGCCTACATTTATTTGAATGAAAATGGAGCGATGCACATTATGAATCATGGAGACGCAGTGTAAATGTTTTAGATTTAACTCTACAGTATAACAGCTTATCCAAATGATGCATTTCATACCTCCCTCTACTTGCATGTCAAGGGCAGAACTGAATATTTTACTTTGAAAGTTCATCAGAGTAAAATAAAATAATGTTTCGACCAAGAAAATCTGATCTTCAAAGGGTCATTTTCAGGCCACAACAGAAATATACTAAAATTCAACAATAAACTCAACGGAGGTGGCATTAGTGTTGCAATACACTAAAGCCAGTGTATTGCAAAAAAAATGCAGTACACTGGCATTTTATGTGTATTTTTGCAATACACAAAAAAAATGCAAAATATTTTTTTTTGTTTTTTGCAAAACCTTGCAGTTTTGTGTATAACCAACAGTGTCATTTGCATACATGTTGAAATTGTCTGGGAGTAACACTAGAAAATCATCAACAAAAGGTGTAAAGACAACTGGTCCAAAAAGGGGCCTTGTGGGACCCCTAGAGGGTGAGAGAGAGAATGAAAGAGTTTTGTGAATTGGTTGAAGATGATGTTCTATTTTTATCAGTGAAATGGTAGGACAGCTTTAAATGTATTTCAATTATATTGTTTAGAAATATCTAAAACAGTCAATAATTTCAGTTTATATTTTCACGTTGGTGATTATTGTGAAAAGTGAAAAGAAACGTAAAATATCTCCACTTCCAGATGCTCCAATTCCTTTATTGTCACATTTTAGCTGTTGATCAATTCAATTCGGCTCAAAAATACTTTATTGATCCCAAAGAAGAAATTAATGTTTAGTTGAAACTAATCAGATGCAGATTGGTGTCAAATTTGGTGGAACTCAATAACAAAGCAGCTGAAGTGCCACAGTTGCACTTCTGTTATAAAATAGCTCCCATCCTCTTTTGTTTTTCAGGGTTTTTTTGACAGAGAATTTGTGGTTTATGTTGCGACACTATAACACAATGAACATACAAAAAAAACTCACTGTTGCTTAGACATCATGATCTCTATGGACATATTTATGCTGCATTTTTTGCTACTTATTCCATCGGCGCTCTTTCTTTTGGACAGTGAAGGTAACGTAAAGATAACTTCTAATTACATTTATTTTTGAAGTTTTTATATAGGTGCCATTTAAACTAGTCAGGATACTCATCGACTTTTCTTTAGTTTCCAACAACTTTCAGAGATTTTTCAGAGTTATTGATGGCAGCTTTGCTGATTCATCATGTTCTCTTATTAAGCTTCTTGAGTTAATCACCCAATATGGCTTAAAAATAAATGATATATTGAGACATAATTTGTTTTGCTTAAAAGTTGTGGTGTTTTTCAGTGTTTTTTTTCCAAAGGTGGAGTTGGTGCTTTTATGACTCTTCAAATAGATGTTTATTTCATATTTAAGTTCCACATTTGTTTCTTAATAGTTTAAATGTTTGCAGTATGAAAAAGAAAGGTAAGATAATTGAGAAAAAATAAACTGAGTAAACTAATGACGCATTGTCTGGCATTTACCAAATGTTTTTTAATCCTTAAATATTTAAGGACAAAGGCCATGCATAATTGTGTGTGTATATATATAAAAAAACAAGACCCTCTTCATATTCATTGTTCTTGACTGCTTTCAGTGTCTCTTGTAAAAACAATTGGGAAAGAATCTGATTTCACTCCAATCTGCACCAATGAAACATCAAATATCATCATAATGATCATATGTAAGATCAGAACGGAGAGAAGAAGTGGAGAGGAGTGCAGTCTGCTGTATAGTAACGAAGGTGACTTTGTTCATGAGTGTGACTCCAGGTTCACACTGACAACCATGAATCAAACTGTGTTTCTGCACCTGACCAGCTTAACACCAGCTGACAGTGGGAACTACTCCTGTCAGTGTTCAGATCTCGATGGAACGTATTTTCTTCACCTCAGAATCACAGTTAACGGTGAGCACATCTTATATTGCTTGAATCAAACTTGTATGAACTATATATTCTCTAACAATGTTTGTTCTATTTCCAGAAGAATCGTTTCCTAATAATAATCCAGCAGATGAAGTTTGGAGCCAGTCTGCAGGAGTGACTCGTCTTTCTGCTTTAACTGCTGCAGTTTTCTTAGTTCTCATAGTTTCATTTATTCTTGTGTTCATTCACAGAAGACGTCCACATCGGTGAGAAACTCATGCAATATTCATAGTTTATTATTTTACATAAATTCAAGCTTCATGACTAAAGCTGCAAATTTGAAATTTCACTCACGGTCTGTATCTGCATCTCAACACGATTGTTCCATTATCCTTAATCTATACAGCTGTTTCTTTGAACATGTTTGCCTAAACTCTGCCTCTAGGTGTTATTTTAAACTTTCAAACTAACCTGGAGTGAATTTTATATTTAAAGCGTCTGCTTAAGACCTGGAACATCGGGATCATCTGTACGTGGACAAACTCCTGCTGCAGTGAGTAAATGTCATTATTCTATAAGTTACTATTTTCCGACTGTCGCAAAGAAGATGAGAAAACATAGGAAGAACATGTTTTCCTTTTATTCTGTGAAAAACTATCCCAAAACTTTACTTCCAACATTTTTTTGCAGATTATTTTATTTTAGATATTACATCCATTCATCCAGTGATGGTTTTTAATAGACACCCAGTACCACAAAGCAAACACTAGATGGCACTGTACTTACTTAAATAGCAAGTGTATTCATATAAACAATAGTCAGAAACTCCCTTCTGTTTCCTAACCAGCTGCAGATCATTTCCTGTAAACATTATATGTAACTGGAGGAAGTTTCTGATTAATTCTGATTCAATAAACAGATCGTTTTAGGTCCAATAAAGGAACAGTGACATAGATCTAAATATATATATATATTGCATGTACTTTACAAAAATGATCACAAGATGGCACTGTTGCGCGCAAACAAACACTGATCTTCTCTGCATTTAAAATGTTGGAAACAACAATTCAAATGCGAAGAAGACAAATAACCAAAATTCTATAAAAACTGAATGATTCAATGTGTTACTGTTAAATCCCGTCGCCTTTTAAACTAATTTAAGAGTTCTTGAAAGTCTTCTCCCAACAGAGATATTACATGAGTTTCACTTGACTTAGACTGTTTGCGTGAAGATTTTCACTATATAAATATATATATATATTTTTTTTTTTTGTCTTTTATTGTTTAGGATGAAGATAACTCAGATGAACTGTACTCAAGCCTCCAACATCAAACCAGAGACATTTACCAAACTGTTTCCTCAGGTCGCCATCAGTATAAAACTGAAACAAAAGTCACTGATGAGCTGAAAAATGTGGAAATGAACAGAAATTGTAACATTTATGATAATATTTTCAACTAAAAATCTGTCTTGATAAATACAACTGAATTTTTGCGTTATGTTGTACGATAATAGATCAACATGCAGCATGTTGAAGGTCAGAGTTAACCCCTAGTGGTGATGACCTGCTTGTTTATTACCATACTGACAAAATATCGTGGTATTAAATTATATTTAGTTTGCATGATGAACTTTATTAACACAGAAAAATTTATTTTTTCCTCATTTAACGTTTTTTATTTCTCATTGAAATAAAAAAGTAGAATCACATAGATGATATTTTTCGCATGCTCCCTTGTTTTTTTCTTACATAGCTCTGAACTTAACAAATGATGAAAGTGATGGACACTGTTTCTACTATAAAGTCCAATAATTCATAGTAGGATCTGATTTCTGTGTCTCTGCATGAAAGAATATCATTTTAAATTCATAAAACATTTTTTATTGCTAATTTAAAGCGATAACACAATGCATGCCTTTACCACAAACACCTTTATGATTACAAAATTTACCGTGAATGACAACTGACCTTAGTCATTATGACCTGAATTAAGAGACTTAACAATGTAATCATAAACGAATTAGATAATTGTTATATCTGACAGCATGCAAAGCTTTTACGAACTTTCATTAATGGTGTCAGCTCTCTTTTCACCACGACGGATCGGTACATTGCCCACTTCACTGGCCAATCCGCCTGTCGACCTCCTGCTCTCTTCTTCCCTCATTCGTGAACAAGAACCCGAGATACTTAACCTCCTCCACTTGGGGCCAGACACTCTCACTGACCCAAGGCAGTCTACCTTTTCTGTGGCCTTGGATTTAGAGGCACCGATCCTCATCCCGGGCCGCTTCACACTCGGCTGCGAACGGCTTCAGGAAGAGCAGCGTGGTTCCAATCTCTTTGATGTTTGTTGCATTTTTCTGTCTGGTCGTAAACACATTTGTGTGAAAGTGTTGCAAAACGGAGCAAACAGGGACATAACCTACATAAAGCTGCAGCATGATCTTTATTCTTTTGACAGCTCACATTCAAGTTTATAAAAGTGTGAAGACCACAAAAGCAAACATGACATTTAGATCTTCTAACCCCATATTGTTTTAAAAAACAACAGCAGGAAGTCGTGCCTAACATCCTGACACTCTGATAAAGCTCTAATATAAGATGTTAGAGGACAGAAAAATGCTATAATAGTTAATATCAATAGTAGTTGATTGTGATGCTTTTAAGCAAACTAATGTTAAAAACTGTAATTTGAAGTGTGCAGAGATAACTACTGGTTGTGCGGTTTGTTGTTTCAAAGAGAAGGCATCATGCAGGCGCATTTCCTTTTCAAAAAAAACACAAAAACGTTGCATCCTTTTGTGCCGTTGTGAGAGATGAGAATTTGTGGTTTGTGTCGCCCAAAAAGATTTAAAGGACAGTTCAGACGGCCTCGTTTCAGTGCAGCAGCAGATTTTTCTGTAAGAAGCAGGTCAGATGGATTCATTGAGATTCAGCCTTTTACTGCTTCTGCCATGTTTTGGCTGCTGTCTGAACTCTGAAGGTAACGTAAAAATCAAATTGTTTTTGAATTTAATTTGATCAATCAGAGGCCTTCACTTTCTCTGTAGTTGTACTTGAATTTGATTTACTTTAAATTATCTTAAATCTCTCATTCGTCATTCCTGCTTGCAGAGACTCTTGTGAAAACAATCGGGAAAGATCCTTATTTGACTCCAATCTGCACCAATGAAACATCAAATATCATCATAATGATCATATGTAAGATCAGAACGGAGAGAAGAAATGGAGACGAGTGCAGCCTTCTTTATAGTAACGAAGGTGACTTTGTTCATAAGTGTGACTCCAGGTTCACACTGACAACCATGAATCAAACTGTGTTTCTGCACCTGACCAGCTTAACACCAGCTGACAGTGGGAACTACTCCTGTGAGTGTTCAGATCTCGATGGAACGTATTTTCTCCATCTCAGAATCACAGTTAATGGTGAGTAGACTCCTATATTTCTTCTATCAAACTTATAGTAACTATATATTCTCTAACAATGTTTGTTTTATTTCCAAAAGACTCAAATCCCGATGAGAATCTATCAGATGAAGGTTGGAGCCAGCACACAGGAGTGACTCGTCTTTCTGCTTTGACTGCTGTGGTTCTCCTATTTGTCATAGCTTCAGGTATTCTGGTGTTTATCCACAGAAGACTTCTACATCGGTGAGAATCTAATCCAATATTTCTTATTTTATTACCCTTAAGCTTCTCAACATAAGCAATATTTAAAAAAAAAAAAAGAAAAAAGAAATCCGGCCTCCATTACACTGCTTTATTTCCCAACAGAGACCAAAAAGAGCCATGCATTCATCAACTAGAGGAGGTAATTTAGATTTAAAAATGGATGCATTTTATTTATTTACACATGCAGATTTCTAAGTTTATTCTTCCACATGTTTTGTTCTGCAGGACGTGGCTGAAATTGAGCCGTACAGCTCCTACAGTCAGAAGGAAAATTCACTTTACTCAACAGGCTTGTTGCACAGATGTCAAATCAGTTCTGACTCTACAAATATTTGCTAATGAATGGATAAATTTACCATCACAATCCTTGGGTTATTTATTTCCTTTCGTATTTCAGATAATTTCCTTTTGATTTATGTTCAATAGGTCTTGCCGTATTCGGCTCATTTCCCAGTATTCATTACTGTTGTTGTTTTTAGTTTTTTGTTGTGTTAGGGTTTGGTGAATTTGGATTTAGTTTTCAGAGATCACTGTTGGATCATTTTCACTTAGTTTGTTGTTTTAGTTGATCTTCCTGAACTCTCCCTCTGTTTATCTGCCTTCTCTCTGCCTCTGCTGTCATTTTCCACTCCTGCCTCTTTATAAAGACATGTTCCTGTATATATATGTGTACATCCTTTAACATGTTTACAGAAATCTCGGCTGCATGTCATCTTTGCATAAAGGTTCAAAAAGATCCAAGCAACCACAAAGTAAAGTTGTCATTGTTGGTCATTTGTAAAACTAAATTCTCCATTGTACTTCTTTCTGTTCATTAATATTTGCATTTTGTAAAAATAGGTTGGAGTAAACATTTAACGTTGATTGTTTTTATTTAGTGTAGAAAAACTTTATTAACCACGCATTTAGAAAAAAAAATAAAAAATTAATAGTCAGGCTTGGTTAGACCATGATCAGCCGTAACCACCTTGAAACCATATTTGGACATCAGTTGACGACTTTCTAGCGCATGATTTAATTTTAACCACATTGTTTAGACACAGCAACTAGAACATGGTGTCTTTTCTCTGCCATTTCAAAAAGGGTTTGTCACATAAATCTGATAGCTACCTGACAAAAGCACCACATTATAAACGTCTAGTTTTTTCTTTTAAAGTAAATTGAATTGCAGAAAATTGTCCTCACAAATCTGTCCTCTTCCCACCGTATTTCATATTTGTTTTTGGATCTCGTCTTCATAAGTCCTAAAGTAATCGTCTTAGACATATTTCATCCTGGATACTTTTATTCTGATATGATTTAATAATTACAATATAAAGGAAAATGCATCCATTTAAAAATATCTAATTTTAACATAAAAATGGAAAATAGAAATACTCTTAATGTACTGCAAAAAAAAAAGAACTCAGTGGGAGTTTATTTTACCCTCCATGTCATGCAGGATGTTTTTTTCTTTACAGCTTGTATTTAAGATTATAGATATTTGAAGACCACAAAGCTAACATCTTTAGTTTTAGTAACTCTCTTGTAGCCGAAAACAAGGCAGGAAGTGCCAGCTACCATGACAACATGCCGTCAGGCCGCCAGCTCTGTTTTGATCTGAGAGGCAACAGTACATTAAAATACATTTCTGTAATGGTTAATATAAACAAGCAAACTTTGACCCAACATGGCGTTTAAACTGTAATGTTGAGATGTGCAGAGATAATTCTGGTTTGCGTTCTGTTGTTTCAAAGTGAAGCCGTCATGTCGACACGTTTCCTTTTTAGAGAAAAGTGTCACATCCTCTTGAATCGCTTTGAGAGATGAGAATTTGTGGTTTGAGTCGCCCAATAAAGGTTCAGAGGACATTTTAATCGGCCTCTGTTCAGTGCAGCAGCAGATGTTGCATCGATAAACTGGTTAGATGGAGGCAGTAAGAATCTGCCTTTTACTGTTTCTGCCGTGTTTTGCCTGCTTTTTGGATAATGAAGGTAAAGTTGAAGTTGAATTTTCTTTGAAATGTATTACATCTGTTAGTTTTTTTTAAAAGATTCCACTCTTACAGCAATCAAACTATTTCTCATTAATTGAACTTTACTGTTTGCAGAGACTCTTGTGAAAACAATAGGAAAAGATCCTGATTTGACTCCAATCTGCACCAATAAAACATCAAACATCATCCTAATTATCATATGTAAGATCAGAACGGAGAGAAGAAGTGGAGAGGAGTGCAGTCTGCGGTATAGTAACGAAGGTGACTTTGTTCATGAGTGTGACTCCAGGTTCACTCTGACAACCAGGAATCAAACTGTGTTTCTGCACCTGACCAGTTTAACACCAGCTGACAGTGGGAACTACTCCTGTCAGTGTTCAGATTTCGATGGAACGTATTTTCTCCATCTCAGAATAACAGTCAAAGGTGAGTAGACTTTAATGTTAAACTCATATTCTGTAACTATTTAATCTCTAATAATGTTTGTTTTATTTCCAATAGACTCATTTCCTAATAATTCATCAGATGAAGGTTGGAGCCAGTCTATAGGAGTGATTCTTCCTTCTGCTTTGACTGCTGCAGTTCTCTTAGTTCTCATAGTTTCACTTATTCTGGGGTTTATTTACAGAAGACGTCCACATCGGTGAGAAACTAATTCAATATTCATAGTTTCTTCCTTTACCTAAAAATATAAGCTTCACAGCTTCTCATTTTAAATTTGACTGATGGTCTTTATGTGCGTCTTTAACATAATAACTTCATTAAATTGAATTTTAAATTATTTTTGGATACATTTGCCTCAGCTCTACGTCCAGATAATTATACTAAAATTTTACACTAATGTGGATTTCCTTTCATATGAACGAACCTGTTTAAGATCTGAAGCACCTGGATCATCTGTGCATGGATCTGCTGCAGCCATAGTGAGTAAATATACTTATTTGTATGTTACCATTGTCACAGAACACTTTCTTCTTTGCCATGTGTTAAAAAGAGGAGTAGAAAAAACAGCCAGAGCAGGTTTTATATCATGTATTTTGGAAACCATTTTAGAGCTACCTTCATGTTTATTTGGCAGTTGCAGAAAATAACCACAAGATGGCACTGTTGTGTTCAGAGGACGTCTTGCTGCAGTAACCAAACTAAGTCACAAAAGCAGTCATAATATTCACACAGGCAGAATATTCTCCACACTCAACCTGTGAGAAGAAACTGTTGCAGTGCTAATGCACAAATAAAAATAATTGAAACAATTGCTGCACTTTAATGAACAGTTTTAACAGTTCTTGAAATTGTTTGCTGCGTATTTTGTTGTTTAGGATGAAGATAACCCAGATGGATTGTACACGGCTCTCCAGCAGCCAACAGCAGACATCTACCAGACTGTTTCTTCAGGTCACCATCAGCATGAAAGTGAAACAAACTCGGCTAACGACATCGTAACTGATGACACGGAAAATCTGGAAAGGAACAGGAATTGTAATATTTATGAAAATATTTGAACCCATAATCTGTTGAGATTATTAAAGTCTGATCAAAGTTTGTCTGAATTTCCTTTCAATGTTTTTCTGAGCAAGACTAATTACAAAGCTATTTCAGTTCTTAACATTAGTTTGTGTGGACAGAATCTGCTTACTGAAGAACGCCAGCTAACGCGCTCCCAAAGGGATATGTTTCCCAATAACAAATGGCTTTTTTAAATGTATCTTAAAGAATGAGCTGACCTTTGAACTTGCCCCTTCATCAATTTTGTTTTTGTTCCGTTCACATTTTTAGTAACTGGGGGGTTAGATGGAAACAGTATTTCTCGCAGGATGTAACATGCATTTGGAAAAAGTACTGCAATAAATTTTAGTGTGCAGTTAAGAATCTGTTGAATACTTACACTCAGTGAGATGAGTATTTTGCAGCTGCTGATGGATATTTGTTGCATTTTTCTGTCCGGTTGCGAACATGTTTGTGTGAAAGTGTTTCATTAAGAGCGACAAGCGACCTGACCTACATCAACCAGGACGTCTTCTTTTTTCACAGTTCACAAAACGTGAAGACAACAAAGCAGACATGACTTTCAGATTTTATCTCGTCTTAATAAGCCCCTGCAGTTACAGGAAACGAGGCAGGAAGTCCTGCCTACCAGAACATGCTTGGTTAGGTTTGCATCTTTCTGTGTCATTTTCTGATAAAAGGGGCTTCAGTACAGAAAAGTACATATGAATAAGAGTTGATTGTTTTGGTTTCGAGCAAACGTTTGACCCACCAGGAGTACTAAATAGAGATGCAAAACATGCCTGCAGTTTCTGTGTTCTGTTGTTTCAAAGAACACCGGTCAAAGGCGACACGTTTCCTTTTCGGAAAAAGTGACACGTCCTTTGAACCACTTTGAAAGTTGAACATTTGTGGTTTGAGTCGCCCAAACTGTCTGTACATTTCGGCGACTGCAGTTCAGTGCAGCAGCAGACGTTGCTGTCACAGGGTAATTAGATTAGATGGATGCAATGAGAATCAGCTTTTTACTGTTTCTGCCATGTTTCGTGTGTATTTTGGATGGCAAAGGTAACGCTGAAGTTGTTGTATTTTGTCTCGTCTTGTTCTATGAAATTTCAGTTTTGGATTTTTTTTTAGCAATCAAACTATTTCTCATTAATTGAACTTTACTGTTTGCAGAGACTCTTGTGAAATTGATTGGAAAAGGATCTGACTTCACTCCAATCTGCTCCAACGAAACGTCAGACATCATAATGATCATATGTAAGATCAGAACAGAGAGAAGCGGTGGAGAAACGTGCAGTCTGCGGTACATCCATGGAGGTGACTTTGTTCATGAGTGTGACTCCAGGTTCACACTGAAAACCATGAATCAAACTGTGTTTCTGCACCTGACCAGTTTAACACCAGCTGATAGTGGGAACTACTCCTGTGAGTGTTCAAATCTTCATGGAACGCATTTTCTCCATCTCAGAATCACAGTTAATGGTGAGCACATTTTATATTGCTTGAATCAAACTTTCCGTAACTACATGTTCTCTAACAATGTTTGTTTTACTTCCAAAAGACTCAAGTCCCAACAATAATTTATCAGATGAAGTTTGGAGCCACTCTGGAGTGATTCTTATTTCTGCTGCAGTTGTCCTGGTTATCAAAGTTTCTGTCATTCTGGTTTTTATTCACAGAAGACGCCCACATCGGTGAGAAACTGATTCAATAAGAGTTTCTTCTTTTTCCTTAGATTTTGGCTTCTCAACTAAAATCGTTAATTTCTAGTCTTTTTCTGCTTTTTCGACACAATTATTCCATTATCTTAAATGAAAACTGATGTTTCTTTGAATGTTTGTCTCAACTCTACATTTTGATGATTATATTTTGACACTAATCCTGAATTCCTGCACCTGTTTAAGATCCAACACATCTGGATCATCTGCACATGGATCAGCTGCCTCTATAGTGAGTAAATATAATTAACTATTTTAAAATTTACACCAATTTCTTATTTATTTTTTTTGCCAAATGGCATAAAGAGGGCTAGTAAACACAAAAACAGGCATTTTGTTTTACTCTGTTTTTTACTTTGCAGACCATTTTAGAAATTACAGCTGCGTAGCATCCAGCCATTAATTCATTTGTTTTTCCATCTTCCATTTATCTTTCCATCCATCCAGTTGTGGTTTTTAATTGGTTGCCCACGGCAACATCAGAGAGAGAAAAATGCATGAGAGACAGAAACCACTTCATGCATCATGAAGTGGTTTCCTTTTGCCGTTTTGCTTTCGTAACCACCGTTTTGCTTTCCATCTGATTCTGCTGAGAATTTTCTTTTACCTGTGTTTTCAAAATCAGATTTTTACAGGAATGATTTCTGTCTCTCTAAACAATGAGGGAAAGCCCAGATGATGAGTTAAATTTGCAGAGTACTTAGCGATGGGAATTTGACATTGTGGAGTTTGATAATAGATCCAAGTGGCAACGTACAAGGAGAAAATCCGAGGGCCCAATATAGAACCCTGTGGTACACCACTCAGAACAAGAGTCGTAGATGTTTAAAGAATAAGTATCATTATTGTGATGTTAAGGAAATATAAATCATTTTGGTAATTCTAACAGACCTAAAATAAGACGTTTGATCCGACGGTGACAAAAAAAGGTGTGTGTGTTTTTCAGGTTCCGTCTGTACATAAAATATGTTGAATAAATAAGAGTTTTACATCCTCAGAAATAAATAAAGTCTGTGTATCTATTTGATACATAAACATAAACCACAGTGAGAACAAATAATTTCCTGTCATCAGAGAAAATGTTTTGATTAATTCTGGTCCAATCAGTAGATTGTTTCTGCTCCGAGAACAGAAAAATGAAACCAAGTTCATTAACATAACAAAATGATTCATGTATTATAAAAGTAGCCACAAGATGGCACTGTTGCACTGGTATAGAGAACCGTAGGTGCGTTATGCGGAAATAAGCTCACAATATGCATCTAAACATTAATGTTCGCTGTGCTGAAACTGGGAAAAGAAACTGTTGCAAATGTGAATTACAGAAAAAAGCAAACATAATAAACAGTTTGTTACTGTCAAGTTCTGACTTTTAGTAATTAGATTTACTAGTTCTAGAAAATATTTTACTAAGGAGCGACGTAAAATGATTATGGGTATTTTCCTTCAAAATTATTTTTAATGTTTTTTTCTTATCATTATTGTTTAGGACGACAACAACTCGAATGAGCTGTACGTAAATCTCCAGCGGCCGTCCAGAGACCTCTACCAATCTGTCTCTCCAGGTCACCGTCAACATAAAGCGAACACAAACTCAGCCAGGAAGAAAGTAACCGATGACCTGGAAAGGAACAGGAATATTTATGAAAATTCTGCAAATACAATTTGATGCACATCAGGTTATGTTTTACTGTATTAAGTAAGCTAACATGTTTTATCTAAATTGACCTCTTTGTGCAGACAATCTGTTACATTCTCAAGTTTTATTGACTGGGTTAAGAGCAGAAGGTCCTATTTCTACCTGTGTAAAGCTGTTAAAACACTATTAATGCACTTCCTGTAGGGGTCAGGAAGTATGTACATATGAAATGTAGTTATTATTTATGCATTATGTTTTTCCATTTGTCTTGCTTGAGTATGTATGGTTTATATGACACCATTGGATACATAGAGGTGTCCAAATGTTTTTGTCATGGTGGCCAGAATGAAAAGGACTCCCAGCCAAAAATATATTTGAAGAAAATACGTACGAGTGAATTTATTTTTGTCTTTCTTTTGTCTTTAAATGAAACTTTAAGGAAGTCTATTTCTTTGTTTGTCCACAGGTAAACAATGGTGTCTTTATGGGGACATCTTTTTATGTTTTCCTTGTTAACCACATTGTTTAGACACGATGCACTTCTTGCATTGTGTCTAAACAATGCAAAGTTGTCTTTTCAAAATCACTTAATGAAATTATGGTTTCAGGAAAAAGCACCACACTATAAAATAAAAATACCTTTCAAGTTTTTTCTTGCAGTTCATAAAACACCAAATTCATCAGAAACGTTTCTTCTTTCAGTCAAATTGTCCCAACTTGTGGACATCTGTCCTTTTCTCGACATATTTGCTGAATTACTGCTCTTGTTTTTGTCTTGGCTTCTTGTTGCCCATCTTGACTTTTTTCTGGTACACCTTCAGTCTGATAAGAGATTCATTAATGGTGCAAAGAAAAAACACATGCATTTAGAAAGTATCTCTTTTTCCATAAACAGAGAAAATAGAAAAGGAATAGCGAACATTTCAGTATAAAGTGATTCTACTCTTTCAGACTTTTGTTTATGTTAACTAGTGATTCCAGTGGATGTGATGCAGCTTCTGACGGATATTTGTTTAGTTTTCAGTTGTGTTAAGAGGCGGTGATGGACCTAACCCTACATCAACCTGCAGCAGGGCGCTCTCTTCTCTCTACAGCTCACATTCAAGACCGTAAAAGTGTGAAGACCACAAAGCAGACATGCCCTTTAGATCTGATGTCTCCCATCTGTCATGACAACATGCCGCCAGCTTTGTTCTGATGTAAGACGGTGCAAACAACACATGTTCTAATTGCTAATAACCATAATAGGTGATTGTTTTGGTTGTAAGCCAACTTTTGACCTAACATGGCGTTTAAACTGTAATGTTGAGATGTGCAGAGATAATTCTGGTTTGCGTTCTGTTGTTTCAAAGTGAAGCCGTCATGTCGACACATTTCGCTTTTAGAAAAAGCATCACATCCTCCCGAGCCGCTTTGAGAGATGAGAATTTGTGGCTTGAGTCGCCCAATAAAGGTTCAGAGGACATTTGAGTCGGCCTCTGTTCAGTGCAGCAGCAGATGTTGCATCGATAAACTGGTTAGATGGAGGCAGTAAGAATATGCCTTTTACTGTTTCTGCCATGTTTTGCCTGCTTTTTGGATGCTGAAGGTAATGTGCAAGTCTAATTTTCTTTAAATTGAACCTTGAATTGTTTGTCATTATAAACTTTCAGTTTCTGTTGAGTTTAATTTCTTCTGTTGTAATTTTTAAAAGATTTCACTCTTGCAGCAGTCAGACTGTCTCATTTATTGTTCTTTCCTTCTTGCAGAGACTCTTGTGAAAACAATAGGAAAAGATCCTGATTTGACTCCAATCTGCACCAACGAAACATCAAATATCATCATAATGATCATATGTAAGATCAGAACGGAGAGAAGAAGTGGAGAGGAGTGCAGTCTGCGGTATAGTAACGAAGGTGACTTTGTTCATGAGTGTGACTCCAGGTTCACTCTGACAACCATGAATCAAACTGTGTTTCTGCACCTGACCAGTTTAACACCAGCTGATAGTGGGAACTACTCCTGTCAGTGTTCAAATCTCAATGGAACATTTATTTTCCATCTCAGAATCACAGTCAAAGGTGAGTAGACTTTAATATTAAACTCATATTCTGTAACTATTTAATCTCTAATAATGTTTGTTTTATTTCCAATAGACTCATTTCCTAATAATTCATCAGATGAAGCTTGGAGCCAGTCTACAGGAGTGACTCTTCCTTCTGTTTTGACTGCTGCAGTTCTCTTAATTGTCACGGTTTCAGTCGTTCTGGGATTTATCCACAGAAGACGTTCACGTCGGTGAGAAACTAATGCAATATTCATAATTTCTTATTTTTACTCAGACTCAAGTTCACAGCAGCAGCCATGTTGTTTTTATAAAGAAACAATTGTTCAGTGATCTGTAGTTCAGATTAAATCCGGCTGCCGCCTCACTGCTGCTGCTTCTGTCTTCACTTTCTTTGTGACAGAGCTCTACTTTCATTTCCTGTCTCATACATAATATACATAATGAAACTGTAGTAATAATCTCTTTATTTATAACTGTTGTATTTCCCAACAGAGGGCAACCAGAATCATGCAGACATAATCTAGAGGAGGTAATCTACATAAAAATAAACGGATGCATTTTATTTATTTACACATGCAGATTTCTAAGTTTATTCTTCCACATGTTTTGTTGTGCAGGACGTGGCTGAAATTGAGCCGTACAGCTCCTACAGTCAGAAGGAAAATGCGCTTTACTCTACAGGCATGTTTCAAATCAAGTCTGACTATGCAAATATTTTCAGTTGAATGGACAAATTTGCCTTCACGGCTCTTGGCTGTTGTTTAATTTGTGATTACAGTAATTTCCTTGTGGTTTATTTATGTCCTTGTAATTGTTAATGTTGGAATGTTGTTGCCATATAAGCTAACTCCTTTGTTACGTAACTGGATTTAGTTCTCAGATCACTGTTGATCTTTTCCACTTGATTTCTACTTTATCTGGGTTTTAGTTTATATTCCTGGACTCCCTGCCTCAGCTTCTCTGATTTCTGCTTGCCTCAGCTGCACAACATCGACTTTGACTAGGTCATCTGGTTTATCAGTCATTTTTCACTCCTGCTGGTTCTCATTGTTCACTTCTGGATTCTTCAGTCTCTTTCTCTTCTATCAGTTCCACGTTCTTCTCTTTATCATTGGGTTCTGTAATTTTTTAAAATTATTTTCTCACCATTCAAAACTATCGACTTTATACCTCAGCAGCTAGAATATTTTGTCCAATTTAATGTTAGAAGATAGGACTTTTTTTTTATTATTGTTCTTCAATGGTTTTACTGTATTGAGAAGTTTTATGTTGAGTGAACTACTGTCTGATGTCCACCAGGTGGCTCTCTTGCCTTATTTACATTTGTTATGAACTATTAAAAAAATAATAAAAAGGGTCTGAATAAAAAAAAAAGAAACAAACAAAACACAATTGACAGATATAAAAACTGTCCGGCTAAAGGTCCTGATTAGGCAATTTTGGTTTTTAAATTGTTTAGTAAAAACAAAAAATATAATTATTAAGGATACACTTTGAAAAAAATATAAAATATATATAAAATAAAAATATATATATGATTCATAACAATTAAAGCGTTTCGATGGATTCGGTCCAGAATCAGGATCCGTGTTTATTTAGTCTGAACAGAAGCAAAGATGTCTGAGGCTCTTTAGCTCGACCTTTGAGTCAAAACAAACAAGTTGAAATGTTACTCAGGCAGTAATTAAAGCAAATAGTTGTATTTAATTTACAATACGCTGCTAGATGTGCTTTAGCCGTTAGCCTTTGTCAAACCACAGCATTTCCTGTTTTCTTAAAAATAAAACACTGAAAATAGGAAATGCTGTGGTTTGACAACGGCTATGAAGATTCAAGCGCTCTAGCAGCGTTACTCTAAATTAAATACTATTTGCTTTATATAACATTTCAACTTGTTCCTTTTGACTCAAAGGTCTAGCTAAAGTGCCTCATGGAGTCGGTTTCTAAGCGTTTGTGCAGACACATGCAGATCTGGAGGTCATTCTGCAGGGCTTCTTCTGGTCCTCCTTGCTCAAAGGCGGCGGTAACGCTCCTGCTGCTGGGTTGTTGCCCTCCTGCAGCCTCCCCCACATCTCCTGCTGTGCTGACAGTCCATCTCATGCTACCACGAGTTTGAAAGCACCACCAGCATTGAAAACATCAGCCAGAAAGCAGAGGTACTGAGAAGGGGTCTGTGGTCCCCACCTGCAGAATCTTCTATTGAGTTTGTCTTCCCCCTCTGTTGTCTACTCCATTTGCACAACAGCATGTGAAAATATTTTAAAAAATTTACATTTTGCAAATAAATGTCAACCAAAAAAGGAGAGGCAAAGGCGTTGCAGCCACATATAAATATATTTATCAAGCAGCCATGCTCAGAGATCAAACGGGAAAATCAAAACGTGTTTATGTCGTAACTGGAAAATCAAGTTCTCCTGAAAGCACCTTAAAATGTTTTGTTGGTTCCGAGTAAACGGTTCTTCTCTAGCTGGCGAAACAGCCAAACCAGTGAGCACTGGGACTCTGAGGTACTTTTTTCATTTTAAATTGGACTCTAATCAATTCATTAGATTAGATACAAAAATTTTTTTTTGCTCCTCTGTAAAAACTGGGAGCGACTTTCATTGATATTTAATGAATAACTTGTTGTGTTTCTTGCATAAAACAAACGAGATTGTAGTTTGAGATCTTAATCAGGCAAGTTTGCAGGAATTAAGATGCATTTTGCATGTATTTTGCATCAGAGTGGTGGGTCGTGATAATGCTGAGAGAAAAATAAATATTTTCTATGTTTCCGTTTCAGCGTATTCCAGTTTACGCAACTCTGTAATCCTTTCAGTGAAGTCCAGACCTCAGTTTTATCAAGCAGTAACTGACACAGACTGTGAGGTTGGCGTGTTTTTCCCGTTTCTGATCAAAGTGTGGATGGACTTACTGTATGAAGGTGGTTTTCAGCTTGAGGTCTTCCTCATTTTTTGGTAATGATTTAGGATTTTCAACCTGAGTTCCCTCTGGAAAGAAAGGAAAGTGAAAGCTAAGGTTCTGCATCCTAAGGAAGCTTTTATATAGCAACTTTCTTGGTGTTTTCTTAACCTTAAAAGTGAGATTTGTGCTACTTTTGACTAGAGAGCCATCAGACAACCTGAGTGAAATATGGGTCTCTCAGTTTACTCACGTGAGCTTCAGTCTCTCGCCTAAAGGTCGTGGGTTCAAATCCCATCTGGGAACTCAGCTTCCTCCCACAAACCAGATCCATCACCATCAGGTTAATTTAATTGTAAATTAGTGTGACTGGCACCTATTGAGATGTGTGTGGTTGTTTGTTCACCTGTAACAGGTCAACACTTCCTCTCACTTTCTGTTTCCTGAACAGTCATTTAGTGCAGATAAATGTCTCAAGTCGGTTTCCTGCCATGTTTATCTGTCTGCTTGAACACAGATGGACGGAACAGCTGCAGTTTTAGCTTGAAAACTCGACTGCATACAGTGAAGGTCCTTCAGTTGCAGGACTTTTAGATGGTGGACTGTAGGCTCTTGTTGAAATTACTTAGAAATATAATTTGCATTGAGAGAACTCTTCACATCACAAAACAGGCAGCTTTAATGTAGTTTATTTGATTGCATTAAGAGATACAGGACAATACAATCTTTCATAAGTCTAAATATTATGTTTTTGTTTTTTTTATTCTACTTTCAATTCGTTTCTGAAACCGTATGATAAACAGATTTTCTTTATGTTTTTGCAGTCTGGTGTTCCCCGGACTCTGGACTTCGACATTCTTGTTTATTCACAGAGGAAGTACAAGGTCAAGAGCATCTGATTTGAAAGCCCCTCCTCTTTACTTTACAGCTGTGTAGCTTCCTTTTTTATTTTATTTTCTTATTTCTATACATGCAGCCTAGTGTGTTCACATTTCCTGCCTGTCATATTATTTTTCCTCGTCGGTTCCAGTGTCTGTTGCTCAGGACTTGTGCAGTAAAGCAGGTTGCCTCAGCACAATTTAAGGGACTTTTAGTCTGAAAAAAACACATCAGCTATCGTGACAGAGGCTGCTAGTTCAGCAGAATACTTGCAAATGATGGTTCAGTGACCTGCAAAAACCAACCTGAAGAATTACTTTCACTACATAGAGTTGGTTATTATTGGATAAGAGCTTAAATTTCTGCCAAATTGCATATTTTTTTGTTTTATTGTATCACCAAAACACTCAGATAAAATGCTGCTGCTCCAAACACAGAGTTGCACACTTGTTATTTACTTGCACAAATGATGGTTATTTTTCCTAGTAAGTCACAATGTCATGGTTTTATGGGTCTCAACTGTGGTTGTCTTGTTTCTGATGGTATTCCCCGGCTCAAAGTTCAAACCTCCGAGACTGTAAGGCGGGATTTGAAAACAACCAGAAAGCAAAGTTCCTAAATAGAGATAAGTGTTTATCACTTTAGAAGCTATTATAATTGTTTATTTATTTATTTATTTTTGGTTTCTTTTTCAGCTGTAACTCAGAATACAGGTGTAAATTAGAATCTGAAAGCAGAATGCCTGGATCTTCTGAGGATCTTTAGGGGAATCACCACAGGTGATTTTCTCTGAAACTTCCTCAGTGAAGACGAGCTACCTGAAATGATGATAATCTGTGAAAAGATCCAACTCCTCCATGTGATCCCTCAGATTATGGCTGTCTGAAGAAATGCACCGCTTCCGGTCAAAAACAACCAATCAGAGCCAGGAGGCGGGTCTTAGCGCTATCAATCAGCTTACTGTTCCAGGAAAACCGTCGTTGAACGCGAACTAGCCTTAGCCTTCGTGGTAGACTAATTTGTGGTGAGCAAACTGGAGCAGAAAGAGTGATTGACAGCGCTGAGCCCCTGCTCCTTCCTCTGATTGGTTGTTTCTGACTGGTGGGTTCTGCAGTCCTCTAGAGTGGACTGCAGCCCACTCTAGAGGTCCCAGGCAAATGATTTTGTTATCTTGAGCATTTCAAAGTAACATCAACAATTAGAATTACATCAATCACAAATTTGCAGAATGTAAAACAAAAAAAAAAATGCATTAAACAACAAGCCTTGTGACAAGACAAATGCATCTTGCATCCATGAGATGAAACATATTTGTGAGTTATGCAGGAGCTGTTTTAGTGACTTACGTTGAGTTATAGCTGGCATTTCTTTGTATCGGCTCAAAAACAATTTCAGCTCTTTACCCCCCCCCCCACCCAGAGAGAGGGACTTCCTGACTGACTGGCAGGCTGTGACTATCTCTGACAGGCAGGCTGAGAAGTTTGAAAATGAGAGAAGTGACACCTGTGAGTGACCAAAAAAAAACTGTGCGTTTCAGTTTGACAGGCGGTTTAATTTGGATTCCTAAAACTCAAAGCAGCTAAGTTTTCTAACTTGATTCTGGTTTAAAACCAGATTTAGCATCAGTATAAAAGGTTCTTTTCCCAGCCCACTTTATGGCATAATTACTGTCATTTGTCCATTTAGATACAGTAGCTATGGTTATGTTTGCTGTACTCGTATTTATGAAGGAATTATGTAACAATATGACACATTTAATGTGTGCTTAAGAGCAAACCCAGCAGGCGATACAGACTGAAACTGAAATATGAAAAAAGAATGCACTTATGTAAAACAATTAAACATGATAATGTTTTGAATATCTTTTAAAAACTTGCAGCAACACAACTCAGAGCTGCCAGGTTCTTTCCTTGCTATGATTCGGAGGACTTAAAGAGGAACTTCCCAGTAAACATTGTTATGTAAACAATATTGATCAACACAATAGGGATGAATATTGCCAGGGTTTTGTGTGATACAAAAACATCTGAAACCTTTTAAACCTTTCAGATGAATAGCTTTGGTTTATCTTATATTTCTATTCCTTGAACTTGGAGACAATTTGATGCAATTTACCATTTAGTGTTTTTATGTGTTTTTTAGATTCTGTTGTCGCTGTTATTGGAAATCCAAAAATGTCCACATTTGGGCATAATTCATCATTTCACCTCTCAGATCGCTGTCAGCCTGAAACTACATTTTTACGTCGAGCTGCGTCAGACCGTAGTGCGTCCTTCCTCAAAGTTTGAGTCAGGCTGGGACATTTCAGTTTTCAACTGTACTTCATAGCCTTCCTGGCAACGCCTTTTGGCTATGCCATGTTTTCTCCAACGACTTTGAAATATCATGCTATTGAATTCATTGCACCCTTCTCCTGACTGATACCTTTGTACACTTGATGATTCAGTCATATTTTTCCAGGCTTATTGTGCTTATAAATACTTCTTCCTGTTCTCCTTTCCTTGGATAGAACAGAGGAAATTATAACTATAATTTATGATGCGCTGCCCAGGTTTACAGTAACATTGTTCATAGTTTCCCTGGAGCCGTTGGTTTCATGTTCCTGTAGAAGGTGAGAAGTGGACGCTCAACATGTCACGGCATCTGAGCGGTGATGAAACTTACTGAACATGAGCTCAGCAAACGTCCGTCACACCTTTTTTTTTTTTTTTTTCTTTAGTATTACGGTCGAAGTGAGACGTGGTTCGCCACAAACCCCTGAATGTGTCAGGCAAGAATTAAATGAGGAAACAGAACAA
The DNA here is from genome assembly GCA_902982915.1 of Phalloptychus januarius. NCBI lineage: Eukaryota > Metazoa > Chordata > Actinopteri > Cyprinodontiformes > Poeciliidae > Phalloptychus > Phalloptychus januarius. Next base: position 2,944,115 of record CADWAE010000467.1, read on the forward strand.
AGCCTAAAGATGCAACAGTGTGACTTTCTGCTTGTTTAGGTTGGAATTGGTAAGCCGTGGCTTTGTGTCCGTGATGCCTTAGCCGTTCTTCAAAATGGGAAAGACAAGAAAACATTCTTGTCAGGGATCATGAGGGGCAATAAAACGTGTCAAATATCACACCCGGCCAAAACGAGAATGTGATTGCGATCATGTCTGCAACAGAAAATAAACCCTGAGTAAGTCAACAGACTTTAGGGAACTTCTACTGTTGGCATCAATGTTCTTTCCCTTCTTGACTGCCGGGAGCGAGGTCAAGTAAATATCTGCAGAAGTGCTGACACTGTTTACTGGATGCTGAGAAAAAAAATGCAAAACACACAAACTGTTTTGACTAGTTTCAATCTTATTAGCAGAAATATAAAAATAAACCTCATAGAGTGGTTCTAGAAAGACCTAAGATTAAGTTTGTCTGATTAAAAAAAAAAATCTAAATTCAGTTCTTCACATCTGATTCTTTCAACTTTAATCAGAAATTATTTTTAGTATTTATTTTTTTAACTGAATTGTAAATAAATTATTCGCATATGACCTGAGGCAGTGGGAATCACCCTGCCTCCTCCCCCAATCATCTGACTGCGTTATGCCCCGCCTGTTATGCAGGGTTTTAAAAGGCAACACGGAGGCAAACAGAAAGTATTATCTGAGCGTGCTGCAGCTGCGAACCAGGATGGTACTGATCCTCTCTCTCCTCTTTTTGGCTTTTAATGGTAAGACCACTTTTTGACCTTAATACAATTCCGTTGTTTATTTTTATTTCACCTGACTGCATGTTTAGTTATGGAAAATGTTTTCTTTCTGAAAGGGCTTGTAAGAATTTGGCTAGTATAAAAATTTTGAATGTTATTTTATTCGTTATTTTTATTAAACTTTATTTATAGTGATTAGTTGTGCTAAAAAGATCCAGTTTGTTTATATAATACCATGTATATTTCATTTTATTATGCATAATAAAATATACATGGTTTTATATTTATAATAAACTTAATAATATGTACAATTATGTATTTTATTATTGTTTATAATCAATTAAATATACATTTTTGTTATTTACACATTTTCATCATTTATTAGATTTATGTATTTATATTTATTTCAAATCTATTATTATTATATCAGGGTTTTGTGGTTATTTTCTTGTTATTGTATTTTTTATTAGCAAGACATTAATTTTATGTATCATTTGTGGTTTCCTCACAACACATTATCCAGTTACATATAGCATTTTTCTTAATATTAACGTAATTTATGGATTCATGCATTTCTACTTAATTTATTTCAATTAGGATTTATGCAACAGTAATACATTTTATTATTACTCTGTCACACACGTTGAACCGTTTTCATGTTGCTGACTGTCTGTTTCTGTTTCCAGCCCAGGCCTCTCACATCAGCCTCCATGGGACGACCACAGTCGCGTACGGCGGGGAGGCAAACTTCAACTGTACGCTAGCAAACCCATCAGGTTCGTCCCAAATCTGCAGCGTTTCCTGACAGCTGCCTATAAAGAAGCGACCATGACACTTCCAGTGCTAACTGTTTGTTTCCCCCCAGGTGTTCTGCAGGTCACCTGGCAACGGGGTCTCAGACCTGAGTCACTGGAAAACATGGCGACATACAACAAACCTGTTGGGGAGCAAATAAATGAGCCTTTTAAAGGGAAGGTGATCTTGAAGAACTCATCTCTAAGCTCTTCATTCATCACGCTGAAGAATGTGACGTGGGCAGATGAAAACTGCTACGTCTGTTCCTTCAACGTGTATCCTGAGGGGTCCAAAAGGAAGCAGATCTGCCTCAAGGTGGAAGGTGAGCTGGTGGTTTTTTTTTTTCGTTTTTTTTTTTTTTGCAGTTGTATCTATTTCAAAATGTCGGAAAACATTAAGCCGGAGTAACAATTTCCAATTTTCCATGAAGGAATATCAGAGACGCACAAAAGGAACTTCTCCGCAAGCAGTCCTGCCCCAAGAGAGGAAGTGCTCAGTTGCTCAGCCACAGGGAAACCCGTTCCCACGATTTCCTGGAACACCTCCAATCTCGCTCCCGCACACCGCCCACAGTCGGTGGAAGAGACGGTCAGAAACGACGACGGGACATTCACCACCAGGAGCAACATCACAGTGCAGATTCTTTCACACTGGAGAGGACATGTGTACTGTGTAGTGAACCAAGGACTGCTGGGACAACAGCACGAGGAATTTCTTTTTTCTTCACCGGAAGAGGAGTTGGAGGAAGGTACGCGTGCTGTTATGTGGAGAATCGTCAAACGGGCTGTATTATGTTCTGCTATCTGAGAGAGAACGAATCAGGAAATACCTAGCTCTGGTTGAAGGAAGTCCCATAGAGGCATAAGAAATTCCCTATGACTTTTCACTGCCTGGTAGTGACGTCAAACTTTTACACACCTGATTGTTTTCATAATGAACAACCAATCAGGAAGTCAGGGAATCCCAGAAACTCACTTCAAGGTTTACTTCATTTCCTGGTGCACAAGTGTTAGTCCTGGGACAGAATTAAAGCAAACTGAGTCATGGTTCCCTTTTAATCAGCTGAGCTGTGACTCACCAGCCCTCCCAGGCTTGAGTTTCACTTTGAGCCCAGTTTCATGTTTGCGGAAATCCCACGTCACACTGCACTGTGAGGCATAGAGGAGGGTCTCAGGAGGTTTACTGTAGTGACCCCAGAGGTTCATTCTCAGAATATAACAGTAAAAGTAAGACGGGCAGGGATTCCCAGCTTCCTCTTTATGGGAAACATGAGCGAGGTCATTTCTGCGCAGACTAACCAAGTGTTGTTTCTCTCCAGGGAACGTGTCACAAAACGCTCTCATCATTGCAGTCCTAGCAGTCATCATCTGCGTCACCGTCGTAGCAGTGGTACTCGTCCACAAGAGGTGAGAGATTTGACTTCCCATAAGCAGAGAAGCAGAAACTGTAACACTTCAACATGCTTCTTGTTTTGTCTTCTAATCATTCTGTTTTCTCTTTCCAGCAAATTAAAGAGAAGATGCAACGATTTCACTGCCGTTTGATCCGCTTTGTCAGCAACACAGCATTCAAGCATTACAACAACCTCGGAGTCAGTTGCACTGATGATGTTCATAAGCTAAGGCCGGACGCGCCTCTCCCCGATCCAGTGAACAGCAGTCCGCGGAATTTGAACTGCACCAGATCACATTTCTCTCCAACTGCAGCAGCACTTTTAGCACTTTAACTCGGAGCTTTGTTGAATGTAGAAGCCACAGCACAACCACAGCCGTGTGCTCTACAGGAAGTGTCGTGCAATAGAAAGTTTACATCAGCAAAATGATTTCTTAACTGAGCATCTGGCGCCATCTAGTGTCCCGTAGTGTGAACGAGTTATTCCTTCATAAGACCGTTCTGAGAAATTAAAGTGATTGTATTTGTGCAAACATATTGGACGTCTTACCTCAGTTAAAATATATATTTAGAGATGTTTTTGTTATAAAAGCTAACATGTATTGACCTTGGCCTTGTTTCTCAATGTTATTTATTGCTTGCACAAAAAATGCTAAATTAATGCCGCTTTTTGTTGAATGCAAGGAATGTAAAATTTGACTTTAATTAGTTGTTGCTATTTTTTTAAATTTTTTTTATTATTTTTTTTTTAACAATGTGTTGTCTTTTAATATTTAGAGCTCACTGTTTTTACAAACGTGTAATTTGTTCGTAAAAGTCCGTTTATATTACGGAATGTGGTTAGAGTTAAAAGTAAATATTCATAAAAGCATGATTATTATTTATTTTTTGTTCACATCCTCAAAACAGGAAATATATTATACAATATATTTTTTTCTAATCCTCCCTAGTCTACCTCCTGAACCCTCCCCTCCTACCTAGTACCCATAGTATGATGTCAAAAAAGTGCCAAAATCTCTCATAGTATAATATGACTTAGAAAATGAGAAAAAAAGTTGTCATAGTAATAACTATGTATAGTAGTATACTATATAGAATAATAGACATAAAATAACGCAGTTCACAGTTTACATGACTGAAGCCAAATTTACTATACTATTAGCATATTATGATGTGAAAGTGTGTTTTGGTGTCTGTGTGTATGATTGGCTGCGACTCCGTTTGCAGAGTCGCTCTATGGGTCGATTTGTCTATATGTTTCATGTATGTCTGCGCTCTAACTCCGCGCCAATCTATGTCTCTGCTGCGCCCTGTGTGTCTCTGCTGCGCTCTGTGTGTCTCTGCTGCGCCCTGTGTGTCTCTGCTGCGCCTGTGTGTCTCTGCTGCGCTCTGTGTCCCTGCTGCGCCTCTGTGTCCCTGCTGCGCTCTGTGTCCCTGCTGCGCCCTGTGTGTCTCTGCTGCGCCCTGTGTGTCTCTGCTGAGCCCTGTATGTCCCTGCATTACTTAATACAATGTTATTTTTGAGAAGGAAATCTGCACTAGATGAACTAAAAAATGCAGATTAAATGTGACCAACATGCGACTTTTCAAATGTAATTAGGACCTGCCCTGGTGCCCTGGATAATGTCATTGTATATGATGAAGGTTTTATTGTTGACTTTTATTTTGACCAAGGAGGGACATAAGGGTGTTTGTCCTGGACCATGGCAATATACTTTGATAGTGTCAAATAAATGAAGGTTTATTAGAATAAGATATGTAATAATTTTACAAATGCATTTGAATGAACGATTTTATGGTGTCAAACAAAAATCTGGAATTGTACATTGTCTTGTAACTAAAATTTTCAGCTAGAAATTTGTTGCAGTTTTTAAGGAATACTTAATGGATGGTTCGGACACAGTGGGAGCATTACTTTGAAGTGATACTTCAATCAGTAAGTGGACCTACTAGATTAATCTTAACATATCTGCTTTACTTTCACATTTCTCTCTCCAGAGTTCGGGGTGCTCAGCGTGAGGAGCTGGGGAGATTCTGCAGTGGAGGAGAAACTGATAGGAAGAGCAAAAGGTGAGACTTATTGACTCTTCTTTGTCAACGAGTTATGGGTGTGGGGTCAAGCTGGGGTAAAAGCTGCATTCCACACATGTCGGCTCTTTGGGACAGTTTCCAGATTGAGTATCACAGCTGTGGGAGCATCTAAACATTATCTGGAAAACTTCTTTAATAGAAAATGTATTTTCTAGAAATGCAGAGACACAGTAGATTCATCAGTAAAAAACGGTAAAAGGTATCAATGGTCTGATCAAAGCTGAAATGAAACAAAAAAATTTTCTGTTTCAATACTGGATTATGTTAGTAGAGGACGACGAGTCTAAAGAGTAAAAGTAACAGTTTGCATAGAAAAATAAAAAAAACAAATAAAAACACGAAGCTAACACAGAACTATCTCTCCTGAGAACAAAATGAATACAACTATGACTGAAGGTTTGAGTAAATATTATGATTTTTTTTTAGAATAAGCCTCAATTGGCGACTCTGTGACCAAACTGCCTGGACTGATTCGACTTTATTGTCTTTGTTTCCAGCATTCGCCAACCAGCTGAGGGGTCAACGAGGAGCTACAAGGCGCACTACAGGGCGAAAAGGAAGATCTTCAGTCCCAACTTGGTGTTCAGAAGCGTCTTCAGCTCTAAGCTGTAACGCAGAAGGATCTGCGCTCCCAGCCAGAAATGCAGTCCTCTCTGGGAGTGACGAAGACTCGTGGTTCAACACCTCAGTTTTAAAACCCGATAAGGAAATTGGGTTTCCGGAGGATAAAGCAGCAAGTGAATCTGTGTTGATATCTTTGCTTTCTCTCTGTCGGTTTTGCAAACTTTGCGGATTATTGAAGAACTTTCGTTTCTCTTTCGTTTGCAACCTGGCAACGAACTCGCATTTCCACTCATCAAAGACATAAACTGAAAAGATTAAAAAAAAAGTGTTCACAAAACAGTTTGTAAATCATCTTTTTTCACTGGGACTGTTGGTTGAAGGTATAACTGGTTTTCCAAAGTCATTATAATCAATCATAATTTAAAGAGGTTTTTTGGTTTAAGATTAAATAAGCTTGTCTTTTCATCAGAAGAAAGTATACATTATAAGGGATTTTTATTTGAAATATGTTAGTAGCTTTCATATTATTAATCATATTTCACAGGCAGAATATTTTGGTAGAGTTTCTTTCTATACATTTTGATCTATAATTTTTTTCTGATAAGGAATGACAATGGGCTAGATAATTTAGAACATTTATGTCAGAGACTTAACTTTGTCATAATTTGTTGGTGTCTGATTTTGTGTGTCTTTCGATACGATGATGAGCCTGACCCTAATAGGTAATGTCATGTAGAATGTGTAAATGCCTTACTAGTGTTCTGTAGCTGCCATTTGGAGAAAACTTAGTTTCTGAATGTTGTTGCTGTGTATTTGCTCATGTATGTGAATCGTTGAGAAGGGATGCAGTGGCCACCAGCTCCATTTCCTTATTAGAAGCTGCCAATAAAGTATGTAGGGAAAATAGAGCAATGGAGCTGCTGGGAACTGCACAATGAGAAGAAGAAGGTGTAATTCTATTGATTGTGACTTTGGTTGAATGCTCGTAGCCTCCCTTTATATTATTTTGGGATTCAGGTCATTTCTATAGGTGATCTCTTTTTGGGGAGACCAAATAGAGGAATGTTGGAAATGTTAATTCAAATATGTTAGTCTTAAGCACATGTTTCAATGCTAGAGTTCCTTATCAGATTTAGTTCAATCAACAATCTGATCAGTAGCAGTCGAACAGCTTTCTTAGACATAATGTGCATGATTTCATCAAACTAGTCTAATCTGTAGTTTTATACTAACAGTTGTAGGTATTAATTTAGATATTTTCTATATGTGTTTGTTTAAGATAATCAACAAGTAGAAGATAATAAGATAGTCAACTCTGATATCCAAATTGGTCTTTTGGACAGTCTGGAACTCTGCTCCACAAGCCTCAGTGTCTTGTAGGTACATATTGTTACTTGTATGAGTTTTCGAAGTCTGGTTGTCACTGCCTGTATGGCAGAGTGGTTAAGAGACTCAGGGTTGGTACTGATGGGACTGGGTTCAAGTCCTGCTCAAGGCAAGGGTTTTGAAATTTCACATGATCAATTGAATGACTCAATGGTACTTGTAGGAGTTTTTGAACGCTGGTTTTCAACAGCCTGAATGGCAGAGTGGTTAAAAGCCTGTGCTCCGGCTCTGGAGGGACTGGGTTCAAAACCCAATGGAAGTAGACAACCTACAACACCTAATGGAAACAGACAACCTACAACGCACAGGATCAACTCCTCACACTAAGGATGGATGGACTGCAAAAACAAAGAGTACATTTGAGTACATTTGAGTACATTTGAGTACATTTGAGTACATTTGAGTACATTTGAGTACATTTGAGTACATTTGAGTACATTTGAGTACATTTGAGTTCATTTGAGTACATTTGAGTACATTTGAGTTCATTTGAGTTCATTTGAGTTCATTTGAGTTCATTTGAGTTCATTTGAGTTCATTTTTTTTTTTTTTTACAAAAATGACATTATTTCTGCTTGTCTTGAGGTCCTGTCATTGTCTCATGATCACTGGAACATCCAACCTACTCTGTGAAGGAGTTGGTTGATGACATTGTCCAAACCAGCAAGACCCTCTGCACTCTGCTGTAGGTGGGCAAGGACAACCCCTGCCGGCCCACCCGGCAGAGGTTGTCTGGCACCCTGGTGGGTTAGACACTGCGCTTCAGTTACAGTGATCCTGGGTTGAAGACCTACTCAAGGAAGGGATGTTGGAACTTATTGGTTTCAGGGCTTCTACCCAACTTGAAGCCAACCATTTCAACATCCCTGCCTTGAGCAGGTCTTGAACCCAGGATCACTGGAACCAAAGCACAGTGTCCAACCCACCAAGCCACAGAGGCACACACCAGTAGCTTCTTCGGAACTAATACAAGTACCTGAGTTTCCGATGTGCAATTTTAAAAGCCATGCCTCAAGTGGTTCTCGAACCTGTGATCACTGGAGCCAAAGTGCAGTGTTTAACCCACTGTGTCAGCTAGGCACCAGACAAGCTTAAGTCACTATGACTATGACTGATTTTTGGACTTTTTTAACATCTTATGATGCATGCTCTTATGCTGATGATGAATGCATTGAAAATATTCATCATGGCAGGATAAAACAGCCAATCAGCTCGCTTTAAGCTAATTGAGTAGTATTACGTGTACATTTAGCAGCATAAGAGTTACACCTTTAAATACAAAACATGCTAAGAAACTCCTCCAAAGTCGACACCCTTTGTAGCATTAGTTTGTTTTCGCACACCTCACTTTGACAACTAAAAAGGAAGACGACTTCAGTCTCTTTTTGCCTCTTGTTCGTCTGGAAAAAGTGCTTCATTTATTTTGGATCAGGTAACATAGTTCTTATTTGCTAAAATCAATCAGAAATTATGATTAAATGAAACTTTTCCTACATCTTGATAATAAAAAGCAGTATTTTACTGCACAATTATTAGACATTATTGGATAGAAATACACAAAAATATAGAAAATATCTTGAATATAATAATACCTTTTAAATCCACTATTTTTATTCTAGGTGACACAGAATTCTTGCATGACAATGTTAAATATCTGTTTCAAATACTAATTACAGTCGGTAAAAAAAATATCACCAGACTCTGGCTCCAGCCTGGGCCTCCCAATGTGGAAAAATGGATAGAGTGTGTGAATGAAATCTATCAGATGGAAAGATGAACCTTTCTAATTCGTTTTCAACTGAACAAGTTTACCGTCTTGTGGTCCAAATGGGTGTCCTATATCAACAAAACACAATATGCAAAAATACTAGAAAGTTGAGAATTGGAAAAGAGAGGGTTAATTCTTCGGTGTCAACTTGGTATATAATTTACTTACTATTATATACATAAAAGTAAAGTTTTGTATTTCAAAATACCCCCGTTGTAATCCTCTCAATGCTTCAAAAATAAAGAATTTTTTTAAAAAAAAAAGCAGTATTTTACGAACCTGAAACACACAGCAAACACAAACATGTTCTTTAAAAAAAAGAGACTCAATCCACGTTTTGAATCCCTCGTCTTTGAGCTAAACTTCTTCTTTCAGAATCATGAAGGTCCTGCCATTCTGCCTGCTAGCCCTGCGGGCCGCTGCCTCCGAGTCTGTAAATACAACCTGCTCCCCAGAATTGAAAAACGACACGCGCGCCCGCCACGAGAAGTTCAAAAGGCCAGACATGGCAACACGTGGACAAGAAGGTGACGGCGCAAAGGTGCACGACAGCGATGAACCAGAAGATCTACGATGACAGCAACGTCTGCAAGAAGACAAACACGTTCTTTCTCGCCGATGCCAAGGAAGTCCAGTCTGTCTGTAAGGGTGTAAGGCATTTAGAACAACAGGAGTCATTACACGGAGAGCAAAAAGAAGTTCAGAGTTGTGGTTTGTACCGTCGAGAATCAAGCCAGGAAACCCAAATGTGAAGACAAGGGGAATTGCTGTCAGTTGCCAAGATGTTTTGCCTGTGCACTACGCAGGAGATCACAAGTAAACCCGATGGCCAGAAAAATGCTTTCAAACAAGATGCTGCTGTGGTGGCGCAGGGGCAAAGCACAACCCACATATCGAGGCCTTAGTCCTCATGCCGGCAGTCGCGGGTTTGACTCCCGGCCTGGTGACATTTGCCGCATGTCATCCCTCTCTCTTGTTTCCCCATTTCCTGTCTAGCTACTTTCAAATAAAGGCCACTAGAGACAAAAAAAATCCTTTAAAAAACTACAAGTTTCTTCTTTTCTGAGCAACTTTTTTAAAATTAAATATACTATATATAGACCTTTCGACGCATCTTAAGAAACAACTTCGTCTTTCACTTTTTTTTGGCATATAAAAAACCCCCAAATATGTCTTCTCCTCAAAGTGTCAACAGAATAAAGCCATTACACATTGTGAACTTACTGCTTAATAAAGACCTGTGTTGTCCTTATGTTGATAATCACGAAATACGTGCCAATAACAAGTGTTTCTGAAAACAAAAATCTAAATATTACATGGAATCCTGGATTACAATAAACCGTCAGCAGGAGAAGACGGGTTTAGTCTTCCACCTAAACTTTGTTGTTTCCAGCAACCTAATTTGAATGTTCAGCCTTCAAACTCTCATAAACTGATTCTCATCTTTCATCCCATGATCCATCTGAAGACGTAAAAACAAAAGCCTGACAACTTGATGAAGATTTCTCAATTTCTAGCGTTTCTCAAATAAATATCACTTTAATAATCCTAGCCGACACAAAACGACAATGCTGCGTGTCTTTTCAGACGGCATACGCAAAACATCTGGTTTCAACTGGACCTGCTGACAGGCTCGGGATCCTCCTTCATTCAAAGCAGATCCGCAATCTTCAAGATAAAACTGAATGTATTTGAATGAATTTGTGAAAAGGTTTCCCTCCTGCACTTCTACTGCAGGATGCCAAGAAAGCGTTCTTTAAATTGCCATTGCCACAACGTACTAAAACCTCATTTTCTTACTTTACCAACACAAAAAACAAACTAAACAAATTGATTATTGTTATATTTGAACATGAGGTGACGTTTCAGGAAGTTATCCATTTCAGCAAGAGCAGTTTTTTTTTCCCATTGTAAGATTTAGAAATTTGAAATGACGCTTCTTTAATTGACCATACACTACAGTACGAACCCCAGCCCTACCCTAAGAGCTTCTTTTTCATATTTTTATCTGCAATTGGGGAATAAAGTATAACTGTACCTACAGTGTTGATCTTCACATTTCTGGCCTCATTTGGTGAAGAATAGCTCAAATTAAAGAGAGGATCCTGGCTCCTTGTGTGCAACAATAATAAAAGAACCATTCTATGACTTTCCCCAACCTTAAAGGTTTTGCATAACCCACGCTCCCATCTTAAAATATGCTTTTTTTTACCACTGATTTCTGTTCAGATATGGGCTTATCTGTATTCAAATTTGGATGAACTGGTCTGACCCTCTCACCTGGCGGCTATATAAGAAGCCCAGATCAGTTAGAGGGCAGCTTCAGACTTTCCACCATTGAAGATCTTCAGCAGTTCATGCTTGAGTCTACCAACCGTCAGCTGAAAGGGAAAAATAACATCCGGTATGTGATTTTTTTTCCATTTAATCCTCGACAAATTAAATCTTTAGCCATTTTTAACAAGTAAATGGTGATGACCAAGGGCAGCATCCGATCGAGAAAAACGTCATCGCCCACATGGACAAAGAGCAGTGTACCGATGTCATGAACGAAAGGTTCAATAATGGAGGGGGTTGCAAGTATGCAGAAACCTTCATTATAGCGCCTCTCCAAGATGTGAATGCTGTCTGTCAAAATGTGCAGGGGACCATGCCAGGTTTTAGCAAGAAAACATTTAGAGTTGTTGACTGCACGAGAGTTAGCGATTGTGTCTATACTGGTGAGGACAGACATACTACGACTGAACTTAAACTTGAATGTAAAAATAATAAAGCTGTGCGCTACATAGGCGCTAACAGGCTAAATTAGAAAAAAAAAATGAAGCTAATGTTTTTCCTGGCTCAATGTTAATCTGATTCTGTATACATTAAAAAGTAAGAAATGTTATCTGAACTTCCAGATAGCCTCTGCTGCAGCAACTTATTAACATTGCCATCTTATGTTTGGACTTCTTTAATGTTGCTGTTTTATCCCAAATAAACCTATTGCATGATCTTGGAGAGTGTTTATTTCTTACTGAATGTCAGGTTTTTTTTTGTCTGTTTGACAGAGAAAATGCACCACCAACGTAAATATGAATGAAATTGAGCTGATGGACAAAGATGGAAAGAAAAAAAAAAGATTTGGGAAAAGAAAATGTAGTTAAAGTCTCCAAAACTGGAAGCAGACATGTCTTGTAGAACCCGTGCAGAGTTTTTGTTATCTGTTCAGATGCAATTCATATCATCAAGTACATGGCTTGCTATTCAAATCCACATTGTGATAAAACAGGAGTACTGGTCAAAAATGAGATAATTTTAGAGGAAATGGAAGGTGTTGGATGAATGAGACACCCGGAAACAACAGAGATCCTTATAACTGAACAGATGTACTTACAGTTTAGAACGAATCAACCAGGAAATTAAATACTCAAGAGGGAATGAAGACAAGAGGCTGAAGGAGGATTGATCACAAAACCAAATGTGGCGTGACACTGAAAGAGGAAGGAAAGCAGCACCGTCAAAAATAAAACTGGAAACATTACCCAAGAATGAAAACAAAAAGATTTTGAAAAACTTAGCATCATATTCTCTTTGCTTGTTTGTCAGCCTTTTACACGCAGAGTAAATATGAATACAGCAGCGCCCTCTGCTGTTTGACAAAGGTAAAAAATAAAATTTAATTTAAAAAAATATTGCTGTATTTTTAAAGTTTTATGTCACTGAATATCTTCCAAATATTAAACTTTTATGCTCTGTTGATGCATTTCAAACAATTATTCTGATGATCCAACCGACTTCTTAGACACAAGACAGTTGTCCGATAAAAATGATTTTACAAATGCTTTAAACTCACTTTATTTTGAGCCATGATGAATTTTGTATTTTATTTTTTTTCTGAAACAAGATATTACAAAAGTTATTTCCGCTGTACAAATATACACAAAACTGCTGCTTATCTCATCGAACCTTGTGCAAAAATGGTCCCAAACATCTATGCGTTAAAAGCTTTCAAACTATCTTAAATTGTTTTCCTTATTTTATAAAGAAAAAACAGACTCAAAAACACTGACGTGGAGCTAACTATTTAATATAGTTACAAATATTTCAGCCAGTGAAAACTCAGCCACACAGCTTAGACCAAGAGTGACAGCAATGCAGCTTTTCCATGTCCGAATAGATTCTGCTTTCCTTTCTTCTTATATACATTAAAACAAACAGTCGGTCAATATGGAGTAAAACTTGTGAAGGTCAACATCCCAGTGCTGAAGAGCCAACCTCCAGATCTTTCTGATTCTCCGACTCATTGGGAGGAGCTCATTCTGATCAGGAAGAGAAAAGAAAAGGTTTCTGCACATTAGTGCACTTTAGTTCAAACTGAATGAAAATTAGTCGGCTTGTTTGAGTAAAAGCAGCACCTACTTTTACCTGCTTTTACTTGCTTCTCTGGGTTTTCTCAGTCCTCCTTCAGGTTGTCGATGAGTTCCTGCGTCTGCTGGGCCAGCCTCCTCTGCCTCTCGGCCTGCTGCTTCTTCAGGGCCTCCTCGGCTTTCCTGCTCTGGTAAATCTTGACCCCGGCGAAGGCCAAGCACAGCAGCAGCGTCTTCAGGGCCAGGATGTAGAAGAGGAGGGGGACGTTGTCCAAGGCCTGGAAAGCAAATGGAGAAAATTATTTTAGAAGGTTTCTGGTGAATTTTTAAATATTGTGACAGAGGAGAAATGTCTGGAATAATCAGGAAAGTTCCTCCCCTCTCTGTGATCCTCCTGCAACAGCTGCCTGCTGCAGGAGGAGGTTCATTTGAGGGGGCAGGCTGCATGAGAGAGAGAAGCAGCTGCACTTCAGACCATGTGTATTAACAGCTACAGCCCAAACATTCCCATACATTCTATACAGCTACTCCTTGCTCCCAAAATCTGATCCTGTAGCATTCTGACTAGTAGTGACATCTTCTGTTTAGCTAGCTCTGAAAACATTAGCATTGTGTTTTCAACGATTTAAAAGCAGTGTAAACCTAAGCAGGTTAACTTTAAAGAAAGCTAAACTGCCTTGCTATTAGTCAAATATAAATATTATGACTACAATCATAATATTCTAACGCATTTTTGAAATATTTACCTTCCAGTTGATCATTCTCGTTGCTGTAATGTTTTTCTCGCCGGCTATGCACAAGCGCTATTAATGCTCGTCGGAAGGAGGTGGGGCTTAGACTGACAGACCAATAGGATTGAAGATTTTTAGAAGCGTGAGCAATGAGGCGTTCGTGAAAATCCAAACTTTTTCCTCAACTTGCAGTTTTAAACAGTCACACCTTGTTATTAGTAATTACAGTTAGTGGTACTAAATATAAAGCCGTTAAAATATAAAGCTTTGATGACGTAGTAAGAATGGTGAACTATTTCTAGCGTTTCGCTTGTTGTCAAATGTTTTGTCACGGCTTTCATGAATGCACCACCACGCAGAGTGCAACTAATTTCGGAAACATACTGGACCAATCTTGAAGGCTCCAGAAAGAAAGTAGCTAAAGACGTGCATTAACGAGGTAGGGTGACAAGTTAAAAAGCAAATAATTGTTTAAAAATGGCCAAAACTAGAAGACAAGACGGAACAAAGGCATGTTGGAGTCCTTTTAAAAACTCGCGTGACATCTGGTCCAACAGTAATTGTGTCCGTCAGCGTATGGTCTAACAGTATACGCTCACGAATCGATGCGCAAATAGTAAAAAACATATAATATAACCGTTCAACCATGTGCGTGAACGTTTATCTAGGAACGTGATGACGTATGAGAGCATGCGTAGTCACGGTGGCCGAGAGGTTAAGGCGTTGGACTCGAAATCCAATGGGGTTTCCCCGCACAGGTTCGAATCCTGTTCGTGACGAAGTTTAACTTATTGTCTTTTCCGTTGCATACATTTTTTCATTTAGGTTTGGATTATTCTGGGGTAAATAATTTTTTTGGTGAAAAACACCCTTTTAAATTCATATAAAGTAGTGTAGCACTACAAGTGTGCAATGATGCATCAAATAGATTTTTATAACAATTTAACAATAAATTAAGGAATAAGAAAATATATTAAATAGGAAATTTTTCAAACAGCAGAAATAGGGACTTGTGTCTCACAATAGCATGTAGGATCCCACATGAGCAGAGTCTCTACAGCTCCTTGCCGTGTGATCTCCATAACATAACATTTTTACTTAATCAATTTCATTAAACTCATTACAGTTGCCATGTTTGCTCATTTTATTTCCACAAGTGACATAAATTATACCAGACATGGACATTCAAGTTTGAATAATTACATAAACAACTGAATGCTAGATTGTCTCTGTGCTGCAGTATAAAACGTAACGCAATGTTTGACACATGCACCGTTTTAGTGCAAAGCAATATGTCCTAATATTTTGTGCACTTCCAACAACTGACAAAGGCTACACATTCAAGTATATTTTTAAATATTATGGAGAAGCTCAGCTCAACTCAGCAGCCTCTGACCAAACAGAATAAGGACGCTGCCTTTTTAAAAGAAATTACTTTAAACATAAATAATCGGACAAAGAAATATGTCGGTTTCTTTCTTGGCACCTGTTCTGCATCTTTGTTTTTCGAGATATGATCCCACCACACAAACGCAAGTCAGCTTTAGCCCGATAATAGAAGTAAACTAAAAATAAATAAAAAAATCACAGGAATGTATTTACACAGTGGAGCTCTTGTGGAAAAAGATTTTTAGTAAACTCACCATTTCTGCCAGTTCAGAGTCATGCAGTTCACTGCAGCTTCAGAGAGTTAAGGTTTCAATGATTAGCATCTCACATGCCGTCAGCTCATACATTTACATTGACAGTTAAATAACAGTACAGCTTTTGTGACATAGAAATAATAACATAAAAATCACCTTGGCTAAGCCAAAGGCACATGCTGCTTTCATTTCTCTCAAAGTCTCTAATCTTGTTGAGGGAAAAAAATTGTTGTGACACAAAGTTAGAATTCTGAGATTAACATAATTCTGAGATTTAGTGAAAACTGTTGTGATGAAGCCCATCTACATGCAGACTGCCCCAATCATGGCTGAATCAGCGATTTGGCCTTAAAAAAATAACCTAATTGCTTGTGATTTTGCATCTCTCAAGTTCTTTATCAGGGTTTTTGCTGACCTCTACCTTGGTCGTGCATTTTGCATCCCAGAGGCTCCAGTTAGAAGTCAGAGGTAGTATGTTGCATTAAGTACTGTCTTCTGTCCACGGCTCAGTGGGACACGTCCTGCTGCGTCTGACAGAGACGCTTCAGTCCTCACCGTAACCTCGGTATCTCTGCTCATAGGCGCCCCCTGTGGTTCGTTCTGGACATGGTGAGTGGCAAAGACACGGAGGAGAGGGAGGACACCTCCCAGTACAGCGAGCGGGACAGGAAGAGCTGGTAGAGGATCACCATGGAGATGGACTGGCAGAGGATCACGCCGATGGTGATGACCTACAGAACAGGAGGTAGTGACAGAGGTGGTGAAGAACGATTTTGAGGTCGCGGACAGGAAAATTCTGGAAGCTGTGGTCTCTCACCTTTTCCCTCTGGTGGTCGTTGAAGACCACAGACATGAGGACGAGGATGGGGTGACAGAGGAACCACAGGAAGCAGCCCTGCGGGAGAGAAGACACCCTGGAGGTTAGGCGGCTGTCAGGTTCGGAGGCTGCTGTGGAGCTCTGAGTCGTCACCTTAGCAAAGCAGAGGTAGAAGTCTCTCTTCAGGGTACTCCTCTCTGTGGAGACGATCTGGTAGAGGACGGAGGCCAGCAGGAGGGACAGCGCCACTCTCAGAGCCAGGAGGAGGAGACCTGCCAGGCTACGTTGGGCGTGATAGCTGTGGTGTTCGCTCTCTGACTCAGAGTACTGCTCCCACAGCAGCAGGACTCCCTGGGAACCACAGATCGGGTCAATGTGTGGGCTACAGCCGTGACATCTGTGCCACGTCTGACGATGTCAACTTCTTTGTGGACAACACCAACCCCAACCAGACCATTCAGAAGCTTTCCTAATAACAAACCCTGGCCACATAAAACCTTAAGCCGGTACCTGCGTGACCACGCCGCCAACAGCGACAGCCGTGGACGCCGGGGAGCGCTCCCACTGCAGAGGCCTGGACTGCGGCTTCCTGCCTCGACTCAGAGTCCAGCCCATGCACAGGCTCAGCAGCATGTACAGCATGGACACCTGGGACACCATGTCCCAGACTGCACGGCGACACACACAGAAGAACAGAGAAGACGTGACTAAAGATGCCGTTGTTTAATTGATGTTACTGTGAGGCGTGGAGCGTAACGTACACTCTGCCAGGCTGCCCATCAGGGGGATCCCAGTACCGTCTCTGGAGTACCTGCAGGACACCGTGTTACACATCTATTATCAACTTGATGGTGGATACTTCAAGAGGATGGCAGGATGGATGGTACCTGGCCAGGTGGATGTAGTTGCAGAGGGCGGAGCAGCCTTGCAGAGCCAGGGCCGTGGTCAGCACCTTGAGGACCGTGTGCATGGGGCCCCCTTTCTTCAGCGCCTGATACAGAAGCTGCAAGTAGATGCAGCAGGCGATGAAGTAGGCGAGCAGCAGGAGGAAGTAGAAACTGTGCAGCCCTGAGAAAACACATTTGTGTACGGTTAAAATCGAAACCCCAGAAAGAGTTTGGAACAGCTGCAAACATGGCGGTCCTCCTAAAACCGACATCGCGCGTCGGTGTCGTCTGACCTGCTTCCTCTGCGCTGAAGTGGTCCAGCGGGTTCCCAGCAGAGTCGGGGTTAAACAGCAGGAGAGTGAAGCCGAGGTCGGCGTACGACGGCGTTACCGAGCTTTCCTGACGAGAAAAAACAAACGATGGGAAATCTTTTCTCATCCTGACAGCGTATTTGAACTTTACGTGTGTGGAAACGTACAACATTCCCAGTTACCTCGCACGTGTATCTGTCAGCATACAGGACCTGCCAGGCTGTGGGCGAAGACTGACGAGGGATCGTCCGGTTGTGTTCTTCCTGGCTGAGGGAAACTGAAGCAGGTGGTGGGGAAACAGGTCAATCGATGGCGTCTTCATCTCGTCGTAGTAACAAACTGGAAGACTTACTGGTGAACTGGGCTCTGCCGAGTCGCTGGGAGCAGCTCAGGTTGTCCAGGTCTGAGTCCATGTCCTGGTACAGCAGCAGCCTGGCGTCCTTCTCTGTCCCCAGGGACGGGTTGTCCAGCCGACACACCAACAGCCCGCCGTCACCTGCTAAAATCAAATAAATCAAGAAAATATCAGACTTTCTATTTTTTTAAGTGTATGTTTAACGTTGCATTGAGTAACATTTTATTACAGATTAAGATGGATAAACAAGATTTATCTATCAACTCATATCGGTCAAATTAGTCAGGTATTTTATGAAGTTAAAGAAATAAAGACAAGGTGAGACTAAACACCAAGTTAATATGAAATAAACAATTAGGAATTAAAATGTGTCTCATTTGAATCTTACTGAAACGCAAATATGTTTGATCTACATTCCTTCTCATCATTTCAAAGATGGCAAATTCTCACAAATTTTGAACAATTTAACACAGTTTACAAGTTTGCTTTTTAAAACCAATGATATTATACTACCATCCCATATATTCAAATTTTGTCTTATATAATTTTCCAAGCCAAAGACTGACAGCAATATTCTAATCATTTTTAAAAGGAGCTGCTAAATTTATGTCTTTTTTTGTTCCTCCATATCATGAACAATGAAAAAAAATTGTCTGTATAGGTTGGACTATTTTCCTTAAAGGTAATTAATCTAACAGAATATAAAATTTCTACTAAAACAGTAAACATACAACCAGAACTATTGAATAATATGTCCAGGGTCCCAGATGAAGGTGATGATAATCACTGCAGACATAACTAGTCCAAGTTAATGATTACTCAGTTAGTTACACCCTTCTATGTAGATAACAAGGCATTAAAACCGAACGGAAGCGGTGAATTTCATCAAGAACCGACCAGAGTCCCAGCGGAGGATGAGCAGCTTGTGGCCGTGCTGGAGTGACACGTTAGCGGCCACCGCTGCACATCAGCACCGTTACCTTGGTACATGAATTTGGTGATGAACTGGCCATTTTCCTGCCTCGCCGCCTCGCTCCTGAAGAGCCCCCTCACAGTTTTGGCTGAAACCTCCAGGCTGAGCAGCAGCGCGACTGCGAGGGTCGGTGACAAACGCGACATTTTTCCGCGTTTGCGGCGAAGCGATAAAGAAATAAGACGTGTGGCTAATCAGTTCAATGAGCCACGAAGCCAGAAGTGAACCAGCGGCGTCGAGCTAACCGTGGTTAGCAAGTGCTAAACCGGAAATTGACTGTTGACTGTGAAAAAAATAAAACAAATTTGTCCCACTGACGATGTTAATCCTTTCACGCATTTCATAATTAAACCGAATTGAATAATTTTGCAGACCAAAATTCACTTAATTTTTAGTCGATTACAATTCACTTAAAATTTACTGCAATTATTTCTGTAAAGGTCTGGCTTTATAAGTAGAACCTACAAAGATGGATGAAAGCGGATTATAAATGTATCGACTGTGTTAAATAGCACCCAAATTTAATTATTCTCACAAAAAAATGAGTTTAAACGTCACAACTGGAGCCACTTACTTTAGAAAAGACTACCGGATCATCAAACATTTTATCTCGCTTGAAATAGCTTGACTTTCATCCCATTTACTGCTGACAGTTCGATTGACTCAGCAGTTACCAAGCCACACCGTGGGAGTCATCTTACGTCATACGCTTTGCCCAATCAAATTGCGGAGAGCAGCGTTCAATGCAAAAACGCACCGCCTACTTTCAACGTGTCAACACTGCCGTTAAAGGGTTTACGACTGTCGTGCATCGCACAATCCCTCTACTGTACGGAAGAAAATGAACTTTGTTTTGTCCGTCAAAAAATGTTTTTATGCCTAAAATAGAAATGACAGCTGACGGAAGAGCAGAGGATGAACTTTAACAGGACGGTTTTGGTGACAGGAGGCTCTGGATTCATGTAAGTTAATATTAAAACTATGATAAAAGCTGAACTACACGGGGAAACTTTAGCTTTCTGTTATAACGCTGTTCGCATGTGACATGCAAGGATCGAACTGGGACATTGCGATGTTCTGAATTTCAATTGGTTCTCTATTTTCTATTTTTGCAGTGGCTCTCATCTGGTCTGTTCGCTGGTCGCCAGTTACCCAGAATGGAGGATTATTAACTTGGATATTGTAAGTCTGCAAGAACACATACACCTCGAGTTTCCCACATTCATGTGCAAATAACACAAAACGCGTCTTCATGGGCTTTTATGTGATGGAAAAACGCAATACGGTTTGATCGTTTTTTTGCCCATTTTTAGTTGTAATAGTTTTTTAAGTGGGCTAGATTCTAATTTTACCTGATTAGAGAAATTGTTTGAATCCTTTTCCAAAACAATCTGCAGTTGGATTACTGCTGCAGTCCCAGGACTCTGGAAGGGCTTGAAAACAGAGACAATTACACTTTCATTCAGGTAAAAATGTGCCTTTTTTTCTTTTTTAAATTGTACATGAAATAAAATAAATATCCAGTATTTTGCGCCTGCGTGCTGAACAGGGGGACGTGTGTAACCCCCAGTTGGTGAATCACATTTTCATCTCTGAAAACATTGATGTCATCTTTCACCTGGCAGCTAAAACTCATGTTGGTGAGCAGCCCCTCTGTTCAGATCCCCCTTAATGCGCAGCTCGGTCCAGTTCTTCATATGCTCCCTTTCCCCCCCTCAGAGTCCTCGTTCGACTACCCGTCCGTTTTCCAGCGGGTCAACGTCGACGGAACCAGGGTTCTGCTGGACGCCGCCCATCGGGCTCGACACCGGCCGCAGCGCTTTGTCTATGCCAGCACGGATGAGGTGTACGGGACCAGCCCGGATGAGGTCAGTGAGGTTCTAATGTTTATTTTCCCACCTGGTCGGATTGCATATTAGATTGCGTTTCTCTTTCTTTTTCAGGCATTTGACGAGGGCAGTCCTCTGAGGCCGACCAATCCGTACGCTGCTACTAAAGCGGCTGCTGAGCATCTGGTCAGGTCCTACTGGGACAAGTATCAGGTAAACCAGCTCAGGTCTGGAGTTTTGTTTTTAAATCTGATTGAGATTAATAACCTTACTTTGTTTTTCCAGTTTCCGATCATTATCACCAGGAGCAACAACATCTACGGGCCCAGGCAGTTCACAGAGAAGGTATGCCTTCATCTACAACCATTTCGAGGCATTCATGTTCTGAAGTCTTCAGTATTTTAATTTGTTCTAAATGTTTCAGGTGATTCCCAGGTTTCTCACCTTGCTGCAGAACAACAACAAATGGTAGGTGTGGTCAAACTTACCAACCGCATCTCGCGATACGACCCAGATGACGCGTTCTTCCTGCTGCAGCACCGTTCAGGGAACCCTGCCCGTCTCCCGCCACTTCCTGTTCGTCAGCGACGCCGTCCAGGCCTTCCTGCTGGTCCTGGAGAAAGGGACGGTGGGCGACGTCTACAACGTGGGAACAAGCGTCGAGATTCCCATCGTCCAGCTGGCGAGGGAACTCGTCAGGATGGTGGGTCTCGTGAAACTGCGACGCGTCAGTCGCTTTCAGAATTGAAACGGTTTCTGCTTCCTCCAGGTAAAGAACGTGACCGAATCGGAGGCGGATGACTGGATTGAGTTCGTCTCCGGCAGGTTAGCAAATTTCACACAATACAATGCATTTAATACCTTCAACAATATTTCCCGTTAACACATTTTCTTTCCTGATCCGACAGGCCGCAGGTCGACCTTCGTTACCCAATCAGGAGTGAGAAGCTGCAGCGGCTGGGCTGGAGAGCAGAGACATCCTGGGCTGAAGGCATCAGACAGACAGGTTCAATAATCCACTCACTGTGAAATGATCAGAGTTTCTACACAGCTAATATGGAAGAAAGTGTCAGGACTTTCCCAAACTGTGTAGGAACCCTAAAATATGGATTCTCTTCTGCAATCGGTTACTTACCCATCCTGCTTGATCTTTCAGTGAAGTGGTACCAAGACAACCCAGACTTCTGGTCGGACGTCGATAAGGACCGGCGAATCAGAAAAGAGCCTGAAAACGCCTCAAACGCCTGACCAGGCGTAGTTTGCCCTGCGGCTTGACCGACAGGAAAACCTCTTTCCCTCTCTGTGAGATTAGCAACACAGCTACGGCTGATTGTTCAGCTCAGGAACAAAATTATGCTGATTGTGTTTTGAATGTGCTAGACGACAGTAAGGCCGAGCCAAGCCGTCCCCGTTTTTGTAATAAATGATTTTTTACTCAATTTAAGATGAGGACTTTTCTCTTCTTGTGCTCATCAAAGTGTTTAAAGGTGACATGACAGGAAGAAACCAACCCAGACACTGATCACATCTGCAAATCCAAACCTTTAATTGTGGTAAAATCGGAATAGTTGCACAGATTTTTTTTTTTTTGTTTAGTTTTTTTTTTTTTCGTGCAGTGCTCTTCGTGCACACTTGCTAAACTAATACATAAAGCAAATACTAACTACCAGGCTGGTGCTTCTGCTAGATCACATCGAGCGGTCTGGCCAATCAGTGATGAAGACAGCACTGGACTCGCAAGTCTTTTAAATCCACCCGCTAAAACCACAGTCATTCAGAAACATACCTCCACTTTTTTTATTATTATTATTATTTAGATTGCAGTCTTTTTTTTTTTTTTAAACAGAGAAAGTCACAACAAGGCTGTTTTTCTTCAATTAGTTTGCTCCCAAAAAATAAAAAATAAAATAAAATAAAAAATAAAAAGTCACTTTTTTTTTCTATTTCCTGACTGGCCAGAAGCTCTCCTGTGACAGCATCGATGCACTTGTTGCCTGAAAATATGCAAATCACAAAAACGTAGCAATAGAACCACAGTCAATTCTGCGTGATGGAGACTTTGAAGACGGCCACTTGCCAAACATTCACAACGAGGGTATTAACAGGAAGAGGGAGGAGGGGAGTTACCATTCCAAAACAATCTAATAAAAAAAGTTACTAAGAAGTAAAACTGACTTGAAGAGAATCTGGATACTTTTTTTTGTACTGCATGTTACTTTTTTTTTTTCTTTTTTACAAAATGGTCTTTAATCATGACGTTTTATTATTTTTTATCCAAACCTTGGCATATTTGGAACTTGTTCAAATCTGTTTGCCAATCGGAGATCGTTTTATGCTAATGTTAGCGACGGAGCCTGTCGCACAAACAGGTTGATGGATCATAAATATGACTTGCGGTAACCTGTGCGGGGTGTTTCACTTCATATGTCACGGTAACGTGCAACACGACGACCGGTGCTTCACTGTCAGACGCAGTTCTTGGAACAATTTGGACTTTATTTCATTCACAATGGAGAATATTTTGTGTTTAGAGTTTTCGTGATTATAATAAAAAGGCTCTGGCCAAGACTTTTAATTTTAACAGATGGTGATGATAATAAATTAACATTTGGTTTTAGGGTGGTCCTGAAGGAAAAAGTAAAGGGGATTTCTTCGGATGGGGCCTCACAGGCTCCCGTTGTAAGCATGGAGATAATAAACCAGAGTGATTTTGGCACTCTTCAAAAGAAAGCACAAACCAGCACTTCCTGTTACAGTGACATAATGAGTGTGAAACCCCCACTCATTACATTTTTTTTGAACTTTTTTTTTTTTTTTTTTACATTAAAAAGCTCACACTACCCCAGAAAAATAGAGATTTCTTTTTTTTTATTATTTCTCCACTCATACCAATGACATTCAACATTCAAGTGCCAGTGTTTTTGTTTACTGTCTTTTGGTCAAGTCACTTTGTAAAACATCAACTTTTACGTAGTTAGGCTTACAAAAATAAAACACGTCGCCCCCCCAAAAAACACCCGATAAATTACACAAACTAGCAGCGAAAGTAGACTCGAGAACGCGGCGAAAAGAGTCGAATTCCTACAGTTGCTGTTGACTAGAGCTCCACCTGGTCCCATGAAAAACAAAACCAAAAAAAACCCCAAAGAAAATAAAAAGTTGAAGAAAAAACTGATTCCTATCTGGAAGGACCTTTCCTTGCAACAAACACAAACCACATTAAACTGTGGTCAATCCTCGCCTGGCTGTGCTACACGACGGACACCTTCAGCCGGAAAGCCTCTCGGAGGCGTGAAGGACGTGTGCTACATAAGACTCGACACAAACAAGCTTTAACCAAACGGTATTTTTCTGCACAACTCTGTCGGTGATTTAAAAGTCATTTTACAACAGGGAGGCCTGCAGGCCGCAGCAATGGGAGCATAGCACCATTAATTGTTCTTCACGTCTTTTTAAAACAACAACACAAAACGAACGAAAGCACTCCTGCGAATAACTTAGAGAGCACAGAGTCATCGGCGTAAATGACGAGCACATCAGGAACAAACAGCCTCCTGCTCCTTTAGGGCTGGGTATTCACCACTAATATAAGGCATCGATGGGTTTTTAGAAACAACAATACAAAAAATTAAAGTGCTGGATTTGGAAATGAGAAGGGTTTTAGTCAAACGAAGAAAAAAAGAAGAGCAGAGTGTGCTTGAAATGATCTGGATAAATTAGCTATGTTCATATCTTACGCGCACACTTGGTAACGGGGTGGGGGGGGAAATGCCTATAATGGATTCTGCATAGGTACAGGTCAAGAGTAAACTCGCAATACTTGTACATGTTGCAAAAACTGCAGATCGCATGTTAGCATGCTAGCAGTTTCAAATAAGCAAGTAATACAACACGGGGGTTTGCAGGTGTTTAATCTTTTAAAGTGCCATTGGTGTTGGTGGTCGTGCCGTAAACGATAGTGAGCCACTCAGAGTCGGGCCTTGTGCGACTCCGATTGGGACTATAAAGAAGAATGACCAACGTTCCTGAAGAAATGTGGCCAGGAAGCCAAGAATCTGTTCAACATTAGCAGCACAAAATACAGCAGAATTAATTTGTGCCTGATTTGCGTCTGAGAGCTTGTGCCAAATAGCTGAGAACTTTGCAAAGTGGCGACGCAAAAACTAATTTATTTTGTTGGGTTTTTTTTGTAAAAAAGGCATTAAATGAGGCCCACCAGCTTTGAAAATGGCGCGCTCTGTAAATGCCCCTCTGGTCGTTGCGATCGTACCTTGAGGTAGTCAATCTGTGACATTCACATGCGGAGATGCAACATTTACACACCTGCCGTTTTTATTTCGACAGAGCAATAGTTTGGACGTCGTATCCAACTGAAAACATACCCAGCCCTAACCAATGTGCGAGTCATTAATTCAGTCATTACAAGGCACTATGCACATTTTGGAAATTGGACAGTCCGCTAGCATGCAGCACGCTAACGGTTTTATTTAAATCTAGCAAAAATAAAAAACCGTTTAAAACTAAAAATTAAGAAATCTGAGCACATAATCTGAACAAGCAACGGAACTTTATTTCGCTTTGGTAAAAATATGAGTGCCAAGCAGTATTAAGGTTTGAGATACGGGGCACAGTGGTAGTGAAGCATTGCTCTAGCTTGATTTATTTGGTAAATGCAACTAACAGTGAATTTTGCTCATGAGACGCACATGCATTGCATATCCGACTTCTATTGGACAGGAGTGGCCTATAAACAAACGCCAAACATTTAACTCCCACTGTTTACAATTTAAATAAAAAAACCAAAAGTATATCAAAACATGCAGCTGCCGACAAAAGTGCTTATTCCTTCATTGCCCCCTAGTGGTCAGTAGAAGGCACAGCAGCTTCTAGAACCTGCAGTGTACTCAATCGGGGGACGTGATCCAAGCATTTAGAAGAACACAGAAGTTTAAAGAATGTCTGCTTGGATGCAGCAGCAGCCGCTTTTGAATTCAAGTAACAAACACCGACAGTATCCCTACTCCGACAGTAAATGTATCGACAGCAACACCGCTCACAGCAAGGTCAAAGGTCGAGGTTGGTGGCGGAGGACGTTTCCGACAGCTCCATAGTGGTCAAGGTCTGGGAATTTTATCATCGTGGAAGACGCGGGTTGAAGTCGGGCAGCTGCATGACAAAATCTCTGCGTGGAGAGACGGCGGCTAAAAGACTGACCACGCAACGGAAAGAGAGTTCTGCTCACGCGGGAATTTTAAACTTGATTGTCGTTAGCAACTTATTGTACCTTTACAGATCCCACCTCGGTGCTGGTTATTTGCTGAAGAAGTTTTAATGTGGAGACTATCAACCATTGCTGCAAGAAAAACAAAGCCCTGATGGGCTAAAAACGTCCGAGCAGACCAAGCGTCGGTGCTCCGAATTTCATCAGACTTCACTAAGGTCCGTTTAGTTTTGAACAAATTAAGCTGAGAATGCAACTTAAATTCAGTTTTTTTTTTTTGTTTTTCTTTTATTTAGTAAGTGGATATAAAGAGCAACTAATAAGACACGGTGGAGTGCGACGTTGCGTCGTGTAACGGCCGTCCTCTATTCCGAGTGGAAAACTTTTCGTTCGTCGTGCCAAAGCCAACGAGTTTCCATTACATCCCGGCAGAGCAGATGTGAGGGAACTGGAGCTAAAGAATTACCGGTTTAAAAGGAAACCGAAGAGAAATAAAACGGAAATAAAAACTAAACATGTCTGGTATTGATCGCTAAAGCCTGCTTTAGATTTAGAGCAGTCTGCTCCGCATATTTTTAACTCCTTGACCAAAAAAACAACAACACTTGCATATGTTTTATTGTCTTGGTCCGGCTTTGTCAGAGGCGGCGGGCAATCGAGCAAGTCACGAGAGCAACTTGACGAGTTAAACCGCTGGGAAACGCTGCTCATCTCCATCCGCCGCCGCTCTGAACAAAGCTTTCCAGACACCGTCTGGTCCGTGTTGAGTGATCCGAGTTTTTACACGCCTCTAATCTGTCACATTTTCTGTGGGAAATCCCTCTCCTTTTGCTTTGAGTTTTCAACTATTTACATTTTTTTTTTTGTTTTATCAAGTAAACGAAGAGCAGATAACGTCGGCGCAGAGTCGGCTTTCTCCTAGGGAGTTCCTTCTGCGACGGAGCCAAACAGGACTCCCCCCGGGGCGGATGCCGCTTTTCCACCAGCACATTTTAGCAGCTCTGGTTCAGACTGCGTTAGCTTGGCCAGTTAAAGCAGAGTTAAGGTTTAGCAGACACTTTAATTGAAAATACATGAGCCTCGAAAACAAGGTGGAAAAACGTAAATCGAGTAGCTTAGTTTGGACAAAAGAGTTAAGAAGAAGGTATCTACGCTCTCTGTGGCTATAATGTGCTCTGGAAACGCAGCATTTCATCGTCTGGAAGCCCCAGTTGTCACTACAGTAAAAAAAAAAAATTTCATTATTCTAACGCTTTACCTCAACAGATTTGAATGACCGAACAAAGTAAATAAAAAAGAAAAAAAACTGGAAAGATTTATTGAAGAGAAGGCTTTTCGTTTAACTCTCCAGGATAGAGTGAGCATGTTTTTTAGCTTTTTTCCTTTAACTTACTTTTGAGAGTTGCAGGAAGATTTGAAGAACTAAGACTGAGGTTTGAAGTGGAAGCAGATTCGGTTTCCCAGAAGCACGGCGGCACTAAGAGTCGGATAAAGAAAAACGATGTTGGTTGTTTAAGTCTTGCTTGTTTGACCCCTGGGTCAGTTTCTACTAACGGTTAACGACACCAGAAGGGTTGAGGACGACGATTAGCGACGCAGGCCGTGGGAAACCAAAGCTGCTGGCTCGAGCTTGAGCCGTGGATTTGACGCAAAAAAAAAAAAACGAGTATTTTTCCCCCCTCAAAAAAAACAACCTACAACCAAGCTGAGAAAAAGTTCAAATGTCTCTGCAGAGGTTATAAGCTTCAGGGAAAACAACGGCTCATTTGGTGATTTTTTTTTTTTATCCTCTAAGAGGACGTGAGGAGTTTCAGCTTTCCTTGTTACATCCGTTTTAGTTTTAGTTTTGTGTTTTCTTTTTTTGCCAAGGTTTGATTTAGTTCAAGCCTAGTTTGTCTCCGTCTACACGGGAATGAAGACGTGCGCGTTTAAACCCACACATGACATTAAACACAGTAACCTTTAAAAACTATACTTGAAGCCAGTTGGGTATCGTAGTGAGAAAAGCAACATACACAGAGTTTAAATTCTTAAAGGCACAGTACAGAAACGATAAGATTCTCTATATTGTTGGTTGGAGTTGAACAAGCGCCTCCTAGTGGGCAAAACTGATGTCCCACCGGCTGGGTTCGGTTTGTCGTTTTTGTCGGCAGACATCAGCAACTGAAACGTCGGTGCTTTTAAAAAGTGACAAACTCCGGGTTAGAAATCAAGGAGAACACGTAAAGTTCCTATGTCGGGCATTTTGTCTGGCCGTCTCGCCCCGCTCCGCGTTTTACAAAATGTTTGGCCGCTGATTTACAACATGGCCATGCGCTTAAATACAAAGTTACACAGGGAGCCTGCCTGACTGGTAAACATGAAGCTAAAACTCAAACCTAAAGGTCAGAAAAAAAAATTACAAGGAAAGAAAAAAACAAGATGTCGCCCTGCCTATAGATGTCTGTAAATCATCCTATATGAGGGGCTTTGAGAACAACTCCGAACTTTGTTAGGAAGTAACAAAAAAAAAATTTTAAACAAAATTCAAGAATCCTTTATAAAAAGTGGCCAACTTTACCAGAATGCAAAGGAAACAGAATGAATATGGAAAGCACGAGAGAATCTAAAGCTAATAAAAGACATGACCGACTGGGACTAGAAGGAGGGGATATATAAATGAGTATAAATAGTTTAATAACATGCATGTGGGTTCCACGGAATAGTAGAGATGACGAGACGGATGGGATGTGGATGACATGGTTGGGGAGAAACGATGGAGAAGGAGTCAAAGGAGGAAAGAAAGACGAGGAGAGACAGAATGGAGACGCCTAGTTGCCCCACCAGTCCACTTGAGAGTGGGAGTAATTTCCTCCGTAGCCGTCGCTCGTGTAGAAGTTGCCGAAACCACCTGTGGATGTGAGCAAACGCCTTATTCACCCGCGTGTCGTTTGGTCGCAGTATAAGTGCCGCGACATTCTCTACCTCCTCCGAAGCCACGGTTTCCTCCGTGTCCCTGCTGGCTGCGTCCTCCCCGCCCGCCGAATCCGCCGGCGTTGGCCCCGGCAGCCGTCTGGCGGTAATCCCGAGCTCCGAAACCGCCAGAGAACCTGTCGACGGCGTGGAGTTCAACACGATTTTCTTACAAACAATGCCGGGACAGTAAGTGATCCGCACCTCTTGGAGCGCCCCCTGTTGCTACTCTTGTGCTGGTGTTCGTAGGCCAGGCTCTCCAACCATGAAGGAACCTCCTGTTTGGCCTCGACCAGGATATCCAGTAGGTCCTTTGTGATGTTCCCGTTTTTGTCGTTGAAGAATGACGTGGCCAGCCCTGCGGAGGACAGACAGCGAGCCGATTCGTCACAATCTGTCGTTAGCTGGAGCAAATCGGTTTTCAGAGGCGCTCGCTAACCCAGGTTTCCGACTCGTCCAGTACGTCCAATGCGATGGACGTACTCCTCTATGTCGCTTGGAAGGTCGAAGTTAATGACATGTTTGACATTGGAGATGTCCAGACCTCGAGCTGCAACCTGGCCAACGCGACAATATTTAGATTATAACCCTGCAGTGCGCTCCCACTCTCTGAAAGCAGGTGTTGTTTTACTGACCGCCGTGGCAACCAGGATGGGGCACTTTCCCGATCTGAACTGGTTCAGTGCCTCCTCGCGGTCTCTCTGGGAGCGGTCGCCGTGGATACTGGTGCAGGCGTAGCCCTCCCGGTACAGGAAGTCCTCCAAGGCGTCGGCTCCTTTCTTGGTCTCCACGAAGACGAGGGTCAGGGAGTCTTTACCTGGTCGGCAAAGACAAAAACAGACAAGTTCAAAACTAGAATTGAAGCCAAGGTGGCGGGAGAGATGAATCTAAATTAAACAGAGCTTCAAGTCTGACCTTGAGCTTCAGAACTGTGTGCCAACATTCATTTTATGGCCTTAAATGAAACAAAAACATCTGCCAGTGATGTGAACACATGTTGCTGTGAAAGTTTTTAAAAAACGACTTGAACTAAAAGGAATCAAGCTAAATTTGGATCAGTTAGATGCATCACACCGCTAATGACAGACGTCCAACATGTTTCATGTCAAGGTTCTGTCCTCTTCGAGAGACTCCAGGATACTTTGGGCCATTTTATATTGATTGGGTATGAATTCATTTCAGATTGACTGCATTGGTCAGGCTTTAGATATGAAACCTGCTAAAAGCCACCAGACAGATAATGAAGGACCAAAGAATGGATGAAAACCAAATGGTGGACAAACGATTGGACAGAGTGACAAGATACACGGCTGCATGAAGGACCAAGGGACGACAAACAGAATTGTTAATGGACAGCTGGTTTCATCTTTTGGACAGGAGAATGAAGATTAACATTTGGAAACACAAAGATTTCACATTATGTCCTTGTTCCCCGTATTAAACGTGGAAAACACTGAAGTC
This sequence comes from Phalloptychus januarius, assembly GCA_902982915.1. Classification (NCBI taxonomy): domain Eukaryota; kingdom Metazoa; phylum Chordata; class Actinopteri; order Cyprinodontiformes; family Poeciliidae; genus Phalloptychus; species Phalloptychus januarius. The sequence continues at coordinate 2,974,368 of CADWAE010000467.1, forward strand.
TGGGTTTTTGGGATCCCTGCCAGATGAGGGTCTCCCAGTCTGTGGTGTGATGCATACAGGCTTGCTGAGTCATACTGAGCATCGCATGAAGCATTTAACATAAACAAGAAAAAGATGTGCAGATCAAAATAATGTAGGAGTTTTCATGCAGGAGCTATTAAAGCCGTTGATGGCAAGACTTGGACCAAAAAGTGCTGAAGGTTTTCTCCACTAAAAGTCACTTGTTTGCCTAAAATGACCCCCATTCAGCAACAGGAAGCATCATCATAACCAGACTCTCTCCATCAAGGCTGCAGGTCTGACATGAAGGAACCACAGAAACACACAGCGCATAAAGACGCCACAACGTCTTCAAACACGGAAAACTGGCTTGTGCATTTCGGCGCAGGATATGGTGCACAGAGCCGAAATTAAACAAAGAAACGATTCTCCATCCACAAAAGACATATACAGTGGGGTCAAGCAAACGTATGCAAAACATGGAGTGACAGATTTAGAAAGGTCTGAAGTGTAGGTCTTACCAGGTTTCTCTACGTTGTCTCCAGTATTGTCCTGTACCTCGTTGGGGATGACTTGGGATAAAACCACATCAAAGTTTTACAACTATTCCTAATCCGAGTCAGCGTTAATGACTCAACTGCACTAAGTTAGCCAAAAAAAAAAAACACATTTTCTCCCGAACTGCAACAAAACCAACATCTTTGTCTGAATTTTTATCTTAGCTGCTTATGACTGTGTGAGTGTGTTTCTATTAATAGAGATGCTGCGAAGAGAAAACACATGTAAAACAGTGTGGATGGTAAAGGTGGTGTTGGTTTGCTAAGACAAGACGTGCAACAGTGCAATGGAGTGAGATGGGATCAGTACGGCACGACTGCAGAAACACATACAGCACAGTTTGTTTATGTGCGCTAGAAAAAGCAGAACGCTACGTTTAGATCAGTTCAAGATGGTTTCTGAAGATTTAAAGAAATTAGAAAATCCTGCTGCGTTTACTCCCTACGTCCTCATGCAAGACCTCCCATCCTGATAAAGATCTCTAACCTGTAGCGCTGAGCAGGTCCAAGAGGAAAGATCTCTTATCGCTCTCTTCAACCCACACCACCTTCTGTGTGATGTTCTCGGAGGTGGAACCCACTCTGCCCACTGCCAGGAAGATGTAATCCTCCAGAAAATCCCTCGCCAGGATCTGCAGCCGAAGCAAAACCGTCATTTCACCAGGCGGCTTTTTAAAAAGGAGCTTGATGTCTCGCCAGTTTCCCTGTCCTGAAACGAACTCCGGCTCTGGCAGGAGTTCAGGAGAGCTGGGAACTGGAGTCACAACAAACACACCTGGATCTCTTTAGGAAACGTGGCGCTGAACATCAAGGTCTGTCTGATGCCTTTGTGCGGCATGGTGTCCTGCTCCACGATGCGTCTGATCTGTGGTTCAAAGCCCATGTCCAGCATGCGGTCTGCCTCATCCAGCACCAAGTAGCTAAAGGAAAAAAAAAAAAAAAGTTTGAGCAAGGGAAGCTTTCAGAATGTCTTTCAGCCTCCACTTCTTCCGTCGAGTCACGTCTTACTTGCAGTAGTCCAGTCCAATCTTGCCTCTCTCCATCATGTCCACCAGTCTGCCAGGTGTTGCTACCAGCAGGTGGCAGCCTCTCTCCAGGTCTCGAATCTGCTGGCCAATGTCTGCCCCGCCGTACACCACACAGGGACGCACTCTGGAGCGGTACGAAAACTGCCACGCAAAACACACAAATCTCTCTTCATTCTCTACCTCTTGCCTCGCTGTAATTTGTGAGCATAAAGTTCACGTGCCTTCCTGGCTTCGTCGTAGATCTGCAGGGCCAGTTCTCTGGTTGGGGCCAGCACCAGGGCGATGGGGTACTGCTTACGCCGGCCGTACTTCCCATTTTCCTGAAGAAACGGGAACGTCGCATTCACAGAGGGATTCAAATTGGGCTACGTAATGTCTTTTTTTTTTTTTATCGATTTAGTTTTTGCAAATAAGATTTAATCAACAGAAGTCACACAAAGAGTCCATCCTGGAACTTTTGTATGCAAAAACCTATTAATTTATGGACTATTGCTGCTTTTCAGTTTTTCAAATCACTCAGTGACAGAAGGAATGTTTCATCTTAAACACAGCAGGAGTATTTACTTTCCAAAAAAGAGGAGGATTGTTCTATTAGTGTGAGCAGGGGGACTTCCTCCAGTGGTTACAAAAAGTACAGCAAGGTTTCTGTGGTCCGACTGCACAGGAAGGCTCATCACTACGGTTTTACATTCAAAGCTCAGTGAGTTTTCATTTTAACGTGAGGGGAAACCAGCTTTTCCGACCTGTCCTGAGGCTTTGGCTGCATTCAGAGCTTCTCCTGGTCCGTCTGTGTAGATCTGGCTGAGAATCGGGAGCAGGAACGCCGCCGTCTTTCCAGATCCTGACAACACAAGGTCAAATGTGTCCAATATCACAGGTCGGGATCTTGATCTAGAGCAGATATACGACCTCTTTTGTGTCGTTGTTACCCGTCTGTGCGCAGGCCATCAGGTCTCTCTTGGATTTCACGATGGGAATGGCGTATTTCTGCACAGGAGTTGGTCTGGTGTAGCGGCTCAGACCGATGTTCCCCATGACGATCTCACCCATGTCGACATCTTGGAACTATCAGGACATGAAAAGAGAGAGTTACACGTGTCCAGATGTGGAAGGCTCCTGGTTTCACGTCTGATTCGATGCGGGCAGCGGCCGCGTACGCTCTCGATGTGGTGAGGGCTGTTCTGCCCTGTGGCCTCGACGGGAATGTCGTCGTATTTCTCAAAGTTGATCCCGGTGTTGCTGCCGGAGAACAACTCACTGCGGAGACGGGGAGCAGACCGGGCTCAGAAAGAAAGACATGCACGTATTTTTAAATAACCTTTCTACAGCTGAGCTTATACAACTCAGCTCAGCCACAAGAAGACAATAAATATTCGTTAAAAAAAAAAAAAAAGATGGAGCATCATGTTATTTTTAAATGACTTATCACATCAACGAACTTATTCACATGTGATTTCTATTGGGTTTCTTATCGAATGGAAACACCGCAATTACAAACACCTGAACCTCCCACAGGAAGTGCAGTTGTTTTTGTAGACTCACTGCTCCAGGCGTTCGTTACGCGGCAGCGGCTTGGACCAGTCTCCATCGTCCCTGGACTCCTCCACCCAGCGGCTGTTTCCTCCTCCTCCGCCACCGAAGCCGCCGTGATCGAACCTGACCGGGGAACAAATTGGAGAGTCGACTCTTTTTTGGGTTTTCTGATCCAACGGTGTGCTCGAAAGCGGCCGCGGCGCCTACCGTCCTCTGCTGGCGTTGCCTCTGTCGTTGAAGAACGCAGACTTTCCTCGGTTGTTGCCAAAGCTGCTATAGGCGTCTTTGGACGTGTTCCAGCCACCGGCGTCTGATAGGAGACGTAACGCAAAAACAATCAGGAGAATTTCCCCTGGAAACGTTTAACTCTGCATCGAGAAAGCCGATTTCTGCGTCACGGCTGGCGTCAGACCCACCGAAGCTGATGGGTTGCGCGGGGTTGATGGGGTTGAACGCCCCGCCCCTGTTGCCACGGTAACCGCCTCCCGCAACACCACCTCGCCCACGCTCCATGCGTGGCGGGCCGCGGTTGAACGAGTTGCCGGCCATGCGGTTGTCGTGGTAGCCGTTGACGAAGTTGTTGCGCCCTGCGTCCCAACCGTCTGATGGGAGAGAGAGAGAAAGAGAGGAAAAATGATGGAATACTGCAACTAATGCCGCGTCGGCAGGATTAGAAACGGAGGGAAAAAAAAACAAAAAATGGTCAAGTTGAAATTAAATTTAGTAGTTGGATGGGTTCGATACAGACCAAGTAAATCGATAGAAGAAAATATGAGATTTTCTTAAATTTCTGCATCATGGGGTGAAAATCTAAGGATAATTTCACTTGCTACTGTGATGAGGTTAACATTCAGAGCTACTCACAGTTTGCTGCAGGCGCTATGGTGTACCCTCCTGGTCGTCCAGCAGCAAAAGCATTTCCCACTGCACATGACAAGTTGGTTTTTATATTGCACTTACAGTCAGTAACGCAAAAAAAATAAAAACATTTCAACAACCACAAAGATTTCCTGCAGTTTTACACAAAAAAAAACAACCTACAAATCAACAGCTAAAATAAACTGAGACGCTTACTAAAGAGGTTAATTCATATTAATATGACAACCGTCGCTGACAAAACGTGAGGGGAACACACTCCTGCGTAAATCCTGCTTTTCTCACCGTTCTTGGATGCGTCTTTGTTCCGTAAATGTGGAGGAATGTATCGCCCTGGACAAACACAATCACAAAGCATTGTTTACGAGCACACGCTGTTACTTTCGCTGGAGCAGGAACGTTTTTTAGACCCCTGCTGGCTTGCCAGGTTTGTAATGTGAAAATGGAAGACCATTGTGAATCAGTCCTGAACTTCCATCCATGTAACCTGTACAACGCAACCGCTAAAATCTCTTAGAGCGGATCAAACAGTTCAACTACAAACAGGAAACGTGTCGGTTCAGAATTAAGCATCTGATTTAAACTCATTAAATAGGAGTGACACCAAATAAATTAGAACCATTACAAAAGACAGTCCTTACAAAATCAAAAATGTCACAAAAATGTGCTTATTATTTACCCTGAGTAAATCATGAACTGTAAAGAATATATTTGTTTTCCCAAATGCAGCACCTACTAAAATTAAGCTGAGACAAAAGTCAACTTTTGGGACGGAGTTTGTTGCGCTGTTCTTTTACCCAGGTGCAAATAAAAAGCAGAGAATGGCAACAAAAACCACGTCTACGTCTTACTGTTAGTACCTCCGCCTTGTCCATCCGGAGCACTCAAGTCTAGGACAGCGAGCTGGAGAACCAGAACAGAAACACATGAGCATGTTGCACAACCAGAAATGCTACAAACTGAAATGCTGATGACCAAATGTTCAAAATAAAAACAAACCACTAATTGCAGACGTGCTCTCACATCATCAACCAAACTTTTATTTTATTATTCCGATTTGGTGACAATGAAAAAAATCATACAATACAGTACAATAAAGGCTTTGAGAATATAGCACATTTAATTATGATTAAGTCTAACCATATGTAGAAAATAATGGGAGAAATTGATTTAGAGACAGTTTGTACACTGCATATTTATATTCACCATTATAATATTCACTTAGATTTTTGAGCAAAAAACATGCTTTGCACTTATGAATGTTATAGTTAAACATTTTCTTACCAACTCTAGTGCTCAAGTTAGTTAATTCCATCACATTCAAAATATGGGAAATATACAAGTGTAACATTTACCTTAAATTAAACTTATTGTAAGCAATATTTTGCAAACTCACTATTTATTCAATTTTTTAAAAAGCATATTTTAAAATAGACTGAAAAAACTGCATCAATCTCATTGCTGTTGCAGGATAAAATACGTTTATCTAATCATTTGCTTTTGCAGAAACCAGGATGACACTCTGAACAAATTGTTCCCAATGCAGCTTTTTATTTATTTTGCATCCTTACAGGTGTTGAAAATGTGCAGATTTGTTACAAAAAGCATTTCGAGGGCTTTTTATAATCAAAATATCATGTAAGTACATGCAGTACTTTTCTGTTGCTATCCAAACTGCCTGACCAGACAGCTACGTTTTTGATGACGCAGAAGAAATTTACTGAACGGGTAAATACCATCAAGAACTCCATACTGGTTAGTTTCAGTAACCAGGGTTTCGGGTGTAAAAGCCCGCATTGTTTATGAGAAAGGCTCACTTTAGCTGTATTTTCTCATTGTTTTGAGCTGCAAGACAAAACGCAGTGAACATAATAGTTCAGAAGGTGCGTTGAATATGTTCAACACCGAGAAGCTGATGGGGTTCGAGTGATGCTGGGCTCCGCAAAAACAAACATTTTTCTTCAATTGGAAAACCTGAAATACTACATTCATTTTACTTGTTGGTTTTATCCAATATAAAGATACAGCACAGATAAATTCAGAGTTGTGGTTAAGCATCTGTGCGGAGTCTCTTCCGAGTGAAAGATTCAAACGCACCCCGAGCTAGCTAGCACGGTAGCATCTCGCTAACGGTACCAGGCTAGCCGGCAAGCTAATGTTTATATCCTCGCTGCTGTCCCACTTTCCAAGAACCACTTCTGACACACCAAACTGACACAGCTTACCTGCTGCTCTAGACCGTGGGCATTTTCGACGGCCACATGACTCATAACTATTGAATACGGAGGAAAAATGTTGGCGTTGAAAAAAGGACCTCTTTGTTTGCCGGGTTTTGATGTTTTGTTTTGGCTTCTTTGCCTCTAGCCTGTTTCTGTGGTTACGGCTAGTTGACACTTATTTCATTTGCTTACTGTTTCTATTTAACTCTGCAGAAATGCTGCTGTTGAATTTGAAGTGATGGTAAATTCCTCTATTTAGGCGTCAAGGGTTGATACTTGATGCAAACCCAGCTGCGTCGGTTTGTTCTTCAGCTGAGGCAGAGAAGAAGCAGTCCGGGGTCGGTCAAGCGAGCAGCCTTAAAACATACATACACATCCGGTACTTTCAAAATAAAAGGAGTTAAATGTAAAAATATATGTCTGGTGTGAAAAAAGTTAATTATGTAAATTCGTCAGTTAAGTATGCCATTAACATAATAATGGCATTAGCTACAATTAACTCACATGCATTAGCTTTTCTTAAAAGCATCCGACTTCTATACTTCCTGTTTATCTGTAAATGTAGCCAACTTGGCAACACATCCAAAATGTTATTTTTTTTTCTAGAAATCGCGAGATTCTAAAGAGATGTTCTCGCGATATTAACCACTTTAAAGGAGATCTTGATTAGGCAATTTGTAAAAATGTAATCCAATCAAATCGGTGTGAACATATTTATGTTCACACATCATTCATCATCATGAATGATGAATTCATGATTACATTTTTGTGTTTTCATTACCTTCTCCAGTAGTTAATAGATAGACAGATATATTGATATTTGCCCTTTAAAATGCACATTAGAAGTTGTTTAATTAAGAATGTGGTTTGATGCACTAAATCCTAATTACAAGATCTCAGCGCTTATCAATCACAATAACTAGAATTGCTGCACCTCACTTCCAGAAAAAAATAACAGTTTAAAAACTGAAACTCAGCATGTTTCAGGTTTTGCTGCCCAATGCATGAAATCAAATTGTCAGCAAAAAAAAGTGTATTTTCTCCGAATCATGGAGACAGGAAATCAACTATGTGGGCTTGACCTTTTAAAATAAGACAAAGACTCAACAGCAGACTGTATTTCTGTTTAAATCGCATGAGATTGAGTGTAATCTGTGGTCTGCCTTGATGTGTTCTGATAATAACAGAACTAAATGCCTCCAACGCAACTGGGTTGATTTTTTAATAAATGCAAATACACACATTAGATTAGTAATTTCCTAAGCAGCACCTGTGAAGCAAATGTTCAGATGTGTTACTTTTCCTGAGGTCAACATTACTGAAAGTCAACCCTCAGGTGGATTTATTGGATTGATGGCTGAGTTCTTCAGTTTTTTTTTTTAATGTAATATGAATTGGGAATTTACTGGCACACATTCATAAAGCATACCTCACTACTGCTGCCTAAAGAGGTGCTGCATTTCAAACGTTACATTTACGCTTGAGGTCTTTTATGGGTCAACCAAACCCAGTTTGTTCCAGGAAGTGATAGAAATAAATCAAAAAAAGCTGTTACTTCCCAGCAACTTGTTGGTTTTAAACCACAAATACTAAGAATATGTGCTCATCTGCACCTTATTCTCATAGACGAGAGCACACATGATCTAGGATGAGTTTTTTTTTTAAATACAAAAACGATATTGAAATAATGGAAAGCACAATCAATCAAGAAGGTGCTGGTGAGATTTCTTTGGACATGCCATTGCAATGTAATGTTTTTGTTGTTTCCTTTTCATCATGTAAAGTACTTTGAGTTGGCTTGTTGCTGAAAATGAGCTGCACAATTTTCAGCAAATGGGACTCGTAGTGTAAAAATTGACAAGTAACTTTCCATTTCAAATCTGTAAGTTTCCACTGGTGCAAGAAGAAGTTGTCCTGTGATTGGCTGGTGGTGTTTAATTGACGTCACAGGGGTTTCTCTGACATCAATGGTTCCTTGTTGTTTTGTGTGGGGAGTTTGATGGAAACTAAGAACATTTTGAGAAGTATGAAGTAAAAGTGTGATTGAGGAAGGATTAGAGTACCCAAATAAGTCCAGGCATGCCAAAGGAGTGCTCACATCGATGCCGTTTAATTCATCTCTGTCAGAACATCTGATCTATATTCAATATTTTCAATTTTCTCTGCTTCACTGAACCCAGTCAAACTACTTATGTTCAAAATAAACAAAAAATTACATTTCAGAGTATGTACACACAACAAAGTGTTCATTTTATTCTTATTTTATTGTGTTGGACATTTTGGAAAAATATTTCAAAAGTTGTGAGTAATAGAATCGAAACATGAATTCATTTTAATAAAATCTACCCATCTTGGTTACATCTAATAATGATGTTTTTACAATCAAGATATCTATAAGGAGAAGTACACATAAAGAAAGATGCCAACTGCACAAATCAATACCAGTGCTGTGTTTAGCATGATTCTGGTTCTGGGAGGTTCGTAAAGAAGCTCATTGACAATCCTCTCCTGCTCCTGAGCTGTAATGACCCGGGTCTGCGACGATTTTTTCCGGTGGCCACAAATGACCCCACAAACTTTCACAGAGTCTCCTCCTTCCCCCAACTGGCACTCCTTCCCCTCTTCCACGTCCTTCACTTCTCTCCTGTCTCTCTCGCCCTCCAGCACAGGCTCAGCTATCAGACTATAGGAGCCGTTCTGTAGTGATGACCGGGCTGGGATTACGTTCCCATTGGTCGACTGAATGTTTTCATCTCTACCGTCTCCATAGCCATTTTGGTCACCAACAACACCACCTCCATTTTCAGTTGCATTTGTTTTGTTAAGGTTTTCTTCACCTTGATCTACTGCTAGTGTGTTGAACTTCATTCTCTGCTTTAACCCCCACAGAGTGGTTGTTCTGATTAGCTTTTGTTCCGGTGGAGGCGTGCAGAGACTCACAACGACAGTCGTTATAGCAGATACCCAAAACAAGATGGCCGCCACATACATGAAATGGATTTGCCTGATGAAGGACGGTCGCTCATCCGGCTGGTCGCAGTACGGTTCTCTGTAAACTACGGCTAAGAGTAACCGGAGAGCGCCAAGAGCAGAGCCTACCACTCCACCCCAGAAGGCACCGGTCTCGTTGCAGCGCTGCCACAGAACACCGAGCAGGAATAGCGCCGCCACTGGGGGGGTTAAATAATCGGACACCTCTTGGATATAATAAAACATTTGTCCCCCTTGCATTTCGATGACAACGGGCACCCAACCAATGCTGAGGGCCACCATAAGGACGACAAAAAGCCTGCCGGTTACCACCAGCTCCTTGGGCGACGCGTCCTTCCGTAGCATTTTGTAAATGTCCAGCGTGAATATGGTGCTCGCAGAGTTGAAGATAGAGTCCAAGTCGCTCATCAGAGCAGCAATCATGGCCGCCATCATCAAGCCACGGAGACCGACGGGCATCACCGACATGACGAGGCGAGGGTATGCCACGTTGCTGCAGCCGGCGGCAGAACCACACACCTGCATGCAGTGTTCTGGGCCGATGCACGCCAACTGGTCAGTAAATAAGACCCTGGAAATCATCCCTGGAATTAAAATAAACACACACATGAGGTTTTGGATGATTCAGCTGTTGGGATTTAATTCTTCACAATGCAATAAGATGTCTCTACCTGGCATGACCATGATAAACATGGGGAGGATTTTGAGGAAGCCTGCCATGATGGTCGACCCTTTGGCATGGACGATGTTCTTTGCTGCCAGAACTCGTTGCACGATCACCTGATCGGCACACCAGTACCTGAAATCCATGTTTTGGAGTTGTTTAGTGGGGAAGCAACGTTTGGAAAAGAAAACAAATCATCCATTAGTTGGTATACTGATGAAATCAAGCAAGAACTGACTGGTTTAACACAAGAAATGACTGGCAAAATAAATCACAAATTGAGGCAAACAAACAGTTTTCTTTTCTTTTATACACTCTGTCTTTCATAGAGTCCCAATCTCCAGATCATCTGCATTTTAGGTCTCAAATGAACATAGAAAAGACTTGGCTTAGTTGTTTTTTTAAAGCTGGCTCAGTGTAATGAGTTACAAGTTTGTGGCATAAGCATTAAATGTAAGCGAGAAAAAGTACCAGATCGAGGCAGGGGTCTGACCAAGCAAGAAACCAGGCCAGGGCAGATCTGAATCTGTGGGGCCTCGCAGAATTTTCAGAGCATTTGGTTTTGGGTGGAGATGATGCGCACAGGATTCAGAATATGTCATATTAGGTGAAGACAGAAGAATGGCAGTGATGTTTGGACTGGCCTGCATGTACTTTTCTTTTAGCTCTAAAACGGACAAAGGAAGCTTTAGCATGCATCACTTTAGCTGTAAGCTGATAAAAAAAAAAAGAAAGTATAAATCTGTGGAAAAAGTGACAGAAGCAAAACCTTCAAGGCCTCCAACTTTGGCGAAGCCGATGCCTGTAAGACAGAGCGCTCCGACGATCATCAGAATTGCTTGGACTGTGTCCGTGTAGATGACAGCGACCAGTCCTCCAGTGACCGTCAGCGCAGCTGTCATGACGATGAGCACGATGATGGAAACATAAAGGTTCCACCCTAAGGATTCCTGGATGAACAAGGCACCAGAATAGAGATCCACAGACAACTTGGTGAAGACGTAGAGCACCAGAGTCAGAGTTGCAAAATACACTTTCAGGCGCTTTCCCCCGAATCTCTTGGACAGGTACTCTGGCATGGTGTAGACTTGACAATGAATGTACACAGGGATGAACACCCAGCCCAGTAACTGAAGCAGCAGTAGAGCGTTGAATTCCCATGCAGCCACGCTAAACCCACTAGCAGCCCCTGACCCAGCGAGACCAATGAAATGCTCAGTTCCAACGTTGCTGACGAAGAGAGACGCTCCCACGGCGAACCAGTTCATGGAGCGCCCAGCCAGGAAGTAGCCGCTCACTGTGCCTTGGTTGGATTTTCGCATTGCCGCAAAGCCGATTCCAAGCACCATGATGAAGTAAATTGCGATAACAACAATGTCTGCTGCTTCCATGGTGGCGTTGGTAGCCATGGTTGAAGACTTCTTAGATCGCCTTTCTCTTGAGCCAATCACATAACGTTTTGATCTGCATTTACAAAAATAATGACCTAAGATATAATTTTCAGAAACACATCTAAGAATCTGATTTTGTAATTAACTTCTGATCTTTAGTAGTTAAAAGTTTGCTTTGGGAAATGAGTGTGTCTTCACGTTTATCAGCTCACAGAAAGGTCGCTGGATGGTTTTACTAAACGAGATCTTAGGAGAAAGTTCACATCCTGCAAGAAAAAAAAAACAAACAAACACGACTGAATAGTGTTTAGTAGCATTGCAGCAAACATTCCTTCTAATCATATAAAGTCATCTGAATCAATAGTTTAATAGGCTTTTGACTGGTTTCATCATGTCGTGCAGCTTATGCTAAAATCAACTGCACAACATGCAGCGACCAGCCAGGAAGGCTCCGTGACGGCATAGTCACTTTGGAAAAGTAACTTAGTTCAATGACTGATTACTTGATTTGGAAAGTAACTAATATAGATCACAAGTAACTTTCTTAGTTACTTGTGATCTATTGAAAGTCAATTTGATTTGGAGAACACCCACATCAACAATATGTAGTTAAATAAATCAAATTATAGTTGTTCATTTTTTACTTTGTGACTCTTTGCTGAAAGTGAAAACCTGGCGAGTTGTCAAATACGATTACATCAGATTATTAGCATCTGGTTTCCCTGCAGATAGACACACGCTGCAGTCTGAAATCAAGTCTAACTTTAACAGAAATAAAATCAAACATGCATGAATTGCTGTGTTTTTTCAGCTTGAAGTTTCATTAACATCTACCAACTCACGGTTCTGATTAAAATGTGCTATTTTGTTGCACTAGAGTTAATTTACTAGAGAAAGTATGAACACGTCACAGAAATGTACTATCTCTTCAAGGACCAAGAGGAGCTGAAACCAAACTGAACACAACATGTATACAAGACTTACCTTCAGTTCTGTTGCCTCCAACAGGTTGGCTTTTAATACATGGTTTACAGGTGGAGTGGTTGTAGCCCCTCTGTGCTGGGAACTGCCGGGTCCCTCAGGTTATTAGGCACAGAGCTCCGCCCACAGCGGCAGCATTGTCACCTTAGTAGGCGGCGAGGACGGGGTGGGAGGAGACCCATGATGCTGCAAAACCCGAGAAAGCTTTCATTTATTTCTGTGGTCAGGAGGGTGAACGCAAACGGAAAACCCCTCAGGTCCTGCAGTCTACTAAAAGTCACCGCGGCTGCTTTCAAACTGCTTCTTGAACAACAGTAAATCCGTCACCTGTTGAAAAATGATCTCGATTTGTTTATTTGAAAGACATGATATAGAATGTGTATACATATACCTTAAGTTGCCTTTGACTGTTTTGTCCTCCAGCATCTTTGGTCTAACTCTCTTCACACCTGTCGGCCATGTTTCCAGGCCCAATAACTCATTTCCCTCGTCATGCTGCGTTCGTTTCACTTCTTTGAGAACACGGCCTTGCAAATAGATCAACCTCCCGTTATTTTGCCACTATAAGACACATGTTGTAAGACCATCTAACATCGCCTCCTTCTGCACTGGCTGTGCACGGTGCACACTCCTCTGTGAGGAACAAAAGTTACACATAAACATCCAAAACAGGTGAGTCTTCAAAACGTGGACGCTGCCTGACTGGTCACTGATCTGCAACGTTGCATGCATGTTGTTTGCGCGTGATTCTTACATATGTATGCGAGCTTTGCATTCATGCATTTGAATTTTTCTTTCTGTCTTTTTTTTTTTAATTGGATGTCAATATTTCTTCTGCACCTCCCTTTGCCATTTCGAAGGATATTTATTTATACTATTAGCTTAATTTTAACACCCATGTGGTGTGAAATGCCCTGTTTTCTGCACACACGCCATGATTTTGCAGTTTCGTTCGCCGGGAAGTGCCGAGCTGGTGGAAACCGGAGTCAGGATCACAAGACACATGAGGCTCCAGTTCACTGCATCAGAAATAAGGGTTGCTCATCTCAAAATTTGGAATATTTTGGAAGAATTTTTTTCTCTTGACTTGGAAAAACTGAAGTTTCAAGGAACAGTAACATTTTTCTTCCCTGTGTTCTTGATTCCTTCATCTAGTAACCTCAATGTCCTGTAGATTATTGCCGTTTCACAGCTTGGCCTGCAGGTGGTGACAATCTCACATTAAATGAAGATAAATTATTTGGAATATTATTATGTCTGGGTCTTATTTTTAGGCTGATTTGGACTCTTTAATTGTTTCTGTGCAGAACAAAACTACAGTTTGAAAATGACTGAACCTTGGACTTGTGGATTGATTGGAAACAACAAAAAACCCCAGACATGTGTGTGTGTTTTATTTCACTACAGGCTTTGAACATCTTGTCAAACGCCTGTAAAAAGAGGCAAAACTCCTTTTTTTTTCTTCACCCATCAAAAATTCATGGACTTTTTTTTTTTTTGCAGTAAAAGCACTGAAATGAAATTTAAGGAAGTGGCAGCGTCAATCAAACGTGCAGAGACGGCCTTCCCTGCTGAGAAAAACAAAAACAACGCATTGCATCGCATTAAAAACAGTAGCATCCCTCAGCAATGCTGCAAGTCCTCGTTGCTTCTGCTGGGATGATTGACAGACACAAGCAGCTAAACACGACTGCATTTATACTCTGAGCCGATAGCCGAGGACTTCACACCAATCACTAAAGGAATAACAGGAAGATAAGGAGTAGATGGTAAATAATGGTAAATTTCCGACCTTGAGAGCGGGGCAGGAGAGGTTTCTTGAGCGCAGAAGCATCATTCTTCAGAACGGAGCTGCGGCTTGAGGAGTTGAGGCGACAGCAGATGGCAAAGGGAATCAAAGGCAGACGGAAATAAAGAAATAAATCACTCCCAACATCTTTATCGTCGTCAAGGAGTGAGTGTGTGAAACGTGAGCAGGAAGATTTCCCCGGGGTTAATGAAAAACGTGATTCAATTTGGGCAAAACAGGAAAAAATATGGAAGCGCCGACAGTCATTTTGGTTTAGAATGAGGCTCTTTACATTTTAACCTTAGATTGAGAAATATGCATATAGGCTATTTTATTTCATTCTACATCCACCAATATCCTGTAATTTAGAAAGCATGTGAAAGATGCATTGTGACCAAATGCTGAAGGATGAAACCAACTGGTATTTTTCATCTCATTCAAACCGTCAAGGGTCACCTTTGGGATAAACTTTCCTGCAAAATTAATGTCCTAATTTCAAAATGAAAAAAATGTAGAAGTTGGACTTTCTGTGTTTTATCACAGCTACTTTTCCCATAGGAAGTATTCCTACTCCTTCTAAATCAGCTCTTTCTTTAGTGAGCGGCGCCTTTGATTGACATAAATAAGTCGTAAAGAAATCTTTATAATCCTATGTCAGTATTACTGCATGAAAGATGGCATTGTTGCCATGGTAAAATGTGTGAGAAAGCGTGAAGTGGACTACACCGAGGAGACAGTAAGGGTATTTTGGTGTGGAGTGTTTGACAGAGAAGCTGCTGGAACACACACACGCGGCTTTGTGACCTCAGCAAATAAACCTCTGACAGATTGAAGCGCTGTGGGACTCTCTCACAGTCTGAAGCAAAAGTGGGAGTCAGAAACGAGCATCGACAGAAATGAGCTCAAACTTTTCTTCCCTTTAAGGGTAAAGCTAAATTTATCCTTGACTTTATTCATGAATTCACTGCAAGCATCCCAGAGAAAGAGAGATGAAAGAATTATGATCCTTTTTCTACTATTTAAGCTTGAAAGGATGATTCACACTTTGTCAAAACAGGGTTATGTTGTGAGTTTATGAGCAGTTAGTAGCTTACAATGACTCAGTACCTTTGTTTTGCATAAATGTGAATCAGCTGGTGTATTTATTCCCCTTGGCTAAAGCTAACAGCTAGCCAGACCTAAACAGATGTCACTTATACTTTGTCTGTTTCACTGATTTATTATATAGTTAAGTTACATCTAAATCTACATGGACCTAAAAGAGACAATAGGTAGTGATGGGGCCCACAGCAATACCTGCTTCAGTTCTCCAACAGTCTCCAATAGCAACAGAAAACTTTCTAGATTTGGTAGAAAGGGCCTTTCTTACTTTTGAAAGTAAGAGCTGCCCCCTAGAGGTAAGTTAGTAAACTGCAAATGCACAAAGTATTATAGTCTTGGTAAAATTGAATGTCTTTCTCCCAACAGAAAAAAAAAATCTGAGCTATCCTTCAAGTGATGACAGAGAGAGGTCTAAGCCAGACGCATGTCCAAAAGAAAATAAAAATAGCCACAGACTGTGTCGGTGTGGACAGGACCTCAGGTACAGCGAGGAAATCTAAGCGCAGAAGGCATGTAGGATTATTGAATGACCTTGACCTTTCAGTTTCTCTTCAAGGCAGCACTTCATGACGAACCCTCCACACCACAGCCATCCATTAACCCACGTGGACACTGAAGAATCTTGGCAAGCCATTGTCACTCAGTAGAGTCGCCTAGTCCATGTAACCTGAAACTGACCGACGCCAGGAGAAAGCTGTTGGCCGCTTCTGCACAGCAAAGCCTTTTCCTTCGCTGGAAAGCTTGATTTGGTCACCGTGTTTTGTAAATTGAGGTGGAGGTGAGTTATTTTCTTCTCCAGGTTCCTGTGGTTATGTCGGCAGGACGTGAATCTGCACGACCTGCAGCAGGGTGACTTCATAGACAGATTGGATTTGATTGACTGCCCTGCCTGCAGGCACCACAAAGAGGAGAATGAAACAGCAGCCACCCCAGAGGGTTGAGCCGCCGAAATTTTGTCCTCAGCAAGTATGGATGCTTTCCCTTTGAACGACCGCGTCTGCAAAGACAGTAACAATATCAGTTCTTTCTTGGATAAGAAACTCTACGTCAGTCAATGGGAAGAAGCAATGAATTTCTTTATTTTTTTTAAAATGCATCAATGAAAACTCATAGAGAAGGAAAGCAAACAGAGCCACGGGACGCTCCGGTCTAACATCTTCCACTTCTGAAACTCCTTCATTGTCCTTTCCCTCCGTTTCTCTCGGTTATTTTAAATATAGGCATCTTATTGTCTGGGGAGCCTTCGATCCTATATCACACACACCCCGACTTCAACACACTCGCGCAGATATGCTGACACCGAATGCCAGCGCAGCATTTTCTCCAAGAGCAAAGAGAAGTTGACAGATGGATGTGGGGGTATAAATCAAATTCTTCCTTTTTCTTGTCGTTTTTTTTGTTTTGTTTTGTTTTCTCCTCTAACCTCACGGCTGATCATATGAACCACCATTCAGAATGTTTACAAATGAATAATCTTGTTTTAAATCTAAATGCTTAGCATTTGACTCTGTAACTAGAAAGGATTTAGCTAAAATATGACAAAAGAACAAAACCCAAATGTGTCCAGTTGCATTTTTATAACCGTTTGTTAGTTTTAAAGCTAAAACTAACAGGAAATCCTGAAAGAAACTGGAAAAGGTCTAAACTTTCACACCCTGCAGCGTTTTTATTATAAATGAGATTATCTGTAAAGTAATAAAATAAAAAAATCTAATTCTGAATTCTGAATCAATATAATTTCAACGCAGCAGGTCTCCTCCGCTGCCTCCTCCCCGTGTCGGGGAGAAACGAACATCTGCCTATTTTTTATTTTAATTAGCCCAACTATTTGGAAGATAAAGGGCACTCGGGGGGAAAATTAATAGAGATAATGAAACATAGAAATAAAATATTCAACAAATCATTTTTCGAATCTAAGGGGAAATCAAAGGGAGGCTGCAGTTTGTAGCTTTTAAAAAGGCAGGAAAAAAGAGAACATTTCATGAAAAAAAAGTTGTTTTTCCCAAATTAAAATGTACCAAGAAATGGAAAGCAGACGATATCTGGCAACCTGCAAGGCAAAAATGGATTCTGTGGTGGCACAAAAAGTCACAGGGATCAATGGAAGAATGACAGGAAGACTGGAGCAGGACTCACTCACCCTCCACCCGCCTCCGTCTGGTCTCCATGTGGGGTTAATCCAGTCATCCCTGGGTCCTTGCAGTCATCTGGACAATCCGAGTGACGGAGGCCAGTCAGCTGTTGCATGCGAGCAAGCTGACCTCAGTGACAGTGAATGCGTCTGGACTCAAATAACCTCGGCGAGGAGCGCAAATATTTATGCTCTTTGAGGCGCAGCGTAAATGCAAAACCAGAGCATCTAAGACAGGCTTCTTCTGCCAAAGTGGTGCATTAATTAGTTTATCATTAGCGAGTGTTGATGAAACCGGGAGATTCAGCAGGCTGCAGGTCTGGCGCATGGAAGTTGTGCGCCAGCCAACTCAATGTTTACACTCCCGCGTAAAAATGACAAAAAAAAACAGATGTGCAATTACACAACTGTACGCCTTAGAAAAGCAGAAGTGGGGCCTCCTGCACAACCACCAAGAATGCAGCAAGTGGTTTCTGAACAGCAAGTCAACAACAAAACACTTGTCTTTTCCAGCAGCCATTGTACAGCTGACCAAAGCTGCTGGAGCTCCACTTGGGTTGCGAGGTGCTGATTTGTGATGCTACATCTTGGAGGCTTTTGAAATGGCTCGTTTTCCAAACAACAAAAAAACATTAGCTTATTACCAAAAAAAAAAAACAACAGCCGGGTGTTTATTTAAAGCGCCTGGGCTGCTTTCAGAAGGAGTAAAGACTCAAATAGAAATAGAAATTATAATTGTATTTCCATTTTGCATAATATGTCCCCTTTAACGCAAGAACTGACATAATTAAAATGCAGATATGATGTTTAAATGTTCAGATAACATTTAACTATAAACTAGATCAACTAAATAAACATTTATTTAGTTTTAGTAAGAACAATAAATACCATCCTTATAAACAGTTAAATGCTGCAAATGAATGTGGCTCTAAAATGCTTCATTTCCGCTTTAAACCACCAGCTGAGGCACTAATTACTGGAGAACTACAGTCAAACCGAGGAAAGTCAGCCGTCTTTACACCATCTGTACCTTAACTGGGGTTCTGAGTGGATGTTGGTGTATTTTATTTCCTTTTACCTTTTCCATGGTGTAGGCTCGGGGAAACCTCTAAGTGCGGCACCTGCAGGAAAACATCTCAGCGATTCGCACTTCTTGGATGTCTAAACTCCGCATTCAGAGCCTTAATGATTCATTACCGGCAAAACGCTGCAGCTGCAGGGAGCACGGAGGAAAAACATCCTTTGTCTCATCGCCGAAGTTATGTTTAGAACAGGTCCTCTGGTCATGGAGGCAAGTTGTTGAGGAGCTGCAAAACCTCCAGCTGTGAAGGAGCTGAGGCTGGTTTTACTGGGGGCGGGGAGGAGAGGGGGCCTTCCTGGTTGGATACTCACAGCTGGTCGGATGAGGGTTAGGAAGACATCTGCTCGGATGTGAACAGAGAGAGCAGTTTGTGAAATAAACCACAGAGAAACTCACCTGTATGTATGGATGAGCCGTTCTGATCAAGAATTGGCGTCACCAACTGGATTGTGTTGCCCTCGCCCTCTGTAATCACAAGGTGCCAGACCTGACAGTGGAGGGATGCTGCGACAGGTTAGAGCAGGCACAGGCGGCATTCCGCACAACGAAATAAAGCAGTGCTTATTTATTTCAAAGATAGCTAGAGGGACACGCGACGCGGCGGCGGAGGAGGCGTCCCAGGAGAACAGGGAGCTGTTCAGGTGGCATCCCGAAAATGAGGCCCGGTTTGAATTTGAAAGGAGCTCGGAGTCTCCGGCGCCCCCAGGCTCAGTTTGACTCTTTTTTACTCGGATGTGGGAGAACCCGAACCGTGGAATCGTATCAGCGAGAGAGATGGAGCTCAGATGCTGCTGCAGTGGAAACAATTGGGGTCATAAACTCCAGTTCTTTACGTAACACTATCTATCGCTTCTGCAACTGATTAAATGGAGAACACCTCCGCTGTAGGTTCCACCTCGCTTCTTGCTTTGTTTGAGGAGAATTTGAGAATCCTTCATAATCATCTTCAGGGTTTTCAATTGAGTTGTTTTTTTTTTCTTGATCTACCAGTATCGACCCCAACCAACCGCTTTGTAGGAAGACAGAGCGTGAGAGTCGCTTCCAAAATATCCTCATTGATTTTCCGTTGCGTGTAGTTCTCAGATATTTTCCTCTCAGAAACACAGTTCAAAGCCACCTTAAAATAAATTGATTTGTGTATTTTCTGGGACTTAAAGTTTGCTTTCCCAGATCACGTATGTTTCCGTTTTGATAAATTACAGGTTACCTTCTGGAAACTTGTGATTTGCTGTACAGAAATGTATTTAGGATCTGTCCCGTATTTGCGCTGTGATTTGTAATCAGGTGCTCAATTTACTTTCTCTGGATTTGAAGCTTTAATTTTTGTTTTGGTTTTTTTTTTGTGTGTGAAATTACAAGTGGTATCCCTAAAATTCATGTAATTTCTCAGAACATTAAGGTCTGAGAAATTGCGCCACCTGTGTGACCTTAATTTCTGAGAAGTTAAGGTTGCACAGGTGGCACAGGTGGCATGTTGAAAGCCTTTAGCTTCGGATTGTTGCTTATTTTATGTCCACTTTTGTGATTGCCATATCTCATAAGCTCTTATGGCAATGACGATAACAGCTGTGAATAATAACAGTAAACTTATGCCATTGGCAGATTGGTCCTTGAATTAAAGATATTACACCCAAATATTCCTTGGTGTGTTTGAAATCCGAGAGCTGTTATGCAAATCCTCTCAAACAAACAGGATGTTTGACTTTGCTGTAGACTGACACCCTGATGGCCACCATCCACCCCGACACCCCGCGATGAAATAAGACGAGTGTGAAAGAGGTTAATGCACGCCGGCCTCAGGCTGCAAGTGAGCATCCGCGCAGCATCGCAACAAGCAGAATAATTATCGGCTGCGATGGTAATTACGGGTTCAGACTCTATATAGCGTCATATAATTCATGCACAATGATCTGTGTTGTGCACACTGGAGCGGATTAAGGAATGTGGTTAGTGTGTGTGTGTGTGTGTAAATAATGTGCTTAAATGTCTAAGTGTTTTCCTTTTTGCTGCTAAGCACTCGTTAATGCAGAGATAAAGTTTCATTACAACACACCGTTATGCCTGAAAACCTTCATAAGTATCATTTTAAGAAAAGAAACATATGTATCTATTAAAGAGAGTCATTTATACAGTAGCAAAGATTTTCAATTCCTCTTGAAATTTGCATGCTAAAAGCCAAAGTTATATCAGAATTCAGAAATACCTGGACGACATGTGCTTTTGTCGTATATAAGAGTTTGAGGCAGGTCAGGAAATAAATAATTCATGTCGTGAAAATTGCTACAAACACAAGGCTAGTCAGGGGTAATAGAGCTGCCAGCACATTAACTCCAGACATGGAAAAGTAATAATAAAGTCTCCAGCTTGGATTTCAGTTCATAAAATAAAGATTTATATGGTGATTTAATCAATGGGAAGCAGGAGAAACAGTGTCTGAGAGCAGAAGACTGGAGATCTAATAAACCGGCTTCCTGTGCAGAGAGATTATAAAAGCGTTTCTTGATGAGCTGACTTTGCCAGTACCGTAGAAGAGAAATAATGGTTAGGACAAATAGCTGCAATTTGAAACAATAAAAAAAAACAACAACAACAAAAAACATAAATTGATGCAATGCCAACCTCAAATCATTGAGGTTGGCATTGCAATTTCAGCCCCAGTTCTGACTAGCAGTATTACTCTGATGCGCACCACCCAGGACCCCTGCTGTATAAGATCTTTTCCCTGATCAGCTTTATGCTCACAAACAACCCCAGAAGTTGTCTGGATGGCCTAGCTGTCGACTGCCTGCTCCAGGTATCTACTCTTGCTGTGGCATAAACTGTGCTGTGTTTCCTTTTCCCAGAGTGTTTGATTGTTGCATCACTTTAACAATAAAGTAATCTCTTTCTGTTTACAAAAGTCTGTGGTTCCACCTATTCCCAGAATGTTTTATGGAACATGACCCACAGAAAATTTGCCTTTTCACAGATTTTTCTTGCTGTTATGATTTTAGCCCAACCATTAAAAACAAGTTGTAGTTAATAACACTAATAAATTGGCAATATATGCTGCAGCTACACAGAGACGGCCAGAAAAGTCCTAAAATTCACCAAAAGTCTTAAAGATTGCTAAAATAAGTCGCGGAGAACTTTGACCCAGTGAAATCCGCGCACTGGCAGTTTCTATTTACGTTGTGTGATTTAAAGTGCGAGCTGTGTGTGTGTGTAATGAGGTGCAGTCTCTACGGCTGGTAACGGTGTTTGAAGTGTGACATGTTTGCCGCCGCCCTCGCCCCGCTCCACTTCCAGGGTTTAGATTACCATGAAATGCAGAGATTGATGGAGCTTCGACCGTACAGACTCTGCATCGCACTCGGAGAGGGGAAGCCAACCCACATCTCCACATCCAAACATGGCCGAATCAGAAACGCAGGGCTAGACCTCAAGTTAACCCCACATTATAGCAAATAAATAAAGAAATAAATGGCACAGCCTCGTTGGTTTTAAGTATGTCACTTAGTGCAGCTGTAGACCGTTGAGACGTTAGTGTCAGCGCGCTGATGCTGCAGTCACTCTGACTTAACTCATATTCTCCCTCTTAGAGAATTAACTCTGATCCCTGCAGCCATGGCGTTACAGCCGGCTTGTCAATACAGCGAACAGAGTGCATGTCGAAGGTTTCTCACTGCCTGAGCTGTTTTTAAAGGGAGACGATATCCAGTTTTATTCCAAACCAGGTTCAGATGTCGAGGTTATCACACTTTTGATATGTGCAGCGAATCCCAGGGATCAGAGCTGCTCATGAACAGCTGAAATCTGAATACTTAAGATCTGCTCAAAAACGCTTGGAACTGCTATTTTAATAGTTCAAACAACAGATGTACCTTAATATTCATTGATACATGCAGTGGAAACTGTCTTAGCCCAACCGCAGAGGACTTCTGGAGGATCAGCCAATCAGTCCATTCAGATCCGAGTTCTCTTAAACCAGCAGCCCTTTTCTGACCACAGATTCAGAATCAGCCGCTACTTCCTACGTCGTGTTCACACCTATCGGCCATCCCCAGGTCTTACTTTACCATCCGGCCTGTGATGCGAGGCAGCATTTGCAGTTGGTGCAGGCTCGTCTTTCAGTAAGCGTCTCCCTGGCCGGGCGCCACAGACAGAGGTGGAGAGAGTGACAGAGAGGAGAGTGATGACTCCGCTTATTCGTGTGTAGATGAGAAGATGTAGAGGCTGGCGCAGAGACGCAGCAGTGCCATGCTCTAGAGACACAGCCGTACAAGGAGAAGCTGTGTTGGAGGAGCGGTGTGACTACTCCGGAGGATTCCTAGCTAGTCATCAATAACTCAACCCCACTTTCTCCTTTAGGTTGTCTTGGTAGAGAGCAGACTCAGAAGTGTTGCCTTTTCAAACCTGTTGGCCTACTTCATGTTGTCAGGCAGGTTCTAGTTAAGTGACTTCTTGATTCTGAACATCTGGTTGTAATCAGATCTTTATGTGTCTAGAGAAAGACGGTTAATCAGTTATTTTTGATACACTGGTTATTTTTTTTATATTAAACGTGTAAAAGCAGAAACAGATGAAACATTTTTTTTTTCACAGTATTGTGTAAGCAGGAAATCTTGGCCCGTTTTTTTTTCTCCCCTTTTTGTTTCTTCTTATTCTTCCATGTGTCTGTGTGAGTGTGTCAGATCCTTAATGTGCATTTTAATGTTTAATGAATCGACTGAGCGAGACTCTCCACAGAGCATGAAAGCGACTAGAAATGATTTGAACTGCGCTGAAGTTCATATCCGAGTCGGCAAGTCGGTGAAATGCCCCAGAGAGATCTGAGGAGAGGTGAGGTCAAATATCTCCCAACTAATAATACATCTCACACACACACACACACACACATCTATCGGTTCATATAGGATTTGTCTCCCCCTGGCTCAATGAAGTTGTGTGTTGACATAGTTTCCATGGTCGCCGCTGCGTTCCTGCGCGCGCATTAACATTTACTCTGAGGGGTCAGCCAACGCTCTCTCAGCTCTCCCTGTCCAATAAGAGGCTTCCACAATTAAAAAAAAGAGACATTTTCTTCACCCTGGAGGATCCCTCCTTCCTTCTGGTTCCTCCACTACACTCTGGACTCGGGGTTAATTCACAAACATCGACGGCAGAGGCCTGGCGCGTGCAGCCCCAAGAGGAGGGATTGCTTATTGCGCTCAATAATTCACACGCATCACGACGGACGACAAGCAGGCAGTTTCCCCGCTTGAGCTTCAGCAGAACATCCAGGCAGGAGATTGAAACGGCGTGTTAGAGCCATAGTAGATGTAGAGAAACAAGCGAGGAGCACGTTTCCACTGAGAAATGAAGAGATTTTAAGATTTATTTCTGAAATTTTCAAGAAAGAGAGAAAACATGAATATTTGCAAGCTTGAAAAGATGGAAAGTTGCAGGGAAAGAGTTTTGAGAGTTTGAAAAGCCGGATAGAAATTTTGAGATCTCAAAGTTAAAAAAAATATATATATATTTTCGACTTTTGAAGCTCAGTTCTTTTTAGAGCAATTATGAGATCAATCTCAAAATGTCATTACTTTTACTGACTTTACTTCAAATGGACTTACTCTCACTACCATTTTTATAACACTAAAAATGGATTTTAATCGAGCAACTTCCTTTTTTTCCACTTTGACTAACACAGTTTCTTACTAATGTTCCTTTCCACGATCAGAACACAGAAGTTTCACACAGAATTTGTATCTTCTACATCTACAGAACTAGATAAAACCTCTAAAACTAAAGTTACTATTTGTCCAGAATAGAGCAGAAAAACTAAACTGAATCTTTACATAACTGTTTACATTGTCTCATAATAGGTTTCTATGCATGTATTTGGCTTGAAGATCATTACTTTCCATTCACCTAAAACACAATTTCTGCATTAGCTTGAAACTCAAGAAGGTCAGAAACTGCAATAGAGTTTGCTCTCTGGCTTTCATTTCCTGCTGAAGTGACTAATGAGTTGCTCACGCAGCGACCTTTGACCCGCAGACCCCGATACGAGATCGCGCCGAGATGTGATTGTTGGCGATTAGTCACTCTGGGAATTGGTTGATAAGAGCCAGACTGGAGACGCACCGACTTTTCACACACTCAAACGTCGTTTCACGCCGATAAAGTTTCTTTTTCAAACACAGTGACCCATTTAATAGAGGAGGGGTCTAGAAATACACGGGTGGCTGTCAGAACCTCAGTTTGAAACTCATTTCTGTGAAGCTCTTGAGTCCAACAAGTAAAAGGAGAATGTTTTTGTCCTTTAAGCGCATTAATAGAGCCAATTACAGTAAGTTGAGCCAGGTGCACTTTCTATACTTTCTACAAAGTTGATGGTAGAAATAGCAACAAAAAAGACAAATGTTGGGCCAGGAGTCGTTTCTATCAAAAGACAAACAGAACACATGGTTGCTGGCGGCAACAAGCCCATCAACAGTTCAGTTTTGTAAAGAGTTAAAAGCAACAAAATGGCAACTGATACATAGATTATGAGCAGTGGGGGGTTCCACCAACGAGAATACGTTTCAGCTCCGACGGCTCCAGACGATGGGAAGGTGAAGGAATTGAGCGTTTGGGTTTCTGGATTTTCCAGACGATTGGCACAAACACCCCAACACCAATTAGTTATTAATTCCTCCCATCTGAGATGCTGACAGCGTATTTAGAGGTTTTTACAGGCAGCAGCAGCGTGCGTGTGGAGCTGGAGATGCTGTTGACATCAGCAGCGATTACAATGGCAACAGAAGACGCGTCGCCTCTGGTGGGCTCTGGGGAGAGAACGGAGAGCTGCTTACTCGCTTCCATGTGCTGCTAAATTTTTTAATTTTTTCCTTCTGATTTTTTAAAATTTTTTTCCTGTATGTGGAGCATCCCTCCAGATGAAGCAGAAGCGAGGAGAAAAAATAAAAACATCTCCAAACGGAGATCTCTCTTCCGTGACGGTTGCTTATTCTAATCACGTTCGTCTCGGATTCAATTAAAGCAGATAACGCGTTCGGTTGTGACAAGGCCGCATTAACAAATGGCCCATGAACACGCACATGCAGGGACAGAAAAATGGGTCAAATGGACCCTGAGAGAGAACAAGTGCGCGTTAGAAAAAGCCAGCAGCCAATCAAAAGTGGATCTTTCATCCCTGTTAGCTGAAGATGAGAGGGGGAAAAAAAAGAGTTGGATGGAGAGATTGTTAAAGAGGTGAAAAATTAAAACTCAGGAAGCTCATCTGCATTTAAACAAGAGGGGGGGGGGAAAGGAAGCTGCAGAGATGAACTGATAAAAAAAGAGGTGTGACAAATAGGGAGTAGAGAGCAGGAAACCAACAGGATTATTAAAAAAATAAATAAAAAAAGGGAGCCAGGCAGAAAGAGAGAGTCTCAATGTTTGGCCAGAACTTGTACAGAAAAAAGGGGTGTGTGTTAGAAACAGTGGCGTAGTCCAATCACCAAGTATAGCAAACATTGCACATGTTGGTTCGGGTCCATTCTGCTCTCAAAATTTGAGTAAAACTCCAGCGGAGGCTAAGATACCAAGTATGTATTCTACATTTTAAGCTATAAATGTTAAGAGTTCTGACTATAACGAACACCCAATAATACAGACTAAAGGCTATTGCATGTGGAAAAATTAAAGATGTTCAAATAATTACAAATGATGCTAACGATTACACACTTCAGAGAAATATAAGAACAAAGAAACGTCTGGTGTTGACCTGTCAGGAAGGGGGGGGCAAATAAAAATCTGATTATAGCGGCTAAAAGGCTTGTGCCGGCCCTGGTGGTGCCGATTACATCACATGTACAGATTCAACTTTTCATTCGTTTGGTTTCTCCAATGGAAAGCCCAACATTTAAGCAACAGCAATAGTACGACCATATATTTAGAGAGAGAGAAAAGAATATATACTGGATTAGAAAAGAAGAAGCAAACAGAAGTGGATCTCTGCAAACCCAGTTACTCAAGCAGCTCGAAACCGACTCCCATGGAAACCCAAAAACAACTCCTAAGTAAACTTTCATCCGGTGCCAGCACCGCACAGGAATGTGTAAACATTTGCCCTCTTTTTTTTTTTTTTTTTTTTAACCCAGCGCAGTCTGCCGACCATGTCAGAGCAGCTGCGGTGGATACGAACTGTACAGATCTGTTCAAACAACAAGTCCTTGAGATGTTAAAGATGAGACACTGATGAATGCAAAACCGATGACAAAGCAAAACCTAAACAGATAAGGAATGCTGCCAAAACGTCGAGAACGTTAAGCCTACATATGAAATCAGTAGCACTTTATGCTTCTTCAAATTATTTTTAAAGACAATTTAGGGATTATGACAATGGGTGGCAAGACAGAAGACATCCACATATCCTGCATAATTTTAGTAAAACTGACCTGAATCAGGACGTTTAGTCTGATTTAATGCCACCGGTTTTGTTTTTTTATGCCGTCTATGTAAACATTTGACGTTAACAGAGACAATAAAAAGCATCAGGAAGAGTACATATCACAAATCTATTTATTTTAAAAAATCATCATGATTTATCATATTAACTGCGATAAAAACAAACCAAAAAAAAAAAAAAAAAGACAGTATGGAAGCCTTCCAGGGACAAATTCAGAGGTGTGCATCCATGCTACTTCCCGTGGTGTAAAGTTGGGAACATTTGGCACGAAGCATTATTATTAATATTCGCACAGAGTTGTGGTTGGAATAATAGTTCCGGACTTGCCGTCTTAGAAAAACAAAAAAAGAAAATGTTTTTAATCTACCGGACAACAGGTAAATAAATTAATTATCTCCTCATCTTGGAGTTTTGTAGTTCTGACTGAGTGCAACGTTCTCTGAGCTGTATCTTGATTATTGCTCTTAAATATTTGATTAAAATTAACTCTAAAATCATCTCTTTATACACTAACAGTTTCCTCTTAGCTCAGGAAGAGGCTGTTTGCTTCCTGGTGGGCCTGGACTGTAACTTTGTCACTTTATGTTGATAGTGGAGCTGTGAGAGTGTGTTCACACACACACACACACACACACACACCACTCGACATGATATGCCAATCATCACAAGTTCATTCAACTGCTAATGGAAAAAAAAAAACATAATAATAAATAAAACCAACAGAAAACAGACTAATCAGGTTTTGCTGTAGAAACTGACTCAACCAACTTGCGGATGCATTTTCTTTCCTCTTATTTGCGCCTCTCTCTCAAAATTAAGTACAAAAAGAAATGTTCCACCTATTCCAAAGGATCCACTCCATGCTAACTCGACCAGCCTTTAAAGCCAATTTTCTTGAGAAAACAGAAAATAAAAATGCTTCCAAACCTCACGGAAACCTTGCGCTTAATTAAAGAATTTGTACTGACTAGTTTTACTCTGAAAGAAAATCAGCAATAGAAATAGAAACGATATGGCTAGCTTGGTATAGACCATAAACCAAGAGTGGAAGCTAAACATATTAAATCATTTAAAGAAATATTAGAGGTTACCTTTTCCAAATGTTTTCTGGTTAGCATTTCAACTAGCAGGTCACAGCCTAGCTTGAAGCATAGCCTAGCTTGAAGCAGGTTATAGCCTAGCTTGAAGCAGGTCATAGCCTAGCTTGAAGCAGGAAACAACCCATCCTGATATACAGCATGAAATGGGACACGCCACACCTGTCCTTCAAAACTGCAGAAAAAAATACTTTTTTGTGGGGCCCATTTGGAGAGGCCTTTGAATTTGAATATTGCTGTGACATAATCAACCTTCAAATGTAGCCCCTGAATTTTGACAGACCTACAGGCAACAGCTTGAAGTAGGATGAAGCCTAGCTTGAGGTGAACCATAGTCCATCTTAAAAGTTGCATAAAATCCAGCTTGAAGTGGGATAGAACCTAGCTTAAAGTGGGATATAGCCTAGCATAATTTCATTAGGCTAACTACTACTAGCTGAGGTAAAAAGTTATAGTTTTGGAAAGCAAAACTTTCACAGTTTCATATATTAAAAAAATTATAAAAAATGGGGTTCATATAGAGGCCAAAACCTGTTTAATAGTCACTTGACAAAAATAGGTTTATGTCATAAGATTTATGTTAGCATTTAGCCTTTACCCTGCTTTTTGTCTTTACGCTAAATAAATCCAGGCTAGGCACAT
The DNA here is from genome assembly GCA_902982915.1 of Phalloptychus januarius. Lineage (NCBI taxonomy): Eukaryota > Metazoa > Chordata > Actinopteri > Cyprinodontiformes > Poeciliidae > Phalloptychus > Phalloptychus januarius. The sequence goes on from CADWAE010000467.1 coordinate 3,002,865, forward strand.
GAAAAAAAAACTAAAACGTGAGGCTTATGGACATACAAAATTATGAACTATGATTAATGCAAGTAATTAAAAAAAGCAATCTTGTTTCTTGTGTCATCCTGAATTAGCATCATGTGCTCCCGCTGGCTAGCATTATCAGCAGCTAGTTCTTAAAATTTGAAAGCAGCAGGCTTCTAGTGGGGAAGGAGAAAGATTTATGTTGCTTATGACAAACATCATACTGTTACTAAACAGTACATGCAACCCTTTGTCGCACAGCACTCACACACTGTACAAAACACACGAGACTCAGGCAAAAAATAACATCTGGATACATTTCGGAATACTTATAAAAGAGGAGTGGTTTCCGCCGCCGCTGGTAGCGACTGTTCAAGTGTCGGTCCGGTAATCTGAACTAAGCACACTCCACAAATATTGGCACCGGGTACAGTATATCTCACACACAAACACGCCAACTGCATATCTTTTTGTAAAGCTTAAAAATGTCTCTTTAATGTCACTTTAAAATCTCTTAATTTTCAAAAGAAAACGGATAATAAAAAGAAAATGTCCTGACAATAAAGTTAGTTATTTTCCGTTTTGTTAAAATGGATCACTCTGGCGTGGTAGTGCAGCGCCTCTCATTTGGAAACATGAAGCACTTTTTCCATTTTCACATTTACTCCACAAACTCCTCTACGGCAGAATGAAGGCTCGGGCTTCAAACTGGACAAAAACAAACAAAAAGGACAAATCCAGGTTTGATTAATCCAGCCTCGGACTTTTTTGTGGTTCATCCGCCATTTAAAAAAAATACAAAAAGGAAAAAAAAGGTTGTACTTTGCAATGAGCCTTGGCATCTGGAAAGGAAGCGGTAGTAAAAAAAAAAAAAAAGTAATCCAGCCTGAGCGCTTCTTATCTTTAGTTATTCCTAGTGGTTAGAGAGGCAGCAGATGTGTGCAGAGGTCCTCTAGTCCCAGCGGGCAGTGACATCTCAGAAGCTCCGGCTTCCTCAGAGTTTCTCAAACGGATAGAAAATCCTACAGGGAAAACGAACGTATTCAAAAACGAAGCAGAAGTCTGAAAGGCTATTTCTCCATCGAGCGAGGGTGAAGATCCCCAGCGCCTCCACTGCAGAGCCGAGAAGTTCCCCTCCCCACAAAAGCACCTTTATTAGATTTCATTTTATTAAAAAAAAAATAAGCACGGTGATCAGCCGGTCGGGCTCCCGAACGACGGACTCACTCCCAGCGCCCGTCGGCGGCAAACAGGTGAGTGTCCCAGAAGTCGTCGACGGGAGTGTGTCTGTTTTGCGCGTGGTGCTTCTTGTGGGCGCTGCAGTGGGCGGGCGCTGGGGAAAGTGTTTGTCAGTCCATCTCGAGGTCCATCAGCTTGCTGCGCGAGCGGGGAGTGTGCGCCGTGTTGCGGCAGCAGCAGCGGGCGCAAATCAGACCCAGGAGCAGAGAGAAGACGCCCACACCTGGAGACAGAACCAGAGCTGAAACCGGAGCTTAAAATGCAAAGTGTGACGCCGGGATGAGGACGAGCCGGTCTAAGACTCGAGCAGCAGCAGCGTGGCGATAAAATAACCGAAAGAAAAAATGGATGTATTTCTTCTGCTTCTTTAAATTCCCTTTTGTTCATTTGCTCGACTCTTAAAACCAAACGTAGAAACGCTTTTAATGCGTTTGAGTTTTATCTGAAACGTTACAACTTATTTACCAACTCAAATATTATCATAAATCTTAAATTATATCATTTGCAGAAGATGTGCAGCGTTTTTGGGCTGAACTGATGGGAAAGAAAAAACAAACTTTGATATTTAGTTGCAATATTACCCAGAGAGGCCGATGCGCCGTACAGCAGAGGTAGCTTTAAGGAGTCCCATACTGTGGAAAAGAGAGAGAGAAACATTACTTATGACAAAATAGATTTTTATGTTGCACTGCTTATTTTGTAAGCCTGGGTGATTCGTTTTTTAACGTTTCTTCACCTGCAATCTTGACGGAGAGGAAGACTTTGCCGGAGGTATAGTCTTTATCCTGAGTCCAAAGTCCAGACGAGGCCGACTTGTGCCACGGAGTGACCACGCAGTGGTACTCGCCGCTGTCGCTGGGAAGCAGAAAACGCCGTTAAACGCCACAGCTGAGGCTCGATGACCGACGATGACCAGAGGGGAGGGAGAAAAGGCTCGACTCTCACCTGTCCTGAGTGCCAAAAATGTTGAGCGTGTAGGTGTTGGCGTCCCTGCGCTCGATGGAGACGTCGCTGGACGAGTTGCGGTTGGACTTGGTCACGACGCCGAAGCGGTCCACGCTGACCACCGGACGTGTGGTGTGCTCGCCGCGCAGCCGGGTGAAAAACCACCTGACCTCGTACGCCAGCTCCTCTGCAGGGAAATAAAAACAGTTAGCGACCAGAAGAGCCGCTACGATGCTCCAGCGACTCCAGCCACAAAACAGGCTGGACGTTGAATTTGAGCACGAAAATGACTATTTTTCTGACAAATGTGCTTTTCAGATGATTTGTACAGCATTTATGTCAAATTATAGATAGAAAAGACCCTCAAATGCGCTACTTTATTTATTCCCCTTAATTTTCCAGGATTATAAGCAATCCCATGTGACTCAAACATTTCCAGAAAGGTCTTCTACTCCTCTCTCCGTCTCATGTAAGCTGCTCCAAGTCGCTGCATTTTCACTCAAATGACCAAGTTAACCAGCTGCTTCTTTCACTACACACAAGACGGAGATGGATGAGCTTCACAAAGACAGTGACAGCCATGACAACAGAAAGAGAGAGAGAATAATAAGAAAAAAGAGACAGGAGTTTGAAAGAATTCGTCATATTAGGTGCAGTCTTCGGGAAGCGGGTGAGAGTGAGCTCATCCTGTTCCAAGAGCCAGAGGTAGGAAGGGAAACGGAGAGCGCGAGATAGACGGGAGCCCAAACTACTCATTAGTCTGTCAGGGAGAGAGGGACTATTAGCACAGCGCCTCCTACACACACACACAGAATAAAAACCCCACGGAGCCTGAGTCATCCTCTGTCATTGGGGTGACAAATAGGCGAAACCGAGAGAAAGAAATAATAAAAAGGAACATTTGCCAACAACAATCCAAGAAAAACAGACCAAAAAAAAAAAAGATAATGAAAAACAATTACGAAAGACGACAGAGATGAAGAAACGAGAGGGAGGAAGAACGACGGAAGGATGGACGGACCGAATGTAATGAAGAGGGAGACGGAGGAGAGCCGGGGACTCACCCAGAGCAGAATAATAAATCACATCGCAATTTTTTCTTTTTTTTTTTCCCTCCTCTCTCGTCGCCCTCTCTCCTCCATAATGGTTTTAATATTCAAGAGCGACATCATTAAAAATCAGGAGTAGCGGCAGCTGCAATAACCGCCGATTTGTCTGTGCGTCTGGCAGCAGACCCCAGGAGTGAAGGGTCTCCCAGCAGGACCGCTAAAAAAAAAGAAGTTCCTTCAACACCTGGAAATGAAACTACAGCATTTAAAACTATTGAGCCATTCAGAAAAGTACATTTAAAGTTGCGAAAAGTTCAAACGAATGCCATTAGGAGCTAATCTAATGTTCCGTAATCTGCCGATCGTCTGGGTGACGACCTCTCCGGATGGGAAAAAGGTCACACGGGATTAGCCTCTTCAGGCTGATAGGAAGAGAGCGGAAATGGAAAACAAAAAGGAAGTGGGAATTCGATGCAAACGTGATCAGATCAGAGGACAGAGGATCGGTGAGGACGGGGCAGAAGGATCACAGCAGGAGGCTCAATCCGAACTGACCCACAGAACAACGGGTGGGTCAGGAGGCTAAAACCTGATGGCGAAAACCAAAACTCTGTCATTAAAAGTCAGAAAAACGCCTAAAAGAAAAAAAAAAAAAGTTTAGTTTCTGTTTTAAGATTTGGTGAAAACGACTTGGAGATTAAAGAAATGGCTTTGGTTCTAGTCAGAGTTTAAAGTCTAAACTTTCTGTCCAATCGACAAATATCAAACTGAAACGTCATATTGCAGCTCCTGCAGCAGGAACCAACAAAGACTTGGCAGAAGTTGTTACCAGAGGACGAATTCGCTGAACGTGGTGATGGAGATGCGTTGGGACAGCGCAGGGAGGGGGCAGAGTTCTCCTCCTTAAAGGCCAGGAGCCGAGCGCCGTCCAACCAAAGAGGAGAAAACAGGAAGTGACACTAAGAGGGAAGGTGAAAGAGGTCAACTGACCAACACACACACACACGCGCACACCACCCTCAAGACTCGCTGACCAGAGTGAACGAAGAGCTCTCACATCATCAAGTTCCTCAAAGCTACACTCAAAGTTACATAAAAATATAGCGACCTACTTTATGAAACGCGGTGAAGAACAATGCAGATAACAAAGCTCTACCCAAACTTCATCTTTTATTGTAATAAGCAGCTACTAAAGTTTCTGTTTTAGATATAAATCCAACTGGAAAAAGTTGAATTCTGGCTTTTAAGGTTCAAATCAACCCCTAACACCAAATGACATAATTTGACCCACCATGACCACAGTATGTAAACTTTTAATCTAATTTTTAAAAAGAAGAAAACTTGAACTTTAACAAGATCTATTGCTGCCCATTTGGGCTCGACAAACTTTTCGCCGGTCAGTTTCCAGCGCTACGTAATCCCTGGTTGCTTCTATGAGGAATAATGGCCACACTTTCTCCTAATTACATCATTTAGCTGCTCAGCTAAGTGCAGGAAGTGTTTTCCTTACACTAACAAGGTTAGTTTCCCACTTTACCCCCAAACGATCAAAGACACGCTTTGCATAATTCCTCAGGACTGACGTGTGAACTCCGGTTGCTCGTGTCAATGACGACACCGACGTTCGTGCTATTATTAGAAAGCCGCTGCCTTCTCGCCGAGTCGGCCCGTAACTTTCTTTGTTCTTGCCGGCGAAGCGAGCCGAGAGTGAGGGGAGGGGATTGAGAAGAGCTTACAGTGACAAGGGGATGGGGAGTGGGGGGGATTATTTGGTTTTAATACGGAGCAATAAATCAACAGCGAACGCAACATCTCAGAGCAAAATGCAGCAAGAAGCCTGAAATATTCGGTGGGTGTTTGTGCAGAAACGTTGAAGCTTTGCAGCCGCGTACTTGGGAGTTTTGCAACAGGAATCCAGCCGTATCGGCTAATAGCTGCTCCACAGTCTGACATGTTACATGTCAACATAAAAGGCGGTAGCATGCTCAGAAAAAAAAAGGAACGCTTGGCGGATCGTCAAACGGTGTTTGAACATCTCCCCGAAGCTCTCGCTTCTCAGTCTGCACAAAACTGCCTCCATCACCTTTCATGTGCGCAACTCAGTGCAACATAGACAAGAGAAAAAAAGGGTGAGAGATTTGGTCCACGAGCTGTAATCTTCCCTTACGTCGAGATTTGCGAGAAAACAAACCGAGACGCAGGCTCTGGACCGCCGGCTTTCTCGCGCCGCTTGTGTTTCCTCCGAGGGTTTTGAGCGTAGGGTTTGGATTTGTTGAAACGGCCCCAGTGTTGCAGCCCGACTTTAACTGGTGCAGCAGCTTCATTAAGCAGGAAGAAAAGGGAAGGGAGGCGGGAGACACTCTCTACTGTGAGTCTCTAATAGAAAAACCTGGCTAATAAAACTAAAATGGCCGTCGGTGTAAATGAAGACGATCTGATTGGATTTCTTTGGATTAATCCCTTGAGGAGGGTCCGAGGAGTTGAAAACTGCCTGACACACCAGCACAAAAGAACGTCGATTACGTCTGCAGCTTCTAATGAACACATGAGTATGCGTGTGTGTGTGTGTGCGTGTGGGGGGGTGCGTGTGTGTGTGAGTGCGTTCTCCGCTCCATAAAGCAGGACAGTGCTGGTAGAGTAGAATACTAAACACTATAAAAACACCATTTAGCTTCACAGAAACAAAGCCTCTGGGAAAGTGAGTTTCCCTCGTTACTCGCAGCATGCTTAATGAGAAGCAGCAGCAAATGAAGGCAGGCTTCGCTTCTTATTTTGGGATATTTTGCATCCGCCAGCCCTTTCAACCAAACGCTTCACGAGGCAAAGACCTACATTCTTCAGATTCCCCCCACCCCACAAAGTGCTGACAAGCGTTTGAAAAAAAAAAAGTGACTTTTGAATCGTCTCCTCTTCAAATGGTCTCATTAGCGGGGTACGGGTTTCATTATTCCGTTTATTCAGGACAGAAACGGGTAAAGATATCATGTTTACAATTGCTTTAAATGTGTTATTTAGTTAATATGACGCAAAATAAATGACTTAAGTACAGATCTGGGAACAGGTGATTGCAGATGTTTCAAATCAAGTATCAAAACATGTAAAGAGACAAACTGTGAAAAGTTAAAGCTGGTTTTTTAAAAGCAGTTTTCACTGGTTTTGACCTTTGACCTCCATTTTTGTCCACTTTCTCCCTTCTATCTTTGACCCCAGCAGAGATGAACTCTTTGTTTTGGACTCAAAAACTTTTAAATCACCATCTCAAAGTTTTACATTTGGGATTTTGGAGTAACGATGCAACGAAATGAGTTGAATTTTGGAAGAACCGTCTTTTTAAGGCGACTGAACGTCCTCGCTCATTTCCACAGCAATTCCCCAAGCACAGGTGAGCTTTAATACTCCTGTGTACAACAGGTCACCTTTCTGCTTTGAACGCTCCGTTTAAAAACCACCGACACCGGCCTTTTAAACGAACGAGCCGCGTCGTTCCCACTTCTGTTTAACTCAAACGGCTAATGGAGTGAAGATGATTGTGGCGCTTCGCTCCCCCCCCGATGCTAACGGCTCGGCGTTTTCAATTTGCGCTTCATTGTCACCACTCGTCTCTTCTCGCTCTCCGTTTGCAGCTTTTACACCCTTCATCTGCGTTTCTCTTTAAGGTCAGTTGCTGGCAGATGTGCACCGATTTTATTTTATCTTAGTATGCAAAGCCATTTGATGTTTGCCGTCTTCTGTTTCTGCTAAAACAAACAGAGATCTTCAAAGAAGAAGCCATGACGACCAAATCATTTTTGAATACTAAATTACTGTTACGGCTTCTTCCTGACTGAGCGGCCTTTCAGCTTATGTTGGTGCAGGACTTATTTCATTGTGACTGATGAGTTTTGAGTTGATTCTTTCCAAGTGCTTTGAATTAACCAATCAAAGCCTTACAAAGTTATGACATCATCATTAACTTTCCAAATTGCAGACAGCAATTTTAGTTTACGTACATTTCTCAAACAGATAAAGTCTAGGCTAATTTAATCCAAGACAGTGAGGGAATTTATTTAATTTAATTTAAATTTTTTTTACAAAAATATCAGTTCCAACTATATTTCATAATCATCAATAGCAGTGAGCAACAAAACTATGTTTCTAACACGATCAATTATTTAAGTTAGTTACTACAGTACAAAAATTTTTTCTAAAAATGTCATAAACCTGTTTAAAAATACGTAACAAAAGTAAAAATAAATAAAAGTTCATTAAATTTAAAGAAATTGTCTAAATGAAAGCTTAAATTTGCTTCAAAGTTCCTAGAAAGTATTTTAATTCTCAAAGAAATTAAAAGTTGATTTGAACCATCCATGCTTTTTTTATGATTATTATTTTGCAAATGCAGCGAGAAGTTTCACCATCTTTGCAGAAAGTTCCCAGAGTTTCTTTCCTCTCATGTAAACTACCTTAGTAAAGATTTGTTGACAAAACCTTTACCAGCAGCCCATCAGCTCGCTCTTCCTCCTATCAAAGCATCACTGGTGGCCTTCACGGCGAATACTAAACCTGCAAAGTGCAACGCGAACTGGCAGTTCCTGAATTAATTCAGGTCATGTTTTTTATCCCCAGCTGTTCTTGGTTCAGTGGGATCCGCAAATGGAGTGAGAATCATTTTCCGCCATCCGTTCTCACCACTTCAGTCCTCTCTTCCCTCACCACTTCAGATCCACTCCTCTCCCCTCGTTTCTCACGTCTCCAGTTAGGAAACCGCGCTGTGTCCCCCCCCCCGCCTCCTCTTTTCACTCTCTTTCACCCTCGTTCCCTTTAATGCTCTCACTCGGGTCCCTCTCCTTTCCTCCAACTTACCCCAACCTTCCCTCCGACTCGAAATCTATTCTTCCTCTACCTCGTTCTGTCTCCCGGCCGGCTAACGGAGCGTGAGATTGGCTAATTAACGGCTGCCTAGCGGCCTTGCAAAGAAAGCTGGGTAATTTGGAGAGACCGAATGTGGAGCTGAGAGAGGAGCGACGGAGGCATCGCTGTATCTATTGCCTCTATTGCATCGTGTCGAAGTTCAACTCTTTAGGTTTTTCCACTAGTTCATCTCTGTGTTTATTGATGTAGGGTTACTCATTTAATAAGAGACTAAAATACTCATTTGTTTGCATCATTATTGATTTTGTAACTTAGGAGGATTTTAAAAGGAGGGAAACGAAACTTAAAGTCACATTTTAACTGTAGTTGGGCAGAAAAAGTGTTCAGATCAAAATCTAGATTTAAAATGATCATTTTTTTGTCTTTTTCTGGAACTGGGATACAAGTGCACTTAGAAATAAAAAGCAAGAAGAAGAATACTTTCACTGTTCCAAATTAAAATGGCTTTACGGGAGACTTTTGGCAGACGCACACACAGTGTTGGATGCTGAGCCAACGTGGCTGAATGCTGGGAACCGAGATTTAACCAGCAGTTCTCTCTAAATCTACTCCCCTTTATTTCTTGGAAGAATACCTGCAGGTTCTCCGCCTGCTCCGGCTTGTCCGCACCATCATTATCCTCACATTTGACGCTCTTGCATAAATGAAACAAGTGTCTCGTTTTCGCGAGGGAACGTCGATAATGGCGGCCGTCGGATATTTGTCCCACCGTACTTCCGCTCCCCCGTATAGCTGCTGCTGCCTTTGTAGGCAAAGAAAGAAAAACAACATTAAGTCTGTGTCTGAGACCCAGCAAGCAACAAAGCTTTATGTTTTTTTCCCAGGAGGAACAGGGTGGTATGCTGTTATTTTAACAAAAGAATTTCAGAGTGAGGGAGAAAAGAAAACTGTCACAGAGTCAGAGCTTCAAAACGCTGGAATAAAAAAACATCTCCAATGGTGATGTCATCCCCCCCTTATCTAACTGCTGATTTCAAGTGTGCAGAGTTTGACAGCGTCTAAGGCTGCAATAACATGCCATTCATTCAAGGCGGTAATGAAGGCCGGGTCCGCGTGTGGCTGCCAGGAGGAACAAATATTCTGTTCATATACGCCATTAAGGACATTTGCCCCACTTAAAGGTTGCAGATCATCATCCAAAAAAAAAAAGCTGATAACCGGAGTAAACACAAGATAGTAAAGTGAAGATTTTACTTTTTTAAAAGGCATAAAAGTTGTTCAAAGGAAGAAAATCGCTTAACCAGATCTCAAAAAGAAACCATAATCTGGAACGATTAACAGCATTAATTGATTATTAAAATAACTAATTCTGCCATCGTATAATCGCTCACGCTCGAAAAGCTGCCATGTTGAGAGCAGCGATTAAGCCAAAACTGTTCAAAAACACACGTTTTGTATTTAAGATAAAGAAAACTTTGTCTGTAAATAAGTTTTTTTAGCAGCAGCAGATGCAAACTTTTTTTTTTATATAAACAATCAAGAAATGCTGCATTTCAACGAAATGTTTATTTTCTAATTTCACAAAGGAAATGATTAGTTTATTTTCACCTTTTAATGTGCTGTATAAGCAAATAAGCAGAAAGGTGAGCTGCAACCTTAAAATCCTCAGTTGATGAGCAGGTCTGACACATTTGTCCGCACTGAGAATAGTCTCCTCAGTGTGGACACTACTCCAGACAGGGGGCCGGGGAGACATTGAATGCATGTAAAAGCCGAAGCCAACAATCATGTCTGACCTTCTTTCAGGCTCCCACACAACACAGGATTCAAGAAAAGCACCAGCTGCTGTGTGGGGGCATCTTTCTAAGTGCTAAGAGGAAATTAACAAGTTTTACGTCTAAAAAGGCTCCCAGAGGGATTTATACCTGAATAATAAACTGGAGGCGTAGAAAAAAAAAGGTGATTTCTCCTAACCATGTTGTTAGGATGGTTCAGAGTAACATTTTCTATAATAGTTTTGCCCAGAACGGGATTATTTTTATTTTTCTAAGAGAAAGACGGAGAAGACGATCAAAAGCAGCCCTTCGTAAAACAGTGGAACAAAGATGCAAATCACTGTCGTCTCTTAACAGATTGACGAAAAAGGGACAGATGGATGGATAAAGTGAGGGTCAGGTGGACGGACGAATGAACAGGGGGACAAAAAGACAAGACGGACTGGGGGACCAATAGGGATGGAGCGAAGGGCAGACGGACAAATGGAAGGTGAGCTGGTTGACGTATGATCGGAAGGACGGTCGCTGGACAGAATGACGAAGACACACAGGCGGCTGAGGGAAGAGTCAAGTGGATTATTGGAAGGACGAGTGAAAAATGAATAGATAATGAATGAATAGATGGAGGGATGTAACCAATGGGATTGGGGAGAATATCTGGAAATTCAAATATTTTCAATTTTCTATGTTCTTTTAATGAAAAAGAAAGTGTATGACGTTGCATGATGAATACAATGGTGTAACGTCTCAACTTTGCTTTTATTTAGCCAAATATTGCTCCTCTACTGCACTTATACAGCAAACATGAAGACAGGAAGGAGAAGAGGTTGTTGATGCGATTAGCTTTGAACGAGAAAAATAAGTAAATCTCACAACCTAATGAAGTCAAGTTAAGCAATCAGAGTAAAATAAATGAGAATCTCAAGGGCCAGGAGCTTTGAATGCTTCCAATCCAGCAGGTTAAGGACAATTCAGTCTCTCTGAAATCTTGAAATCTTGTAATTACCCTAAGGAACTTCTTTCAAAAGCATATCAGGTAAATGACCTTCTGTAAGCCACATGGAGCAATCCATTTATCAGTTTCATAACAAAGAGCCGACTTGAAACCACGACCATGAATCACACGAGATATTTTCTCTGTTTTCCAGAAAGCCTCGTAAAGACAAGCTCCGACAGGAGGGGAGAGGAATGTTCTCCGCTCAGCTATTCACTTCGTCACTGTTGCTCAACCTTTGCTGAGGCTGGTGACGCTCTCCAACAATGACTTCCAAAGTCCAGGTATAACTGGCTTTACGGTGCAACATGATCCCACGCCCGTCAACAGGAAGTGCGTTCACGTATGACGGTGAGGACAACCGAGGACAGAAAGTCAGGACGCTTGGTTAAGCTTTATAAACATAAATGCCTCGCCTTTGTTGACATTAGTTCATTTGAGTTTCCTCATTGGCCACATGACCGAATGACTCACAGGAAACCATGGTGATTTGCTTTCTCTGTATGCAGTAATGCACCGGAGATACTGTATTGGGATTTTCTGTGATGGACCAACATCTTGATTTATCCCTCTTGAGTCGTTCTTTAAAATCGCCTCTGCAGATTTAACAGACTGAACTTCTTGAACCGTTAGCTTCAGGTCTAGCCTGTTCTAACTCATTAACGTATTTTGATCTAAAACCAGTCCTGCAACTTTCTAGAGATGCATTTACAGACCAACTTTAGTCGTGACCTCCAACCCCCGCAAATAAAGGATCAATTGTACCATTTTTCCTTGACAACTAGGCGCTACTTACCAAATCATATGCAGTGAAGTTTATAGATTGTGCGGTTTATTCTAGTAATCAGCTTTCCAAACAAAATCATAAGTTTGTGTTTTCCTGGAGTGTTTCCTAATTTATTTGGTCCCCATCAAAGATTAAAACGAACTACATTTATTCAGCTGGGGGAAAGTGGGGTAACTTAGATCTGGATTTGCTCTGTTGGGTAAACGATGGTGACACCATTTCCATTGTTCAGTCTCAGCTCTGAACTGCCATCAGTAAACCTTAAAATGCTTCCATTCACATCTCTCAGAAACCTGCATTATATTAAAATAACTGCTACTAATCACCAGCTGCAATGTTTGTCACTTCTTAGTTGTAAAGTCATGACAGCCCAGAACAATCCAGAGCATTTTTCATCATTAGCAATCAAGCCAGTTTCACAAATTAAAACCATCCACGCTGTTTATTCGACATCAAAAATAATCTCCATGGATTAAACAGACCATGAATGAAGCTGCGGTAGCAACATCATTAAGCTCTTTGACCAACATACTGAGACACTATGAATGAAAAACACATGAGAGACACAGCTGTTAAAGATCCTTAACGATGTAAAAAGAGGAGCGATTTTTTTCCTAATTGAACAAGCAGATTATCTGGATGAATTGATCATTTATTTATCAGTAGGATAAGTCAAAAAAGCACAACTAAGACATTAAATCATTGGACATAAAAGAAACCTGCAAAGAGCATGAATGAACAAGGAGAATATAAATGATTATGTCAATTTTCTTGTGTTTGATTTCACCCTGATTTGCATGTATGAGCACTAGTGAGTGTGTTTTGTAAAGGATCTGTAATAATGCTCATTTGTGCACCTAGGATGCATCAGTCTGTCACTTTAAACCTGAGCAAACTGAAGAGATCTAACACTGACTCTTTAACTCATGTTTTTAAATAACAAAAAGGGGAAATTCAGAGACTTTTATTTTTGGCTGGAAGATCACTTTATATTGTGGACTGATTTTACAACAGTGTGTAAAACCTTTAATCTTAAAAAAAAAAAAAGAGAGTATTTCAGGCTTCTGCCAAAAATGCTGCTAAAATCTCGTCTCGATCTGATGCATCATCATATATAGAGTCGGATGCCGGTCCTCGTTTGTCACCGTTTACATCTAGCAGGGGAAAACATATAGTTTCCAGTTGAGTGCTTGTGAAATAAAAGCCCTGGGGTTAAAAAGGCACGTCTCAGAACAGGTCTGCATAACTTACTGGAAAGAAAAAGAAAAAAAAAAAGCCGCCCTTTTCCTTCGTACGCCAAACACACGCGTGTCACAGCGACAAGCCTGCTTCCCTTCCACGCCGCAGCTGTCTGCGAGCGCACGCTTTGAAGGCAGCAACCCGCTAACCCCTGCAGGTCCCCCCCGCTGCGAGGAAACATGTTTTTACGTACAGGCAACAGAACAGCCCGTGCGTTCACTCAGCAGAGGTCCGCAGGTGCAGCGAATCGTGTTTGCGTATACATATGAAGGCGGCGCGCCGTAATAAAAACACATAGAAACATAAAAAGCAAATCTTCGGCTAAAGGTGGGAGGAGGATGAAGTGGAGAGGAGCGGTGACAGATGGGCAGCAGACAGTTGGGAGTTCAGCATGATGCCATATGAGGAAGGAGAGATGAGGAAGAGGAAGAGGAGAGCCTTTAAAGGTTAAACAGACGGCTGCATCTCAGATGGTTTCCCCGGTACATTTCAACTCCGACGTGAATTTTTCGGTATCCGACTGCACTACATCCAACGCTTATCAGTAGAGATGCTGGACAAATAATATTTTATGGCTTTAATTTAATGTCACACTGATGAAATGATAAACACTGAACCTTTGGAGTTTACTTTTGCACACATCGCCTGGCTTATGAACATTAAACATCTGCCTCTGTTTAACACATAAATGGACGGATGAATGGATAAATGAAAGGATGGATGAACTGATGGATGGATGGATGATTAATCATCAAATGGATGTTGATCGGCCAACAGTTGGATGGACGATCTCTCGATAGGCGGTTCGTGAAAATGTTTTACAGATGCGTAAATGGACAGATGAGTGTCTGGTAAAAATGATGGATGGATGAACAACAAACAAATACAGAAACAGGACAATACGGACAGAGACATGGACAGACGGACAGGCTGAGGGGCGACTTCTAATCAGGAATTACATATTTATTCCATATTTCTCTTCTTTTAATTTCACTCAGCGCAAGAAAGCATTGAAGGTCTTTGTCTTCACAGAAGCAACAGAATTCACCGGCTGTCTGCAGAGAGACACCAACAAACAGCACAGCAATAAACCACCAACACATTCAGAGCAGAACCAACTGCTTGTGTACCGTCACTGTCACGAACACAGCTGCCGACAGGCTGGTAGGTGAAGAGCTCACAGGTAATGAGTGGAAATGCTTCTGTGCGTTTGTTGGGAAATGTTAAAAAACAAAATGAAAACCCAGTTTTTTTGGGGGGGAAGTTTTTTTTTTTTTTTTTGTGATTAATGAGCGTGCGAGAGGAGCAGCAGTGTGTGTTCTACCTGTTTGAGAGTTGGCGGCGCCGCCGCTCTGTTGCGAGGATCCGGAGACGCTGAGAGAGCACTCCATCTTGGCCGTTTCCCACGGATAAACGCTGCTGACGTCAGATTGAATTCTGACGGAGAAGGACGGCCCTGCGAACACCAAGCGCATCGTTTCCAGTCAGCTTAACATTAAACAACGGCCTCCGCACATCAGAGGAAGCGATCAAAAAGACTCATTTAAACGGAATTTTTTAAACCCACGTTGCCCCCCGAGGGGAAGCAGCACATTTCAGAGAGTAAACACACTCTTATAAAGGGGAGAGGGGGATGATTTCTCTGATATTTAAAGGGGAAAAAAAAACAACACATTTTGAACCAACACACCCAGTCAGACGCTCTAAACGTTGCAAAAACCTGCAGACTCTCAGCTGTTTGCTGGGTTTGGTCTCCATTTTACTCATGTTTGAATGTAAATTATTCAATGCATTTTTTTCTTCTCGCATGCAGAGCGCTTCAAGTGGATACTCCCAGTGGAAGGAGCAAAAGAAAGTGCAGCCAAGTCCGTCCAGTCGTACGGTGAAATGTGTTAAAAGCAGCGGTGACCTTCGGCGCTGCTTTTAAAAAAAAAACCTGTAATGTTGTGAAAAGCTTATATTTCTGTTTGTTCAGTCCTTTTCTCCTGGATTCGTGGGACCTCACATGTTATCAGGTTATTTTGTGTTTAAGTCAGAGGGAGGAGGCTTGGGGACAATCTGGTACATTTTGTTCTTTCCTTCCTTAAAAGCTGCTATTCCTTATCTTGCTAAAAACGCTTTTTTGTGTCAACAAACAAGTCCCATCCCGTCTGTGAATGTGAGTCGCCGATGATTGCATCTGAAACAAAAGCTGGCCGTCTTGAGGTGAAGGTTTAAAGAACTGCGCGGCCCGTTGACGGGAGTGATCCTTTGCCAGCGCAGACAGAGCGTCTGCATACTGTAGCGTGAGTTTTCATGTGATTGGGTCATTGGTGCAACTTTTGAGTAGTTCTCAAACATTTACAATGCTAAAATTTCAGATTTGAAAACAGGAACTCAATAGAAAAAGATGCATAGTGTGTAGGAAAATGTGAAATTCAACTAAAAATTAAAGGGAAAGGAACAGCAGAATGGCATTGATAAGACAGGGTGGCTAAGGCTATGGTTGTTGCCCATGTCAACTAGACTTGTAGTTTGGCCTGGAGTTGAGCGATGAAGGCAGATGAGTCGGTGCGAGGCAGATGGAGAGATCAACCAACTGCTTGGTGTACTCCAGTCCAATCGTCTGTCACAAAAAGTCTGATTCTAATGTAGAAATTCATGAGATCCAGTTAATTTACAAGTGTTGTAAAACGGCCTGAGAGGAACTCCTGACATGCCAAGTGTTACACAGTCTGAAACAGGTTTTCTTCCTGTATTTAGTTCCATCAGTTTACCTATAAACTCTGGTTTGCTTGCAGTAAACTGGATCAAACTAGGAACAGACTCCAATTCAGTCGTACTTGTAAAACAATGCAGTCCATTGGTTAAGTTTACATAGAGTGACTTCTATAGGAGAAATATGTGCCATGCACACCAGCTGCGTTTCCATTTACCATAAATCTATGCAAACTCAGATCACAACAACAAATTTGCTTGAGGAAAACAATTTTTTGGTTTAATGGAAACGCAGTGGAAAACTGACGTTTTAACGGGAAGGAACGTCCGGCAGAAGCAGAGCCTGGCTTGTTGGTTTCAGACGCCACGTTTAACAGAGTGCTGCGTCACGGCCAAACGCTGGCGGATGTTGTTTTATAACCTCAACCCGTTGCTTTAAATCATCTCCAAAGCTTCCTCTCTGATCTTCCCGCTTTGTTGCTTGGTCTCCGTGATGCTCACTGGTGTTTCTCAGGGGACATTTACAAAGAGTACAGCGAAGGAGTTGGAATCCAAAAGCAGGGAACACATTTTAAATCCTTACTTGCTACATTTTTTTATTTTTGTATTGCAAATGCAGCGACTTCACATAAAACGCAGAGCGAGAAACACATGGAGGTTCACTTTGCATGAAAACCAGAAAATAAAAGACACTTTTGTACCAATCTGGCCTTTCCTCTCCACCCACTCCACATTCGCGGTTCCGACGGATCGCATTCGAGTTGAAATGCTTGACGGGAAACGTGCTGGCGAGGTTTTACGTTTCCGTACGCTCAGAAGCAGGACGACACCTCTGGAACGGTGAGGATGCACAGCTGGAAGAACGGAGGAAGGAGTGGAAGAGACGAGCTTCCATCCTCTCAGGCGAGCATGTGGGGGCTCTCCACCAGCTCACAGTGGCGCTGACACTGTTTATGTGGGGGTGTGTTTGTGTTAGCAGGAGGAAGCGAAGAGGGGGGTCAACTTAAAATATTCGGCTTGGACACACACTTGAAGGAAAGTTTCCGCACACGTTTAAGTGAGCGGAGACAGAAAAAAAGAAGAAACGAAAGCTGCGGTGCAGATCTTCGCAGCCGGCTGATTGGCCAAAGGGCTTCACTTTGAAGACGTCCCAGAGAGAGAGAGAGGAGACGGGGAAGGATGGATGAGCAGGGACAAAAAGTGTGAGATGTAGGTGGAAACTGAAGGCTCCCGATTTCCCCAGAGAGAGAGAGACAGAAACACGGTCCTGGGTTTATCTTCTGGTCTTCCACGTGTCCCGCGCGCCGCCGCTCCACTCCCACAGCCCCTAAGCGCCTTTTGCCTCCTCCAAATATCGCGGAGATAATTCAAAAATGCGGCATCCGATGTGTGGGAACAAATCTGGAGCACAAACCGCTCCAAAGCAGAGTTCTGACCTGGAGCACGGGTCTGTATTTAAGTCATCGCGAAAAAAACATGCAGAAAATGACACATCTGCATAATAACGGCACATTTTGTGAACAAAGTTCAACAGTATTGGCTTAAAGACGACTGTGCAGGTTATTGCAGCCTTTTATATAAATAAAACTTCAAATCTATTAACATCTTTAATACCTTAAAGTCTCAACTTGTTTCCAATTTCTTCGTTTTCTCTCTTTACCGCAAACATTTAAAATTTTTATCTCCACTTCCATCTTGTCTTGTACTCAGATTACTTTCCCACCAACAAACCTTTCTTCTTCTTCTTTTTTCTCCTCGTCCACTCCATCACCTCCTCGCTTCCCATCCAGTTTCCTCTTTCAGTTTCCAACTTCCCAGTCAGATCAAAAGACAATAAGTAGGCCAGTGGCAGTGGTGGGCGTCAAAGAGCTTTAGGTGTGTGTGTGTGTGTGTGTGTGTGCTTTTTTTGCACATTATTAGGGACTTCATTTTACTCGTGATTAGCACAGAGAGGATGGAGGATGTTGTTTGTAAATGTACTAGAAAAAAGGAGCTGCTCCCATCCTTCTTTCACTCACTGCAGGACTTTAGTCCCGTCATTAGATCGCTCACTAATGATCTGAGGACTTTTACGAAAGCAAATAAATCACTGAAAGGCTGCAAAATGGCTTTGAATAATTAATGACTGCAGCTGCAAACGGGAAAGGATTTTGTTTGTTTTGAGACGACAGATTTTGTTGGATTTCTATTAAGTCTCTCGCAGAGCTCCTGCTGGGACGTCGTAGAAACGATATTTAATTTTAAAAGATGAGCGGGTCAGAGAGCAGGAGGCGGTTTCTAACGAGCCGGTGAGCAGGTGGTGGTTCTGGTTTTGTGCTTTATCGGCTTCAAAATGAAATAAAAGCAAATTCTGCTTCATATATGACAATAAGGTCTCCAAGATTAGATTCAGTCTTGTTTTTCTTGATGTCGGATTTGGCTTCGGGATTTTTGTACCACAAAAATCAAAGACGTCTATGCAGATTTTTGCTGGCAGTTTTTTCTTCCACTAAACTTTCCACCAATATGCAAGGATCCTCTGGGCTAACAGCAATAAATGCTTCAACTACTTCAGTCTGCGTGAAATTTATCGAGAATTTAGAGTTTCTGAACCAATATTTTGAAATAAATTGACAACATTAAAAGGCAACAAACAGATAAACCCTCAGATTAAAAAGAAGACAGGAGAAGCATGTGGACGTACCGTTTTCCTGAAAGTTGATCTCGATTCTGTTGGACTGAGACGTGGCAGCAGTGGTCCAGGACTGATCGGGCTGCTGTTTGGTGAAAGCCGTGATGTTGCACCAGTAGAAACCTCTGTCGGACAGCTGGACGCCCTCCAGGCGGAAGTTGAACTTTCGCGCGTCGGTTTTGGAAAGGACCAGGTTGTTGCTGTGGGAGCAGGTTGAAGGACGACTTTAGAATCAAACTTCGGAGTGTGTCGTTTTGGGTGTGTGTGTGTGTGTGTACCTCCTAGCCAAGTCAGTGATCTGCACCACGTTGTCGGGGCTGAGGGACATGATGGTTTTGACGTCGCCGTTTCCGTCCTGTGATTGGATGTACACGGCGAAGCCAATCCAGTCGCCGATGTTCTCAGTGACGACGGAGCAGCTCATCTCAAAGGTAGCTCCGCCCACCGAGGCTCGACGAATCAGTTTGGCCGCTACGTTGAGAACGGGGCCTAAAAAACACAAGATAGACGTTAAATCAACTTTATAAGGGGTCACAACACAATGGGTTTGTGAAGACTTAAGTTTCCTGAGATTTTAATACTTTAATGCTCCAGTTCATCATGGAATTATGGAGGATGTTTCTATAGTAGGAAGGAATGAAGGATAGAAAAACAGAAGTTACAAAAAAAGGAACGGATGCAGAAAAGAAAGAAATAATCCAAGGAAGGACGGATACAGGAATGTAAGGAAGTACTAAAGACAAGAAGGCAGGAAGGATATAAGAAAGGATGGATAAAAGGTACGGAGGGTGGATACAAGGAAATGAGCAAGTGTACAAAAGAAATGGAGGACAAAAAGAAAGGAAGGATACAAAGGAGGAGGGGAGAAATGAGCAAGAATGCAACGAGAAACAGAAGGGAAGGAAGGAGGAGATAAGGAAGAACATGAAGCAAGCAAAGACCCAAGTGTTCAAGGAAGGTTGTGATGGGGCGAATAAAGTCTCAAAATACTTTTTCTACCCATACTTCCACTTTCCAAACTTCTCCAGACCTGGAAAGTCCTTAAATGAAATTCCAGACTTTTACAGATTATGTCAGAAGCTTGCCTTTTATTTTCTAAAACCGGCACCGACGCAGGCAGACTTGGAGATGTGATGACATCACGGCCCAATTAGATAAGCCGAGGTCAGAAAGTTTGTTGGCGAACAGGAAGTAAATGTGTGCGTGCTTTGTGGGTGAGGAGCTGAGACAACAAGCTGCCTTTTGTGGGATTTCTCTGTGAAGTCTGGAAACCACAGCTACAAAATCGGAGTGGAAGCCGATAATGCTACTTTTCACTGGCGTTACTTTGGTATTTTCAATCATTTCATCTAAAGCACTCAAGGCTTCTCTAAGCTGCAGACGTTAAAACTCTCTTTGAACCAGAAGTGGCCAGGATTTAATCTGCAGCCACTAAGTTAAACAAAAGAACAACCTCGACTCCTCAGTCTGAGATCCCAGACGGGTTTTGTTCGTTTAAATCGATTAAGACGGTCATAAAAGTGGATGCGCGGCGGCGTTCTGGAGCTGGCTTACTCTTGATGTCCCACCGAACGGTCTGTGGCGAGCTTCTGTTCTCGGTGACGTTCACCATGACCCCCGAGCTGGTGAGGCTCCAGGCCGAGACGGCGCATGTGTACTCGCCCATGTCGATCTTCTGCAAAGGGATGAAACATCATTTTAAAAGGACTGAACTTATTAAAATAAGTCGTCTCATCTTCCGGTTGCAGTAATTTTTGTTTTTACCTGCGTGCGGTGAAAACGCAGTTTGAACGTGTCGGGTTGGTCTCTACTCAAACCCAACGCTCCGCTGAGTAGCCGGTCCTCGTATGCCGAATACGACACCAGGTTGCCGTGGGCGTCCAGGGAGCCAATGAGCTTCGGGGGCGGAGTGTTAGTCCCCTTTTCTGTTAGTGATTAGACAGAATCAGCAAGTGCACCTAGAACAGAGACTTCTGCTTGAAAGGAGAAAGGTAATTACTGAGCAGTACCAGGAAGGCCGATGTGCTCCCAGTCGACACGCAGTCTGCCCCCTGGTGGTAGCTGGGAGATGTTGGTCACGTCACAGGAGAGCTCTAAGGGTTCGCCTGTCTTCTGAGGCGTCATGGTGGCTTTCAGGGTCAGCTTGAAGTTCGGCTCTGTGGAGAAAAGAGCGAGGAGGGAAAACATGAGCTCCGTCACATTATGCTTGTGCGTAAAAATGCGTAGATACACCATGACAGGGGAAGAAACAAGACATGCCAGTTTAACAGAGGGCTTGATAGGAGAACCACACACAGCCACAAAAACCTGACATCCAACTCCTTATGTTGGTCACACGCTGCAGTGGGACGAGATCCCACTCTGTTACAACTCAAGACAATGTCGCCCCTTTTCTATTGTCGACTCTCTCTCTGGCAGGTTCTAGTCAAGTTGGGTGCGTCTTCATTAGCAGCGTGTTTTTCCTGTGCAGCAGGTACGCGGGCGAGCCGTGCGCACGCAAGAGCTGTAGTCGGCGCTCCGATGATGTCGCTTTGCCTGTGCGCCCTCAAGCGGCCAGTTTTTCTGAAATCTCCCGGCGTATGATGCGTTTTCCCTACTTTTCACAATGTATAGCAGTTTTATTTAGCCAAGACAAGTTGTGCTTCAGAAATATTTTCTCTCCACCTCTCAGGACTACATGGAGTGTGTTTTATGGTCCTATTGTCAACCAGGCTGAAATTCACCTGAAGCAAGGAAGCTGATAGGGCGACACTCCAACCTGATAACAAGCAGAGTTCCCGTGCTTCACCCAGAGCGGCAGATCTTCCCTCTCTGTCCGACACGCCGGCGTTTTGTCATTTTACAGCAGTTCAACATCAGCCTATGAATGCAAAGTGATTCCTGTGTGTTGTTTTTAATTGAGTTGGTGTCAGGCTAAAGTGGAGCCGGCTGTCTGAGCCGGAGGACCATAAATAGACCTGAAGTAACACAGTTAACTGCGCGAGAAGAGGTGTGTATCGCAGCGTTAATAGTGAGTGTGTGTGGGCGGTGAGGCAGGTCCTCACAGCCAGACATCCAGATTGCAGCTTTACACGTCAGTGAGCAGGAAACACACACCATGATCTCCACTGAAACACGGTGTGTATGTATATACAGTACACACACACACACACACACACATCCAGAAGGGGGGGTCGACATAAACCAGCTTTACCACATCAGGTACAAGTCAGTAAACACACACAGATCAAAGCTATAAATACAGGTGCACCAGTGTGAGTTTGGCACAGCTAGCAGTGCGGGTGATGTCAGTTGGACGTCACACACACACACCCCGACTCATGCACTGTCACCATCTGCTCTGAAACACACACACACACACACAGTTTGATCAATGAGAATGTGTGAAGCTTCTCTGCCAATTAGCCACGCGCCGCTCTCGCGCGCCGAAGCCTTGCCTTATTTAGCTAAGCTGCACGGCGGATGTTGAGTCTCGCGTTGCCAGGTTTGGATGCTCAGTGCGAGGATTTGGACATCATGCCCATTTATCTCCAGCTTCGACTGACCACGCCCGCAAGACACGACTAGGATGATCTGTGGAGCAGCAAAGAAACCAGAAGCTGAGGCTCTGATTCACTCTGGACCATTGAAACGGAACCGTAACAGATTGGAACAACGTGGCCCGGTCCGGTTTCAGCTGTTGAGGTCAGAATCGGGAATAAACGACATGAAACCATGAATCTGTCCTGCTTTGCATCACCGGTTCAAGCTGCTGGTGGAATAACAGCACAGGGGATACTGTCTGTACCCTTTAAACCTTTAGAACCAATCGAACATAGTATAAACACCTCATAAAGGACAGAGCGGTTTTATTTCAACACTATAAAAAGATCCTTATGAGTTAAAACCCTGAATCACAATGGTTTATCTCCATGTTTACATTAGGCATCTGAAAGCTGCGGGTTATTTGATTGCTTCAACATTTTTACTTTCGTTTTCTTTTTATCATTATTATCATTTTGGAGCAAGTCCTAAAACAAGCCATCTGCTACAGACCTTTCTGCTTCATCCATCAATCAGAGGATTTCTCTGGAATCTGCTCAGTCTACCCGGATGAAACGAGGATCCGCCGCTGGGAAATAATTCAGAGGTGATATCTCATCCCAGTCCACTGTTCCAACTGCGGAACAAAACGACCAGAAATTCCTCCTAAAATAACGTGAGATGACTTTAAATGAAGAGATCTGAGCAGTTTTTGTTTGTACTTATCTTCGCATTTCAATAAAATGAATAAAACTGTTTGGCTTCTGGATACAAAATGGAGCCAATCAACGATGGAAGAGCAAATCTGGAAAGTCAAATATTTTTTTCCACGTTTGTTTTCTCAAACGTATCCAGGTCTGGAAGCCTGGAATCCTGTTCACACTTTTCCAGACTGTAGACACCCTTCAGATCAACATTCCCTAATCTCCTCTCTTGTGTCACCAACAACAGAAACAAGAGCTCGTGTTTTGACAGTCGTGGTCCCTCTAAGCCAGGTAATCTTCCTGCCTGGAGGAGGCGATCCATTTCAACAGCAGACTCTGTAATTACCTGGCTTGTGGTGATCATTTGGTTTTTGCAACAGGATTTTTGTTTTTAAAGGAACAATTTGTTTTTCCCTCCCGTTGGATAAGTGGTTGGCACACACAGCTGAGTGGCGGCTTTAAGAAGAGTCACGGATTTCGCTCAACCTCTCAATAAACAGCTTCAACCAGGGGAACATGACGCCGATTTTTAATAAGATTAGAATGAGCAAAAAAGCAAAAATAAGAATCGACCCGCGCCCATGTGTTCGTGTTCTCATGTTCGTCGGGTTTGAATGTTTGTTCAGGAGGCGTGACCCTGGACTTTTACCGGAATCTGTTTGCCTTTTCTTTCCCGCTCCGGCTCGTTTACAGGTGGGCCGCCTGCCATCGTAGCAACGCTCCTATCATCACAAAGGAGAGGGGGAGGGATCCCGTGAGCGTCGCGCCGACTCTGGTTGTTGAGCTGGGCGGCTGGGATTTGAGATCTCAACTGTTCAGAGAAAGAGCGGAGGAGTGCACTCACCCAAACCGAGGAAAAGGCACAAGAGATCATCCGGTTTCACCGCCGCGTGCGGGCGTGTGTGTGACGTAGTAACGGATAGGGATGAAATAAAAGCCAGTCAAGTCGTTCCTGCTGCAGCGCGTCTCCAAGGACGAACAGGAAAGATCGGGCTGACCCTCACAGAGGAGATGAATACAAGCCACGCGACACGCAGACATCCAACAGCCGCCGAGATCCGTGGGCTTACATTTCACTTGACATTTCACAAAAATTAAATATTGATCACTCGCCACTTGGAAATCAACTGAAATGTTAAATCACATGCGCTCCAAAGCTTGAGCATTTGGTGCGTTTCACTCCTGACTCGTATAGAGAGACAGCTGTAAGACGCGACGGGAAGAATGTAGGAAATGATCAAATATTCATTTCACACGGACAAACGGCTGCAGCAGAGTGAAGGTGTTTCAGGCGCCAAACGGGGTGGAAGCTTAGATTTCAAAGCCACAGGCCTGCAGCCGAGAGAGAAGTCGGGATTCAGCTGCTTGGCCTTTGACTGAAGGATAGATTCTCCCTGAGTTCAGGAAACAACAGGAAGCGGGAAGAGGTTTCCACAGCTAATCCTGAGCGAAATAAAGTTAAAGTCTCACTCAGCTATAAAAGGCGTTTAGCCATCGACTTCGACAATCAGCTGGATTAAGTTCATTTTATTTTATTGACATCTGCATAAAATGCGACCAAAATGAGAGTTTAATGTTACAAAGAGATTCATTTAGGCAAAAGACAACATTGTTTTTATCAATATTTAATTGAAATTAAGTGACTTAAAGTCAAGCTCATCTAAAAAATTTTAATTAAAATGTATCATCATCAGAGGTCAAATGAGGTCAACTCCGTAAAAACGGCTTTCCGTTTGCCTTTAGGATGTCAGCTAGCGGACACCGACTCTCTTCTTCGTTGGTAGCACTTCCGACAGAGAAGACGGGGGCTGGACCACCTCCAATAAAACCAGCAGTTATTTCAACTCAAATTTTCCTCCGAGTGCTTTTGAATTTCAACTTGTTTGTTAATCCGACGCAACCTGTTGTCCCAAGAAGCTGAACGCGCTCACGCTTATCTTAAAATAAATGACAATGTGGCGATAAGGCAACGGCCGGTTGAGCTGCAATCCTGCATGCAGTGAAAGCTTAAGATGAAGAGCCGAGAGCGTTCCTCTAACACGGTCTGCCATCAAATCCCTTTCAACCGCCGATGTCGGAAAGCGAAACGCTGCGACGCTACAGGCATGCAGACACCTGTCTGTTAGGAAACACAAGCAAAAGAAACACTAAATACTTAGCTAACCCTGCAAGGAGTAGAGAAAAGTATTCAACCAGAAACAAGAGTAAACAAAGAAGAGTCTGCAAAAGAAAAAAAAAAGCAGTTAACATTCAACTTCCTGGTTGAACTTTGACCTCCTGCACAGCTGCGCGCCAACACAAACACACTAGTCCAAACTGCATGTTGTTGGCTTCGCCGTAGGAGACACTAAGCAAACACGAGCGTGGCGTGTGGAGGCAGCTCGCGGTGCTTTGCAGCTCGTTATTAAGTTCCACAGATTAAACTTCAAAGATGAACTATTTGCTAATTAGGACGGATTTTAATCAGAGGGGGGAGAAAGTCGAGGAAAAGTACAAATGCATGCCAGTGGTGGAGCGGGGGGGAAACGTCTTTACCATCAGATGCTCGCAAACTTGTTTTTGCACAATGAAGTAAAAAGGTAAAGCATCTGGGGGGGAAATTGTTTCTGAAGTAAATATGAGTTGTTTGGGTTTTTTTCTACTTTCAGACAAAAAAAACAAAAAAAACAGTTACATTTCAAAAACTTGTTTATATCAGATAACCAAACTGACATGCGTATAAAATGTGCCAACTCGGCGCTTCTGAATCCCTTGTGGGATCCGACCAACCTCGATGCACACCGCTGACCCCCGAAAAAATACATTGAGGCTGGACAAAAATGTAGAAAAGTTTACATTTTTTGCAAGACTCTCTACATTTATTGAAAAAAAACCCAACAACAACAACAAAAAAAGTCCATATGAAACTTAAGCTGCCCTTTTTGAAGTGACATGAGAATAACTCCAGCTGACACAACACACTCGCCGGGGGAGGCACAGCTGAGGGTTCGCGCACGCATGTGTGTGTTTCTGCCGAAGGGGACCTCCTAAACTAGTTCTCCCAGTTTTCCTGCGCGCCCTGGAAGGCCGTGCCCCGAGCCAATCGTCATGGGAACGAAGAGGGGAAGAAACTTTTCGGGCTTCGGATCAGCAGAACAGGAAGTAACTGGTTGACACGCAGAGAGTTTCATCTAATACACAGCATTTGATCAATTAGATGGATTCAGGGGTGTGTGTGTGTGTGTTTGGGGTGAAGTACGAAGGAATGCGCGCCCTCAGGCTAAAACATAAAAGGTTACCCTGATTATGTGGGGCACACAGAAGGCAGTGTGTGTGGCATTTACTCTGCAGGAACCAAACTACTTGAACCCCGCGGACACACTCATGCATGCAGCTATGCATTAGCAGCGAGATTGAGCACAAACGACTGTGATGGAGCCGTTTGATACATCGGCTTCGCCCTCACGCGAACCGACTCTGGATGGCGGCTGAACCCGGAAAACCCGGCTGGTATTTCGAAATGCAACATGGAACCTGAAGGCTGGAGGAATCTTCTGGGTACGGAGAAGAGGATGTTGTTATTTTGACTAAAGGCTCCTGCTGACATACTGCACAGGATGTGGTGGAGCCAGCGCACACACACACACACACACACCCCCATATGCAGTTTCGTCCACAGGGACAGGGTGGTTTTAATAAAATGTTTGTGTTTAATGATTGGACGTGTAAGCCGCCGGCGTTTCTTAAATTACTCTAAAAGCAGAACAAAATGCAACCAACATGGCTTCCACACTGAATAGTGTTAAAGCTACCAGTCAAGAGTTTACCATAAAAAAAATTTATATTCAACCAAACTTACTTTAGGTGCAGCTCGTCGCCCACAGAACAGTGTCATATTCAGTGTTTCTTTTTTGATCGGCTTTTTGCTTTAGATCGTAATTTAATCCGAAAGCAAGCTTCCATTCACTCATTCCTCTGGTGACATCACAAAAGGTAGCCAATCAGAGTCGCTTGTGTTGTTTTCTTTGTTTTTCTCCTTGTTTTTTCAGGCGTTTTGAAGAAAATACATCCTTCGAAGGGCTCTACTCGTATTCTGAAAGGCTGCGGCAAAAAGATTTGTGTAGAAATCCCACAAGAGTTTAAGGGAATTCTGTGTAGTTTTTTTTTCTTCAAATTGTTGCAGTTTTCATCCACCAGAAAAACAGAAGTTGAATAAATTTGTAAGATGCCATCAAATCGAGACGTTTACTTGTAAAGCTACTTCAAGTTTCTTCACCAAAACTGAGGTTTTATGATTAAATCTGGGTTTTGTAAAACAAAATATAAGAAACTGTGAGTTTTCCCACAGATTCTCTAAGGCTGAAGCTTTGATTTTGTTTAAATTATCCGATTTTGTGAACTTTATGGTTTTTATCGACGAACAAAGACGTTTCTCAGGGTGTTAATAAATATTTCATTGCAGGGAAGATATAAAACAGATGTGAATAGATTTTTTTTATAAATTGGATGAAAGCACACCAGGTGCAACATGAAACTTTTATTATAAGGGGAAAAAAGGGAAAGGGAAAGAAAAACAACAAAACGGATTAGCCACTGATTGCGTATTAATGATAAGAAACAGAAACAAAGGGCCAACAAATACGACTCTTAAAATATTCAAAACGTGATGGATGGATGACCCGGTCAACACGTCCGGAGGCTCTTGTTAGATTTTCCCAGCCTGCAGCAATCCAATTTCACCTTAAAAAAAATGGACCAATGAAAGAAAATCATTGAGTTGGAAACAAGGTCATGGTCAGACAATGTCCACTGAAGCAGATGAAGATCGGCCATATTGTCTGACTTACAAGGAAAAAAACTCTTCTGCAGCTCAAATAATTACTTAAAAAATGTGCTTTGAACATCCAGATTTAGTCCTCATAATCAATAAAGCAAAAAAAAAAAAAACCAGCATGAAGCAGCCTAATGTGCACAGACTCACTGCTCTCTGACATGTTGCCTGAGTGTCCATGAAGTATAAATTTCCTGGTTTCCTTTTGATGTCGGTGATATCTGGCAACCGATTCGCCCAAAATTCCACTGAGGGAAAAATCTGAGGCGTTTTGATCTGATTTGACAATACTGCAGCCAAGAAGCACAAAAAAACAAACCGGACTCCATAAATATAGTTTTATTCTCTCCAGGCCAGGCGCTTCACCCAAATGAGACGGAGACCAAAAAGACTAGCGCCACTACCCAACGATCACAAAGTAGACGTTTGGTGCTTTGCAGTCCATTCAATAAAAAAAAACAACTTCATATAACCCAAAGGAAAATTAAATTGAAAGATCTCTGGTAGCAGTCAGTGTTGCAGCAAATCTGAAGAAGTTTCTAACTGAAGACCACAGCTGCATGCCTCGTGACAAGCTGACAGCTCAGAGACGATATTCCACACAGAGATGAAAGTGAATTTTTCCCCCATTTATTCCAAACCGGCTAGCTAACAGCTAAAGCTAAGTCTGCAAGCTGTGCTTATACCAAAGTCCCTCAAAAGTCGATTTACTCAGGGAGTTCTTCTTATCCTGACGACTCCTTAAAAGTCCAATTACAAAACAACCTTGAAATTAAGTTTTAATGGTGATCTTGTTCCTCTTATTTTGCATATTTGCCGGGGATAATAAAGCTAATTCCACTAACTAATTGCCTCCGCGCATAACCTTGCCAGAAAGCCACTTCTTGGTGTAAAGAGAGGGGGAAATAAAATTAAAAAAAAAGAGAATCAGTATGATTAGGATTCAAACAGAAGGAATGAAAACCGCCACAGACAGTGGGACCACCCACCATGCCGGTAATTGATTGCTGCGTCGACCATGTTTGACATCGCCGCTCTCGGAGGCAGGATCAGAGCATCGGCGAGCGCGCGCCGCCGCACACTGCAACCGCTCACCCAGAGGTAGCAGACAGCAGGAAAGCCATGACTAATCAATCGTCCTCGCAGCGGGAGTCGACAGGGTGACTGGAGGATTAAAGCGTTTCCCCTTGAGATTCTACAGTCGCACGCAGCTCTGCGGCACATCCGCACACCAAACAACGCCCAGTTACTGTACTCTCGCTGGCGCCCTCCGTAAACAGAGAAGTAATCTTAGAATCGATCTTAGTCCCGACGCTGACCGGCAATTAAAGCGCGGCGACTTCCACGGCAACGCCATAAAGCAATCGACTCTGTGGCTCTAATTTAAATCCCCGCTAAAAAAAAAATAAAATAAAAAAAAATCAAGCTGTGCAGGTTATTAAATATTAATCTGGCTTCAGGACTCAGACGAGAGAAACACTTCCAGAATACATTAATAAACACAATTTTATCATCGTTTCTAGCAGCATTTTGGGGTGAGATGCTACGTAAGAGCACTTCCTGAAACGCACAACGGTGCGTTGGCATTCAGAAACAAGACTTAGCAGCAGCAGATGACTTGCACTGTATATTTAATGCCTGTTTCTGTCATTAAATAGGACTAAACCTTTCCTGTTTTAGGACCATAGGGTATACTGAAATTATGTAACCATCAGAATAATAGAGGTGGGTATTTTAAATATTTTATTAGACTTTATTAAGGTTCTAAAAGTGACTGTGAATGCATTTAAATTCCATCAAACATTCTGAGTGTCCTTCCTTGCTGGAATTTTGGCCCATTCCAAGTCTGAATTGGTTTTGTATCTTTTTATATTGTATGTAAGTCTCTAAAAAGCTATTAAAAAAAAGCTTGACATTCATTCGGCTTAAAGCAGCGGTAAAAACATCCTGTGGATTTACTTACTGATCTCGGAGACCTTCACAGTCACGGGGTTGGAGGTCTTCTCCGCCACCTTGCGCCACCGCCCTTCTCCTCCTCCCGTGACGCGTCCTTCCTCGATAAAGGCCTGAACCCGGCAGGTGTAGATCCCGCCATCCTTGCCGCTCATGCCCCTGACCGCCAGCATGTAGTCGCCGCCTCCGGTCTTCTCCAGACTCGCCTCGCCTTGTTTTGAGGCCGCGTTGACGCTCACCACGCCGCTGCGGTTCACGGTGATGATGTCGCGATCGTCCGCCAGCCAGGTCACCTCCAGGGCGAGGGCGTCCAGGTTGTAGGCGGAGACACGGCAGAGGAGGTCAAGCGTGTTGCCGGGAGACAGTAGCAGGGAAGTGGAGGTCTGCGAGGACGAAGCTTTCACACTGAGGGAACGATCTGAGGACAGAAGAAAAGTTGCACAAAACACTTTTTTTTTGCATAAAAACATGCTAATTTTACAATGTTTTGGTTCTTGAAAAGGGAAATTTGGAAACATTTTTGTTTCCTTTGAAATGCTACAAACATTACAACAGCTTGGCTCACTAGCTTAGAGGTTAGCATGGTGCTCAAACAGGAAAGCTAGCATTATGATAACTGTGTGTCCAGTTTGGACAAATGTTAGTAAAGTTTATAAATATAATCCAAAAGTAAGTAAAACTTCAGGAGGCTCTTTGTTATGGTAGCTGAGCCTGTAGCTAGCTAGTTAGCTAGCTAGCTGAGTGGCAGCATGACGCTAATTTCAGTCCAAATGATGGAACAGTGAAAAATTCAGTTTTATTCTAGGAGTCTATTTGATCATAAGCGTTTGACAGAAACTATACAGAAAATAAATGACAACATTTAATCTCTGATACGGCTTTAAAAATCGAGCAACGCATCAAACTGGGAACTGAAGGGTGAAAGGCAGACTCTCTCTCTCCCATGGCGTTCTTTCAGCAGAGATGCCCGACATGACATTTACAGTCCCATCCCATGATTAAAAAAAAAAAAAGAAAGAAAACGGGCCGGTATATATTAAAAACGTCAGTCTTTCTTGTGTATGTTTACACCATCAATAAAATCAGCGGTTTGAATGTTATCTCTAGTAGCAACACAAGTAAAACGGGAAGGAGTCTCTGTGTGGTGTCTGGAGGGGGACAAAGGGGACAAAGCGGACTCTGTTTGACATGTCTCATCCTCTTTACCAAAGCCAGTAAGTCAATACAAGGCGACTGGACCACAATGAGCCGAGTCCTGGACCTGGTTGTGCTGTTCATGTTTGGTTTCATTAGAAACCACTGGGTGCTCTGCAGCACTTAAGAGGATATGGTAACCTAAGAGAGATGGAAGATATGGTCTCCACAGCAACGTCAGTGAATGGCTGTGTCTAGCAGGGCCTCTGTGCAGACAGGATAAGGCAGAAAGAGGGCCACTTCAGGGTCATGAACCTCCTGGGAGAGAGCAAGATGGAGAGCAGAGAGAGGTTCGGCGAAGAGGATCCCTCTAAAACAAAGAGAGCTGCACAACGGGGCTGGGAACTCTCCCACGTCCCTCGCTCTTCTCACACTTCTTGTCTTCCGACTCGTTCGCACAAAGAGACGCTCCCTTCGCGTGGCAACCCCAAAGCGAACAGCCCTGATCTGAAAACTATCTGCTGCGGAGACGTCTTGACGGCACACGAGTCTCACTCTGAAGAGTTTTAATTTAAAGACATCCTTTGGAGGGCGGGCTGCCAACCTGCTTTGATCCGTTTTAAGCAACAGAACTAAAAGGTATTCAGATTGGAGGCGAAGGACAAACGGAGCCCAGGGAGTGCAATAAAACGCAAAACGTCAAGGCACAGACCGGCAGGAATTGATTTCCTCCACAAGGCAATGAGCAACGGATGCAATGAGTCACTCTTTTATTTTTTTTTTGGATGAAGTGCCATTCGACACAGATTGATTCTACACGCCGTTCAAGCAAGTTACAAATTAACTCTCTCTTTCTTTGTGTTCCTTCAACACTCGTCTTTCACCTCACAGAGAAACAATCTGAGGATACCTCATGTTAACGCCGGCATCCTACAATCCCAGCAGACAGATTGGTTCTGGGCTGAGCAGCAGAGAAACAGAGTCAACAACAAAGATGCAGTAACTGGATTTACTGCTTTGGACAAAACGCTTACAGAGCTCTCCATGCTTTTTTTCCCTACATTTTTAAGGATAATGGACAGAAAATACTCTACTTTTTTCAAATCTCCTTACATCCACAAACTACATTGCACTTTTTGGATATTTTATGACAGACTAAGAGAAAGTAGAGCATAACTTTGAAGGAATTTAGCAAAGATTTCTTCAATAAAGTATTTGTTTTAGTATCTAGCCCTGGCTGTGTGTTTACAACAGTTCTCGCTGATGGACGGTGCAGCTCCGCCCTATTCTCCTGTTCTCCAGGTTTTCCATCAAGGCTGACGTGCGTTTAGCTCCATCCATCTTCTCATTTCTCAGATTTCCACACAAATAGGAGCCGCTGACAGATTGTCAAACCGTTGATCTCACAATCATGCTTCACTTTACATTGCTCCATCTCACAAAAAGCTCAATAAAATGCATTGAAACTTCTTGTGGCATTTAAGAGTTTTGAACACTAAACATTATCCACATGAAAATGGTCATAAAAGAGCAAACTGGTGACACTAACAGCATTTATCTGAGCACAGTCCTCGAAAATCTGTTGTGCAGTCGCAGGCATCTTTTCTTTTCACACATTCTTCCCATTTGTTGAAGCCTGCTGCTTACATTACCCACAATGCAGTCTGACTGCCAACATTTGGGAATGAGATTCTAACACAAATTGTGTCTAATGTAGCCTAAAGCCTGAAGCAGTGATTAGGAGGCAGCTGCTAAGCTCACTCTTTAACAAGGAACCATTTCAGACTCCATACTTGGTAGATTACTGGTAAAAAGAAGAGACTTAAAAACACCGTCACTGGGGTGATGTAGTTTTTTTTACCTGTAGGAGTGATGGAGACGGCCCCCATCTCTTTTGAGCTCTCCACAATCTTGGTCCACTGTTTTTTGCTGTCGTACGTCCATTGGGACCCCGTGCACACGTACGTCCCCTCGTCAGACACGGCGACCCTGGAGATCACCAGCTCAAACGCGCCGTTCCTGCCGGGAACCAGCCGGAGGTCCCCATCAAGGTAGCGGCGCGTGAACCTGGGGCCCGTGACGACGTCTCCCTGGGGGCCAAACGTGAGGATCTCCTCTGAGCTGCCGCCGTTTTTCAGCGACCAGGAGACGGACAGGTAGGTCAGGGAAGGGAAGGTCAGTTCTCGCGTGGCGTTGCAGGAAAGCGTGAGGTCGTGTCCTTCTTGGACGACCGGCGGCGGAGTCTGGGGGGTCACCTTCAGGGTGTTGGGGATAACTGATGGGGGAAAGACAGACAGACAGGACTTATAAATAAAAAATGGAAAATGTAAGACAACTTGTGTGCGTCTATTGACTTAAATTTTTTTTTGACTAAGCCTCGGGGACATCCAATATACGATTTCGAGGAGAAGGGAAAAAAATTGCACCAAAAGTAATTTGGTAAATAATTCAAATAGTGTAACCAAGTTAAACCGAAGAGTAATGACTCAGAGTCTCAGTCGTTAGTGAGACATTAACTAGGTGGAGCCATAAATCCATAAACTATGATGACCTTAAGACATTTCCACATCATTCAACAGCTTTCTGTGTAACCAGACACAATTCACACACCTTATTATAAGAAAAAAAATTAAGAAATAATTCAAGCTTTGCTGGTAAATGTACTGGCGGTAATATGACCCAGGCCACTGCTAAAAGCAGAAACAAAGTAAACAAGCGGTTCCAGGAGAAGGAAGTAAACCTCTGATTGCATGTGTTGCATAAAACACACCCAGGGAGTGTTTCAGGTAACCTAATAAACTCTCCCTTTCACTTCCACACAAGAGCGTTAGCTCCACTCTTTTATGCTGGACTCCTTTTGTTTTGAACTCGCAGCTAAATGCGACGATCAGGCGTTCCGAGCAGGTTGTGACAAAGCGGCCTGCGACACCGCCGAGACCGTTTACTTACTGAAACCAACCACATGACTCACTTTGAGAACTCTAAAAGAAAAACCGGGGGTGTTTTTTTTTTCTTCCTTCCCTTTATGACCGTTTTCAGTTGAATCCACATCTCGTCGTTTCACAACGGGGAAAAGTGAGGGAACAGACGGATGCTTTGAGGATGGGAATGTGAGCGGCGGGGATACGGAGGGTTAATAATGCCGAATGGTTACCTCACAGTAGGGTCTGCCTGTCTGCACACTGGCTCTGCTTCATTAGCTCCACCAACATGTTTAGATTTTTAACACAATGTGTCACGAGCACAAAAGCAAAGGGATGAGTCACTCATTTTTAAATCATTCATCTGAACACAATCCTCTTTCAGAGCTTTCCGTTTCAACATGTCTGGTTTGAAGAGGAAATGTATTTTTGAGCAATGAACACACTATGAACGTTTTAATTGAATTATGTCAAATACTTCAACTATTCAAGTATTTGACATAATACTTTGATTGTATTATGTTGTTGGTGAAGAGCTATAACATTCATGTCCGGTTTGAGCAGAGACGATAGCCAGACCATTGAGGTGACTGTGGATGTTGTTTGTGAGCATAAAGTTGATCAAGCTCTTTTTTTCCTGAAGATTAGCTAGAAGCAGAACGACATTTCCTTTCTATCCGAATCACGTAAAGGAGAACATTTGACTCCAGATGTCGTCTGTAGATATAACAATATACAACCTCTCTTCCCTCTAAGCTTCATTTTTAAAAAGACCAAACGGTATTTTACTAAATATCTTAGTAGTGAATGATTTGAAGATAAAGAACTTAATAAAGGAGTGAGTTGTAAATCACAGTTGAACTCTCACAAGTGATTATGTGGAAAAACCAAGCCTTGTTAAAAAAAAATAAAAAATATAATGGCTTCTTGATATAAATGATTATTGTGAGAGTTGCAGCAAGTTGTAATTTACTGTTTCAAATCACAATTTGCACCACAAGCTGTCATCCTCAGTCCTGGTAAATCAGTGGCAGACGAGGCTTACTGACAAGCGCTTTTAAATGTCTGGAAAGAATTCCCGTTTGCCAAGTCTCCAAATCCCTGCAAGTTTTCAATCGTCTTCAATGAATAAATCCTTATATAAATATTCAATTTATGACCTCAAAAGCCAAACTATAAACTTTGTTGTCATGTAATTTTTTCCTTGGGTAGAGCTTGATGACTCAAGAACAACATCAGTCGTATACGTCTTGATTTTTTACTTTAAATTTTAAATAAAGGGCTCACGAAAACTGCAACATGCACATTTCAATGGAAACCTTAAAAATCTCTGGTTTTTAATCCATCAGGTTTCTCTGATTCCCAAAGCATGATACTGCCACCACCTTATTTGACAGCGTCGTAGGTAATTGTGAACAAAATCATGGATAAGCCATTAATTTTAGTGTCATTGCAGCACGAGATTTTTTTTTTGTCCTATGATCCAAGTTATTTAAACATCGTGTGGCAAAAGCAAAGTATTCTTTACAGTGAACAACAACTATGTAATTTGCAATAAATTGTAAATCTGAACCTCTTCCATTGGAGAACGAATCTCGTTATTTTAGCCCCTTCAAAGTCCCAGCAGCTCCCAGTGTTCATTAGCATCGTCTCTAAATTTGTCCAGTTTGGAAAGCGATTTCAGTCATGTTGAAAATGTGGCCAACAAGAGGCAGATGGCCCAGAATAAGAAGAACATAGTAGTGCATTGTTGGAATTACACGGATGGCACATTTACATCCCATAAGACAGACTTTGCTGTGGATGTATTCGGTTTGAAAAAACAAAGAACACTGATATATATATATATATGCTTATATATATATATATATAT
The DNA here is from genome assembly GCA_902982915.1 of Phalloptychus januarius. NCBI lineage: Eukaryota > Metazoa > Chordata > Actinopteri > Cyprinodontiformes > Poeciliidae > Phalloptychus > Phalloptychus januarius. The sequence continues at coordinate 3,038,026 of CADWAE010000467.1, forward strand.
ATATATATATATATATATATATATATATATATATATATATATGTATATATATATATATATATATATATATATAAGTATATGCTTATATGTATATATATATAGATATAAATATAGTTTTTTTTTTAGTCCAACTCATATCACCAAATGAAAACAGCTTTATGTAGATCTATTTAGCTAAAGTGATCAATAAAAACATACAACATCTAAAAATATCAAATAATAAAAGGTTATTTTTATCAATGACCTCAAGAGCTGGAGTTAATTTTCATCTTCCTTGCAGCTTCATTATATCAGCTTGTCAAGATATTAACCAAGAGTTGACTTTAGCATCATAAACTGAGAAATCACTTGTTTTCTCAAGTTACTTCATCAACTTGAGAAAACAAGGCCGTGTAGCAGGAAATGGACATCACAGCTTCATTAAATCCAAAAATCAACGCCCTCTCCCCGTTTCTCCTGATAACCTTCCTGTAATCATATCATTTTGAAATACCAGGATGTCACGCTCACCTTCTTTGCGATTCTGTAATTAGCATTTTAGGATTATCTAATCTCAATAAACTGTAGGAAGTCAAGACAAAAAAAATTGAGTCATTGAAACCTTTAGAGTGTCTAAAGGACAGACCAGTCAGGGGTTGGGAGAGTTTGTAGTTCCTGAATGAGCAGGACAAAATATGAGGCTCATATTTTGTACACAGTTACCCTTTTAGTAGCAACAGAAAATGTATATTTCTAAATTTGGCACCAAAAAGGAAAGCATGCTGCAACTTGGAGGCTCAACCACTTTCAGTCGTCAAAGATGCTCCAGTCTGTTATCAAAAAATAATAATAATGACAGTAAGATGGATCCATTGAAGTTTGGGGAGCCGAGTATCTATTGCACATAACAAGGAAAGTGCAAATAACTGTGTTTTGTTCTGCCTATTAAAATTAGCCTAAAAGGCTCAGCAAACTTCCCTTGTTCTTGCATAACCAAGCATCCTCTCCGTGGCAACGGGAACGCCGCGCGTTCGTGTTCAGCTCTCGACTGGCGGAGCTCCAACTCATTGTGACCTGAAGTACGCGAGCGGATATCTGCGCTGAAATCGTTGCGGATGCCGATGCTTAGCATGCACGCGATGAGCTCGCTCGCATGCAAACACGGCTGCCTTGTTAATTCAGGTCTAAATTTAACAAGGTGTCTGGGGAGCTGTGCTGGGAAGCAGAGAGCAGCTGAACATGATGGTGCATTATGGAGATAACTAACCTGCTGTCTGATTACGCTCTCCGTCACTTCATCTCTTAAAATGTAGGCCTTCTGAGCGAGAAGCATCCCGACTTTCTCCTCCCACGCGAGACGGGGTTTTGCTTCCTTAGAGGAAATAAATGTATTGTATTGCCGGTTCGTCAGAGTCGATCTCAAATCAGAACCCTCCAACAGATGAGGAAGAGTCGCAGTTGATCTCTGAGATCAGGCAGGCTGAGATCATATCAAGTTTGAGGCCCAAATATTATTCGTCAGTTACAAAAAAAGAAGTACTTTCCCAGGAGCGTAAACTGTTGCCGAACAGGTTGTTGCTATGGTCAACTGGTTCAATACTTCCTCTTTACAAACAAATTGAGGTAGATTTATTTTTAGCTCGGTTTCTGTAATTAAATGAGTTGTTGTGCTTTAAACACAAACCTTCTCTGAAGTGGTTTTAGTTTCATGTTTGGTGCTCTCCCAAGTTACAAGATGTATCAAACTGCATTCACAGGCTCTATAATTTAATAGCTTTACAATAAAGGAAACCCCAGAAAAATGTTAGCAGCTCAAACTCACTGACAAACTGACACATTGATGCATTTAGTTTGACTTGGATAATGTGAGGGGGCCTGGCTGACCTTTACTGACCTCCTCTTAAACTTAAATTAATAACTTCGAAATGACTGCATCACAAATAAATGGTTTGCAATGCAAAGCAGGACTAGCGTAGCAACGTAGCATGAACGTTTCCTCAATTTTTTTCACAATAACCAACAACGTTGCTGTGAAACAAGAGCGGCCGTATTTCCGCTAATCCGCTAACAGCTGAGCTAATGCTTCGCTCAGCGCTTTTGCTAACTTTGACAACATTTAGCTCTCTTGCCTCTCATCCTTGCAATGGATCTAAAAACTTTGCAAGTTCCAGAGCTCAACCTTTGTGCTTTTAAGGGGCAAATTTGCTACGATGATTAGCTAAAACAGAATCGGAAAACAAACCCTCATTGTGCTGAATGACACAGCTTCATCCAACGTTTTCAGTCGGTTAGATTCTCTCCAAATCTCCATCTCTCTGGTTCTAATTTGACACGAGCCAAGTATTCCCACCTGACATCCGCTCTCCACCCCCAGAATGTGTGCTCTATGTCTGTGTGCAAGCCAGTAATTGTCTAAAACCAGCGTTCACACAGTGTGTGTGCAGGAGGGTATAAATAGATAGTTAGCAAAGCGCTAGTGAGGATTGGAGAAAGCTGCTAAATGAACCAACACAGCTATGAGTGGCAAAAAGACAGCGCTCCAAACCCTACTGTGAAACACGGTGGTGGCAGCAGCATGATGTGGGGATGCTTGGACAGATTTTATTGGAAAGATGTTGCCTTCACTCAGATTTCTTCCCTTCTTACCCCTGAGCTGGACCTGAGCTTCGTAGTTGCCGCTGGTGGTCGGGTCGGTACTCGGCGTTCGGCAGAGGTAGAACCCTGCGTCCGTCAGCTTCACCTCGCCGATCTTTAGCTCCGCCTCGTTGTCCTGGAGACGCGCCACCGAGATGTCACCGGATGCGACACGCCTGCTGAACAAAGGGTCCGAGAAGCCGGATTCGAAGGTGGAGATGATTGGAATCTTTTTCCCGGTTTCATCCCTGGACATCTCCCAATCGAAATCCTGCAGGGCGGAGGAGGACAACAGTGAAGTTCCGTCCATTTCCTGTTCCTGCTTCTTAATATAATCAAACAATCTTCCATTTTAAACACAGCAAAAACAACAATTAGCATAAACGCCAAGACGTTACCTGCTCTCTGGGTCCTCCATAGTCGTTGACGTCACACCTGATGGAAACCGGCTGACCTTCCACCCTGATTAATGGACCAGGAGACACCGTCACCACACGGGCCGAGCATCCACCTGGAAGGACGGACAAAACACCACAGATTAACCCTTTAATACACAACAGACTTTCGTTTGGCTCTCAACACCCAGATTATCCATGTTAAAAAGGAAAAGTCGGCGTGTGAATATTTATACGGGGTTCTCTAAGGCGTTTCGCTCGTTCACGCAAACAAACAAAACGTGGAGGAAACAGGCGGTACAGTCAGCCTGTGGCTCCCTGAACGACTCACAGGTGGAGCTTTGTACTTCAGAGGGAGGAGGGTGGTGTTTTCACACTGTATCTCTGTTTCGACACGTACAACAGATACCAAGACTCGACACAGGCTGGGCTTGTCGTGACCTGAGGGAAACATGGACCAGGGACGTTCATAACGACATGATGCAAAAGCCAGTCGAGCATGGACAGTGCAGTGGGCGCGTCGCAGTCAACTCAAAGATACTCTACGTATCCCGAATGTTCATTCAAATATCTTCAAAAAGTAATGGCAACGGATATCTGATAGCAGTCAGTCTTCCAACAAATCAAAACAGGCCTCTGACTAAAGACTGTTGAGTCACGACAGTCATGTTAAGAACTTAAATCTCTGGTCAGACGACATAATATTCAACAGTAACGTGTCCTGGATGACGTCCAAGACACTCCTAGCAGATTTTGGTCTAAACTGAACGCATCACCCAGAACATTCACAGATTTTTCCCAGCATACCTTTCAACATCAAGGGTTTCCCTCAGTGTGTTATAAGCCTGGCGGGCTGCCAGGCTGCATCAGCGCCCCCACCAAGGTGAGCATTGTTTGTCAATGCTATTATAGTTATATAACTGTGTGACCACTTCCTGTCTTTACACACATCAACATAATTACTTAGTCATAATTTCAAATTTAAAGTCAACTTTAATCATGCCTTAAAAAATCTTCACCTTGTCTCGATGCTGAATGCACCGAGCTGCTGCCATCTGACTGTCCTTGTTGGGTCTAAAGCTGAAAACTAAATTGGTTTTGGTTTAAAGATGCCCACATAAAGAGGCCTCTGGGTGAAACCGACGAGTTCGCCTCTGTTGGAGTTTATGGAAGGGAGCCAGCTGTTATTTCTGTGAGCCTGCAGAGTGTGGGCTTCTTCTGCTTCCAAGGAGTCGAGATGTTGTAAAATAAGAAACCCAGTGCATGCTGGAGGTGGCCCGTAGCTGGATTCATCTTTAACTGTTTAGCTGCTGACCCTTTAGCGTGCCCACAGCGTGATTCACACGGCGAAGGAAGCAAAATCCAGTGTGGGTTGTGATGTTAAACAATCACAGCTCAAATGGTTTTGTTGTTTTTTTGTTCCGCTTTTTAAAATATAAAAAGTTGAGGCAATTTTTCCAATAGCAGCAGCAGCAGCAGCAGCAGCCGCGTCCTTCATGCAGACACTGTTTGTTCAGTTAGAAGCAAACCGAGGCCTGATAAGCCAGACTGGCAGCCGCATGTTTTACCCACACAATTCCTCTCTTATCAATTCCAATTTGAATTCTCCCATCTGATTTGAGCTGAGAGCCAAAAATGAAGTCAATGATTTTTTTTTTTTTTTTTCGGTTGATATAATTTGAGTTAACATTCAACGGGTCCAAATTTGGTTCATATTTCTGATTTCAGCCCCAACAGCCACACAGAGTTTCATTAAGCTCACTTTCTAACTCCGACAAAAAGTGCTTCAGCGATTCTTACTGCGAACGCGCCGCCGGCCTGACCCCGGGGTCATTAAATAAACATAAACGCGCTTGTAAAGCCAAACCAACCGTTTTAGAAAAATCAGCATTTGAAAACATCCACTTTCTAGATTCCAAAGAAAAACCTGATCCCTACTGGTTTCTGCAGATATACCACCTGAAACCTGATCGATATTAGTATATTTTTTTTAATGCTGATTTTGGAAGAAAATGTGAGAAAACATGACATGGATCATCAAAATCTGTTTGCTAGCGGCTGGATTCAGGCCATGAATGACTAAAAAGCCGTGCTGATGCACTCAGTTTATTCCAGGAGAGAAATTATACAGTCTGGCAGGGACATTAAAGCAGAAGTCTGACCAACAGGTTTCTTCTCCTTTCTCATGTGAATCTGACTGTATGTCTGATATCTTGGCAACCACAAAACAGGAACCCAGTCACCAACTAATACGCCAGCGCAGTCCCAGAACACACACACACACACATAAAAAAAAAAAAGAAAAAAATGCTGTCAGCATTATTAAACTTTAGCTTAGAAACTAAAGATCAGAGTTGCGGCTTCTGCAAGATCTGGTGCATGCTTAAACACAGAAATGCAAAACCACATGCGTGCTGGAGACATCTGATCGTCTTTCCCTGGACTAATTTAAGCCAACTCTCCCCTGCTCTCACGTGCGTACGCATCGGAGGAGCCCACTGTAATGCTCATCAGCACTCAGGTAGGCCAGGGAACAAGTCCCCAGTCTGTCTCCTGCAGGGTGAAACCGGCTAAGCGGCTGGGCTGTCACCGCGGTGACAGAGGCGGTGTTGGCGAAACAGAAACAAACGACGCTGTTCATCACGGAGGCCGGCTCGCTTTGACTAAAAGCCGGCTAATGGGGCCCTGTCCCCTCACTCCGGACAAATTGGTCCCAAGGGAAACGCAGATTGACAAGCGAGCGAAAGGTTAGCCTGAGAAAATAAGCAAAAAACAAGGAAAATGCAACAACTATTACGTCTCACTGCAGACGGTGAAGAAGCAGAATGTGTAGAAGTGCAGTTTAAGTAAATGTGAGGCGATAATCTGACTTTGCTAAGAGATATTTCCTGAATTTGTGTTAGAAGACTAACTCCTAGTAGTCTTCTCCTACTAGGAGTTAGTAGGAGAAGATTAACTCCTACTCCATGCAGAATCTGCTCTACTCTCATGTTATGCTGATGACTCTGTAATTTCAGCAGTTGATGGGTTTATCACCTGACTTAAGTTAAACGAAGCACAACATGCACATTACTTTCTCACATTTACTTTGAATGCCCTTAGTGACACCTCTATGACAACATTCACACCCAAAACACACAAAAAATTGGTTATTTTTTATATTTCTTTAGTCAGAAAAGATAACTTAAATAATTCAGCTCATTTTTCAGTTAGTCATGTTATCAATTTAGTTCAGTTCAAATGTTTTCATTCCATTTTTTCCAACTTTGTGTCATTAAATACAATAAAAAACAGCTGAAAATGTGGATTTTTAACTCAAGGTTAGTTGTAGTCAACTTCTCCCTTAAAAATCCAACAAGGTTTGCAGCACCTGGTAACAAGAAATGCTTTTACAACCTTAAAATGCAGAAAATTGAATGCCCTTTCATTTATATTGCAAATATAACAGATTACTACAAGATTAGATTGATATTAGGTTTCTTTTACTGGTAGATGTGATCAAAACCAAAAGAAAGTGGTTCCACTGTAATATTGTATGTGTTTGTCAGTCATGAACTGAAGAATTAACTGATCATTGATCATTGTTCATGCACCAAATTACATTTTGGAAAATTGTATTTTTAGATTATTTCCCTCTATCAGTATAATATTTAGTACATACTAAAACGTTTTGCTTTCTACTTTGAGAACTAGTTCTCATTTCCAATTCGGGTTAAAGAAAAACAGCAAACAACGATACAAGATGCCCATATTTCACCATTATTTAGCTGCAGGCGCTTATTCCTCCCCTCCAAAATTTGAAGCGCTTTTCAGCCGCTACCGCCAGGTAGCAGTGGTTTAAGTTTAAAATGGATTGAAATAAAGAGATTATTACACTTCTAATGTATGCCGAGTCGTCTGCTGGACTGTATCAATGGCGATTTTATTTGTAATAACTTAAATACTAACTCATAAGCGTGCGAAATGACAAAATAGTTTAAATTCGCATATTCCCAAAGGGGATTCCGTATGACTTCCAGTCTGGTACGAGTTAATCAGTCATTAACAATCAAGCAAATAGAGAGAGGAGTCTTACCGATGAATAAAAGACCAAAGGCGAGTGCAAGGAAGCCGGGCTCCATGTTCACCACTCTCCAACTCTACTGTCCCCCTTTAGTCCTTAATTTCCTCACGTCCTTTGTCCTGGGTTGGGACAAGAAAAAACAGCCCTCCCGTAGATGGAGGGTCAAACCCTAATGAAACTCTTGGCGGTCAGTCTTGGCGCAACCCGAGCGGAGCCGCAAAAAGCCCAGAAAACCAGCGCACACCCGGCGTATCCTACTCCACAGAAATGAAGACCCGGCGAGAGCGTTCCCACGATTTTCCACACGCTGACATGACTGAGCTGCTTTTAATAGTGTGGGAGCGAAGCAGACACATCCACAGACTGACTCAGGCTGATTGGGAAGGAGAGAGAGAGAGAGAGAGAGAGAGAGAGAGAGAGAGAGAGAGAGAGAGAGAGAGAGGGAAGGAAGAGGGAGGTGGAGTGACAGACAAAGACAGAAGTGGATATATAACTAGACAATAAAGGTAAGTTGGGAAGAGAGATTATATATGAGGATTTTGTGAGAGTTTATTATGAGAGAGAGAGAGAAAGAGAAGAGAGAGAGAGAGAAGAGAGGTCGTTAAGTTAGGTTTGAGCAAGGAGAAGCATGGAGGTCTCTGTGAGCTAGTAACTTTTGACATATTTGACTCATCCGAAGTTGATATTACTAATGTTACATTTATATTTAAAAAGGCACTTTTATGAGTTTTTTAAAAATTATTATTATTACGCTGTACTTTTTTCTTTCGCTTTGAGTCATTTTATTATGAAAAACAAACATGTTTTAACCCAAACCTCCCCGGACACAGACACACACCTGCAGGTTTTGTTAAAGTTTTATGCGCTTTTTATGGAAAGAAACTGCTTTGGAAATTTTTTCTTTTGCCTAATTTTGTTATTTTTTTGTTGCTTATCCGAATTATTGTCATTTTGGTCCTTAAATTACCAAAATTCCCACATAGCTTAAAATTGTGGTCCATCTAATGATGTAATTTTTAAATATTAAATGATTGAAAATTTCATGAGTTACTCAATATTTGAGTAGACTTTACCAATCACTTTTTGGTAATTTCTTGGATGGCTGCTTATTACTTTTACTTGATTATTTTACTTTCAGTCGATATAAATATAAATATTACTTATTGCAGCAATATTTCTTGGCAATAAATATTCTACCATTGAAAGTCCAGTTCATTTCCCTCCTAAATGGAGCCAGATTTGTCAGGAAAACACATTAGTGCGCTATAATGGACACTACAATGCTGAACAGCTTTTGGTGGAGGCAGTATGATGGTGGTGCCGGCAGCTCACTAAAACCACGCCCAGTTATCCTAATGTAAAGAGATTCCAAGAAGCCAGGCTGTCATGTTTCACTTTCTGTCTGATGACGCTCTCCTGTTGTCAGTTCCAGTCCTGCGGTTAGACCCATGCTGGGAATTTACCCAGAGCCGCTACACAGGTCAAAGTTTATGCCTCAGTCAGCCTCTCTGTAGGCGGAGAAGGAGGAGGAGGAGGATACGGTTTAGGGTTGCAACCTTAGGGTCAAAGGTCGCTTACCCCACTCACAACATGTGTGTTTGCGTGTGCGAATCCAGTCTCTACAACGTAGCATCTGCAGCAACACAGCAAACAAAAACACTGAGGTCAGAGCATTCTCTGGCTTTCGAAGCATTGCATTTGATTTATTTTATTCACATACTTTGAATAGGACATATTAAAACAGATTTAAATGTATGTGAGGCAAAGCTGAGCATTTCACTCATAAGATAGCACCTCTGACACACCTGTGATGATTTAGCGCTGACATGACGTTAGGTCGCCATCTTCTGGCTACGAACAAGTCATGCAACACCACAGCCTCATCTTTCTCTTTATTGGATTTATCCAATAAAAATCCTCAGAAAATGATCAAACCACTTCGGTCTGCACCAAACAAATCTAAACTTGTGCACTAAATTCTGCTTTTATAACTCATTAAAGCCTATACATTCATTAAATCACTGCAAAAAGAAATGTCTAAACCACAGAAAATCTGAAATTACAACCAAGCTTCAAGCTGCAAACAAAATGCAGAGAAAGTAAATGGTAAAGTCAGTCTGTTTTGTCCTTCGGAGATCGGCAGGTGATGTTTTCACACTAATTCTGCTTCAACATGTACAACATAAACCAAGATTCGATCCAGACGGGGCTTGCTGTGACATGAGGGAAAATGCCTCTTCTTAAAGACAAGCATACAAAGCAGTGGTTTATCATCCAGTAATCTGTCACCTTATGCAGATGATATTGCCTTTATACATCTTTGGTTTGCAGCTCCTGACAACAAAAAATGCTGTTGCAGGTTCAAGAAGAATCGATTAGAAAACTTTCCTTAAGTTTATTGCATCAAACATGCAATAATAATAAAAACGCGTCTTGTTTGAAAATCACTCGCTTTTCAGCCTTCAAATTAACACTCTGCAGCTACTGATGTAAACAAATCTGTCAAGAACAGATCAATCTAAATTAGAGGTGGCTTACCGATTAATGACAGACCAAAGGCAAGTGTGAGGAAACTGAGATCCATGTTCTACACTCTCCAACTCTGCTCCTCAATTGTTGCAGATCTTAGTGCAGGAGTGAGGCAGATGCATCCACAGACAGACTGGAAGATGTGAAGGAGACACACACACACACCCACACCCGCACACGTACACACACCCAAATGAGGTGCGGTGAGGTGGCCTGAAGTTACGCAAACATGGCGGAAGCAGAAAGATCCCATGTAGAGATAGTGACAGTTTTTATGACATAACAGACGTTATTATTAATAGGCCAACAAACAACAAGCTGCTGAGCTTGTGAAGTTAAATCTAAACTTGTGCACAAGTGTTGATCGTTGAGATTATGAGGGATTTCTTTTTATGTTTTCTTCTTAGATAATTTGGATTGTGATAAAAATGATTGTTTGCACAGGAAGCAGCAGACCAGTCTCACCTCTTGACACCTTTGGTTTCAACCTCAATCTATGGAAGAAGCAGAAAAAAAATAGATCTGAGAGTGTGTGGCTTTTTACCACCTGAAACTTCTCACACTCACTTTGCACTTAATATTTGTGAGAAAATACAAACTCTAACATAAAATGTGATTCGTAATGCTGTTTGTGCGTTGCTGCAGTTCAGAAAAACAGCCACCAGAGGGAGTGAGTACTCCCATCCAGCTTCGTGTTTCTTCCTAGATGGAAATGTATCAACAAGAAATGGTTCTGCATAAAACCTTACTTCTGAAAGGTTCCTCTTTCTGCAGATCCCTGACTCCAGCTTATGTGTTCACTTTTGGACTTTGCTGACTAAATTATTTTCTTCACATTACTCATAGTCATCGTCCTTCAGGAGAAGCAGCAACATTTCCTAAAGATAAGCATAAAAAGTTATGCTTTGTCCCTCGGGTCTTCCTCAAGTGATCAAAACATAACATGATCTGCCATGCCATGTTATGCGGATGATATTCCCTTTATGCATCTGTTTGTAGCTACAAATTTACAATCAAACTGAATGAAACAATCGAATATCCTCCAGCATGAATAAAGCTCTGGCTGCATAAAAAGTATGCCACCATGCTAATCACAGCTGTATAAATGATTTAAAAATATATATAAAACCAATATTTTGAATTTATTTTATGCTAGAAGGGTTTTGTTACAGTGTGCCAGACTGTAAATAAAGAAACTGCTTTACTGACTAATGCTTTGACCATGAGAAACTAAAGGTGTTAGTGCTATGCAGATGACAGTCTTTTCACAGCTAGTGGTGATTAGGTATTCAAATTATGTTCTTAAAACAATAAAAACCACCATCCTCCAGCATAGAATCTTATCTTATTTTTAGATAAAAGTACAAATGTCTAAATTATCTTCAAAAAATGATGAGAAATGTCAAAGAAACAGCCACTAACTTATAGAAAACAATTGCATTGATCTTTTTGGGGTAGGCACACTTAATTGTTTCTCTGTAGCGACATGCAAACTGTGAATACCACAGCATTTAAAGGTGCTATTTCTGTGGGGTTTTTTGTTGGGTTTTTTAAGTGTGAACATGATTAAACATTGACACTGGATGACAAAGTTTCTTCTGTGTGGGTGTTGAGTTACAGGGTGCGGCAGCATTCAAGTTCGATGCACCAAATGTGACTAACTCCTTCCAAGTTATCAGATCCCTTTGAGTCTCACCGGTAATCAGAACGCAAAGACTAATGAGGAAAAAAAAAATAATAATGTGTTTGGCAGTCAAAATGCAGGAAAACATCTCCACGTCGACACAAAGGCACGATAGCGATCTTGCACACGGCGCACTGCGAATGCACACAGAGCAGCAAACCACAAACACATTTTCAGCAAAATTGCACAGGATATGGTGAAAGATGCAGACATCATCGGGTTGCACACTCAATCTAAAAATGAAGCCGCTTGCAAAGGTGAAAATGTCAGACTGGTAAAAGGTTAAATCGCAGTTGCTACCATGCTAGATATTTAAATTTTTTTATTTTTGTACTTTTAAAAATACAAATAGAACAAAAAAAATTACAGCATGCAACGACGGAACAAAGACAATAAAGATAAATAACGGCATTGGAGATCCTTTTGTCTTTTGTATATAACAACATGCATCGCCAGATAAAGGCAAGTGACATTATTTCATCAGATGGCAGAACTTGGAGGAACCTTACAAGGGAAAAAATTTACAACAACCCTGAGGTTCATGAAAATGTACCTCAACATGCACCACAAGCAGCTTTTAAATGGAAAACAGAAGCAGACAAAGACAAATAAATCTGGAAACTAGAGATAGATAGTTTGACTAAATGGAAGCGCACCAATAAGCTGGACCTTTGTAGCATGTCAGAAAACGTCACAACAATTTATACGAAACAAAAAACGCATCGCAAGTTTTTAAATGTAACATTTGCTTTCCTAATATAGATATTAAAGAAAGGGTCTGATTAGTCATGTAAAAAGAAGGTTGGGACATCCTAAAGGTCAAACTCAATTAACATTTTCATAATATGATTTCACATCTCAGTGAGCGATATCGGTGCCCCTATCTCCACTACTGGCCACCATTTTGCAAATGAAATTTTTACACACATACAAAGAAACTCTCACATAGGTTGATGCAGCAACTGAAAAATGGATCCACAAAATACATCTCGCACTTCAGTCTAAATTAGCAAGTTGTGTTTTCATTTCCTCTTAGAAAATGAAAATGTAGCGCGTAGGCCGGCATGAGATTCTCCTGGTTTTGAAACACTTAAAACAACAGCCAAAAAAATCCCAGTTTCAAATATACAGAAAAGCATAAATTATTCATAATACTGCAAAAGTGAGCTAACATATTTAAATGTATGATGCTATTTATGTCATTCGCTACTGTTATTTTAGTTACATGGACTTGAATCATTGATGCAAAGAGTCTTTTGATGTAAGAATTGTGCAATAGATGTGAATATGTACTGGCAGATGGTTAAACTGGTAGGTTGCTTAACATTTTAAAGGATGTTCCTCAAGGTTCAGGACTTAGACCACAGTTTTTTTTATCATCTTCATTAAAGGTCTTGTTCAAATGTTCACCTCTATGCTGATGATGCAGTTATTTACCGTTCTGATGGGGCACAAAAACAGGCTTTCAAGTAAAAATGCCTTCGATTACATAAAAAGAAAATCCCATCTGATTGGATTCAATCAGATCAATCCAAATTGCTGTTCTCGTCAAATTCAAGACTTGGATCAATTGTAGCTCTGTTGCTAGATTCAGAGATATCAGTTTTATTCTCATTAATACGGGTACTTGGTAATGCGTCATCTTGCGTCACATTATCGAGAATGTGTGGTTACCTGTTGAGCCACACATTTAACAGGTAATCAGTTGCACTGATGTGTTCAATGGCTGGTCTGAAAACTTTTAAAATCCTTTTTAAGGAACTTGGAATCAACTGTGTTCATCTATGTGAGGCTTTTTCACACATTACTGTGTATGTCCTGGCAGTGTATGTTCTGCCAGGAACCTCTTTAAAAGGATGTTTTTAGTCTTGATGAGTCATTGCTTTACATGTTAACTCTTGTATGAAAATAACACTAACCATGGGGGATTGATGAATGGTTAAATGCTCACTAGATGAGTATTTAACTCTTATTTAATGAGTGCCTGGACGTAAAACACTGAAGTTTGCCAAGGAACAGCTTGCTGCCTTTCAGCCAGCTGAAAGGAAGTTCCCATCAATATGCGGGAATGGCGCAACTTGATCCCCGTCTTGATTTGTCCTCTATATAAAATATCAAAAGTGACACTTTCATAAAAGCCAGAAAGAGTTTGAAAAAGTTTATAGTTTGAGTTCAGCGTTAAAGCTTTTCAAAGATATCGAAGGATGTAGTTTGTTAATCTGCACGAACTGAAGTTTTTTATAGTTTGAATACACATTTAAAAAAAACATTAAAGTGGAGCAGCCCAGAAAATCTGGAGGAATAAAACGTCTGTGTCCAACAAATGAGATGTGTGGACTCGGCTGTTTTTTAATTTAGTTGAGTTTTGGGGCCTTTCTTCCTGGGCTGAGGAAGAGGAGGAGGCTGCTCTTCATCAGCGTCACTGGCAAGTTTCTGTGCCTAAAGGAAGTGAAAACCAAAAAGTCAGACCATAAAAAAAATAGAATACAAGTTGAGGACACACAGGCTCAGATCAAGCACTGCAACATTTTCTTTAAGCTAAGTCTAGTCAAAGTCAGAACTAGAACCCTTAAGGAACCAAGCGGCTCCTACCTGTCCGGTTCTCCTTGGGCTGGGCTGAGGTTGGCCGTTGGGTTCAGGGGCTCGGGCGCGCGGTTGGCGGTTTTGTTTGGAGCGGCTTTGTCGAGGGCCAGTGTTGCCCGGTGCCAGTTTTTGCTCTTGCTGCTCCTGCTGCTGGTGGTGGTGGTGGTGATGATGGTGACGGTTGGGATGATGAGGAGGGGGATGGTCAGGAAGAGGAGGATGATTGGGATGGTGATCGGTGTTGGTCCACTCCAAACGGAGCTCCTCCTCATCTGTTAAAAAAAAAAAAAATGGACATAAGAATCTCAATGACACTTTCAAAGCAGGATTATTTTCAATAAAGCCAGATTGGTTGTAAATAAAAGAAACTGTTTCCTGTTTTAAAAATAACACGAAGAACTTGACCATAAAACAATAATGTCCCGAACAGAGGGCCTTGGGGTGCTCCACAAGTTTTAATAAGAAGAGTGGTGAGTGCCACCAGCTTTTAATGACAAAAGTACATGATTGACTAAAAGTATAAGGTATATCACCCTGCAGGCGCAGTTTCCTTGTTCTCTTAGTTCGGATACAGCAAACAATGACGATCATGATCAGCAGTATAACGATACCTGATGAAGATGATAAGAAATGATGTCAGTGGTGCAGATCAAAAACATTAAAAACTCTATTACGTTGTTTCATTCAAAGCTAACTACTCGAACATCTTTGAACTAAATCACCATGACTTTTGGTATCCTTTAAATCATCATGTTATCAGAGATTTTAGAGTTTTTATTAGATTACATCCCTTGTGCGTGAAAAATAAATCAGAGATGCATTTAAGCAACTGGCCAGTATAGAACCGATATTTATACTGCTCCCACCCCCAAATAGCATCTAAAGATACATTTAATGAAATGATTTTTCTAATATTCATCAGAAAGAATAGTTTATGTCAAAGGAATCTGAAAACGTACCTCCTCCACCACCTACAAAAACCCAGATACTTATTCCCCACAATTCATCTGGGAGACCTAGGATATCTTCAAAAACAAAACAGGAAGAAATGAAATATGTTTTACTGATGACAAGGATAAAAAAGAAAGTATCACAAGTAGACATTTTTTACTGCTGAGCAAAAAATAGTTTTTATTCCAACTTGCTTTAGGTAGCAGGTTATTATGGAGCAACAGCAGCTTTTAGCCAATATACTTACTTGTGCTACTCTGACAACTATTAGTGACAGAGATGCTTTCTTTAGCACTGACTTCGTTTGAAACTTTGCAAACAAACGTGTCTTTATTCAAGCCTGCAACCTTCCTTTCAAGAACCTTCCCTTGTTCATTTGCTATTGTTTTGTTGTTCTTAAGCCATTCAAAAACTGCGTCCGGAGGTTGCTAAAGAAAAAGAAGAATACGAGACTGATTGGAAAATTGAAGAAAAACTGAAAAACAGAGTCAAGGCAATCTAAAAGACAATCCTAATGCTATCCCTTTTTCAAATCATATTAGAGCTAATATTGGAAACTTCATCCATCCATCCATTTTCTGTAAATCCTTGTCCCTTAGTAGGGTCATTAAGGGACCCCACTAAGGGACAAGGGGTCTCCAGCTAACATTCCGGGCGAGAGGCGGGGTCAAACAACCATGCACACACACTCACACCCAGGGAGAATTTAGAGAGACCAATTAACCTGACAGTCATGTTTTTGGACTGTGGGAGGAATCCGGAGTACCCAGAGAGAACCCACACATGCACAGGGAGAACATGCAAACTCCATTCAGAAAGACCGAGGCCGGGAATCGAACCCAGAACCTTCTTGCTGCAAGGCAACAGCTCTACCAACTGCACCACTGCATGTATAATAATGACTTCCTCTGGCTTTTTACTTAACAAGGACCTATGAGTTAGAAAAATGACGTTTTACAGATCATTTACTTCTAAATAGCCTTCAGTAGTAAAGGCATTCCTCCTACTTAACAGCTAAAGAAATGCTAGTGACTAATCCTTCTAGGAAACTTTAACATCCTTAAAAGATGTAAAAATAAGTTCTTACCTGGCCAACAATGCATACAAACTTTACTTTTTCATCATGACATGTTTTGATTAGTTGCGGCTTCACAACAGGATCTGAGGAGGTTTGATTAGAGCAAAGAGACGAGAAGTTATAGAGGAAATATTAAAAACCACCACAGGTCCAGTCAGCTTACTGGACCAATAGCAAGCAGATTCTTTCAAATATAAACATAGTTATTTATTGAGCTAAACAGACGGACAAGTGTGAAACTGAAAGGTATTTTGTACCTACCCAGTACACATAGTTTTGTGCTCTTCTGGGGCAGTGATTTTCCATTTGCATCATATATCTCAGGAGTATAAAGACCTGATTGGTCCTTCTTCAGATTTGTCAGTTTAAGGGATCCATCGGCATCAACATCATCAGCCTTACCAATTTTTAACTCTTTTTGTCTTCTATAAAATATTACGGCGTCATTCAATTTCCACTTAAGAGTGTCTGAAGATGTTCTTTTTTTCTCCAGAGGAACATTAAAGCTTTCGCCCACTGCAAGCATCTTGTTACAACCTTTGGATTGGAAAAAAAAAGAACAATCAGAGTTCTTAGAAGACGGACATATTATAGATCCTCCAGTCTCTTTGGGAAGCCTTCATTTTTGACCGTGGATGATGAAAGGAGCTCAAACCTAATCCAACCTGTTGGTGGCGCTGCTTCAGGAGACAAAACCACAGACAGTTATGTATAACCACAGGAAGCCAGAACAGTTCCAGGACCTGGCTCCAGGACCTGGTTCCAGGACCTGGTTCTAAGACCAGGATACAGCAACCACTCTCTGAGCTCCAGATAAAAGTAAAAACAAAACTATTCCCACCCTTTGGGTAATCTTTGTCCACGTAATGACATTGAATAACTACACATTGTTATCATTGTCTGACTGTAAATCAAATCAAACTTTTTGCCTTTTAAGTCAGATGGGATTAATGAAATGATTTTATTTGCTCAATTCACCAATAAAAAGAAGGTGTACATGGTTTTGAAATAAAAACAATTGGTTTGGTCCAGAACTTCATCAGCTGGAGTTACGGCTGCAGGTTTTACGTTTGTCCTGACTCAAGCTAACAGCCTTTTCCTCCAGCGTTGCCTGGTATTCAGCTCCATTTAGCTCTAAACCGTTCTGCTCCTTCTGATATCATAAAAAAAAAAAATTAATTCCCCACAACATGACGCTGCCTCCACCATGCTTTCCTGTAGGGCTGGCAAGTTGAGGGCGGCGTGCGGCGTTAGGTTTGGTCGTTCCTTCTGTTTCGAGGGAACTACACTAATATTTCTTGCACAACCTTCATTCGGTGTTTTGGCTGGGATCCGAAGCCCTCGAGTCAAAATGAAACAGTGCAGCTTTTTGCGTTGAATCTTTTGTTTCAGCGTCTTGCCGCTGTTGGATGATGCGAGTGTTGCATCCTGTTTTCTCTGCCACAACCACAGAAACGGAGCGGCACGCACTCCCACACGTAAGTTTATAGTCAGAGAACTGAACTCCCTTCACTGAGGGCGGCTGGATCCCGCCTGCCGGTTTAATATTAAAAATAAAGTTCCTCTGGTGGATGGCAACTTTTGACAAAAAGTTCTGAAGAACAGAAATGGTACGCAATTACCAAATAACTTTGAACTAGTTTCATCCTCTGTGAAGTTAAACCCACAGTTTCCTGAGTCGCCATTTCGTATAAAATCTCACAGTATGATAATAAGAAGCTGTATGAAACAAGAACACGGTTCCTCCTTGTGGCAAGCTGCTCTTACGACTTGCTAGACCAGAAGAATACAAATTAAAGATCACTTGAAGAAAGAAGCAGGAACCTCTGGCCGACTGATGTCTGGATATTTCATTAAAAAAACCGAAATCCTCCCCAATCGTAACCAAAACAGCCGAGCTTCGAACCGCAACACTGATTTCACAATCTCTGAATCCTTCCAGTTATTTAAAGTGTGAGAAACAGGAAAAATCTGAATCCGACGTGACGTCGTGAGAAAAGGAGAACTTCTTTTCCTCGTAGCACCAGATAAACCAAACGGGCTGTGCAGAGGGAAACCTCCAACTGAACTCTGGGAGACGGTGGATGCTGGAGGCTTTGGTTCAGTTTCAAGATGCAAAGTTATGAAATCCATGACCTTTAGAGGAGCAGCAGCTCAGCTAGAAGATCCAGCCAACTTTCCTTCATGAAGGAAAGTTTCCTTACAAACTACAAATAAAAATACACATGCACTTTTTCCCCCTCACTGTCTTAAGTTAAATCAGTTAAAATTTCTCTTGTTTTGGCTGAGATACAATCATCAAAATGATTTCTGTTTGCTAAATGCCAGGAAACAAAGTGAGAACTGTGGGGGTGGCAGCAGCAGGAGGAACTGGTGCACTTTAGAGAACAGATGACAATACAAGGAAAGAAAACTATGCAGAAATATTGAAGCAAAATGAAAAGACATCAATAAGTAAAACCTTCACCACTGTTTGGTTTTCCAAATGGATAAAAAGCCTCAATTTGGTCAGAAAGCCCTGATGTGAGACCAATGGAGAGGTTGTGTGAAGATCTGAGAACGTGTGTGTGTGTGTGAGTGAGGAGGCCTACAAAATGGACTCCAGCAGTTCTGTGAGTTTGAATGGGCCAGAACTCCAACAAACTGCTGGGAGAAAGTCATGGAAGGAAGTTCAAAACATTCTGATACGGTTTCTGGTTCTGACCAAATGAAGGTAAACTTTTGAATCTGACGAAAGTCACAAAAAAAAAAAAAAAGTTCCTGCTAAGTTTTCTGGCTTTTAGGAAATAGAAATAATTTTGGTAATTCCAACTCAGCAAAAAAAAAAAAAACAACTTTAAATCTGATTTTACTTCAAACGATGGGAGAAAAAAGTGTTTGTGTTGTTTTGTCTGGTTCATGTAAAATATCTGGTTTCAACTGTAGATTCAATTAATTGTTTTGATCGACACTGAATTATAAAATCTTTTTTTCTGTTTTAACATTTTCTTTAGCGACATCAGGAAGTCTCTCCTATGAAGCTGTTCTCAGTTCGCTACATTTCCGGACGCTTGGCCTTCATCACACTGTCGTTTTGCGAGTGTTAGCATCGCTGCCACTAAAAACATCGCAAGTTTTGACCATCAAATGCAAAAAATAAAACTCTATCCAACCTATGAAAAAATATTAACGCAATACAAAGTTTGCATGCAAAGGAACATTGCTCTTTCTGCATTGATGATTGCAATTTAACACACTGTGCAACCCGAGGTTAGCTGACCCAAAATGGATCTTTGCGCAAATAGAGTCAAAATTGAGGTTTTATAAGATTACGTGTTGCATTTAACGTTTTTAACTTTGAATTTAAAGCTGAACTCTATAATGTTTGCACACGTCTGGCGTTTATGTTCTTTTTTCTTGTTTTTTTAAGCCATAATTCTGCAGGGTCACCTCAACATTTCTGCTTTTGCACGTCTTCCTGTTTGTCCGCTGTAACCTCGTTTCACACCGACGCCACCACACCAGCAGGACCTTTTCTCTGTCGGGCGGCGCTCTCTTCCCCTAACTCTGATTATCTCTTGTTTTCACTTTTAACTCCAAACCGACAGATTTTCATAAAAAAAAAGAGGAGGAAGAAGCGTAAAATCAGAGGGAAGAACAAAAAGTGTAAAACTTAAACAGATTTGGATAAAAGCTCCCATAAAGCTTTTATGTTTTCTTCCCCAGCAACATTATGATATAACATTATGCAATAAAAACTTAATTGTGAAAAATCAGAATAGAAATCACTTCATTGATTTGCCTCAATTGAGGGATAAAATTTGTTCCTTGAGAAATTAACTGGTTTCCTAACATTTCAAGGCAGCACATTTTCTATTAAAGTTTCCTCTTTTTACTTGAAAACCTTAAAAAGCAGATGAAAACATGACAAGTGGATTAATCTGCATTTTAGAAACTTAAAAGAGTTTCAGAAAACGTGGAAGCGAAAGAGGTTGAATGTCTAGAATTCCACTAGCTGAGAATAAACTACTAAAAAATAAACATTATCCTAAAAACAAATGTTAAATCTTCCTCCTCCAACAGTGAAAAGTGATTTATTTCTTTATGTGTCCAGTACCTTCGGAGGCGATGGCGCAGCAGCAGAGCAGAAACACCGAGACGACAGAAACCGATGCCATCTTCATCGTCGCCCTCCTCACACTTGGCTGAAAAGAAGAACTTTCCATCATCGAGGTTATTTCCTGTCACAGCAGCTCATATGGTGTCGCTCACGTTGTGCGCGCGAGCTCTTGGGTTTTGAAAGGAAGTGATCCAAGAGGCCCCCAAACGCTGGTCTACTTTCAAAGCAGAGAGAGAAAAAAAGACAGAGAGTAGAACATGTCATTTTTAGAACAACGGAGAGGCGTGCGTCTTTATTTACTTCGGTTTCCTCACTGACTAAATATAATTACTGGCCTACAGATTCAATAATGAGAACATTTAAGCTGTAACCACCAAAAAAAGACGCTCGGAAAGAGGCCTGTAGGTGTTGCTGACCTCAAAATCGTATTTAAAGTTATCAAAGCTCCTGAGCTCCCTCAGAACTAAGATGAGCAGCAAAACTTTTTATGCAACTGCCTTATTTAAGATACAGTAGATTCTCTCTTCATCTTCAGGTTGAAAATGACTTTGAAAATCTCACAATAAAATATTTCTGCACACAGAGGCGACCTTAGCCTTTTTGGCGCCCTGGGCGAACAACCTTTCCGTTACGACATGTTAATAGCGCATCACACATTTGTATACTAATATAAAAATAATATGATGTTTGCAAGGTTTAATTTTACATCAAGAGTGCAAAAACTCAACAGATTTGAATTTGTCTTTATGGAAAGAAGCAGCAGGTACAAAGTTAACCAGGACTAGTCTGTAGGGGATTGAGGGATTTTTATTTATTTTTCACCTTTTTTTATATTGTTTTTAATCCATCAATCAGTCTAGTTTATGCATACAGCAGATTTCAGCAACAATGTAGTTCAAAGTGCTATGCATCATAAAATCCCCCCCCAAAAAAATCAACAATTGAAATATGACTTTATTGCTACATTTAGCGTCGTTTCAAAGCATCCACATAGCAGCAGCATATATAACAGCTTCACTAAAGAATAAAAAATTCACACATTTCATGTTCCTTCATCCAAAAAAAAAAGACTGGTTAAAGATTTTCATATGAATCAAGATCACAAACTTCAATGAGTTTTAAGGCTTCTGAATTGTAGTTGCTAAAACGTAAGACGGCTGGTGACACAAAGTCTGTTTTCGATTTTTGCTAAAAGAATCAGAGACAAGAAAACAGTATATATTTAAAAAAAAAATAGGCTCATGACTGGAGGTGAGGACGGTGAAGAGGAGGAAAACGAGGATCATGACTGTGATGCTCTGTATCGCTCCGCTGCAAAGGAAGCTGCTCCACATCCGCTGAGAGATGAAAAATCAGGCATGAATTAGGAAGCAAAGCTGAATAAAACTGAGCAAATAGCAAAGCGTCCTAAACAATTGAAGTTTGGATCTGGTCAGATATCTGGGTAGATATTTATTTATACTTTGCAAGAAGTTCTTACTTTCAGCAACCGATTTTTTAAAAATGAAAAAAACACACATCACCCTTCAGTCCCATCGTCATCCTCTTTTCAACTCGGACAAAACAAACAGAGACAAGGACGGCCAGCATAACAATAAAACCTGGCAAAATGACGAGAAGAAACATTAGAGATTGCACAATCACAAATATATATCTGACGTATGCTTCAGAATAAAGTAAAATTTAATATCAATCTGCAAACATACCCACTCTGGCACCAGTTAGAACCCAGATGTTTATTCCAACCAGTTCATCTGGATGTCCTTTAAAAACAATACATGAGAAAAACCTTTTCATTTTTCTGTTTATTCCGTCTTATCTTTGGTAGCGGTTATTAGCTACACATTGTCAAACAGCAGCGATTATCCACAGTGAAGATGACATCCTTACCCGCCTTTGCACAGTTATGAATGACGGGCTCACTGGTTTCAGAACTGAACTTGCTGGAGACTTTGCAGACAAACTTGGCGCCTTCGGTTTCCTCTGCTGTCGTTTCAAACGACCGTCTGTTTTCCTTCGTCTCGGCTCCGTCCTGCAGCCACTCGAGCTCCGCATCAGCAGGTTGCTGCAGGGAGATTAAAACGCAACTCAGAACCGAAACCAGGGTGAAAATCAGTGGTTTGTACATTTTGCTCGTATTTCAATAATTTCCTGTGGTTTTTACTTTGACAGGGCCATGTGAGATGCTGATTTTGCATGTTAAATACATACTTACAACCTTTAGGAATAATGAAGGTGAATAATCGCTCTAGAAACTGGATGAGGATTTAAAATGATGTAAGGACAAGTTCTTACCGCACCAAAAGCACAGTGAAAGATCACATTTGCATCCTGACATGTTGCTTTAACTTCAGGCTTCTTCACAGGATCTGAGAAAGTTCAATTAGATCAAAAACACGACGATATTAAGGAAATTTCACAGTTTTAAAGTTTCCGAGAACTTAACTTTTACTATTTGGACAACAACGGCGAGGAAATAAAGAAAAAAAAAACAAGTGCAAGCTTTCAGGAAGCTGTGTAGAAATATTTTTACACCTACCCAGCACGCATAAATTTATATTGCTTATGGTCTGTGGTCTTCCATCTTGATCAAAAACCTCACCAGTGTAAAGTCCTGATTGGTCCTTCTTCAGATGGACCAGTTTCAGGGAGCCATCTTGATTAATGCCGTCATTTTTTCCTATAATTACCTTTCCTGATCGTTTATAAAACACTATATTGCCGTCAAACTTCCACTTTAGAGTGTTGGGAGGTTTTAGTTGGTATCCCAGAGGAACGTCGAAGCTTCCACCCACTGCAGCAAACCAGTCACAGCCTTTGGATCAGAAAAAAGAAAAAACAAAAGAAGAGAAAGAGAAGGATTGTTTGAATATGGACACTAGAGGGCAGACAACAATCACCTCAAAGTCTACCAAGATAGTTCAGTAATTCATGTGAAAACACTGATTGCTATCAGAACTATAGCGAAGTCAGTGTGGTAGTAAATGTCTGGCCAGATTTTCCCTTTAAAATGTGACAGAAAAACCAGGAACGAGTCAGCATGGCAGAAACAAAAGACAAAAAAACCACACAACTTCCTGAGAAAATAGGGATTTTCCTTTTTTTTTTTTTTTGCAAAGTGTCCCAGTTGAAGTCATTAACAAATTATTATTATTATTATTCTTTTACTTCTATGTGTTTGACATTATTTCAGAACCTACAAGTAACTCAAAACACCCACAGGAAGGACTTGTTCCTGGTTTTATCATGACCAGCTGCAAATGTGAAAATACACAAGAACCATCTGAATTATGAAAATAAGGAAACGATTTATGTGTGAATTTGGATAAGGGTCATTTTAATTGAACTGTTTTCTATGAGTTTAGCCTCAGACACAAACCTCCAGGAAGTTAACAGAGTCAGAACATTTTCTGCAACAGCTGAATAAAATCCTGCAGACATTAAATTTGAACAAACAAGGAATGCAGAACACAGACGGCATAACTCTAGAAAAGCCGGGTCTCCGTAAAATCAACCTGCAGTGACATAAAAAAAACAGTTTTAATATCAGGCTGGTACCTTGTGAGGCAGCGGCGAAGCAGCAGAGCAAACACACAGAGAGCGACGCCGTCGTCTTCATCGTCGTCTTCGTCGTCGTCTTCGTCGTCGTCTTGGCCAAAAAGACGAACTTTCAGTCCTTCAGCTGATTTCCTGTGCTGGCGGCTCACATCTCTCTTGTTGGTGACGCTGCTAGTTTTAAAAGGAAGTGATGCAAAAAGCCCCACATCTCGTTTTACCTGGCACAAAGTATTTTTATTTGCTTTTAACACCCTGTTCATTACATTTCATTGCAAAGACAAAACTTATTTGACTGAGAGTCTTAATTTGCCACCAAAAGGAGAAAAGCTTTCACTAATGTACAGGTCTTAGTCTGGCTTGGACTGAACGCATGGGAATGTTGTTTGGCTCATGGCTGGCGGTGATGAGGAGGATGATGTCTAGGATGAGGAGGAAGATGGCGACGATGTTGGCTGCTCGGAACTGGCCTGCTTCAGAGGAAGCTCCACATCGTCTGTTCAGTGAAGACAGACAGGCGGAAATTAGGACACAAAGCCAAATATTTAGCGAGTTATTTGTGATGAAGTCTCAGTGGAGACATTATTTTAATGTGATGGTTGTAACTTATTTATTTAGAGATCTTTAAGATGCTTTTAGCTGCTTCTAAAAAGTTCTCCTTTAATCTGCAAAGTTCTTATTGTTAACAACTGAGTCATAAAGTGAAATTACCTTTCAGTTGCGTTTTCCTTCTCCTCTGAATTCGGACACAGCAAACAGCAACAGTGATGGTCAGCAGAAGAATAAAAACTAGAGGCATTATAGCACAAGTGTTATTAAAAATATTCGTGATTTGTTTGACATTTTGGTGTATTTTGTGTATTTATGTCAAAAAACATACCAACTCTGAATCCATTAAAAACCCAGAAATGGATTCCAAGCGATTCATCTGGCAAACCTTTAAAAAACAATAAATAACCAAAAACATAAACTTTACTAAGAAGGTTATTGGTATTTCCTCTTGTTTTAGACAGCAATTATTAGCTGGAACAGGTTGTGCAGCTTTCAGATATAACAACCACAACATAAATACTGACCTATTTTAGAGCAATTATTAGCAACAGGCTCACTGGTTTCAGAACTGGCTTTGTTGAAGACTTTACAAATAAACTGATCGGCTTCATTTTCTGTTGCTTTTATCTCAAAAGTCAAATGACTTTCCTCCATCTTGGCACCGTTCAGAAGCCACTCGTACTGTGCATCCATAGGCTGCTACAGTAAAAAGAAATAAGGAAAATAAAAATAAAGACTATTTGGAAACAGAGCATTGTGGTGTGGTTACTACAAACTGATCAGGACCAATTACGTCAAACTCAGTAGGGCCAAACCGCATCACAATGCAATGATTTACTGTGGCTTTTTACTTTGACAGGGCCACATGAGACGGAAACAGCTGGTTTAACAGACTAATTATGACTCCTGTAGTTTGTTGGCTAAAAAGATGTAAAATAAATTTTTACCGGACCAAGAAGGCAGTGAAACTTCACGTTTCCATCCTGACATGTTGCATTTACTTCAGGCTTCTTCACAGGATCTGAAGAGGTTTGATTGGAACAAAGAGACGAGACGTTATTGAGGAAATATAAAAATCCTGAGAAACAAATCAGACATCTTCTACCTACCCAACACACATAGATTTGTTTCCTTCGTGGTGCATGCTTTTCTTGCTTCATCAAAAACCTCCGAGGTGTAGCGTCCCGTTTGGTTCTTCTTCAGATTGATCAGTTTAAGGGAACCATCTTCGCCGATATCGTCCGTCTTACCAATAACTACCTCTGCTGATCTTTTATAAAATATTGTGTTTCCATTAAATTCCCACTTCAAAGAATCAGCAGGTTTTAGTTGGTGGTCCAGAGCAACAATGAAGCTTCTGTCTGTTGCAGCGAACTGGTCACAACCTATGGATGAAAAACAAAACCCAGTCAGTTCTAATGATGAAACAAAGAAAAACATCAACATAGATAAATAATGTGAAGCATTTTCTACCTACCCAGCAGACACAGTTTTGTGTTCTTCAGGATCAGTGCTTTTCCATTTTCATCAAAAACATCAGAAGTGTAAAGTCCGGCTTGGTCCTCCTTCAGATTCATCAGTCTAAGGGATCCCTCTGCATTAATGTCACTTTCTTTCCCAATAGATATCCTTCCTGGTTTTTTATTAAATATTATGCTGCCATTTAGCTTCCACTTCAAAATATCAGTAGGTTTTAGTTGGTATCCTAGAGGAACAATGAGGCTTCTACCTACTGCAGCAAACTGGTCACAATCTTTGGATCAGAAAGAAAAAAAAATTGTAGAAATACAAGACAATATGTTAATTATTTAGTTTCAAAACTGTACTTCATGTCCAGTCGTATCAACATTGCAAAGGGATTTATGGAGCAGATCGGTACCTTGGGGGGCGACGGTGCAGCAGCAGAGCAGAAACACACACAGCACAGAGTCCATTGCCATCTTCATCGTCATCCTCCTCGCATTCGACTGAAAAGAGCAACTTGACATCATCAAGAATATTTCCTGCCACATTATTTTTCTATGCATGAACTCTTGGTTTTGAGCGGAAGTCGACCTCAAAGCCACAATTTGAATGCTGCGGAAAAAAAACAGAGCGGCACAAAAATAACAGTCCATGAGCGTTAATAATGGGGTCATCTTCTCAAGAAAATAAAAATTGTTGGAAAGGTAAGTCTGTTTATTTGCAGCTGCTGTCAATCTATACTCAGAACTTAGTTGAAGAGCTGGTAACACTTCAAAACACGACTTTTGGCCTTCTATTGCCCGTTTCCAACCACTTCCTGTGGGGTGACATAAATTCTCCCCTCAGCACAAAAGATTAAAACACAAAACATTTCAATAATCCTCCTCATCAACTACTTTGTGGTTGCAACTCAATTTAAGATTTTGGAAAAGAAAAGCCAATTTATTTATCGATTAAGCTTTGAAAAAAAGCGGAAATGTACTCAGGTGAAAAGTTGTGTAGTTTTCATGCCGTAAACCTGATCATCCGAGCATTAAGAAATGTGCAAGTGATGCAAAAATAACCAGACTACTTCCTGGAAGATTAAAAGAAACACTAATAATGTCAAGGATGTACAGAGTTTAACAGAAGTGGTGATGGTGATGGTGACGGCGTCGCCAACCACAGGGAGGAAGGATTGCTGATAATGCTGATTGTAAAATATCAGATTGGTCAATGATCAGAGAAAACACTGCAAACAGCATTTCTTTCTATCTCAGCAGCAACAATCTGGAGTTCTGCTTCTGCTTTTTATGGGAAATCAGGATATTTAGACAGAACCTAAACCTCCTGCTCAGCACTGGTTCTCTGTTTCTAAAACCTTCTGAAGTTTCAAAACATTTTCTGAGCTGGATAAGACTTTGCTTCTCTCTAACTGCTTGTATCAACATGGTAGCACCGTCATATGTTTATTAAATGCACTCGGTTGGAGGTTTTTTGACAGCATTTAAAGGAATTACAGGCTTATTTTTGGTTTTATTTATTGCAACACAAGGTAACAAAAACACATCAATTTTGAATAAAATTTGAAGAATTAAGAATAAAAACAGAATATTTCACATGGAGGGATAAACACACAAAGTTATTGTTCACACTAAGTTTGATGATCAAACCTTCCAGCTGAAAAAGAAAATCCACAGAAACTTATAACAAGATGCTAGGGTCTATATATATATAAACATATGCATAGTTTGAACCGAGATATTTACATATATACTATAAAAAAACTTTCCACTTTGCTAATTACCGGAAAAATAAGAAAAGTTATCTTTGAATTAGTAAATGTTTCACCAGTTCTGTCAGGTCAGGTCAGAACGGGTCAAAAGTTCAGCAAACTACAAGAAATGTTTGACTCAAGACATGCAGATTAAAAAGTAATCCCATAAAATACGAGGGGAATGTTTTGTAAAGAGTTGCAGCTTCAGAGGCCCTGCCAGCTGCTGCAGGTGATGAAGAGGAGGGTGATCAGTGAGTGCAGTACGCTGGTGATGAAGACTGTCCTGCTCGGTACTCAAGCTCCGCCTCATCTGTTCAGAAAACAGCAGCAGGCGTTAATCAGCAGCCGCCGAGGGAGGATATGTAAAAATAAACCAAACTTATGTGTGAGGTAGAGCAGAGTTTTTATTCTCTAGCTCTGACATAATGAATGTTAATGAGTTGATCAACCTGTATTGATTGGACCAGATGGTAGACGTAATGATTAGCCAGGATTTTCAAGAATAAAACATATTATTATGGTTAAAAACAGATCAGCAGATTAAAACAAGTGCAATAATCACTCAGTGTTGTTCACTTTCAAACTCACATTTGTTTTAATGAATTTAAACCTATATTTGAATTTCTTATATGATTTACTGTGATTGAGCTCCCACAAATTTTATGCATTTTTATATAATTAGCTTTATTTGATCAGCCTTAAGTCTAAAGAGACTTTTCATTTGTTGTTGGTTGTTATTGTAACTTTTCTTTAAGTACCAATTCATTATAGTAAGAAAAAACAGTCATGATGGCTGCAATTGTTACATTTTTAAATTTCCTGTTAAAAGTTTAAATAAAAATGAAAATTTGATATTTTTTGTTTAATTTTCCAATTGCTATGTTCAAACAACGGAAGTGGGCCGAGCAGCAAACCTTGGGGTACTCCAGAGATTTATTATCAGAAATGTATAGGGAGCAGTGGATGAATAATCAATTAGTTGATTTAAAGAAGTCTGCATTAATAGTTGTTTGACTTTTAATTCAAACAACTAAAATAGAAGTAGTCTAAACACTTTACCATTTTTCCTTCTTTTCTTCTTACATTGAACGCAACACACGATGATAATGATGATGATCAGAACTAAAAGACCTGAAACAGATGAAAACACAAAAAAAAAATCTGAGATGCAGATATAAAATAAGTTTGATTTACACAAGTTTAGTTCTCCTGAGGTTTATTTGGGTGTATTTCAGTGTAACACACCTGCTCCTCCTCCAATAAAAATCCAGATGCTAACTCCAAACAGCTCATCTGGGAGGCCTGGAATAGCTTAAAGAAGAATCATAGCATAAAATTAGAAACACACACCTCATTTTATTAAAACATATGGTTTATTATTGTGAATATTCCAATTTATATGCTGAAAAAGCCTTTAGCTGAGCCACATTCTAGACTAATAATGCAATAGATGCTGCATATACTTACTAGAGCTGACACAGCTATGAGTAAAAGAGCCACTTTTTTCAGAACTGGCCTGGTTGTAAACTTCACAGGAGAAATTCCTGTTTTTGCTTTCTGCAAATTTTCTCGTCAGAGACATTTTTGTTTCGTTGACGATTGCTTTGCCGTCCTGGAGCCACTTGTACCGCGCATCATCAGGCTGCTGCAGGAGAACGAGGTCAAAACGCGGTTAAAGAGATCATCAGGAGGACAAGATGGCTTCAGGTTGGACAGGGAAAAGAGAGGAAAACATCTCAAGATAAAAGCAGCTTGAATCAAATGAGAAGAAATGAAGAAAATCAGATTTCTGCATTCATTTTACAGTTTTGGAAAATGTTGATTTGCGTCACAGATGATTCCTGAGAATTTGAGGCCTATAAAAAGTTTTTTTTCAAACTTACACAAAAAGACCCCAAAGTCGCTTTTAACAAAAAAATAAATAAATTAAAAAAAAGTTAAAGCTCACCTGAGGTGCCAGGCAGGTAATAATAACATCTGAACCCTTACATGTTCCATTTATTCCAGGCTTTTTCACAGGTTCTAATGTAATTAGATAAAAAAAATTAACTTTGATGGATCAAATACAAGATGGAAGATTCATTTAGGTTTAAATTATTTGAAAATAATAGTAAAAAATTAATAATTGGGCTACCACAGCTGTGATATTCTTACCAATGCAGGTGTGAGTCAAAGAGTCAGCTTTTGCAGAACTGACTTTGTTGCCAACTTCACAGGAAACAGGCACGTCTTTAGTTTCTGCAACTTTTCTTTTCATAGAGATTCCTGTTGCATTGCTGATCAAGTTGTCATGTTGGAACCATTTGTAATATATGGCATCATATTTTTTTGTGCCATCATGGTGCTGATAAAAAAAGAACAATGAAAATGTTAAAAAAAGAAAGTGAGAAAGAATAATCAGGAAGATATGTTATTTGTATTTTAATCTATTATTTAGTTTTTCTCCTCACTCGCAGACATGGAATTGTAAAAGATGTTATATTTACAGCATTGTGGATAGTTATTTTCTATTATTATCTGATTGGATTATTAAAGCTCTCGAAGGTTATGTCAAAAAGAAAGAACTCCATATTGTTCGCTCCTGTTTTTTGTTTTTTTAAATAGATCAAAAAGTTCTCCTTACCGGATCATGGCTGCAGGTAAAGACGACCTCTGAGGCCAGACAGGTTATATTTAATGTGGGCTTCTTCACGGGGTCTGAGTGGGTTCAAACACGAGGTGTTAATAACAGTGGCCTAGTACAAGTAACACAGTGAGCAGCACAAGTTTGACATCTTCAGGGATCACAGCTACATGAACCGATGAGAAGTTAAAGTTCTCTAATAACAAGACGATGAAAAAGAGCAAATAGAGGTCGTACCTACCCAGTACACATAATTTTGTTGTCTTTGTGGCCTGTGATTTTCCATTCCTATCAAAAACCTCACTGGTGTAAAGTCCTGCTTGGTGCAATTTCAGATTGCTCAGTTTGAGGGATCCATCATCATTAATATCATCCGCTTTACCTACAATTACTGTATTTTGTCTTCTATAATATGCCAAGTTTCTATTGAAAAGCCACTTCAGAGTCTCAGTAGGTTTTAGTTGGTGTTCCAGAGGAACACTGAAGTTTCCTCCCACTGCAGCAAACCAGTCACAACCTTCGGATCAGAAAAACAGCAGTCAGTTTATCAGCAGACTTCAGTTTGTGTCCTAGAGAAACAAAGACGCTTTAGCTTGTTGCAACAAAATGGCTGCATCCTTTAAACCAGAAGGAGCAACGAAAGTAAGAGCAGGTTTCACATCACAGTCCGAAAAACAAAACGCTGCTCTGATCCAACTCTCCTCCCCTTCATTGATTCTACTAAAAACTACATTCAGCCATTTTAACATGACACTGTTAAAATTGAATAAAAATAAATAGTGTGGTCTATATTCAATAAAAACATCGTTTCTGTGTTTTGTTCTACATCAAGATATTATATGTCGGGTATCCAGTGGTAAAGTAAGAATGGCAATGTCTGGAGAAATGTTTTAGAAATCGAATTTAAAGATCGGTGCAATAGACTTTGATTCTTCCGCATCAGTGCACACATCTGTAGCGTTTGATGTGGGCCTGGTGGAAACTAAATCCGCCTACGTTCAAAGTCGCAGCCTTTTCACACAGGTAACAAACCTTTATTTACGGAAGGCATTTGGATTTCTTCTTTTTTCCAAAGTGGATTAGATTCTAAAAAGTTCATGCTGAAGGCAAAAAGCGATGCGTGAGATTCAACAAAAGACAACCTGCACCTGAAGAGGATTCAAGCTTCCAAATGTCTTAGTTAAAGTCTAGAACGATCATAAGGGGGTAGACCCTTATGCACTGAAGTCGCTGCACAATTCTGGTTTCTGCATCTTATCTGATTTGTATGCGTCAAAGTAAAATTTTGCAGAATATGAAAGACATTAAAGGCGGGAAAAAATGTGAAATTATTGTTCATGTTTTCATTTATTTCTCCCACAAAAACTTTGGAGTATTTTTTTATAAGAAAAACATGAATCTGTTGGACTGTCAGCGATCAAATTTCAGCTTAAAAAACTTAAAAATACGCGTAAAACCGTCAGAGTTGAAATAAATTGAGAAAAAAATAATAACTCTTTTGATCTTAACACCTGGAGATCACATCAACTCACAGGAAACATCTTATTCAAGTTTGTGAACTGAAAGCGTTTAATTACGTGACCATTCAATTATCAAAATAAAAAATAATTTAAAAAAATCTGAGCTTTTGTTTTTCATTTAAAATGTCACATAGGCAATTCAGCAACTGCTTTTTTGAAAAGTTACAGTTCTGCTGGGTTTTGATCGGTTCAGTGTTTTAGAGACGGAGATCTGCAGATGAAAACATGAAGTTAGACAAATAAAGACGCAGCCACACATTATCTGATCCACTGCTTTAAATTCTCATTAAAAAAAAATCTAATATTTCATACCTTGGGCGGCAGAGCAGCAGAGCAGAAACACACAGACGCTCAGCAGCGAGGCCATCTTCCTCATCGTCCTCATCGCTCTGAGCAGAACCTTCCAACATTGAGGTTATTTCCTGTCTCGCCAAGTACGTGTGCTGCCGTGCTCGTTTCATTTCTTCTCCGTTTTTTTTTGTTTTTTTTTTGCAGCGCACACTTCCTCTGGTCTCTTAAAGAGGAAAACATCAACAACCAGCATCTTCTAGGTACCATCAACATGAACTTTGTAGACACAATAAGCTTTATTTTAACACTGGAAATGCTTAAAGTTGCCAGAAATGTACAATAAAGTCTAAAAAAATTCATTGTGCATACAATATTCAGATAAAAGTTGAATTGCAGTGACTCTACTCGCCTTTGATCTCACAGTTGGAGTGGTTGCAAACTTTAAGTTGGCGTGCTGCGTGGTCGGTTGCAGTGTCCCACCGTGAGGGGAGACTTTTCACACCAGTGCAAGCAGCAGCGAGAGGTGATCTGCTGTGGTTTGACACCCTAAACCAGGACAGCAGATGTGAGGCTTGTTTTTCCTATCGCATTTACCTGCAAAAAAACAACATAAAAATAAAATTTAAA
Source organism: Phalloptychus januarius (assembly GCA_902982915.1). Classification (NCBI taxonomy): domain Eukaryota; kingdom Metazoa; phylum Chordata; class Actinopteri; order Cyprinodontiformes; family Poeciliidae; genus Phalloptychus; species Phalloptychus januarius. The sequence goes on from CADWAE010000467.1 coordinate 3,070,409, forward strand.
AAATACACAGCCTTGCATAGCGCTGCTTTCGAAGTTCATGCAGTTTGTCGCATCATAACCAGCGTTTGAGCTGAAGTTATTGGAAGTCAACTAACATGTTTTGAGGTATCCAAAAGCATAACTGATCAACTGGTCGATAGGAAATGTTTGTTTCTAGGTAAAACGTTAGATTTTATGGTCTTGGTTCTTGATCTGCAGTGTCACACAGGTCCAATTATTTTGATGAAGTAGGATTCTCCTGGTGGTCTCATAGGCTTGTGTTTCCTGGTTTTTCTGCGTCTTGGTTACACTTTTAACTTATAAGACCTTTAATCTTCTTTTTGTTGGCTCTGGGGGGTTTTTTCAGCCTTGTTTTGCATCGCGGACAAAGACATCTCTGTTTATTTTTATTCAAAAGTTAGATTTATTTATTCCCTCTCTGAGGGACAATAAAGAGCATTTTCTTTTCTGTTCTGTTAAATTTAAATTGTACAATTTCACAAAGGAACTCCAAATTGAGACCGTCCTGGAAACTTCTACTGACAAAAGGCTGAGCTGTCCTCCTTTAGTCTGTTTTTGCACCACTTTGTTGTGAGTAAAGTGTGATAATTACTGTGAATAGTTGTGAAGCATGTGACTGTGATAAAGGTGAGAGAACCAGGGTGAAGTTCAGATTAAAGACACGTTTAACAGAAAACAAAAAAAGCTTACCAACACAGATCCTATTTTTCTCCTCAGGGTGGCGCTGTTTTATCACCTCTGCATGCAGTTAAGACGATCCCTCCTATCACAAATTAAGCGTAGCACAAAGCAGAAATTTGCTCTAAAGTGACTGTGTGGCAGCAAAAAAAAAAAAAGAACTCAATCAAAGTCTTGATGCAGATACGTCGGTTCTGCATCACGTGCAGAACCGACGCATGCGTCAGTGTGTCGATTTCTCGGTGTTGTGGACGCTGCTTCATTTTCTTTCACTGGTTTGCAATTTTAATGTGAAACCCTTAAAGCGACAACGTGAATGCACTTTTATTAACCAGCCTTTGTTTTTTAAAAGAATGAACTCTGCATATCTGTCAAACTACTGACATATTTTCTCTACAATAATATTAAAGCAGAAAAAAGCTAAATATTTCCCTTCCAAAGAGCATCTTAACATCAGATTAATAATAAAGTAAGGTAGTAAAAGTAGCTTTCCTTTACAACAAAATTATAAAATTGTACATTTACATAATTGCTGGGTCCCTGATTTGGTTTCTTAAAAACTGCAATCTGGGTATAAAGTAAATAAAGTGACTGATTTAGGGACACGAATGGGCTGGAATACAACTGCATGCCACACTTTTCAGGTTTTTATCTTCCCATTTGAAAACAAGAAGTTGTTTTTTGTTCAACATTACAGTTAAACACTACTTTGAGTCAACCTATCGACATAAAATCTATGGAGGTTTGTGGTCATTATGTGCCAAAATATGGGAAAATGTTCAAGAAAAAGTCCAAGCAGACTAGAGGAATAATGGATGTGAAAATAAAAGCGTAAAGGAAAATCTCTGGGACAATCTGTGATAAAACTGCACTTTTTTTGTGTGGCTTTATTTCAACAGAAGTAGTCAATATGGATGATAACATGTGGACTGTGTTCTTGTACTGGCCAGAGATGACCCATTTCAGTTAAATGGGCCTTTAAAAATAGATCAGAGATTTTTCCACTGGTCCAGTCCAACTTGTCCCAGCATAAGTCAAAGACGCCCCACAAACCCTTCAGACACCTAATCGTCCAATCGTGCTCCTCCGTCTTGCTGTGAACAACCAATGAGAGCTCTTGAAAAACTGTTAATCAAAACACACATCTCTGGATAACAGCAATAAATCAGATATTTGATGTGCGGTACGTCAAACCGCATTGCTCTCAGTCTTGCATCCGCTGTGATGAACAGAAGGGTTCTTCATCCATAAAGGTGCCTTTTGAAACAATTCACAGTCAGAACATTAAGACCAGGAATAAGTAAAGTTCAAAAAGTAGATTTGAACTTTCAAAGATGGTGAAAAAAATGCTTTGTGTGAGGATGGACGACCACTAAAGGTATGTCTTCATGTCGTGTGTTGAACTGGAGACCCGTAAAGACAATAGATACATTCATATCTGCTCCTTTTGTTACTTATTCTCATATCATTTATAGGAATCAAAATAAAGGATAAAGAGTAAGGTGTTCGCTTTTCTCACCATTAAGCTCCTCCGGCCAGTCCACTGTCCAAAGTTCACCACCATCACCACTGTCTAGGACCTAAAACAGGAAAACAACCAACCAGTAAACATTCTCACCTCTCTGCTGTACTCAATCTCAGAGACCTCAGAAGATCACTTACCTCCTCCTTCATCCAGCTTCTCGCTCTCTGGACCATACGAACCGCACCGCCATCTCCTCACCAGCAAAATCGGTCCAAAAGTAACCACTTACCCTCCATTGAAGCGTGAACATTCGTTGATTCTCCCCGTTGGGCTCTTTCCACCTGTTCAAGTCCTGTTAACAAATAAACTCCTCTTTCCATTCATGCTGTGTTTGCAATCGTTGCCTGCACCAGCGCGTCAGTTTTAACTTCAGGCATGACGGCTTTCCAGTAACATATCTGGCCTCTTGGATGAACTTTGACCCGATGAAGATCTCGGTGATGGAGGAAGTTCGGGGAGAGTGGAGTGGACATTATGAGGATGGAAAACCGAGAGCGGTGAGTGAGTAGTAGGAAGCAAGACTCAACAGTAACATTAATACTCTGCAGCTCTAGGGTAACCTGATGGGGGTAAGTCTGAGGCCACAGTGTTAGATTGCAGTAAGGAGTGCCTCTCTACTCGGGTTAGTCTTTATCTCAAGATGATTAGTCCAACAATCTTGTTGAGTGATGGTTGAATGGAGTGGAAGACAATTTTGGGCTCTTGACTGATGCAGTCTGTGATACTGAAGAACAAGCCGAGAAAGAATCGATTGTCTTGACTTATTGGTCTCCGTTCTCCAGACCCTCAGACGGTCTTGAGAAATGGATCATGGCCAAAATATGTCTGCTTTCGGAGGTTTTCTGGGAATGTCCCAATGGGAGAAGACTCTAAAGCAGACCTTTAACTCTCTGGTCAACCTTTATGTCACTTCTGGCCTGGGAACACGCTGGGATCCTTCAGAGTAAGTTGGAAAGTCCCACTGGGGAGATCTGGATGTATTGGTGGTACTTTGGACACTGCAAAAAATGTGGCTCAGCAGCGGTTTTAGCTGTTTATGTGCTCTAGATTTCAGATTTCCATTCAGATTTCAATACATTTGAGGAGAGGAAACATAATGGTGAATTGATTATACTATACATATTACATACCGTCTACTGAAACCAGCGTCTTTACAGTTTATTGGAATGTTACAGGTGGTTCAATATTAAGCTGTCTTGGTGAGTAGCGATTTCTAAACTCAAAGTAACTCAGAATGACAGTGTCTTTTCACAGGAACCTGTTATTATCCAGTCTGCCTTGTGTTTTAAAGTGGCTGTTGAGAACAGGGAGTCTTTTTATAGACCTGAGGTGATGACAATACTGTATCAATGGAAAGAATGCCCACTGAAGGCCACCGATAAGAGCAGCTAGTTACATTGTTAGTCTCCTGGGTTGTGTGCAGCATGCTTCCTGTAATCCTCCCAGACTTCACTGGAGGAACAAAAGCTACTGATTCATTATCGCTCTGCTTAATAATGATCTGATTTATCAGCTAAATTAACTTTAGAGAATAGAGCATTTGAGTGTAGACTATAGATTGGTTCTCTGTTTGTGTTTTTATCCCTTAAATATTTCGGATCATCAAATAAATGTCCTTATCATACAAGAATAACCTACGTAAATACAAAATACAGTTTTCAAAATGAAAATGCCATTCATAAAAGCTTTCTAAATCAATCTCAGCCTGTTTGCTCACTGACTCATCCCTGAACTGTGACTATTCACCTTTTAGATTCAGTTTAAACAACCATACGATGCTTCATTTAGTTACAACTTAGCATTTCAGAATTGAGGTAGCCCCATTCAAGTTCTGTTTCTCACACAGATACTCTCAAATTATCTCACTGAATACTTTCAGTGAGTCTGTTTTTCTATTTTTAGAGGAATGCAGTGTGTGTCTAAGAACCGGCTTAGCGTTATTATTTTTAGGGACCTCCGGGTCCGGGGCATTGTGAATCTGACTGATTATAGACAAGCATCACTGGGGAATGCCGTCCTTTGGAGGCTCTGGATTTGGGTGATTATTTTAGCGACGGGACCACACAGATCAGGTGCCGGGGCTTTGAGGGCTTTTGCTTTGGACCTTGAGCAGCAGTGGCTTTTTGCAGTGTTGTTGCGTGATGCAAGCACACAGGTGGGAGTGTGCTGGAATGGTGCTGCAAACACAGAATGGAGTAGTTACTTTTAGCTTTTGTTGTGCACCGGTAAAACTATTTAAAATCGATTTCTTTGTCGCTGTGACACAAAGAAATCGTTTTGTAGTGATGCGACAGCAGACTGTTTTATTTTAGTCACATTTCAGCTTTAGATCAAACAGTGACTGGTTTGGTTTGTGAGTCTTAGGTTAAACATATGTGGTCTGTATATATATATTTTTTTTCATTTTCATTTTTTAGTTATCATGGAGAAGTTGGTTAATTCTGGAGTACCATTTTCATGCATGAAAGTGGAAAATTGAGTGGAAGGAAAAAGTGCAGTAGAAAAGAGTTCCTAAGCAAAAGTGATAACCCCAGCTTTTTATTTTTCACTTAGCTCAACACAGTGCTTTTAAATAACACTTAAGTAAGTCTCCTATGAACCTAAACTCAAACTAGAGAGGTTTCTATCAACACTTTTGTGTGTTGTGCTCTGATGCAACAGTTCAGCTCTTAGATCTGGCATCGTTAATCTTGATGAGCCCCTTGCTGACATCAGCTCTCCATCTATGTGCTCTGAAGCACAGCTGCTGTTCTGTAACAATAGATGCAGAGTATTTATGTATATGCAGATGATATTAGAAATACTAGGATGAGATATTTTGGAAGCCGCCATCTAAAAGCTGTTTAGACTTGACTGTGCCGCCGTGTTTAGCAAAACTTCTTTGTCTCAACTTAAAGCGTTTTCGGAAATGCACAAGTTTTGAAATTCAATTTTTCTATAACTCAATCTTTGTGAAATTGTGTTCAAGAGTCAGCTGAGCGTGACTAAAGCTACAAATTGTTGGCATGTTATTAAAAGCCCAACACAAGTCAGGAACACCACAAAGCTGGCGTCAGCAGAAGAAACAGACATTTCTTGTGAAGGTCCAAATCACATGAACATCCAAACTAAACATAAGAGAAAACAGACAGAACATTCCTGTGAGATCTGCAAAATCCAGCACAACTTTCCTGATTTAGAAGAAAATATAACCTCTCTAGTTTTTATTATGTAAGCTGCACTTTGATCAGTGGTGATTAACGCGCCAGTCTTTGACTAGGCCCTTATCGGAGCTGTCTGTTTGCTTGAGCCGACTGCAGTTTTCTGCCTTTTTCCTCTCTGTTTTCAGCCCGGCTCTGAGCTGCGTGGTATTTCACCATGTAAGGCTGCAGAGCTGAGCCGCTCCTCTGGCTGAAAAAAGAGAAGGAAAGAGGAGAAAAGAAAAGAAAAGAGAAGGAAAGAAAAAACAGTGAAGGGAAAACTATTCTCCTCCTGGTACGACTGTGTAATTACTTTTCCGCTATAAAAATAAATGTCTTCACAAGGTCACAGGGAACAGGAAGAACATGATGATTTAAAAAGGAATCCCAGAGATACTTCTAGACTTTTGGTTTGTGTTTATCATCACCTAGAAGGAAACTGACACAGCATCACAGGAGGGACTGGGGAAAGAAGGAGGGGGTGTAATTACTTTTAGTTTGAACCTTTTACTGCTGCTTGTTTTAAAACTAGACTGTTCACACCTCCTCTATTCCTCTATTGGAGGAAGTTCCTCTAAAATATCTTCACCATGGGTCCATCACTAACCACTGGCCAAGTCCAAGTCCAAGTCCTGTCACTTCAACCAAGAAAAGCAAAAGTTTTACCTCCTGACTCTTCTGGCAACTCTAGAAAATATATATATATAAAAACCTCTAAGCTTCTCTGTCAATTATAATCTTTAAAGTGAATTAATTTTTTTCCAACTACTCAGTAACGATAGCATTCACACAAAAAACTCCCAACTCGCCAGAAATCGTTTCTGCATCAACTATGGAAAGATGTCAACATCCAAAAGCGTCAAAGCAGACCCACATCACGACACTGCCACCACAATATTTTGGTTTTGCCTTTGAACTCTCCCCTAGAGGCCATTTTGAGCTAATCTCAGATCGCTGAATCAATTCTTTTGCTTTCTACATCAAACCAGGTCGAAGTGGATCGTTTTTGTTGCTTTTAAAATGATCTTCTGAAAACTGCATTTAGTATTTTACTCAGGTAGCTGCCAGTAAAATTAGACTGAAAGTGAAAACGCCACCAGAAATCTACTAGATACTCCCCTCCCTCATCACTGTATCAGTCTGACAGGTACAAGTGAGCGATTATCGGCAATAATCCGACTGTGCTTTCTGTGACTGACGGCCTGTTTACACGCAGATCCTCTGTTAAGAGGCAGCTGGGATGTTTCCTGGGACGAATCGTCCGGGTTATATTTACTTTTTCCGGACTTTTTCTCTCTCTCTCTCTCCAGTTTTACTTTTTCTTTCCAGCGACGAAGTCCAGGGCTTCACGCACATGCAGCACATGTGCGTTTTGGACGAGGGAAAAAAAAGATGTCGGCACGTTAAGCACGACCGTGAAGATTCTGGCCTGGCTGCCTCAACAATGCCGGTGTCCCAGAGGATCCCCACCGACCCGGGCTGTTTATCGGCGCGATCATCGTCAAGTTGTATATTTAGACGTGTCATCAGCTGTTGAGGTACCGTGCATGTCTGCAGCGGTGCCAGGAGGATGAAGACAATAGAGCGGGTCCAGCTGCGGTCTCTGACAGCGCGCCAGGTTGTCAGGGATCTCTGCGATGCGTCAGCGCTGCTGCCCGGCGCACATTGAGCGGACGCTTTAAACAAACGGAACGGTCCAAACATAGTGACCCATTTGTTACCGGGCGGACACGAGGAGGAAACTCGGGTCAAGATGAGAATTTTTTTTTTTTTCATTTTAATCCAACTTAACATATGAGACAGAAAAATTACGTTTTTTTTTAAAGACTATCCAGAAACAACAGCAGTTTGAACAGCTGTACTGAGTAACTGATCAAAATAATCATATAATATTTAAAAATTAGTCCAGATGGACTAAAAGTGTAAATGTATGTGGAAATTTTGATATTTTAAATATTTAATGAATGTAATTTATACAAATAGAAAAGGAAATTAAGCAAAATAAAGACTTTTTTAAGTCACATTCTCTAACACCTGCAGGTGTGCGTCTGTTTCTGATGAATATCTAGTTTTAACAAGTCTATTCTTCACAGTTTCTCACTTCACTGGGTCGAGTATCCAGAAATTTGACTCAAAAGTTGTGATACTTCATAAAATAAATTACCCAAGTAAAAATAAAATGCAAACCGTAGTAAAAGATACTCCTAAAAGTGATCCCACCTTTACACACATCAACATGAGTGTAAACTTTTGTTTCTGGTTTGTCGTATGAAGGAGATACTAAATTAATGTGCAGAATGATGGCACAGAAATACCACCAGGGGTCTTTGCCCTGACTTTAGTGGTTCTTCCTATGTGTGTAAAAAAAGAAATGAAAGAATGATTATTCCTGGTTCAGCAAAAGGTTTCACAAATAAGAATTAGGGGGCGACTGTGGACTCAGTGGGTTTGATTCCAGCTTCCTCTCTGGTGTAATTCAGCTAAACTGAGCATTCCAGCATGTTCAGTTCAGCAAATACAAATTTGGTATCCTGGCTCTCCTAAAATCCTCTCTGGGATGCCCTCCCTCCCTCTTTCCACGCACTCTGTCTCTCTCTCTCTGTTCCTCCTGCCTCCTCCTCAGTGTTTCCAGCCGTGCAGAGCGCTGCATATCTGACGTTACTGTCTCCAGCTCCAACCAGCTCCGCTCTCATCTCTCTGCAAGGTAAGACTCAGCATCCTCTACGAACTTTTGCCTCCCCTCCATTTCGGAAAGTTAGCAAACGTCTTCGGGTTTAAGGGGCGGTCGAGCGGGACGATGAGGAGCAGCACGACGGATCGCCGAAGTTAGATTTTATCTAGTGGGTAAAAAAAAAAAGGAGGCGATGTTTAACGTTGCGATGCCGAGACGAATCGCTGCCTCTTGTAAAAATGTCAGTGTTCACGTAGAGTAAACAGAAGAGGAGCAGCAGGGGGATGGAAACTGGACTGAACCTCCCAGAGGGATAAACACTGAACTCCAAACTGAGCACATGATCTTATTTTGGAGCGACGACGAGCCAAATCAGCTGAATCTAATCTCTACCTTCATAAGGAAAGGAAATCATATTAAATGTCACTGCATGGTTCTGTTGGAAGCCGAGGAATGAGCATTTGTTTTGATTTGTAGAATCCAGTGGGAAGCTTGTGTCCTCCGCAGAAATGACCACCTTCTAATTTTGATTGCAAGATTAAATGTTTTCACAGCTGAATACAGAAAAATAAGCGATTATTAAGCTGTGGAAAAGTGTTGGCCTTCCTAAGCTTTTAACTGCTAATAGAAAATAAATGCGGTGGAGCAACTTAAAGTCTGGACTTTGACTGAGCCACTGAAAACTCTCTATCTGTGCCATTCAGAGTTGGACTTGCTGGTTTGCTTTGACTCATCGTCTGCCTGCGTAACGCCTTCGCACTTGAGCTTAAGGTCACAAGCTGATGGTTGGACATTCTGCTTCAGGGTTGTCAGGGTGACCTCTGACCTTAACCGAGGCCTGTAGGGTTGTCGCTGTTGCTTAGGGTCATTGATGACCTCTTGGAGTAGTTTTGGTAGGCTGAGAAGCTTCACCACTGATCTATAGAAAATTTGCGTTATTTTATTGTGAATGGGAACGCAGCTACTGAGGTTCACTGGAGTCCCAAATTGGATTTGTGACTCTTTTCCAGACTGATAAATCAGCTGTTCTTGAATTTCAACTGATCTCGCAGTAATTAGATATATGAACCAAAAAATGTCGTCAATCCTACTTTATTTGTGGGGTGGCACCGTTTTCAATAGGGTTGGTTTGGATGGCCTTTTTCTCTGAAGTTATCGTCGACGGAAAAATCTGTTTGATGAACATTTTCGGGTGTGCAGAATGACATCCTGACAGCTGCTTTCAAACCTGCTGCTGCCCCAGTTCGAATATTAGGTCGACATCAGAAAGTACGAGCATCTGTCTAACCTACATGTCAGAGTTCCTGCCATCAAACGCATCAAACCAAACACATTAATGTTTTATAGGCTAAGCGCAGCAATCTTTTCAGGATGTGTTTGTACCTGTGTGTGTGTCTGTGTGTGTGAAGCTCAACACAACAGCTGCAGGTGTTGACACACACGCAGATAAAAGTCACACCGGAGGAATGACTGGCATCTAGGAGACTTCAAGGTGCTCCAGATCAGAGCGGCATGAAAATGTTTCAGCGAAACTCTAGAGGCGTGCTTTCATGATAACATTTATCTAAAATAAAAAAAAGGAACTCTTTGAAGCGCAAATATGAAACTTAAAAGGGATCAAGTACATTTTCATGCCTTTTATCAAATTCAAATGTTGGCCTGGAACATTTCAGTGACCACCAATCTTGTTAATCCATGAAATATCTGAACAAATAAACTTTTGCCACATCCAACTCTATGGAATCAAGACATTTATTTCTTAAATAGAAGCTGCCTGACAAAGTGAAGTAGGATAAAAAGATTCAGAACATTTCAGAAAAGGTGAGAAAGTCATGGAAGGTCTGGAAGGAGTTACAAAGCTATTCCTAAGCTTAAGGTCAGAGGTCACTATTCAACAATAAAAAATAAAAGAAAAGAGAATGGGCAAAAATGGCATCCATGGGAGAGTTCTAAAGCCTTTACCAAAAAAATTCAAACGTTTGGAAATATGTTCTGTGAACTGATGAGACAAAAGTGTCTCTTTTCAGGGAAGTTGTGCATCAACTGTAAAGTGATGCACATTTAAACATGGTGGTGGTTTTTCACCATCATAAAGGCTTAGAGCCTGAGGATAGATGAAGTGTGACTGGCAAAGCAAAAGCTGAATATGGGGAACCATTAGTCCACTACAAAGTAGAGTAGAGGCCTTCTGATGCTGTGGGTCTGTTTTCCCTCCAAGAGTGCTGCAACATTGTTAGTACACCAGAAACACCAAAAAATCCAATAAAAATAAGGCAAACTAACAGAAAATCTGACATAATTCGGTGTACAAGTCGCGCCCAGTGTTCATCGACAAATGATTTTGTCGGAAGTGGAAACATAAAGAAAGACATGAAGGAAATGTGAAAGGGAGAAGAGAAGAGAACATAGGCAATGAAATAAAAAGAGGACAAGAAGAAGGGAGGTCAAAAACCAAAACAACAAACAGAAGGAAAGAAGGAAAGATACAAGGAGGGAAAGAAGTTGACAAGGAAGAAACAAAGGAGCCAACTTCGGAAGTCAGATGGAAAGACGTAACATTTAGACAAAGCAAAGGGAATGAAGTCTGGAAATATAAATAAACTCCAACTATTTGAGTTTCCTCACATTTTTAACTCTTCATATCATCCACATACTTATTTACATCATCCCTGATGTCCTTCCTGTTCAGCTCTAACTTGTGGCTGGAATCAGTTAAAGTTAGAAAGTTTGGGTCAAACAAAAATGTCAGGGTCAGCCCCGACCCGCCTGTTCTCAGACAACAGCCGCCGTTTTCCTAGCAGACGAATTCTCAGAGCCTCAGGACGACGTAGCGTAGCTTTAACTCACTTAACATTGAAGTCAAGGGCAGCCCATCCTCTGCGATCCGCCTGACTGCTGCAGTTGCTCCGATTTGTCCACCTGCGCTTTGTTTTTACCGCCGGTTATTAACAGACGAACCAATCCCTGCAGACAGAGCAGCTGTGCCCGTTTGATCCCCTGAAACATGAGATGTGCAAACAAAAGAGCAGCAGGTCGAGTGATGACAAGAAAATAAATAAATAAAATAAATACATAAAGTGGCTGAGCAGTTTATAATGTAGCCTTAGAAACCAATCGTGAAACAACACACAACGAAGGATTTTTGTTTGGGTGGTAGAAAGGCAAATACTGCTACATTACAAGCCACTAGATGACGAAAAAAGTTCCAAACATGAAGGAAATACCTTAAAAAAAGAACTTATTACAGTGATACGTGCTAAAAATAGAAAAATACTGGAAGGAAGGCTTCTGAACATTCAAGCAGATTTAGCTTAGATTAAATCTAACACAGGTGTTGCTATGGCCTAGTCAAAGTTCAGACCTAAAACAATGGCAAGACTTAAAAATCTATGTTCACAGACTGAGCTTGAGCTGTTTTGCAAATAACTGGGAAAGATTGGGAATGATTCTGCCGTACTCCACTCAGGTAAAAGACTTTCAGAAGTTTATTTCTTTAAAAAAAAGTATCCTCATCCTTCCTCTCACATTTATGCACTAGCCTGTATCGATTTCAGTCAAGGAGTGGGAATATTTTTGACAACAGTAGGTGTAAAATACCTGAATACAAACCAGAGTCCTACTTATCCTGCAGGTGAGAAAACAAACAAAAAATACTAATTAAGGATCTCAACAACGCTCAACACATTTTACACCCACCCCACAAAAAAAGAAAAATCTCCAAAGAGATTTGGGGGAGCTTTGTGAAAATAAAAATGAAATATTCAGGTTTTCCTCCAGGACAGCATGAAAGTCCCATAAATGGCAGCATTAGCACAGGGCTGACTGAAGTAAATCCCTCCTGCATCACTGTGGTAATCTCTAAGAGAATCTTACAGAAAACAAAATGCATTGACCTAAAGCGACGGCCTGTTTCTGCAGTAATTATGTTCCAGCTTACAGAACAAGTGTTTACTGTCAGCTATCAGACTTTAAGAGTAAAAAGACACTGAGGCTTCACTTGAACTTCGTTTCATTTCATGAGGTGATGATGTGGATGAAGGTCTTAAGAATTAGCAAGTGACTTAAAGGCAGATTAAGCGAGGAAGGAAGAAAGAAAAGGGAAAGCGTGATAAATATGTGTTGAAATCTTGTGGAGTGGAACTGAAAAGCTGGTTGTTGTCATCACTTAGCTATAGTTGCGACTCGCGGCAAAAATCAAGTTAGATGCACATCTTTAAACCCCGACGGACAAGTGCTTAGTTATTCAGGGGGTGTAATGCAAATCAAATCCACCAGGGGGTGCTGGTGCAAATTATTTCCTTGTTATAAATAGAAATTTCTCAATGCTACCTAACAAGTGGTTAGCAGGAACCACTGGAACCACAGTGACCTTGCAGTGCTGATCCCAGGAAAGCCCCAGTGCAGACGACAGAACCACAGTACAGCACGGCTCTATCACCAGGCACTTTGTCCCTTTACATGCCAGCTTGCAACAATGGCTCCAGCGCTCTGTGGTCTTGACATTTCTCCAGACAGAGCAGAGATCAGCACTTCATCGGGCCTTAGCTGGCACACATTTGCAACTCTGTTATTGTCACACCCTGCGCCGAAGGACACGGAGGTCACGTACCTCAACCTGGAGAGGCTGCAATGAAAGGGAAGCAAAGTGAGAATAGATGCGTTGCCATTACAAAGTGTGTGGAAAACTTTGTCAGTATTCTTGCTAATACCAAAAAAAAAAAAAGTTCAAAAATTTGCAATTGCAGCCTTTCTATTAAGTAAGTAACATAATCAGAATTACATGCAAGTTTGTTCTCACGATACATGCAGTGGCTTCATCGTGCAACTACTTCCTGTTGCCTTCTTTGTGGTTTACGCCAGCGGTAACGTCCGGTTGTTGCTCATGTGACTTCTGTGATGTTAAAAAAAAGTGTTTCCATTGAAAGCAAAAAAACCCCCAAAAAACCCACTTCATTCTAGTGTCGAAAACTTTTTAGCAAATTCTTTAGTGAAATTGCCATTTTTTGATTATACAAATTTATTATATCAATGTCAAACTGCGTGTTTATATGGTAAACTAGAGATTAAAATTCTCTTTCTCTTTCCCTCTTTTGAAATAGGGAACAGTCAACGGACTGAGAGGACAAGAGAGTGTGCCGCTTCCAGCTTCAACAGCCGGACTGAACCGCCCCAGCTCCCCGGTCCCGTCTGACCCGCAGGTCCATCGCCCCGCCGCCTTCATGGAGCGCGTCCAGCACATGACCAAGTCGGCCATCCGTCGAGCATCCCAGATCGAGGTGAACCCTCAGGCCAAGAGGAACCTGCAGGAGCTGTTTGTCAACTTCACACTCATCCTCATCTGCCTGCTGCTCATCTACATCATCGTCCTGCTGAGCAGCTGAGAGCAGAAAGGGACACATGCAGAGCCTGGCAGAGCTCAACCGCTGAAAAAAGGGGGGAATTTGGGAGAAATATTAGATTTTTAAAAAAATAAGCCATTATATCTCTGCTTCTCTTACTACGTTTTATCCTGTTTGTGTCTATGCACTGCATTTTCTGACCACACTGTGTACAAGCGTCATTAAACACGATGCACATGAAGGGGAAACATTCATGCATCTCTGAGGTTTGCTTCCTGTTGCTGCCGTCACGTGCATGAACATGTTTCTCTCTGTCTGCTCTGACTGACAGACGATCTGCACAGATTTTCAGCCCTCAAGAAGTCCTCTACTGTGTTTACTAAAAAACTATTGTAAAAGGATTATGAAGTGATCTTTTCCTTCACCCTAAGCATATCAGTGTTTCAAAACTACTTCAGGTTCAAATATTAATCATATTTTTGAAGTTTGAACCCAAAAATATAATTATGTTTACTTAACTCCACATTTTCATTGGAATAAAATAAAAAAATAAATACTGACAGACCTTCAATGAAACACATTTGGGTCTGGGATGTTAATCAAAAAAAGTGCTAATAGAGCTGCGTCCAAAAGGTGGAGATAAAATGTACACAAGTTACATATAAGATGAAGAAGAGCCAAAGCACGGCTAAAGCGGAACAAGGCTGAGGCTTCTCAAAATAGAAAAAGAAGAGTAGAGCAGCTGAAGCTAATTTGTTCCTAGCCAAATGGAAACTAAATAAATCTCGGTTTTGTCGCATAAAACAAACGGTCATGCAGAAAACAAGAAAAGATTTACCAAACATCTGCTGGCGTAATAAGGACTGAGAAATGATGAGAAACATGCTACAAATTTCATCCTAACAATCATTTTATCTTGCTGTTTGACAAGATCTGTTGCAGAGACTGACTTGAAAATAAAAATGTAAACATCCACAAGTGCTTGCTGCCAGGATAAAACATCACTGGGGGAATATAAGTAATGAACTATTGGAGGAAAAAAAGTTGACTTTGGCACCACTCAATGGCAAATGTCTACAAGTACATCGCATCGCGCATGAAAAACATAAATATTTGAAACGTGTGAGAGGTTTGCTGAGGTACCATCCAGCCACACTGAAGCAACAAGATGTGATGTAAATTGAAGTTTTGGTCCTCGAGAGGAAAAAATTATGTCACATTAGCTAAGAGGATTTAAATTATTTGCTTGTCAGCTTATAGCACAAACATAACTTTATTTAAGTCGAAGAATGTTTCTGTTTTCTTTAATTTCTGTAAGAAAGACATATCAAGCACCAAATAAACACAAAAATGACATATTTGCAAAAATCTCTGATTTGTGTTCAGTTTTCAATTCAACTGACTGATTGGTTCTGATGTGTGATTGGTTGACTGCAGGACTTCCAGGAAAAAGCTGCATTAACCTGATTCTGTATAAGATCAGGAAAATGAAAAGGACTCCCACCTGAAATGTCCTACAGGTGGGCAGCTGCTGCTTATTGCTTGGTGTGGTAGTAGACCTGTGATGCTGCGGGCTGATTTATGTTCCAAACGGCTCTGGGAAGAAACTGCAAACACGTTTTAAATAAGAATTCAGGGTCTTGTGTCCTTAAATGTAACAACACTAAGGACAAAACTCTACCACAAGCTGTTTTCAAAGGGAAAAACGTAAAGCTGACAGGCGCCATCTAGTGGCAAAACATTAAATTGGAGGATGTTGCAGGTTTCGCTTTGAAACCTGCAACATAACTCATCTATTGCTCTTTCTAAATTTAAAAATGTGACAAAATTCTAAGAATGTCCCCAATTTCTTCTTTGCGTGACAGCTACAGTGGAGGATGTCTTTACTACTACTGAGTTGTAAGAAAATTAAAAGTCTTTACCTTGAAAATAAACTGTAGTCGTCGTTTGAAGCGTCAGAATCTTTTTCTCCAGCGTTGTAATAAAAAGTATTTAGTTATAATTTCTTCAGGAAGCTGAAAATGACAGCCCAAACTAGTTCATTTCTCACAATCAGTGTTTTATTGTTCCATAACATACAACAGAAGTGATATAAATATAAATATTGTTATAACTGCAATGTGTTTACTTCAAAAAGGGCATGACAGCTATGCAATTATGAGTTCTGTGTTAACTTCAGACCACTTTCAGTTCAGTTAAACAATCGTATTAATTTCAGTTCTGTAAACTTTGGAAACAATAAATAAATAACAGAGTAAAAAAATACAATAAAGTAAACAACATCTTAAAACGTTTAATATAGCGGTTTGAAAACGCGTTACAAACATCGCAATGGTCCTTTAACCAGTTATAATAGGAGCTTCAGGAGGAAAATTAAAAGCATTGTGAGATAATATATTAAGCTAAAAAATGAAGGACTTCTACACATTACAGTGCAGATATCTAAGATAAAATGCCCATATTTTATATAGTCATTAAATTAATCTAAACTTCACAGTGTGCATGGAGCAATGAACCAGCTGTGGTTCAATGTATCTGGACCTCAATCCCATTAAGATCCTCTGAACTCTCCTTTATTCCCTCGTTTTTACATAGAAGTATTAACAATTTAACCAGTTTAGCACATTCAGCACAACTTCAGAGACTGGATGCTTCGTTCATGGCATACAGGACAGGTTTCTGGGTCCTCTGTGATGTTTAAATTATTTCAGGAAGTGTTAAACTCGACTAGGGAAAATTTAGACAGCATCCTCTGTGTTTCTATTGGCACCTCTAGTAAAGATGTGTAAGCACTTTAAGACTTCAAAAAAGTAGAAAAACCAAAGCTGCACTTATTGAGTGGGGAGAATTCAAGCCTTTTTAAATCCAGAATCTATTTAACGCTAAGAAAGTAAGTCGTGATTTGGTTTTTTAGTCCGAGCGCTGTGCTACTTTCAGATGGCTGTAGTGATTATTAAGAATGGAAGTACCAGAAAACATGGAGGACGCTAAATCATTTAATGAAGCGTCAAATTAACATCTAGTCAGACTCTCAGCGGCTTTTCTGATTGAGTTGGGATTAGTTCAAACACTTCCTGCGTACTTGCTGTGTAAAGGAAGACATCGGACTGAACTGAAACGTTTACGTGTCGAACCCTTCCCAAGGGCAAACCGAGCCTCGTTTGGGTTGAAGATGAGCATGCAGCTTGGAAAAACTGTACAGATTTCCGAATGGAGTCCAGCACGATGATTACGTAAACCTTTGAGTTTGGAAAAAAAAAAAAAAAAGAGAAATGGGACAGTACACTGAGAAAATATGAGTAGTTCAAGTGAATGAGAGCAGCGTGAGTGTGTCTGTTTTCACATGCTCTGTGGTCTGTCCGCACAGCCAGAGACATGCAGCAGAGGAGTTCAGACCTGGACACCAAACGTCGGCGCTTGTAGTTAAACCTGGATTTAACCCTCCTTGGCATTAAATAACAAAAAGAAAAAGAAAAATAAAGGCAGAACTCTTCCTCTTTACATCTCTGGTCTTGTGGCGCAACAAACAGACCACAGGAAAAACAGTGTTCATACATTATAAATAGTGTGAATAATAAAAATACGGGGGGGACACTTGGTTCAGCTCGTCTGCGCGTTTCTCCTCCTGAGACAGTTATAGTGTAAACCGAGCGCCCCTCGGTTAGCTCTGACGTTTGAAAACGCCCTTCACACATGTACTGTATGTACACAGTCAAAGCACTGGGACAGCGAGCTAAAGTGAGGCTCTTGCTTTTGTTGTTTGCTTGCTGCTGTCATTTTTACTGCAGAGGCCAGAAAGCACAACCAGAACCAACAGAAACACACAACGAGTACGGAGGCAGACGGATCACATGGAAAATAGTTTACTAGTAGGCGTAATAGAGTGATAGCAGCTGATTTTGTTCAATCGTTTCTTTAAAAATCCTTAAAAATGTTTAAGGATGAAGGCAACAAAAGCTGCATGTGTTGAGTAACATGGGCGGTTAAAGACAAAACGCTCTGACATGCTTTCAAATGGAAAACACAAACAGAAAACTAGTATTCAAATCAATAATCAGCTCCAGCATGATCAAAGATTCTATTGATGAAATGACACTTGCCAATAAAAAACAAAAAACTAATCACCTGAACTTTCGTGAGCAGATGAAGGTAAGATTTTACTTTTTGTGGTTAGTAGCTGCCAGTAGTTTGTTGAAAGACCTCAAACCACAGTACAGTGGGTAACACGGTGGTTTAGGCATCATGGTATGGGAATCCATCACACGCTGTGGTGAAAAGCCAATTTAACACATTCCAGGGGTTATAGATCAGTTTCAATTCATCAGTAAAACTTGTACCGTTCAGGTGATCTTACACTGGAGAGTTGATGCTCTTAAAATGAGAGTTTCAAGAAGAAATTCACCAGTAAGAGAGCAGCATTTAGCTTCCAGATCAATAAGATCAATAGTATGGGACGCATAAGCTTTAATCATTTCAATGTCACACTGTTCAGGAAGGTGATGCGTTCTGTGTCCCAGAGATCAGTGCGATTTGGGGTCAAATGTGTGAACAAAATTTTAAAACTCATTATTTCTGGCATTTAGTAAATGAACAATGTGTTTTATTTTAATTCACCTAAAACAGCTAAAAGTTTATTCTAATTTAATGCAAGATAAAAAATGTGTACTTTTAAATAAAGTGAAGGTAATAATCTGGTTTCGACAGACACCTTCTTGTTAAATTCACAATCTTTTAATAATGATGAGGCACTGCTCCTCTTCATGCTCACCATGTATGGAAGCCCAAAGGTAAAAAAGTCAGACTGGAAACGTGAAATGCTCATATGAGGACCGGATGTCTGCTATCGCAATCCATCAAGCGACTCGAATCGCGCCGTTTGATTCACCGTCACACTTTAGCTCCCTGTCCCATTACTTTATTTAAATTTTTTGACAGAACTGGGGTATTTTTTTTTTTTTTTTGCCAGTCAGAAAGAGAAGTACAGCGAGTACAAGTCTTCCTCTTTTGGGACATATTCTTTGACTTTTTCTGCTTCGATCCCTCTCGAGTCGGATGGTGTGGGAACGGCGGCTTCAGGAAGGCTGCGGGGAGATAAAGAGACATAACAGCTCTTAAAAAGAAGAGGAGGGAGAGAAAGACGGAGACGGCAGAAAGTAACGGCGATTGGCTCGTGTGTTGTAATTGAGGACTGATCTGGTGACAGGATACAATGATGTGGGATCCACGGAGGGTTAAGATGGATACAAACGGCCCAAAAACAAATCCTCAGGTTTCACAGCAGCTCTTTGAGTCAGCTGCAGTCTATTCTCCCCAACGGCAAAACCTTCCAGTGATTTCTAATCAGCAGTAGCAAGCAGCGCTCCTTCATCTGTTTGCTTTGTGTCCACTGAAGACAGAGGCAGCAGCTGCTGATCTTTTTTTTTCTTTCCCCGTTACTCTTTCTTTCAAGTTTTCCCTCTCCTAAGCTGCCGCAGTGCAGTTTTCTCCCTTTCAGGTCCCACTGAGACTGATTTGAACTTGCAAAGTTTTGCGTTTCCCACCTATCTCCTCTTTTATTTATTTGCAACCAGCAGCAGATGGAGATGAAAGTTAAGGATGACAGTCAAAACTGTTCGAGCTGTCGAAACGGGGAGGCTAGACGAGGAAAAAGTGGCGTTCAGACACAGCGGATCAAAGCGCGGAATTATGCATTCATTATTTTTGTGTATTGACCCTGATCTAATGAAGTCTGGCTGTAAAAGACTGCAGCGTTGTGTGAAATGAGTCGATCAGAGCCGGGCTCCGTGATGGCTCCAGGCCCAAATTAAAATTCCAATTTAAATCCTGCCTGGCTCGTGTTTTAGTTTCGCTACACTCTTTAACGCTCAGCGTGATCATGAAGGACTACATGTAGTTGGAACTTTGTCTTAAAACTTCACAAGCATGCTGAGCGATGAAACCTGAAAGTTGTGGACTGAAGGATGGAACTGGTGCTGGTTGGTATGTTTTGCACAAAAAGTGGTCAATGTGTTAATATTATTCATGTCTTTTGGGACTTCAGTTTTTTTCTTGTTAAAAACTAATCCTACAGGCTTAATATGATTTTATATGACAGACCAACAGTGGAGGACAGATGGATGAAGTATGGATGGATGAATGGCTGTATGGATGGATGGATGAAAGATGTATGGATGATGGATGGATGGTTGGATGACGGATGGATGGATGGATGATTGATGGACGGACAGATGATGGATGGAAGATGGATGGATGATGACTTTCACTTCACTGCTCCACTCTGTTGCTTTATCACATAAAACCTCAGAATAATCCATAAAAACTTCAGCTTACAACGTAAATAAGTGAGAAAAGTCGCTGGAAGGACGAAACCTCTGTAAAGCGACTGTGTGTTCAGTAAACCTGTAAGCTTCTCAGTGAGAGTCTGGGCACTGAAGACAGAACTAAACGAGACGAGTGATTTCAGAGATGCGGGTGGCGGAGGCGCGGCGGACGTGAACACATGATCTGTTTGCAGTGAAAACCAAAGTGGAGGGTTGCAGCGGCGGCGGGAACTCACATCATTTCTCACCTCCCACAGCTCTGCAGGCCCTGATGCTGCGCGAGGGGATCCTGAGGAGCATGAGGAGGAGCGAGGTTTGGCATGGGATGGTGTGGGGGATGAGGAAGAGGAAGGGAATGCTGAGGTAGAAGAGAAGAAGAGGGAGGAGGAAGAGGGCTGAACAGTGGCAGGGCTTTCTTATGTCTCGGGAGGGACCTCTGGAGGGGGGAGTGAGGAAGCGCAAAGCGGCCTCCTGGTCCAACCTCCCCCTCCTCCCGCCCCCCCTCCTCCTGGCCTTCGTGGCTCATGGTGGGAGGGCTGACGAATCGGAGAGCTGAATGGCTAGGGAAGCTGGTGAGGCGCTGATCTGATTGGTTGCCTGTTTTTGACTACAGACACACAGAGAGGCGACACATGAATGCTGGCTGGCTGATTTGGGTTAAAAGCTGGTTTAATTGGACTTGACAGCAAAACATTTCTTATTTAAACAGAACCTCTGCTCTCATAAGGTGAATTGTCTCAGCAAATGGAATATTTCTGTTCCCCTTTAAGCTTTCTGAAGCCTCAGGCAAACTCACAGCTCCGTTCCTCCGTGCTTTTATCAGATTCTCTAATATTCATGGGCGATAAAAAGGTTTGTGCAAAATTACTATCTTATTCTTCCCCCCATCTCCGTACAAAAGCACATGAAGACTTGTCACACGTGTAACAAGGAAACAAAAACTATGAATGAATGACAAACTCTGGAGAAAAAAAGGCAGAGTTAAATAGTCACAGAAAAAAATGTGTCAACCTTGAAAAATACAGTTGACTAATACAGTAATTGAGCATCTAATGCCTCATGTATCACAGGAAGACCATCTTAAATTCAGAGTTTCTCCTCATTTCTCATGTCAAAATTCCATAGTAAACTATTTTTTGTCTAAGTTTAAGGCTTGAACACAAAATCTGAATTTACAGCAGGTATTTCTACTGTGCACCTGCACTTTCCAGACAGCTTCTGAACCCTAAAAACCTCTAAAACCGCCCTCAAATGTTGCAAACTTTAGTCGTCACAATTCAGATTTGACTGAGCAGTTCTAGATTACTGACGCTGTCCAGTTTCACATTTGACCCTCATGTTCCCATGCCGACGAGGATGACGCTATGACAACCGTGATGATGCAGAGCCCAGCTGTTTCTGGTGCAAAGTGAAGCAGGAGGAGTTTGGGAGGATTCCTGCCGTTACTGTAGATTCCTCTAAGGGGCGCAAAACCCTCCGACATCTGCTCTGTTTCAGCTTCGCTTCTCAGAAAGTGAATCCAGTTCCTCCTCATCTCATTAACTTTGTGTAATCGAAAGAGGCAGCCTGAGATTTTTACCTCCTGCTATTTGTGATGGGCTCAACATTTATGGTAAGAAACAGCATGAAGAGGATGAATCAATCATCTAATGCATCATAGCAGAATCGTGAGGTGGGTTGGTTATGGGTTAACATAGAGAATAATTAGCTACATCAGTGAAATTTGATGTAAAATGTAATTCCACCGACACGTGGCTGTACAGTTTTCAGATTATTTTTTAAAAGCGGCCGACCCTATAGAAACAAATACATGGACGATTCTGGTCGCAACATCACAAAATGTGAAGAAGAGCAAAAACTGATTGAAATAGAGAAAAATAATAAAGGAAAGACTGAAATCCAGGCTACTTCTTCACTCTGGCTTCAGCACAAAACACAAAGAACCAGCTTCAACACCACTCACGTTGAGAGTTGGTGAGATAAAAGTGAGTCAGAGGCAGGGAATCGGTGTTACCAATGGCGACGTGGCCAGGATGGAAAGAAAAAACCTGACAAAAACACCTAAAACTTAACCTACTGGACCTGGTTGTGATGGTTTGCTTACTGGGCTTACATGCAGCACCTCAACTCTCAACTTTCACTTTTGGAAAAACTCAAACAACTTGCAAAGAGGCTGCTTGATTCACATAAATCAGGTCAAAATCATCTCTTGCTTCCTTGCTGCTGCAAAGAGGCTATTACCTGCCACTACACCTCTTTCACAACCTCATCAGAGATTCTCTAATTTTCTATTACATTGTGGAGGTGGGGGGTGGAGTTGAGAAAAAGGAGAATGTATGTTATTTGATGCTAGCAACCCACAGGATGAGGACAACAGAGAACGAGGAGATGATGAGCTGATGCTGTGACTCGAAATCAAGCGTTATTGTCTCTCTGCGGCATCGGCTGTGACAGCTGTGTGCAAACACGGGGAAGGGTGACAAGCAGCTCTGTAAGCAGATATCAGACCTCACGACAGCCTTGATGGAAGGATGCGAGCGAGCTTCGCTAAGGCTGCAGGATTCAAAGCAAAACGACGTCAATTTGTGCTTCGCAGTGGAGACGACGTGCGGGTACCAGAAGCATAAAAACAAGAAACGAGTGTTTCGTTTTTCCATCAGGCCGTCGACTGCTTTGGCGCCGATCGATTTCAATATAATACAGAAGCTTAATCAATGGAGATGAACTATTATTCTGGCTCCTCTCGTTCCGTGCGGATCAATGGTGGGTAATTATGCTAAGACGCATAGTGACAGTCGTGGTTCTGGATGATGGAAGGCGTCCTGGGAGGACTGCTAAATAAACTAAGCCCACAAAGCAGAGAAATGTTGATGTTTTCCCCCTTTGTAAATTTTAGGGTGAAAAATCTTCCAGCGAGTGTTTTTTATTTCCCATCAAATGGTGGCACAGCCTACACAAAGCCTGAGCTGCAGAGATTACAACCATGTGCGTCTGTGCGTTTTACACTGTGGGTCTCTGACATACAGTTGAAATGGCAAAGCGTGTAATTTACTACAAATCTGGACAATTTAAAAGAGAACATAATGAAACGTTGGCAGCTAGAAAAAATAAATTATTTGTAGGTATTCTGCAAATATTTTGTCATTTTCTTACGTCACAGAGAGATAAATGGTTCACTGACAAAATGAGACAGGATGCTGAGCTTCAAGGCTTGTTCCATCAGACAAGAGGAGTAAAGTTGTGATAACAAAGAATCACAGCCTGTACAGACACTCTTATGCAATATCTCTTATTTAAAATTTCTCCATATATCATAGCGGCTGTGATTAGTCTGATTTCCTACGAGGGGAACGTGAAGAGAGCGCTCACCTTGATCAGAGGGTTGATGACGCCAACGTTGGCACTGGAATTGAAGACCTTGTTGAAGCCTGTCTCTCTGTTCACCAACTCCAGCTGGTAAAACTTCTTGTCATCCTGAAGCAACAGGTTTGACGTTACAGTGCATCCAAAGTCTCACCACCATCAATTAGTCTTAACTCCTTTAAAAATTACTACCATGACAGCCAGCTGGAGTACTTTTAAAAGCCTCCGTATGGTCCCGGTTTGTTAGGTCTGTTCGCTAAAAAGATTACATTTAGCTATAAATACATGCACTAAGGACTTAGTTTTCTTTGTCATTCAGATGTTTATTTTTTGATTTCTTATATTTTAGGAATACAACCAGCAAACAAGAACTTTTTTTTGTTTTCTTCAACAATAAAAACGTTTCCAGACTGCTACGATGTCTACTCACGACTAGCTTCTTGACCAGAGCTTCTCTTTCTGTCACCATCTCTCTGAGCTCTGCGATGAGATGCAGATCTTCCGGTCGGCTTTCTCTGTTTCTCAACTTCTCCTCCGTACCCTCCAGCCTGCGCACAAAGCAAACACACAAGCCCCCCCCAAAAAAACATTTAAATACAACAAACTTTGCCTCGAAATAAAAGCCAGCTCTGAACAGACGGGTAACCGCCATGACGGAGGAGAGCTATTGTGACTTACAGGATTTGCAGAGCAGAAATCTTGTCTTTGAGGACCTCCTGGGCCTTGTTGAAGTCAGCCAGCATAATCTGCGCCTCTCTGTGACGAACCACTTTCAGCTCATCGAGATCCCTCTCGTGCCTCTTCATAAGGTCCTGTTCATGCGCTCTGCAGTGGAGGCGAATATGGTTCAGCGTTAGCCCCCAGAGACAAGATAAGGCACAGATTTGCTCGTAATAACGCAAAGTTTACACTTCATAATAGGGATTTATCCACCGTTATAATATTTCAGTCGATCTAATTTAGCTAAACTCCAGCTGGGGAACAATTACCACATTTTATTTAATCTTACTGGGCGACAGCAGACGTGCATCTGCAAACTGAATTTGGCTGGAAGGTAAAGGACCTGGAGCGAATTTAGTCCCTCTGAGCTTAAAAGAAGTGGTAACCATGGCTACTGTGTCAGGGTATTAATTTGCCTGTCTGCAATTTAAGCAAAAAAAAAAAAAAAGAAGAAATTGTGTGTCATATATGGCAGAAGAGGCAGAATTACTGAAGGGAGGTTAATAACACAGACTGCTGAGCATTGCTTGACCATTAGTGTCTGAAAAGTCTTTAAATAATTTGTGCTTTCAGAGCAGCAGCCATTACCCTACTTCTGCACAACATGCGCTAATAAAAAGAAAATCATTAAAAGCATATTTATGATATCAAACAAGCACCATTTAGTGCTTAAAGATGGATAACGACTGTATTATATATAATTATCTCTTGCCTCTCATACTCCACTTAACCTGTGCAGGGTTTTAATGTCAGCCTGCAGCTCTGCACAGAGATGAATACAAACTTTTTTTTTTTTTTTTTAAGGATTTAATCAATTGTTGAGCCTGTTTGTTGAAAACTTGAAGTTATTCTGTTTGTAATTGCTCCTCAGCCAAACATGATTAATTTTTGTTACGTCAAGCCATCGTAAAAATAAAAATAAAATAGTACAAGGACATCTAAACTTTGTTTTCAACTGAGGAGATTATCTTTAATTGAAGACAGGTGGGTGCAAAGAAAGACTCAAAACTGGGATTTAATTAAGTAAGTTGTTTCAAAAAACATTAAGTAGAAAATTTAGATTTTTCCCTCCGATTTGCTTGTTTTTCATAGTGTTTGTATGGGATTAAAGCCAGAACAAGTTCTGAAATTATTCCCAGTTTTTCCACACAAAAACTTTTCATTTTAATGAGGGTATGTTTGGGTTTTATGTGCTTTCTGTGCAAATAGAAGGAACATGTTTTGAAGTTGAAGCTTCATAAAAAAAAGGGGAAAAAAAGGAGAAATCCAGCGTTAATTTATTTCTTTTCCTGCTGTAATTAAGACCTGCAGTTTCAAAGCTTCTCTGGATGCTGTGTTCTTCAGATAATTACTCCCCCATGATTTGTGTTCGGATTACTGTTTGACAAACTGGGTCAGTTAGTGCCGAGTCACACCTCGGCTTCTACGATGATGCACTTTTTAACCAATCATCTGATGGCGACTTCCAGGCGACCTGCAGGAGTTTCTACCTTATCTGATGGTTGGCTTCACTGCGAACTCGCAGCACCTCTTTGCCCTTTATCTCCAGCTCTCTGGTCAGAGTGTCGATGGTCTCGTTAAGAGAGTGGATTTCGTGGTCCAGATCGGTGATGCGGTTGCTGCGGGAACACATCTCAGCCTGCAGGTCGGAGATGCGAACCAGGAGTTCTTGCTCCTGAAAAGTAAAAAAAGCAGATCGGTCGTATCAACTCGGGATGGGGACGAAGCTGGGAGGTCCGAACAGAAACTGTCACAATCACCTGCTGGTGGCTGTGCTCCATCGCCTTCTCCAGTTCCCTCTTCGCTGCGCTGTTTTCCTTGAGGTGGATCTGCTTCAGGTGCTCGATGGCGGTGGCATGGAGGTGGTTCAGTTCTGCTCGGAGAGATGCTGCCAGACAGACATAAACGGAGATAAAGCCAAGGATCAAATGATCTGAGTGTGATGAAAAACAACTGCCTTTAAAGGTCGAACCACGACTCGCAGATAAAATCAACACCTGTTGATGAGGTAATCTAGAGGACAAACCATTCTCCTTCTGAGCTGCAGAATTAATAAAAAAACTGATTAAAGACTCCCACGTATAGAACATGATTTCCACACCTTCCATCCCAAAGCACATGGACTATTCCAATCAGGAGAGTAATAAAAGTAAAACAAGTCACTAAAATATATTTGTTTGTCTCCGCAAACAGATAAATGGAGACAATTCTTTGAGGGAATGATAGAGAGCAAGACTTTCAGTAGATAACAGGAAGGATCATCAGAGGTTCTTAGGGCACATGCTAGTTTTGTAGATGCTAGCAACCTTTTCGAAACCTGATCGGGTTTGGGAATATATATAAATATATATGTAAAATTAGATCAAATGAAGCATTAAAACAATAAAATAATGTTAGGGATGTAGTTGTAATGCAAGTTAGCTCTATGCCAATAAGAAACTGTTTCTTATTTTGTCATTATTGTGTACGTTTCCAAATGTATTTGACTTCTCCAGTGTGCCACATTCAGACTGTGTTCCCCTTCAGCTGTAGCTGAGGAAAAGGAAAATAAGGTGGATTCTTTGATAATATCTGAGCACACAGCAGGTGAAAACTTCAAACAGATCACAGGCGATTTAATCTGAGCACATAGAGAATCATACTGGGTCAAAGTGGAAACAGTTCAGTGGATTAAAACAGTCCTGAATATAAACTCTACCATCCTGGTGAGAAAAAAATAAATCAAAGCCGAAAGTGAAGCTTTGAAAAGAGAGCGCTCGTTTTACCCAGCTTCGCTTTCCCCTCGTCCTCCAGCTCGAATCTGAGCGTCTGCAGCTCCTGCTCCGACTGCTGCCTGAGGATTTCCAGGGTTCTCCTGTGGGCCTCCTTCAGCGCGTGGACCTCCTCCCTCTGCTCCTGCTTCAGACGCTCCTCCAGGGCCTGCAGAGGGCAGAGAAGAAACGGCAAGGTCGAAAATCAAAGTTTAGACTCCTCTTTGTAATCGTGACTCACAGAGATGAAGCCGCAGCTCAAAGAAGATCAATTTCATAACCTAATTTACATAAGTGAGCATTTGCTTTTCCACAGTCTTTACAATAAAACAGACATCTGGCACATCCTTTTATTTATTTTTTTACAATTTCAATTAATAGCAGTAAATCCTATCCTGTAACTTCCTTAAATGTATGTATGGAATAGCCTTTTAAACTTAAACTTTTAAACTTTTATCGTTATTCTCCAGAAATACCCAGTTACTGCTAATGTTCAGTTTACCGGCAGATTGTTTATTTAGAATCTCCTTACATGTTCACTCTGACCTTGTTTCCAGGGTTCTTGGAAGACCCACAGCATCACACATCCTTCACTGTACTCCACAGTAGCCATGTCACATTTATACTCCAGGGAAAATACTTTTTTTTTAAAATACCTTACTAACATCCATTTTTAGGATTTGGGAACCGATAAGTACCCAACCGGCGACTCTCCATTGAGGGTTGCCAAATGCAACATGAATATTTGTCTTCATTCCATTAAAAAACACTAAAACACGGGGAGGCTTCTCCCTTAATCAGCCGGTAGTTGTTTGCACAGCATCTCCTACTGAAGCTGCTCCACTCAAGCACAATCATGACACTTTAGCACCAAACTGTGGGATAAAAATTGCAAAAGCAACAGCGACGATTGCTCCCTCCAGACAGAAAGAGGTTTTAATTTCCTCTCAGAAGGAAATGACTTCGGGTTGATATCATTCACCGGAGGCCTCTCGAAGCAACGAATCAAGCTGGAAGCCAGCTAATCTTTTTTTTTCTTACTCTTATAAAAGGGGTTTACCTTCTCTGGACTTTTTCTGATTACAGATAGAAGAGGTGCTGTGAAGGGCAGCAAGAGCTTATTTGTGTGAAATGTGGTCGAAGGGGATCTCTGCGTGTGTATGCGCATGTGTGCATGCGTGTGTGGGGGGGTGTGAGCGCGTGTGTGCGTCGTACTCTGATCTGGTGCTGTCGGGCCTCCTCCATGGTGCTGAGGGCGCAGCAGTGGGCCTCCTGTAAGCGATGCTCCCTCCTCTGATGTTCCCTCTGCATCTCTGCAGACGGAAAACGGGAAGAATTTCGGTTTCAGTCAGCAATTAAAATTAAATTATTTTTCCATAAAAGTCACACCAAATGTTGAACTCATTGCTCGTAGAATGTAATCAAGGGAAATTAAAACATTTGAAAACATTACTTTACATTTTAAAATTTGATGGATGCATTATTTTTCAAAATTATTTCTGTTTTTCTGCAGAAATGACTCCGGCCAACATGTAGGTTTTTGAAGGCGTTTATCGTTTCGGTTAACTTACAAAGCTAAATAAATCATCTTGAAACTAAGTGACGCTTTCAGACGAACCTTTAAGCTGTTGGCTCAGCAGCTCCCTCTCCTGGTTGAATTGAGACTGCAGCTGCTGGAGAGCGGACTGAGACTGTGACAGCTGGAGCTCCAGCGACTGTTTCAGGAGCGATATCTGCACAAAAAAGGAGCACAAAGTATATTTGATGCCTGAAATAGAATTAGAATAAATTATAGGCAGGAAATGCCTCTAATATATGGAGCAAATATGCTAACTCTGAACTTCTTTGGTGCAGATTCTCAGAAAATGCAGAGCAGCTCATTTAAATAGATCAAGATTTTCGTGATTCGCTCCTGCACTTGATAATCCTCTTCAGAAATAGTCCAGATTTCTGACACTGATGTTGATGGACGCACAGATTAGAGCTAAAAGCTGGGATTTCCCTGCTCTTCATAATGCTCTAACAGCCAGTCAGAGGAGCGTTAGCGCAGTTAGCTGAATAACAAGCCAAGTGTGGGTTTGTGTGCACAAACAGTTTGGTTTGACGAGATGCTAGCAGCTCTGACTGCCAAGAGTTTCTGAGAGAGTCGGCTCTGGTTCGTCAGCCGCCGACGTTAAACCCCCGGCAGGATTTATCAGTGTAGAAGTAGAAGAGCAGAGGCTGTGAGGTAAGATGGATTTAAAATGAGAGGATGGCTGAAATTAGGATTGGGAAGAAGTTTATGAGCTTCTCCACCGGCTGAAGACTGAAAGACGAGCAGCCAGCTGACCTGCTCGCCTTACAACAAGTCCTTCGAATTCACGGGGAGAATAAAGCAAATATGTTCGGCAACCTCCGAGCCGCTGGTTTATAATTAATCACACTCTAGAGCACGCACACCTACACACACACAGGCCCACGCACACACACACACAAGCTGCAGCCTGGAGTGCGACTCTGGTAATTAAAATATCTTAATGAAAAAGATGTCATTATAGATAATCATGGCACATCCAGCCATGCCTGCAACACTGGAAGACTTTCATGTTCTCTAAATAACTCCTTTTTACACAGAAACACGCACAGCTGAGATGGCAGAAGGAAGAAAGGATCAAAAAGGAAGGAGGCAACATAGGAAGTAAAAGAACATAGGAAAGGAAGAAGGGAAGGACGGGGAATATAGCTTGGAAATAAATATATTATACCATACAAGAATTTCCTTCGAGGTCCAGAACGAATGTGATTTACTCATGCTGGACGTAAACATCAGCCTGACTCATCATGTTATGGAGTCTCCATGGAAACCGCTGGTGAAGCGAACAGCGCAGAAGCAAGTTGGGGTTGCGAGTTCAGCCTGCCACACGTGGGCATCGCTGATGCAGAACTTGTTAGCGCTGATATAAAAGCACGGCTAATTAACTCCTGGAACAATTAATTAGTGAACAGAATCAATAGTGCAGAGAGATAAAACCTCAAACAAGATCACGTGAAGACGGGAGCCTGACTGAACAAATAAGAGCCAACAACTGATGTCGTCATGAGGTTATTTTCGCCTTAGAGGACTCTCTCTGAGCCTGCAGTTCTGCTGGTGTTTCTGCAGAGCTGAAACTAGGTCAATACAGTTAAGATCACTGCATCCAGCACACATGATACAATATTTATATCCAGTCTGAAAGTGCATTGTACAATTTGTTTGCAGCTAAGAGGAAAGCTGCGAGACAGAATCGAGTATTACTCTCTCTCTCTCGGTGTTTAATTAATGCTCGAGTAGACATGAGCGGTGTTTACATCTGGATTTACAGACAACTTTGGAAATCTTCGTGGATGAGCAGCAGAAATCTCCCACCTGGCTCGGGGAAAGCAACGACGGCTTTCTTGTCTGATCCGCGCATGAATGGAGGATTGAAAGCAAGTCGGCAGCTTTGTGCACAACAACTGTCAACGCGACGCAACGGATGAGCACGTTTCCCTCACCTCGGCGTCGAGTCGAAGCGTCTCGTTTCTGGCTGACGAGCCGAGCGCAGAGCAGAGGCTCGCTGCTGCGCGAGCCGCTAACACACAACGACCAGATCGACTGCAGCGTCACACTATCCAAGATGTAAACGGGACGAGCAATTAATGTCATCAATAATTGACAAGCAGCACCAAAACCTACTTAGTAATGATTAAATCAAGCAAGGAAACACTCAACGAATGTTAATGAAACATAATTTTTATGAAGAGTTTATTGTTTGCTCAGGAGTTAAGAGAAAGAGGTTTGCAGGTCTAATCTAATCTTGTGTTTTCAGAAGGAAGTGATTTAAAGTCCTGCAACAATTTCTCAGTCATCAGAAGTTACATTTTTTCCCTCCATTGTTTTTTTTACAGCTGTTGAGTTGGTAGAGCAAATACATATGTTTATATGGATTGTAGATAAAAATGTTCTGCTTCTTCAAGCCATTCCCCAATCCTTGATATAAGAGGTTTTTTTTTAGTCCCATTCGATCTGCAAAGTATATTTTATTCATAGACAAAAGGACCAAAGTTGGCAACAGAAATCATCAGTAGAACACGGTATCCTTCAGACAGGACAAACATCCTTCAGTTTCTATTTATAAAAATGATAACTAAATTATTAAACGTTTTTATAGTAAAGGCTCAATGCAAGAAGCAACATTGAGTTTGTCTCAAGGAGGCTTTCAGAAAACCTCGACCAAAAACAAAATGACAGCTGCAAAGAAAAATGTGTTTTGCAAATGATCCACATCCTAAGATGAAATTTTTGTACAATTTGCTGAAATTGTCCAAAAAACCCCCCAAAAAACAAACTAAAACCAATCTTTTGTATGGCTTTCTGCAAAATAAAACAACTGTCCTCAAGTGTTCGATTGCCACTCTTTGACATTTGACGTCAAGCCTGACGTCAAATGTTTATCTGGTGGCCAGCAGCGTTCTGGTAAAATCCAGACGCGACTCTTTCAAGTCTCAGCTGTGACTCAGTGGAGCTCTGAATTACCCAGAGGCGGCGTGCTTCCCAGGAACGGTGACACGAGTCTAAGGAGGAAATAATCGTCCCCAACACCACCGACCGTCCGTTCTCTGCCAATTTGAAATTCTAATATGAAAAAGTGAAACAGTGGCTGCAGGGATACGAGAAAACGGATACATTATCAGTTTCGAACACGCACCCACCCACGCACACACTCCAGGTCTTACTTAGGATGACATGCAGCATGCATATGCATATCCTCACAGGGCTAAGAACATGTTGCTTTGGCAAAGGAAAAGTTATAAAAACAAGGTTTTATACATCGCTGTGAGCGAAGAAGAGTCATTTATTGCTGCTTTGACAGTTTCTGTATGTGGATTACAAAACTTGGTGAGTTAATAAAGTCGCTTGCAGAGCGGGAAGCCTGCGAATGTGAGATTGGTGGCATGTCTGTCTCCTCTGACAGGTCATTCTGCATCAGGCTGCCAACAGACCGCAGCATCAAGTCAAGCCGTCACTCACAGACGCTCCCGACGAGGCAGAGGGGTCAAAGGTTATCACTTTGTTCAGAAAAACCAAAGAAAAGATCAAGAAATCCTTCCTTCCCCTCCCATCTGGTCCAAATTTAGCTCTGTGTTTCCAGCAGCCTTCACTCAGCTACATTTGTTTCTTATGATCATTTTTCGCTGCAGTAAAAAATCCCATTTTTGTGGTTCATATGAAGTTAATTTTTTTTAAAAGCTTGTCAGCTTGTTTATGTTTTCGTACCTTATTCAGTGTGGAATAAATAAATCACTGCCCACTTTTTCAGTGAAACTGGAGCTCAGTGTCAAACTTCTGGCTTTTATTTTGGTTCAGATTTAAATTGCAACCATTTGAGGTTTTTCTTTAGTGTTCTGAGACAATGAAACAGAGAGAGAGAGAGTTGGGTTGTTTCTAATGTTTCTGCAAATCAACTTGCTCGTTGTCTCGCTTTTATAGTTTCCTGCAGAGATATTTTCCATTTGGGTTTCTTTTATTCAGTCGGGTTTGGTTTCGACAAGTTGAGACATGTTTATTTTGAATCATTTTTCAACTATTTCTTTGGGAATTTAGAGGTAAAAATGTGTCTGAAGAGTTTCTTACAGAAGAGTAAGGGTCACGACCTTTAGTTCAGTGCCACCGTGTTTTACCTGCTCCAGCAGATCTTCCACCTTCCTCTGCCAGCCCTCTCGTGACGCCATCAGCTCCAGCTCCTTCTGTTGGGAAAGCTGACTGAGCGCCGCCTGCTTGTCGGCTTCGTACTCCTCACTCAGCTCCTCCTTCAACAAACGCACTTCCTCCCTGGAGATCGGCGTGGAAATATTTCATATAGCAACATTACACATATTAGCTCATTTTGATGATTGCGACTTGTAGCTCAAAACTGAGATTTTCCTTCCACTGGACTTTCCATTAATATCCTTGGCTACATTATATGCAATGACATACCTATATTAAAAATCCCTGTCTGTTAGTCTAAAGTGACTGTTTATCTTTTGGGGAGATTAAATCCTATTTTCTCAGAAATAAAGTGTAAAACATTTAACCAGATTTATTCATTAGTTTCACAGTTTCAATTGAATTACTGAAACAAATTCGGTTTTTAGTGATGCTGTAAAACTTACGACGGTGTATTAGGGCCAAAGGGAAAAAACCCCCCCAAAAAAACCCATAAAATCATGAGAATAAAGTCATGAAATGACAAGAGTAACCCCATATCATGAGAATAAACTTGACCGAAAATAAAGTCATAGAATTTACTCGTACAATAAGTCATAATATTACAAGAATGTAATAGTACCAGAATCAAGTTGTATAAGAATAAAGTAATAAATATTCTGAAATATTCTGAAAAATAAATAATATTCTAAAATAAATTTTTTATCATAATACTACGACTTATACTATTACAAGTTGTGGGAGTTTTACTCGTATACTATTCAAAATAATGTATTATTCTGACTTTAGTTAGTTTAATTAAAAAAACAAAACTTTATCCATCGAATCAAATTATTGAGATGCGTCTGCGTTAATATTCTGTGTTTATTCTCCTGCTTGCATAAGGGATCTGCAAATATTTCATCAGTCTGGGAAATGAGCAGTTTGTTTTTATTCTGTCTCATTAGCAGCCGTCCGTTCTTGGGCAGGAAGCGGTCTCCCTCTGATAATAAGGGTGACCGTAGCAGGAGGGTGAGGAGTGACAGACAGGAATTAGAAAACAAATAGAAAAATCAAAACCGAGACAGCTGAGAGCGACAGGCTGACAGGGATGAGATGTGATTCGTTTCCTCCTCACCGCAGAGCATCTCTCCACTTCTGATCCAAGTCGTCTGCCATCTTGTCGATCTTCTGTTTCTCCTCCGTGCGGATGGCCATCACCCTGGCATCGTGCTGCTGCTTCTGGGTCTCAATCTCCTCCTACGAGCACAAACAGGGGAATTCAGCTGCGTTCTTCTGTCTGTTTTTTTTTTCTGAACTAAGCAGAAGAAGCTTTTTAAAGACAAATAAACAGAAAAAAAAAACACAGCACCCAACGTCCACGTCCATTTTGATGCAAACTTCATCAGGTCAGTCATGAAGAGGATTCAGAGCTCATGTGCTGATGAGCTCATTATAAGACCTTTAAACGCTCGTATTTTTAGCTGCGAGGGGACGCGCTGCTCGACTGGGTAAATCCAAACTCTGCTGCTTGGGAGAATTAATTATGACAGGATGACATTTTACATTTGGCTGCATCTGAATAAGGTTTAGCAGGTCTCAGATGTTTGTTTTTCTGCATAAAAATGTCACTTTCAGGATAAGAAAAAGACATAAAAAGAGAATATTACAGCAGAGAGGCTTGAGAATGATTCTTTCTGCATAGATTCACTATATGTTTGGAGAGAGTCCATTATGGAGGAGCTCAGCTGTTTTAAGTTAAACTAGCTCTTTGTTATGATTGGACTCATTTGCAGAGTTATTGCAGCAATTAGTAATGCATAGTCATTTTATTTTCCAGAAAAGCTGTTCTCCCTCCAGACGTTGCGTGTTTACATTTATCTCCCGACTAGAAGAAGTCGTTACTAAAACCATCGCTGCAATTATGCATGTGTTCAATTTTTCTCCGTCCATTTCCTACTTGAAAAGGTCGTTAGCTTAACTGCTGCTCTGACAACACCATCGGAGCAATAATTAGGCCAAAACTGCACAAAAATATATATGTACATTTTGCATTTAAGATAAAAAACCCAATCCCTTCTTTCTCTGTGAATAAGTTCTGCAGATGCATCTTTTGCTACACTGGTCAAGCGAACACTGGAGGAATTCTATGATTTTGCAAGGAATTTAATTATTTTTACATTTTCTTGTTTTTCAATAAAAAGTTTTGGCACAAGAGCGAGGCGCGTTTTCTCAGCTGCATCGAAATTGATTTATTTGGTAAAACTGAAACACTTTTTTTCCACATCACACGAGTCACATGATAAACAAGCGGATGTTGTTGTCGGCGCAAACAATAAAAAAGACAGGAAGTAGTTGGAGGATGATGTCTATAATGACTTATCGCGTGAACAAACTTACTCACGTGGGATTTTGATTGCGTTTCTTACTTAATGGAAACAACACAATTTCAAAATTGTGGTTTGTTTCTGACATTAGTGAGATATTACAAAGTTTTGTAGCATTTGTAATGAAAACGCCTCTACTGTCAGCATCCAAGCCATTCATTTTAGCATTTTAGGGCCAAAGGGATTTAAACTTAAAACAACTGATCTTTGTGTTACATTTGGCACATACCTTGGGTAATAAAGGTGATAAAAATGAAAACTAGAAAACCTTCTTACACTTTACGCTTCTTTTTCAGTTTGTCCTACAGAACCAACCAGCTTTAGTCCCACAAAACAAAGCACGTTCTAATTTTAAAGTCAATCTGGTCCCACTCGATTTTGTGCTTTTGTCTAAAATGCAATGAGCTAGAAAACGAATAAAAGGTAAAACTCCTGCGTCCAGCTTTGCCAAATCCCTTCCTTTCTATAGGCACAGGCACCATTAAGACAGAAAAGCCGACCGCTGCAATTTCAGCTAATTATTGCTTCTCATTTCATCTCTCCCTCTTCATTCTATCCGTTGCAATCCACGTCTCCCTCATTTACTTTTTCATTCAAGCAGCAGGAAAATTATTATCATGGAGTAAAAACGCACTGTGGTATCGATGGTCAGAAACGGCACGCTCCCCACTGCTCACAGGGCCTGACAGAGTTCCTTTCAGACACGCGGCCACTCAACGCATAATAGCTTCATCATCATTATCCCACAGCTGGCCTTCAGTGCAGCACTTGTTTCCTTCATTTCCTCCCGTTCTGCTCTCCACATGTTTCAGTCCTCCCATTTCGCAACTTTCCAGTCTCTCTGAGAGCCGAGAAGCTTCCCCTGCCCATCGTCTGCAAACTCACCAAGTTTAAATCAAACCAGCGGGAGACGGGTTAAGGAGACGTCAAGGAAGCAGCGGCGCTTCTCCAGAGTTACAGGGTGCAGGTCTTGTAACTGCACCATGTTACAAGAAATAACAAGGTGCAGTTATAACAAATAATTAATGCAGCAGTAAACTTTGATATTATTAATTCAGCCTTGTGCAACTTGCACAGAATGTCCACTTTATTAAATGTTTCTGATCATCAGATCAAGGCTTTTCTGAAATCTTAGAGCCTGGTTTTTTACAAGATATTACCAAGTTTGCCAACAATTTTGCATCTATGATGTTATTATAAATGCAAGAAAGAATGGATGTACAAATAAATGTATTTATTTATTTTATACTTTGGTCTGTCTGATTATGTCTTTTTTAAATTAAATGTTATTTAAATTAAATAGTTAAAGGACTAATGTTCCCATCAATACTTTTTTTTTTTATCTTACATGAGTCATTTCACGGATGACTCCTTTTTTACTCTTACTTAAGTAAAATTTTTGGGAACTTTACTCACTTCTGATTTTAAAACTTTAATTTAGATGTTACTATGAAAAGCATGACATATAAAATAACCTTTTTCTTCTTATGTTCGTATAGGGTCACCTGTAGGTCAGTGAGCAGGTTGCTGGTCTCTCGCACGCGGCCTCTGGTTGCGTCCAGCTCTATCCGCAGCTTCTCCTGCGTTTCCTTCAGGCAGCTTATCTGCGTCTGAGCTGAATTCAGGTTCTGCTCCCCTTCCCTCATGATCTCCTGCAGGTGTGACACCTGAGGAGGAACCGGGGCAGAGGTTACCGCGTCGTCACCGGGGAAGTGTCGGACGCGTGTGAATCGCTTCCCACCTCCTGATTGGCCATGTTGAGTTTGGCCGTGAGCTCCTCCTTCAAGTTGTCCAGTTGCTGCTGCAGGCGATCTCTCTGCTCCTCCAGGGACAGACGTTTGATCTCGAACTCCTGGCTCATTTTCTGGACAGAAGAGGAAAGAAAAAAGAAGAAGAAGCAGTGAGAGTTAGATGAAACGCACTTGAAAGAAGCGTTTCATTCATCATGATGATACAATTTATCAGCTGCACAGAGGGTGAAGGCTTGGTGGCCCGTTTACCCTTCAATAAACTAAAAATAAAATCTACACAGACAAAAACAAAAAACAGCAGATTTAATAAGCCGCCTCCACTGTAAATCACATTTGTGACGTAGTATGGCGGCGTGGCGGCCGTTCGGTGCGGCAGAGCGTTACTGGATGCAGAGGAGACACATGACTTGTCGTTTACACTTTGAAAGGCCGTCCAGTGGAAGCGACCACTCGGTTTAATCCTTCAAGCCGAAGCACCAAATCCTTTTCTGGGCCACTGGGAAAATCTCCTCTCCGTGTCCGCTGCTCGTCGTTTCTTGTTTATTCCTGATAATTCAGCCACGTGTGCTACTTCATAAAAACACACAAAGCAGAAGTGAGTTCTTCCTCTTTCCTTACAGATACTATTAATTAAGCTGAATTTGTGTCTTTAAATATTTATGAGTGCGTGTAAAACCCCTTATCCCCCTTGTGCTATTCATGTCATTTCTGCTGTATTTGCTCTTCCTTAATGTGTTTTCTTGTATGGATTCATCGCAGCAGATGCGACATTATGCATATAAATTGAATGCAAACTGCCGCCTTAGATCCACCTTGACTTTTTTAGTTTTTTTATCCGCCCCCCCCAACTAGACGAAGCGACCGGAAAACCGCCGTTTCCATCTGGCTGTTTTATTGCACAATTTTAAATCCCTGAAAGTCTGCAGCCTCAGCTGGATAAATATTGATTCGGCGAGTAATTTACAAACACGGCTAACGCTCTGAATCGAGAAGGTGTGACCGCAGGAGTGTTCCTTCCTGTAATGTGGGCAAACCGCAAAGCAAGAGCTCATTTCATGCAGGCCAGATGGGAGCTGAGCAGAAATCTCTACCACAAGTGACAACAGAGGCTCTTGTCTTGCGCTCATGTATATTAATGTGTATATATTTGAGCATGCATGTCAAAATACTTGCCCCTTAGCAAGTTTCACCTCAGCTACATGCTCTTTGTAGCTTCTTGCATCATTTTGACAGTGGACTGACTCATTAGAATGCATGGTGTTCTCGTACAGGCCTTGTTTCAAAGTGTAGCACTCACATTTTCAACACGGCAAAGCCCTGCTGCATGTTACGGCGGCTACAGAAGCGTAACGTGTGTTTATCATCGTAGTTTAGAAAACCAGAGTTAAATCTCAACCTGCTTTTCCATTTGGTTTTAAAATGTGGCAGGAGGCAGGCAGAGAGTTGGAAATCTCTCAAAACTCATAAAGTGTTTGGTTAATTCACAGCCACAAGAGCTGCTGTCAGATTTTTAGCCACTAACATTTTGCTTGCTAACTTTGGAGGAGCAGCAGAAATCCACAACTCAGCTTGGAGAAAATGTTAAGTTAAAATACTTTTACAAAGTTTGGCACATTTTATGTTCAGTAAGTTTATGAGAAAGAAACACTGTTTACAATAAATGAAATGGTACAGAGAGTAAAACAATCTACAGCTCCTCGCTCTGTGATTTATCCTAACCCGATTTAAATTTATCTCCACTTACAAAACAAACACCAAAATCGTTTTTAGAATCGGAGTTGATCATAAAAAAAAGGACAAAATAAAAATGAACAAATTCAATTTTGTTGCTCTCTGTTGTAAACAATCTTGGTTCACCTCAATTTATTCATAAAATAGTGAATATATTGTGTGTATTCAAAGAGAAACACGAAAAGCAAAGAGAGTACAAAAGTGGACCGACCACAGCTGAGACTCATCTTGTCTTCTCTATCGGAGATCAGATCAAACAGCAAGAACAAAAAAAGATGTTCCAGTGCTGGTAGGAAAAAAAAGGACACTGTCACAGTAAATGGT
Source organism: Phalloptychus januarius (assembly GCA_902982915.1). NCBI lineage: Eukaryota > Metazoa > Chordata > Actinopteri > Cyprinodontiformes > Poeciliidae > Phalloptychus > Phalloptychus januarius. The sequence goes on from CADWAE010000467.1 coordinate 3,108,833, forward strand.
GCAGGTTAAATTAACTTAACCTGCATAATGTGATCAGTAGTTCTTCCTGCTCCTCCAGCAGAGAGTACATTTGTATTCCTCTCATGCAGCCACTTTAAACTGTGAGACACAAAGGAGGAAGAATGCGAAGGGCGGGGGGGAGAGGCGGAGAGAGGGAAGGACGACAGAACCGATGACAGGGTGAAAGACGCAGCGGGAAACAAACGGAGGCTGATGCGGTTTTCAAGCTTTTGCCTTAATGTTGACCTAATTAGATGTGTGCAGTCGGCTGACGGTTTCGCTCAGTTCCTGGACCGGATCTGGATGATATGAGGGGAAAATAAAGCGGCTGTGCAACAAGACTTATTATTTTAAATCACATTCAAATTCACACCACTTTAAACTTTCTCATTTTTTTCAAAAAAACATAAACAAACTGTGTTTGGGTTTTCTATGATGGATCAACACAAAGCAGAGTGTAACTGTGGCGTGGAAGAAAAATAATGAATGGTTTTCATGTTTTTGCATGCATTTGCATTTATCCCCCTCTTGAATTCATACTTTGTTTAAATGCAATTGCAGCTGCAAGTCTTTTGGCGTTTTGCTGCATGATAATCAGGGCTAAATACACTTTTCACATTCTGTTACAAACAAGAATTTGACTTGGCTACTAACAATTCCAATGTACTCTGTGCTGTTCTGTCATGTAACCAGTAAGATGCGCTAAATGTGGAAAGTGACAGTCATTAAGTGTGTGAATCCGTTTGCCAAACATATGAATTTATATTTTTTTTGTGTCTCATTATATTTCAATTAATGTTGAATAATAAAAACTGATAGTATTATGTTCTTTAAATGAAGAAATTTATTTCAAATGGGAATGTTGTTGTTTTGGTGTTATGAAAGCTGCGACTATGCAATCACACTAAAAAAAAAGTCATAAATAGCATTTTTAAAAAATTTTTGTTTCATTTTCACAATAGTACCACAAAATATTGTGATCAAATTCTAAGTCCCAACCCCCTATCAGCCTCACCGTAACAAGTAGTTTCTTCTCATCCTCCTTCTCCTGCTGGGCCTCCTCCCTCAACGCCCTGTGCTTCTCCTCCAGCTCCTCCAGCACTCGGACCTGAGCCTCCTTAAAGCGCAGCGTCTCCTCCTCGTAGTGAGCCCTCAGCCTGGAGAGCTCCTTCTCATAGCCCTGATGCTCCTCCCGAAGAGACTGATGCACGGAGAAAGGAAGTATTTGAAGGTTCAGTTTTCTCCTTCTCTCTCTCTCGCGGCAGACGGGGGGAAAGGTCGTACCTGCTCCAGTTTGAGCACCTGCTGCTTGTGCTGGTCGCTGGCAGCCTGGCTCTGGTTCAGCAGGGCCTCCCTCTCCTCCTCCAGCCGGCCGATCTTCTCCTTGAGGCGACTCTGCTCCTGGTCCAGGTTCCTGATGGTGGCCTCATGAGCCATCTGGGTGGCCTGCAAGGAGCCAATCTGACCTGGAAACATCACAGTCACATACCAGAATCAGACACCAGACCAAACAAATCATTTCAGCTGCGTGGCTCTACGGTGGCGCCCGTCAGATATCTGGTTTGGGATCTGATACCTCATACTTATGCTCCCAAATTATACTCCTAAATTGCAAATAATCATAATTAGCCCTGTGGTTTGAGCAGCATCTTTATTCTCCCCTCTATCCAATAAAACCAGATATTTTTCCAGCTCTAACATTTATTTTAATTAGGGATGCGCTGATACACATTTTCCTACTTCTGATACCAATACCAATATCTCAGGATCAGTCATCTCAGCAGAACTGTGTTGGATTAACTAAAGTATTTAGAGTATTAATTCAAAGTTAACCATTTATTCACGATGTCAAGCTTTAAAGGAGGAACCTGAAAAACAAACAGGATGCATAGAAAGACAGATCCACCAAACATACCTTAAACTTTAATCCTGCAAACTCTGTCAACTGTACAGTAAATTCTTCCTGATGCAGAATAAAGACAAAATATGAACTACAAACATTTAAAACAGCAGATGAGCTATAATCAATGCAACCTCATAACATAATGCATGTTTTTATATCTATATATTTTAATTCTTTATGTGCTTTCTTTTAAGTTAAGGAGCTGGAAATGCTCTTTAACTTTCAGCCTCCCTTTTTTAAACTTTACAAACTCTTCTCTAGATTAAAACTTAAAACTTGTAGTAAGTCTACCAATGCTTTCTGTGATTCGTCTCCACCTTCTAAACGCCAGTATTCATCTTGGGCATAATTTCATGAGCAGCCCAGACTCAGAAATCTATTTCAGAGTAACGTCTTACTGGCTTTGTGGAGGATTTCTGTGGCCTGCTGCTGCACCCGTTCCCTGCTGCTCTCCAGTTCATACTCGGTGTCCTTCAGCTGCATCACCCAGATTTCTCCATCCTGGATGGCTTCTTCCAGCTGCTTGTGCAGGTTCTGCAACACACACACAAACACACCAACACACTCGTGATGCTACCGTTCAAGCTTCTCCTGCGCACGAGCCTGCAGCTCAGTCAGAGCACACTACATTACCTTTCCTCCTGCTCGAAAACAGATTCCACCCCGAGGCTTTTACTTCTGCCTTTGTTCTCAGCAGTGGTTTTTCATTCAATTTAACCCACTTTCACCAGAGTGTAACCAGACAAAGGGGGATTCTTGTGCAATTTTATGCACAAGAATCCCCTGTTATGCATTTTTGATGTGAAATGACAACCTAATTGAGCCCAAAAGGGAAAAAATACTCGGGATACTGCAAACATATCTGAGTGTCTGTAAAAGTATTTATACATCATAAAGATTTGAGCAGCTTTTCACACTAAAACAACCAAATTCGATCTATTTCACTGGGTTTTATTGTTGCTATTATTTTTGGAAACATTTTGACTTGGTGTTTCATTCAATTATGCTGCTTTTATTTTGATTGAACCAGATGCTCTAGTTGTGAAAATCAATCCATTTTGTCTCGCATCACATTTGTCAAAACAAATTGTGCGCAATAAAATAAATCTGTAAACTACAAACTGACCTCTTGTAGCTTTGTTCCAAAATTGCTTTTTTGCTTCTGTTTCACAAAAACCATATAACCTGTTTGGCAAAAGCAGCTGCACATGTCTGGTCATTCAGATTAAATATGATTTGTTCACTTTGACACACCTTAATGGTTCCCTCTGCGTTGGCCAGCGATGTCTGCAGCCTGTTGGTTTTGTCACGGTTCTCCCGGGCCTCCTCCTGAGCTTTCTGCAGCTCGCTCCTCAGCTTGGACAGTGACCGCTGCAGCGCCGCCTCCTGAGCCTGGAACTCCTTCCGCAGCTCCACCTAGACGGTGGAGCGGAGATGTATTACACACGGCAATAGAAGAAGAATAAGTTGGGTATTTTTTTTAGTTTTGCTCCGTCACCTCCGTCCTTTTCCAAGCCAGCAGGTTCTCAGTGGTCAGCTGGTGCGTCCGCCTCATGGCCTCCAGCTCGCGCTCGTAATACTCCTGAGCCTTGGCCAGCTTGGCCTCATACTCCTCCACCAGACGGACCTTATCCTTGGTCAGCTCCTCCACCCTCTCCATCAAAGCCTCCACCTACACACGGAGTGGGAGAAGTGGAAAGAAAATCTGTTTGTTGTACTCCTGTGTGCCAGTAGCTCCAGGCTGCCAGGATGCAGTCAGAGATTTGCTGCAACTAAACCAGAAAACATCTGAGGCCTGCCCACTGCTTTATTTCCGCCTAACGCTTTTTAAGGCATGTGATAAAACGAGGCGAGATAAAAAAAAATGGAATGATATGCATAAAAACCAAAGGTCTATGATCAAAATTATAACCACTTTCAGTTTAAAATTATTCTTGTAAAACCAACAACAGCACCAGTAAAACTGTCGGGGTTTTTTTTTTTCAGTTTTCATTAAAAAAATCCTGAAAAATAGCAATTCCAGTTAAATAACAGAGCGTAGGATCTTCGGAGTAAGCCAAGCCAATCAAGAATGTGGCTCCTTAACTGCACACCTAGATTCTTGTTTCTCACATTCATGGCCCACCTCTTGTCTATGCAGCTCAGCCAGTTTCTCCTGGTCCTCGGCAGAGGTGGCGCTGTGGTTCTGCTGGTTGTTGCGGAGCTCCTCCACCTCGTGCCGGTGGGTGGCCCTCAGCTCGTCCAGCGCTCGCCGCTTATCTGCCTCAAACTGGGCCTGAGCCTGGCTGAACACCCGCAGCTTGTCCTCAAAATCGCGACGCATCTCTTCCACCTATTGAAACCACGAAACATGATCTATTCTGTTTGGACTTTCACTGACGACCAAGAGAAATAAGCAGGTTAAAGCCCTCTGTGTGCCAGGGGTGCATGCTGGGTCTTTGGTGTTCGCGCCGCTTGAGCTTTTGCACAATTTCCCCAGATTAAAACCCATTATGCTAATGCTTTTCTTCAGCAGAGACATTTGTCAGTACTGACAAGCTGAACGACAACCATAAACATACAGCCAGAGAAGCAATCAAATAGTTTAAATCAGAGCATATTCATGTATTACGGAAGACCTAGTCAAAGTCCAAACCAAAAAGTCCAATGAAAAATCTGTGGGGGAAAGAAATGGAAAATAGATGTTCATAGTTGCTCTCCATCCAAGCTGACTAGGCTTGAGTCAAAAACTTTCACTCTCCAGACGTGCAAAGCTGATAGACACACTCCCTACAAGAGACTGCAGCAAAACATGATTCCATAAAGTATTGACTTTGTAGATTTTGCACATTTTTCATGTTCAAAATCCATAGTGAATTCAAAATACAAAAAGGATCGAACGGAAGTAAGAAAAACAGAAAGAAACAGAAAGGAAGGAAGGATACAAGTAAGGATCCCTACATAGGGGCTTAGGGAAGGAGAGAAATGACAGAGTGAAGGAAGGTAGGACACAAGGAAGGAAAAGAAGCAGAAAAAAAGGAAGGAAGGATGAAAGAAAGAAAAAGAGGATAGATGGGGCAGAGGCAGGGCACAATGAAGAGTGACACAGCAGAAGACAAGGACAGAAAGACAACAAAGGACACAAAAATGAATGAGCAAAATGAAGGACATAATTAAGGAATTGAGAAGGGAAGGAAAGAAGAAAGAAAGGACACAACATTTAGACCATTGAATAGGGAAAATAGTGCGGGAATCTAAATATTTTTCCAAAATTTATTTCTATTTCCACACTTATCAAGACCAAAAGAATAGCGATCCAGACTAGGAAGTTATGCACGCTCTCACATCTTTCATTTGCTAAAACATGATAAAAACAGTTATGCGCTGTGTTGTTTTGGCGAAACACATGTGGAAAAAAGTGGGAAAGTTCAAGCGGTGTGACACTACAGTTACATCTACCTGCTGCCTTCAAATCTAAATGGAAAACATGTCAAAATATATCGTGTGATGTAATGCTTTGTGAAAGAACCCAAACCGAACCCGAGCAGGCTGGTTCCGGTTCATGAAGTTCTGATGAAGTGCAAGACAAACGCTGCTGCCAGAACATTTGTCCATTTATTCCAATTGTCATCAAACCAAACAATATGATTGTTCTGCAGGTGGCCTGGATATGATGTATGATATGATGTGATATTTCTTGCTTTTTATTCCTATCCGACTTCTGCACAATTTTCACAACCAGTCATCAGAACTGGTTTCTTTTTCTTTCTTTTTTTTTTAAGTTGCTGGAGTAAATTAATCCAAAAACAAATTTCCACTTTCTGCCTGAAGTATTGTGTAAACAAACACTCTGAAAATTATGCAAATTTGCTCAAAGCAGCAATTCAGTTTTAGGAGTCATAAAAATTATGAAAGTAAAAAAAAAAAAAAAAAAAAAGACGAATCAAGCAGCAAAGGGAGAGATCGAAGCTGCCTGTGATATCCCAGGTTTGTTTTCTGGGGCACTTATGATTCTTTGCCGACTTTTGGCTCTTAAGTAATTAAAATATTCTATTAAGGGTTACATAATAGCTCATTAGTTCTTTTGAAAATACAGGAAGTAAAGCGTGGAACAGCATGACTTATTTTATTTTACTTTCTCTGATTAACAGTAAATATTTGAAGTTATCTTAACTTGATAGGACCAAAACGTAACAATTACAAATCCTTCTTTTAAAGCTTTTCTTAGGCACTAATGTAATTTCCTGGATGTGTGAATTTGGGGTTTTTATTATCTGTAAGGCATAAACACCAAAACAAAAGAAATAAATGTGTCAGGTTGTGTGTAATGAATCGATACTTTAGGACTTTTTCTTTTTAAATCAATGACATTCTAGTTTACAATTATCATTGGTTTTGTACCGGAACCTTCTGGACTTTCACTTCAGTTTGTTTACACATCTTTACCAGCAGAGCCAATCAAAGTTATTGGTGCTATTTCTGCAAAGTAAAGAGTTGGCACTGTGTGCAATAACAGCTCATCTTTGTACAATTTGTGCATTTTTTTTTTTTGCCAACTCAAAATGCGCTGCTGCTGGAATGCAGCTGCCTGATTACTCAACTTTAGCATTGCTGTGATTTTTAAGCATGAACAGCATGGCACAAATACATTTTTCACACTTTGCAGCCACAAGGTTTCACTGCGTCCTTGAATGTTCTTTAAAAGGCCGTACCTCTCTGCTCATAGAAACCACTCTCTGGGTATGCTGGGCCTCGGTGCAGAGCTGCGAGTCCTCCATCCTCTGCCTGTACATCTCGAACTCTGCCAAGGCCTGGCAAAAAAAAAATTAACAACAATTTTTTTTTTTTTAAAGACATCAAGCGATGCAGCAGACTCACACGTGAAGTTCTATGTATGCAAAGCCGAAGGCGCCGGCGGCGTTCTGTGACCTGTCTCTTCATGTGGTCGTGCAGTTCCACAGATTCCTCCAGACTGGCCAGCCGCCGCCTCAGGTCCGCTTCGTCTGCCATTTTGCTCTTGTACTGCATGATCCTGTCTCTGGTTTCTGTCACTATGTGTTGGACCTGAGCAAGAGCAAACGGAATTTGTTTTGACATAGCTGGCACAAAAACAATCGGGCAATAAGAAATAAATCTCTAATTAAAGAAGCAACGCGCAGGACTTGCCGGCTTAATGAAATGTTTGCAGGCGAGAAAAGCCTCTTCTTGGAAACATATAAGCTTCAGAACAAATTACATAAACACCATATTTCATGGTGAACTTGAAGCTTCTCTTAGGAGTGGACTCTAATAAAAATCAACATTTAAACAACTCTCAAAAAGCTTTAGCTTCTATGCTCGGTTAATAAAACTGAAGTGTTTGAGGCAAACCTCCACAGACAGTCGCCTGTGTATTACATTTTATTGGTTTAGGGTTGATTCTGGACTCTCTGCACTGATAAAATGAGATTACGAGTGAACAGTCAGACAGAGGAAGATGCTACCGCAGCTGTTGTGTTGTAGTAGGTGACATTTAAACAAAATGCCTGAGGCAACATGAGCTGAACTGCATTAACTGGCTAGTTTTGTTACAGTTTGTGATTGAATTTATGATAGATTACTTCCATCTAAAAATAAATTCAAATAAAAAAAACACTGAAGGAACATGATGCTGCCGCTACCGTGTTTCACTGTCGGTCTGATCTTTTTCCACCTCACAGATGTGGCGCATCAAGATGCTGATTACAACATCTTGTAAGCAGCATCTTTGTTTTATGAACAGAGCTGCTGTTCATAAAACTAAACTCTTGCTTTCCATGTATCTTTTCTTCATAAAGTTGCTCCAAATGACTCAACTTTCCTTTGAGTAATTCAGTATTAAAACATTGCAGTTCTGGAAAGTAATACACACAGAGAGGAGGCTGGAAAGTATACCTCATCGTCGTGCGCTTCTTTCAGAGACTCGATTTCCTCCTCGTGTTCGTCGTTCTTGGTGTTGAGCGCGTAAATGACCTGGAAGCAGAAGGATATGACAGCATGGAGATCATGGAGATGGGAACAAAAGCTCTTATTAACATCTTCAATATAGGATCGATAGTTGTACGGAGAAGGATGGGGGGGGAGATCAACTGTGCAAAAGTCAATACCAATAACATCAGTGAAAGAGGCAAACATGTTCCAGACTGTAGGCAGACAAAGCTTTGCCTCACTAAGTGATGTAAAATAAAACCCATCATTTTTCTCTGAGTTTCTCTCCATCCTTTTGGGGAAAAAAAGTGGACTTTTCACAACCAATCAGATTGAAATGACTCAATCAAATCACCATTGTTGACATGACAAAACATGCTGCAGAGGAGGAATTCATCCCCAGGACCAGCTCCAATATGGACACAGGATCTCCCCTCCTCTTCCTGGTGCACTCTCCACGCACAGGCTTAAGTGAATAACATCTTGTCAGTCATGCTTGCGCTCGCTCTCAGCAATATAAGCGGGTTTTTATGAGTGCTGGAGGTAAATGATATGCAGAAGCTTTAAAACTCTTAAGCTCCAGCAAATTTAAGCCCCTGGAGAGCAGGTAGTGTTCGGTCACGGTCAGCTGGAACATGGACCTGTTAGAACCAGACGGTCCGAAATTTGCTCCAGTAACAGGTGAAATTAAAAAGGTTTTCACTAAAACATGCTGTACCACATTGCATTAGAGAGGCTTGTGATGTCCTCCAGAGAAGAAAGGTTAATAACTTTCTGACATTTAACGGCACTTTGAAATGGACGCGGCGGCGGTTTCATGAAAGCTTTCTGAGACGACGCAATACATCAATACTTCGACGTGGAATCGCTTCTGAAGAAATGTTCGCAAGTTTTCCATCCGGAGCCAAAGTCTCTAATGAATGAAAACAACATGCTGACACCATCTTTCAACCTGTAACGCTACATTGCTGCAGGTTATAAATGCATATTGTTACTTTTACGTATCGACTTCATGATCATTCATTTTTTTCCTCGTTGTTTAAGGACTTGCAATAAGATGTATCAGTTTCCTAGTTTTTAGCATTTCTCAAAGAGTTTACTCCAGAGTGAAGGGAGGGCCGGATAGTATTTATTCATATTTTAAATCTGTTCAAAAATATGCTAATAAAAACCCAGATGGAAAGACAGCCGGGAGTGAGAAGCAAGGCCACTGAGGTTATTGTTTTGAATCTGGGTTTGCAACAAATTCGAGCTCAAAATCTGTCCTCCGTAATACCGTTATCAATATAGATTTTTTTAAAAAGCCACATTTTTCTCACTTGTTACTTCCTCCAGATATTTTGATGGCTCGAACTCTGACATTTAGCCAAGATGCACCAATCAGACGACCAGATTTCCATTCAAAACCAAAACTTTCCACCATTGTTCTGCTAATGTATATTAGCAGTCGTTCATCCAGCCGCCCGTCGTAAACTTTTACCCAGACACTCCCAACATCCAGAACAGTCAGATTTCTGCTGATGTGGATTTCCTGCTCGAATCTTCTTCTTCAGTGGTGAATCGGCTCAGCAGAGGACCTGAAGGTGGATTTTCTCCTCTCCTTGACTCTGAGCTCGGATTCCCAGCATTGAGTCACCCATGGAAATGTTCCTTCAATTATACATGATTATTTTAATGACGCTGGCGTGCCTGCTGCTTTCATCTCCGGCTCCTCACTCTCCCTGTGCTTTCATCCTTTTATCTCTCCCTCTATTTGTTCTTTATCTCTCTCTCTCTCTCCAGCCTCTCCTTCTACTTTGTTTCACCATCTCAGAGGAATGGAGGCACCTGGCAGTAGTGTTTGGGTTAAAGCTGGCTTTGCATAAATATTCTCCCGCAATCTCTCAATTCAAGTGCAATTAAATCCTGTTAGAGAGTGAAATATATTCCTGATAAACGCCGCTCAACAAATAATCATTTGGCAAAGCCGTCAAACATCCCCTGGTATCCTAAACTCCACTGTTGACTGAACTCGTTATCCTGAGCTCTGACGTACTGCAGCACGGCGATGTGGCGGAAGACAGAGGACTGAGATTTAGTATTTTCGTCGCCATCTGGTGTTGACTGACATATTGGTAATGGAGTCAGTCAAGGCTCAACAATCTTTGCAATTCAAAGAGCTACAATTGTCACCACAAATATTAAATAAAATTTGCCCGGCGATGCAAGGGGAGTTTAAAAATAAGCACTAAATGAAATGTTTAAATATGAAAAGTAATTACATTATACTAAAACTCACATCTGTTTTCAGATTTTTGGAAAGAAAAAAAGAGTCATCTAACTTTTAGAGAGAAAAACAAATCGAAATAGATAGCTATGATAGAAATCTCTCAATGGGAAGTGTGTTTTAATAGATTATGACACTACAAATCAACTAGGCCTCTCATTAAAAGCAGCCAATAGCATATTCCCATCCAATGTGTCAGTAATAAATTGGATTTAGCGTTGTGCTTCTTTTATCAGGATCTAGATGTCAAGTGCAGAGCTGCTCTGTGCAGGATGGATGAGGCTGAATGAGGAAAATGACAACAGCTCACCGAGGAGGGAGGCTTCTGAGGCCACAGTCAGCGGCTATTGATTGAGCTTGAGAGAAAGGCAAATGTTGAGGAGAAGAACAACCGCAGCATGAGGCTCTAATGTAACTCTATGTCTGTGCTTTCATTCTTTTCAGAGGATTAACATCACATTCAGTAATTAAAGGATTAATGAAAGCCTGTTTGTCAGGGGGGAGATGCTTGTTGGTCCAATGTTTTCATGCACCAAATCATGGACATTTTTAACTACCGTATTTTCCGGACTATAAGGCGCACTTTCAATGAATGGCCTATTTTAAAATGTTTCATACATAAGGCGCACCGCATTATAAGACGCATAGAATAGACACTACAGTTGAGGCTAGGGTTACGTTATGCATCCATTAGATGGAGCTGCTCTAAACGGAATGTCAACAAAACAGTCAGATAGGTCAGTCAAACTTTATTAATAGATTACAAACCAGCGTTCTGACAAGCCCGTTCCTCCCAAAATGAATAAACAGCTGTTTTATTACCGTGTTCTTCTGCGTGTCTGATCGCCTTGAGTTTGAACTCTGCGTCGTAAGCGTGTCTCTTAACAGGAACCATTCTGGGGTCTTTACACAAATACACAACTGGAGATGAAACCAGTTGTGTAGTCATATTTCGTGCAGTCATATTTCCCAGCATGCACCGCGCGCTTCTTCTTCTACGGGGGAAAATGAAGTCGACCGCTGCTTACCGTAGTGGCGAGACCTGTTGTGGCTCAATATTGGCCCATATATAAGGTGCACTGTATTATAAGGCATGCCTTATAGTGTGGAAAATACGGTACATACAGCAAACCTCTGACACCGAAAGGGCTTTCAGACTGAAATGCATTATATAAGAAATCAGGAATTTCTTTAAAAAACAAAATCAAAACAAAAAAGAAGTGAATCCTTTTGATGGCGATGCTGACACTTGGACAAAGTCTGGACAAAACGGTCATCTTTAGGCAATATAATTTCAGCAAAAAAAACAACAACAAAAAAAAAAAACAGAAGTCTCACTTGTGCAATAACTTATAAATAAAGATCACTTTGGAATTCCTTTTTTGAGAAATCCATCCCAAAATATGATTCATGGATGGAGGATTCAGCTCTTCTATAATCTATAGTTATATTCTCCAAAATGTTGCTTTCTGTTGTCCCGTATTTGAAAGCCTTCAGCTCAAGATGCAGCATGTCCCGCTCTGCTGCTCCAGTGGAAAGCACAGCTGCATCCCAGCCACTGAAGTGAGCAAAGCCTAAAAATATGAAGTTGAAAGATGCGGACAAAAGCTGAAGAACAGAAATCTTCACTGAGTTTTCAGTTTTTGGGATAACTTGGGATCCCTCACAGAGAATACTAAAACTCACACTGGGAATCGTGAGCGTAGAACAGAAATAAAACATCCCAATTCATGGAAAGTAGTTCACGAGGTTGCGTGATGACATTGCTGCTTCAGGATCTGAACAATTTGTTGTAATTTGTAAAAAAAAAAAAAGAAAAAAATCTAAAGAGAACCATTTAATAATCAGTTGGTGATCTTAGGATCACCTAATTCAAAAGGCAACAAGTCCAACAGAATGTTTTTTACAGTGGCCTAGTCAAAGCCCAAACTTCAATCCGTTCTAGTGCATGTGATCAAGAGGGACATTCAAGCCCAAAAAACAATGAATGTGACTAAATTAAAAATATTCTGCAATGAACAGCAGCACATCTGTTGAAGGGAGGAAAAAATATATCCTTTTGCTGAAAATGAAGCGACTTGAGAAGTTTATTATTAAACATTTGAATCAATTGGAGGATTTTACAAGTTGAACTTCCTTTTAACTGTTTTGAAACATGTGGAAAGCATCCAGACAAGAAGCGATTTTAGTCCCAACATTGTCACACAAATGTCAATTTTTTTTTTTTATGCCGCTACCCAGACACTAATTCTAGATCTCATCCCCATGCCCGCTTTGGGTTTATAATATCACCGTAACTGTTACGTAAAACTCCCGTTTTCTATTCCTGCTCTTGTCTCTCCTGATGCAACGCCTTCACACCAGAAGCCCCGAAGCTCTAAACGGAGCTGCCACCTTGAATCTCATACTATCCCTGCATCCTCCAACGGTTTTCAGGTGTAGACAACAAAGAAGCAGCTCAGCCGAGCCCCTGCAGCCCCTCCATAGATTACATAATTCAGATCGGTCCTCCTGGCTTTGGAGGAGAACTACACACAGGTTAAACAGGGATATGGCAGCAGCTGAAGTCGCAAGAAATATTTAGATCTATGACTTATTGACTAAATGGAACGTGATTAGTGTAAACTATGATGTGCACAAATTTAGATTTACTCCTGTATTGTGCTGCACCAATTTCAAAATAAACAAATAGACACCAATTGAAATCTAAATCTTATTAGTGACAATGCAGAAACGTGGAAATATGCTTTTAAAACCGATGCATGCTGCAGAGTTGTGATGTTTACATAGCTTCATAACTGTAAAAGAACATGTTTACAAATAGCATTGCATCCCACACCAGTACAACTCTACATCTACGTCCCCATCTGCTCTAAATGACTTAACCACTACACCCTACGTCATCCATTCACTTCCACACCTTTGTTAGCTGGGCGATCTTCTTGCTCATCTTCAGATGCAGGTCTGGGGTGTAATCCAGCGTTAAGCTCCCATCGTAAAACATGCCGGACCCTGTGGGAGACTGGGTGTATTTGCTGTTGCTAGTCGAGGTGTTGTACGGAGGCTGCCAGCCTGCCCCCGTCGCCATTTTCGCCGGGAATAAAGCCAAGTGCGACGGTGTGAATTATAGTAAGATGGAGCGGGAGCCGCCACACGCGTCCAGTCCTCCCATTGTTGTCGCGTCTGCGGAGATAATCTTTCTGCTTCAGAGAGGAGGAAACGAGCTCGGGACGGGCAGAGCGGCGCAAGACCGCTCCGTCGCACGCATCCTCAGCGGGCGCGAGCGGCTGGAGTGATGAGAGAGAGGCGGAGACGCGCGCCAGATGCTGGTCCAATAGCGCGCGCTCAAGGCCAGATGACTTACATCAAAACAGAATGTTCTGAATAATATGGTATATTACTCACTTCGTTTGTGGGATAGAATACAACATATTAAAGCTAAAGGCTAAAAACAATCAAAATTAAATAGGTCAACTGTGTTAAGAAGAAAAAAATATTTCGTTAAAAAAAAAAAAACGCAAATAGATACGTTTTGATAAATCTGTTAATTAATAGTGTCCAAAGTTATCATGCCAATGTTCTTTAGAGGCCTTCTAATTAGCCATGAATGTGTTGAACAAATTGTGAGAATGCAATTAAAATGCCAACAGAATAAGTATGAAAATTGGCTATTATTGTTTTTGTCAATTTGTCAAATATATCACATGTAAAGTAAGAATAAATATAAATAAATAAACATAACATAAATATAAGACATATAAATCTCCTGAGGAAAACCAGGTGAAAAGTATATTTTGTCTAATTAAAGAAAATAAAAAAAATAAAGGAATTTATTTATTAATTAATTTTTCTAATGTGGAGAATAAAGTTTAACCAAGCCAAATTATTTGAAGGTAAAATCTTTATGCAGAATATTCACATAAAAATTATTGAGAATAAAATATGAGAAGGCTCAATATGTCAAAAATAGTGCAGTGCAGCAGCTATCAATCCTACACTGCCCTCTACTGGTAGAAAGTTTCAACTACAAAAAATTTAGATTTTTTTTTTCAAATAGAAAAAAAGGTGAAAGTTACTGTTGAAATGCAGACTGTTGTTTAACTTTCTTATTTCTCCATTTCAATAAATGTATCTTTATATGTTTACACACAAACAACCTCATACTTACTTTAGTCAGACATTATGTAATACTGTATACTAACACAAAGTAGTGCATAGCTACTTTCACCTCTCCATTCGTTTCAATTGTGGTTTATTTCCTGCAGATGGCAGTATGTCCTTGCCAATACAAATTATGGGCTGCATAAAGAGGAGCAAAATAACCAGAATCTGTTGAGAAAATCTATTTTCACTTTAACCCACAGGCAGGCAATTTTCCTCACCACTGCATCTTCACACTGCCTCACCCAAGACCCCAAGCTCAGCCTCCGTCTTCTATCCCCCATTTGATAGGCCTGTCCTTCATGAGGGAGTCACCTCTGCCCCGCAAGACGTCCGTCATCCTGTCTGCCTCTAAGCTGTTTGTCCTTAATTCTTATAGCCGCTGCAGGTTTGCAGCAGGTGTAGAAGGGTTCAATTTAGCATCTGTCTTGTTTGAAGAACTGACTTTGTGACATAACATGACTGTGTCTGTACATGGATATTAACATTCTTTTGAACATTCAAGTGTCACAAAAGCGCAAAAACAAAAAGAAGAAGAAATCTGCAAGGCAGATAATACTTGTTCACAGCACAGCATGAGTAGATGTGTCTATACTCCAGCATGTAATGACAAAAGCAGTCAGTGACAACAAATATGACTCGCTGTTTGCCTTTGGAAGTGATTGGAACAGAAGTTCACTTAGGCTGGTTTCCTCTCCTACAGACTTTTGGGAATCCTGAAGTAGCTAAAGTGCAGCAGGTGTGAAAACTTTAGAGCCCTGATGTCCCAGACACTCTGAAGTGATGACAAAGTGATGCTTGTGTTATATAAGAGACATTCTAAGTCAAGCAGGGATTCCCACAGGAGCTTTTCTTACAAAAAGTTCTGGTCAGTCCAAAACAGCCACGGGCTGAGATGAAAGAAATACATCCATTGCACAGTATTTACACTGAAACTTAAAATAAATGTGATAATCATGTTGTAAACTTTCACATTTATTTAATTTTTTCTTTTCTTGTAGGTGGGAAAAATGCAGGACCAGCTGACTGGAGGGGATTTTGTCAGGTTGAAAACAAAAGAAAATGTCATCTCTTGCTCAAAATAAAATCCATAGGCAAAGAAATATACAATTTGGATCCTCACTACCTCTGCTTGGTTAAAAAGGTATAAATTCAAATACATTTCATTGTCAAAGTGAAGAATTTATGTCATAAAAGGCTGGTTAACAAACATCTCATTTCATTTGAAGATGAGCAAAATTTAAATACAAATTTAAACACAGTTGGTACGGATGAACCAAAGCTACTTTTTCATTACTCAATCAAGACAAGATCTGGCCTCCCACATCCACGTTCTGATGACATCACATGAGGCATAAACCATCTAATCACAGTCTGCTTCAATGGGTACGTTTGTATCTTTGACTTTTTCCTTCTTTAATCAAGTGTTTAATTAAAGTCCTCCTTCGAAGAGGTTTATTTGGATTCTGTTGTGCAGCAGGAAAACGTTGAGCGGCAACCTTGAATGGTTTTCAGGAAAATCTGGCAACAATAAGCCACATGGAAGTGGTTTGTGAAGAGCACCAAGCGGCATATTGGAATTGGCAAAGTTTATCATCAAAGGTCTTTTTTGCAGCCATTTCGAGTCAAGTTGCAATAAAACACTAATAGTAATCTGGTTGGTGTCTGCAATTAAGACAAGAAGTCCTGATGTTTCCTGCAGAATGGCTGTATTATCTGCTACTTCTTCCAAAAAGTGATCGCCTGGCAGAAACTAGACATATATTATGCTATACGATGAACCCAACCTTACCAAGTGGGTCCGCGCAGCGCTGCCTCAACCATCAGCATCCGAGGCAACTGCAGAAGGAAGAAGCAGGGAAGGAAATCGAATGCTTCACTAAATGCTACGCAGTTTGTATTTTGTGAAATTCCGCCGTGGGAATCCATCCTCCATGTCTTACAAATGCTTTGTTTAATTTGATTCGATCTGAGTTTGACAGTAGATAATTTGACAGTAAGGATTTAAAATGGAAAGACAAATGCGCTATGAGAACAAGTAGTTACAACTTTTATTCATCTTGATCAGGGAAGTTACTTGTTGTCAATTATTTGTCCAATTTAAGTAATGTTTTCACAAAATCAACCCTCTTCCGTGGCCAGCTCAAAACTAAATCTTGTTAAAAAAAAAAAAAAAAAGTTGTACAAAGAATTAACACCAAGTGTGTCACTTGTGATTTTGTAAAAAAAAAAAAAAAAGTTAAAATAATAATTTCTGAAAGTGGGAATTTTTTTTCAATATAATGCAATTTTGTTTATTCTCCTGCAGTGAATGATGAGTTTATGTTAAAGTCATTTATTAGGGGTGTTAATAAATTAGCTTCTGTGAGCTGTGAGATAAGAAAGTTTTATTCTTATCAAAATAATTGTTGCAGAGGACATCAAAACTTAACTGAGCGAATTTACATCTCACTTCAATCCCATCCATCCTCTCGTTTGCAGCTTCTCGTTTCCTGATATGCTGCATATTCTTATTCAGATCACCTGTTTCCTCTCACCCATCTCATATGTTTTCATGGGTTCATAATCCATGAGATAACAGGTCAAACAGCATAATATGGAAACATCTCCATAACATGATACCTATCAACTAGATGTTCTCCTTGGAGTGACACTGAAAACACCTACATGGAAATTTAACACTAATACATAATGCATATTTCAGCCAAATTAATTTTATTATGAGAAATTGTTTTAATATGCCAAATCATGACTGAGTTGCTCATTTTGTTCTGGAAGTGACAAATTCGGCAGCTTCAAGTGTGAAATGCGACAGACAGAGATGGTAGTATTTTATTATTAATAATAATAATTATTATAATGAAACTTTCATCAGCATTCACCAGGAGATTAAAGAATGGGAGGTGGGGAAAGACTGAATTTCAAAAAGGCAGAAACGTGGGGGAGGGGGGAGGAGAAAAAAGGAGAAAGGAGAAGCTTTTTCCGTCAGCATGCTGAGGAGGGCGAATGTTTGGAGTGAAGAAAGTGTTTGCGCTGCACAGGAGGAGAGGAAGAGCGAGGCAAAGGGGGAGATGAGAGGGGTGGCATTGCAGCACATCCGTGCGTAAATGTGACCGTCCTCGCCGCGGTCCCTCCATCCCTCCATCCCCTCCGTCCTCGCCCCCCTTTGCCTGCCTCCAGCGGCTCCATCTCTCCGCCTCTGCGAGCCGGGATCACCCGCGCGGTGCTCGGCGGAAAACCACCACGGACCGTGGAGTCCCGGCTGTCTAGGCTCGGCGCCCTCCTCCAGGGCTTGGGAGGAGCGCCGGGGAACTCCTCCAGGTTCCTGCCGGGCTTCGTGACCACCGCGGCGGAGAGCCATGGCTCGGAGCGCAGGGAGAGACGCGGCTCGACGCGCTCCCGGATGCCGGTGATGCGGGGTCTGATTGCGCCTCAGAACACCTTCCTGGACACCATCGCCACTCGGTTCGATGGGACCCGTGAGTGAACCGATCTCTGTATTTCAGTGCGAAACCGCCTTTTCTATCACTTTAGGGACTTCTTTTATTTCCGCTCTTGGTCAGATTTGTTTACTGTAGAAATATTAAACTCTGAAGAAAAAAAAATAACTTGCTCATTTGGGAAATAATCATGGTGAATGAACTAGTGCAGGTCTGGTTGCTAATATGAAGACAGGGAGATTCTTACTTATGCTGGCAGCAAAGAAGTTATGACGAATTTAAACAAATTGGACATAAGAAGTGCAAAGTGACCCGTTTAATCTATAAGGATTTTCACAAAAGATTAAAAAAATTTAATATGGAGATATTTTTCAGCATTTAAGCTACACACTTCAGCTCATTTTATAGGGATTGCATGTGATAAACCAACACAAAGTTGTGGAGAAGCAGAAGGCAGTTTTTGCAAATAAAAATCTGTAAAGTGTGGCATGCATACCTCTAGAGAGAACCCAGTGAAACCAACTATTCCAACCTCTCTTTATGTAAATAAACAGTGTTCGTACATATTATGATTCCTCGTTTGTGCACACTCTCTTTGCCAACAAAGGGGATAATCTAATTAATATTTGAACTCCAAATGTGTGTAATTTAAAAGCCGTAAGACAAGCCATGGAGGAGGAACAAGGCAGCAAAATGAAAGTGGTGTCAGATTATTGAGGAAAACTGTCACATGATGAAACACGGTGGCAGTAGCATCATGATGAGCAGCAGCAGGAAAACAACCAGAACCTATGGAACTGCTTAGGTCAAAGCATTTAGAATGGTCCAATCAAAGTCTGGATCTAAATCCAATTGTGAAATTGATGATGGCCACAAAGTTGATAGAAATGCACACAAAAAAAGTGAAGGTGCATTCGCTGTACACTCAGAATACTAATAAATGTGTATCCTTTTCCAGCTTCATCACAATTTCACACTACTTTGTGTTGGTGTATATCATCAAATTCAAATTATATTCAACTATAGTCATAATAAATTCAGCACATTACAAGCCTAATGTATAAGATCCGACACAATCCATAGAAACAGACCTGTCACTGAAATGAGGCAGCAAACAAGAGAAATATCTGAATAGATTCAATTTTGCCGTCAGAATCAGATTAAACAGAGATTTTCTCACCAGAACACGTTTGAGGCTCTGCCAAAGCCTTACCTTTTTAAATTGAGAGCAAGGTTGCTCCCCTCCCCCCCAAAAAAAACTCAATTCAGTGGAAAAACCAGGTCATCACTTTTACTGTGCAAATGTGGGGTCTCCTGACAGCATCTGTGGTGAGAATACATTAAGCTCCTGCATAATGCACTACGGTCCTTTTAATCTATAGTGGTAATTAATGCAGATTTGTAATTTATTCAAATGAAATGTTTGAACGTGACAACTGTCCGTCATGCTTCCATACAGCGCCGCTTTAATCCACATCCAAACATGCCAGTCGGACGGCCGGTTGTCAGGGTAGGACAGGTAGGGGGTGTGGGAAAGTGAAATTGACTGTCAGGCTCCGATTAGCAGCTTGTTCCCACTTCTGTCGCTGTAGTGTGACATTTTTCAAAGATTGGATCATTTCCTGTCCGATCTGGTGCTGTCCTGAGTCAGTTTTGAGTCCGGTTTTCATATCGGCCTTCGCTGCAAAGTCGGGCTGCAAGCCTCGGGCTGCAAGCCTCGGCTGTGCGTTTCCTGCCAGCTTCGCACGTCCGCAGACTTAAATCTTCCACAGATTCCTCCTAGTCAGAACATCTGCGAAACTAAATTCGCCAAAGACTCACTCCCTGAAATGACAATCATCGGAGCGACGGCGGCTTTTCGGGGTCATTCACCAACACTGCCAAACATCCCTCATCCAAATACTATTCACCTGGTTTGCTCTCGCTGCAAATCCCAGCTCATCCCTCGGAATATTCACCCCACAATTAGTGTAAAGAGACTCCTGTCAATCAATACGCAAGCCGTTATTATTTCAGCTTAAGCGTCTTACATAACGAGGTCCTGAAGGCGCATGCTAACAAGCATGGAGGTGCTCCCTTCTGCCATGGAGATCCAAACCAAAGAACATGTATATTTAGATATTTATATACAAGATAAACATTGCTTGTGTTGGTCACAGTCATATTTTTGCTCCTATAAGATGGAGAGCAATCAGTCAAATACTGATGATCAGGGAAATCTGGGAGATTTATGCTTTCTATCTGTGTTAGAAGATAATCAATAATCACAACTTATTCAGCTTTGAGCATAGTTAAATAGTTTTATCAATTATTAATTTACATCTGTCTTCTGTGCTCACTGTTGATGGCGACACTTTGTCTTTATTAGCAACTGCTAAGCTTAAGCTGAGTACGATTTAGCAACGGTTTCATAAACTTTGCAACCTTTTAAAAGCTTCATTTAGTAAATTAGATTTTTTTAAATGCCTTAAAAAAAAAAGCTAACCAAAAGAGTTCTATTGTCCTATTTGGGGAATTTAAACCCACAAGTCTTCCCAATTCAGTTCAATTCATTCAATTACAATCCGGATCATCACAATCCGTCTTTTTTCCTCCTCGATTCCTGTTGACGTAGACGCGGCTTGAGCCTCGCAACTGCAGTCGGCTGCAAGCAAAAACCGAAAGAAACCGTTATGCAGGCTAACCCTGCGTCACCCCCAGGGACGAAACTGTCCCTCAGGACAGACTGCAGGTGTTTTCTGCAGGTGGATAAGTGAGACTTACTTTCTATTCCCATGAGCCCCAGGAGAAGGCTGCTGATATTTTGGCTCTTGCCTCCTCTGATTCATTTGTATTCCTCCATGATGTGCATCTCTGCTCTCTCATTTTCAAGTGTTTAATCAGAAAAAAGGTTTCAGTCTGCATTGAGTGGTTGGTGTGCTGGTTACCTAAGAGATAAAGTCCTGAAGTGAAGTCCCACTTTGACGATGCGGCTTTGTCATCTTGACTTTCACCATTCCTAAAAGTTTGCTCACGATGATTTGCTTGACATTCTTGTAAACGGTAAACGGTGTATTTGGCAGAGGGAAACAACTTCTGGTTGATTGGGTGTTGATTCATTCAGTTTGGGTTCAGTAAACCTGACACACATTTGTTGGAATGAAACAAGAGATTACATATATATATATATATGTATGTGTATTTTTTAATTAGGATCTGCATCCACAAAGATGCAGATCCTAATTGCATCTCTCTGGAGATGCAAAAAAATCTCTTAAATCTCTTAAAATGCTCTTTTTTTCCTGGCTGAACTATGACATGAAACAGTAACAATTTGGTTGACATATTGTCAAGAATAAAAAAAAGAAAAACCAATCATTAAGCCACAATTCAAGCAAAGATTGGGTTACTTCCCCGAAACAATAAAACCTTCATCTTTTCTGCCAGTTAATCATCCCAAAAGCATAAGACTCCGTTTTATTTATTTTTTGTTTTTTTCTGTGCAAAGTGATTCATCCAATCCTATTATACTCTGTCACACTCTTTAAAGTCTCTGGCGGCGTCATACTTATGGCTCAGAATCACATCACAGCAAGCCTCCGCCCTCTGCTTCATCACACAGCCTCTTGAACAATCAGACAATATTACAGCCTGGTCCCCCGTCTATTTAGCACACCTGGTGGAAATGACACGCTCAAGGAGACGACAGCGCCGTCGCCGTTGTTGCCGTAAATCCGTCTGACTCATTGCGCTTTGCATTCCTGTGCCAACTTCCTCTATTGCTTGCAGATCTGTATTATATTTTCAAGACGTGAGCAGAAGATAGAAAAAGATTAGTAGCTTGCTAGAGCCAGAAAAAAAAATCTAAACATTTTTGTCATGTGGCAAACAATGCCTAATTAATCATTAAAATGAAAGTTTAGCCGCTCTCTCGGCTAAACTTCTACAGCCGAGAATCCTTGGCTGAAAAGGACAATTCAGATCCTTTTTAAGTGGGGTTTGGAGGAGAGAATGTTAGCAGTCATCTGCTGCAACGACTTCAGATCCGCTTTTTTCTTGAGGCTAAAGATCCAATCTGACTTATTTACAAAGCACATTTAAAAACAACAAATGTTTGATCGAAGACTGGCAAATAAAGAGAATAAGTAAAAATAGTAGATGAAGTAAAAACAAGAGGCAGTGTTGAGTGCAAGCAAGTCATGCTGTGTTGAACTCTAGGGATCTAAAAGAAGGCATGAAATACAGAATACAATAATCAGGGTGAGAGGGAATAAAGGCAAGGATGATGTCTGGACAAATTTTACAACTTTTATTTTAACTTTTGTGTCAAATCTAAAGTCTAAAGTATTTTATTTTTTTAAGGAAGAGAAGTTTGGAAATTGGTTCAAAAATTTAACAAATGGATGAATCAAGACCTGCTTTTTTTTTTTAATCAACACCTGCACTACGGCATGTTGTAAATCCATAGCAGGGGCCACAATTGTTGCAAAACTGGTGTTAACAACAATCAGGACAATAACTCATTGTCACAGATGAACCCAGGGCAAATAAAATGTGATGGTAAAGAAATCTTATAATGGTTAAAAGAAAGTGGTTACAGTAGGTGATATGTTTGTGTGCACTGCACTCCATTCAGCCTCGGAAATGTGGTAATTTTGTTGAAGCCGGCCCCATTTCCGATTTATTTATCAACCTAATGCATGAAAATTTAAATTTGCTAAGTAAATTGTCACATAACTTCCTATATAGCTCCTACACTTTACCCCATATTAGTAAATAACAACCAATTTCCAACCAGACTGACTTTATTTCTTCCTTTAATAATAAGTGAAACCATATTTTCTTATGTTTGAAATGCTGAATTCATAAAACAACCACTGTCATAGATGATTTTTTCTAAATTTAGAAGCGTATCACTTACAAGACAACTTTGTTGTAATCTCACATACAAGCTACAAACTTCCTTCCCCTTTGGAGATGTGCTTCCTTCAGCACTGAGAGGCTGTCAGACTTTTGTTCAGATTAACGATCTTTGTTAATGTACAAATCATAAAACGTCATTATCCGCCATGCATCGTCTCTGCCCGCCTGATCTCTGCTCTGTCCGCTCGTCTCCCCGCTCCCATCATTTATTCCGCTGCCTGTTCAGCCTTCTGTCTTTTTATTGCTCGCATTCTTCAAAGCGAGCGCTCCGGTCCTCCAGATTCATTTACGTTGGGACTTTAATTATCTCCCTTGAAATGGATGCCTTTTGCTGCGTGAGTCATCGGTTTCACCTCTTTACATTTCATTATGTCCTGGGTCCAGATTGTTCCGATACCTCAGGCTGTCAAGTCGCTCGTCAAAACTGCGGATTTTATCGCTGCCTGGTAACTTTATGGTTGTTCACAAGCATGTAATCGTTTTGATTCGCAATCAGCGCCAGCGGACAACTTTAAGAAATATTGTTATTTTTGCTCGGACTCTTTTCAAAACCAAAAAAATAAAAAATCTGCTGAAAGTGATTGAGTTGTTGTTCTCATCTAAAGCTGCAAAAAAATGTTTTTATAATTAGCTCAAAATGTAGAAATTATGTCAAAACTGTCCATATTTCTAGAAGGATTTGTGGACTTTTGAGAGGTGCTAAACTTTCAGAATCAGCAGAAATCATTGACCAATATTTACATTTATTTTATAAAGATTAGATATTAAAAAATGATATCCTCTTTAAAGAACAATTATCTACCTCTTTTAGAAACCTAATGAACACTGTTAATGCTATGATAGCTGCAGGCTGACTTTTTACAACCATCTTTGCCCCGTAGCTACAGGTTATCTTTGCAGCCCAAAGCAATATATCTTTGGATTTTTACAGCAATGATTCTCTAAAATAAAGCCTTGCAGAGGGAATAGAGGTGGTAGAGCAGAGGTGATGTGAACTAAAACAGATAAGAAGACAAACAGAAGAGAATGGAAGTGATGTGGAGTTCATTGAAAATCAGGAGGCTCGCTAAATTCTCCTCAAAGACTCGCCTTCAAAGTGGGATGAATTGCTTTCTAGAGCATAGACCCAAACACAGACGGAGACCAAGAGAGGATGTCTTTTGCATAAACGTTGCCTTCTGTGAATTAGCATGAAATCCTGGGGAAATTGTAGGTCAAGACCTCTCGACTTAATAAATCATGAAAAGCGGGAAAATGACGGGGCGGGTAGCGCAATTCATCTTTAAAGAGGCGCTTCACAATCGCCCCACATTCATCCGGCTGGCTTTGTTTATGAAGAACAGGAAGGAAAACGCAGAGGTTTCTTCAGAAAATAACGCATTTTCTGTATGACATGATGCTATTGTTTTTGTTTTTCATTATATTTACATCATTTCACTGTACATCAATTGTCTCATCCATGCAAAAAATATTTTCTCAAAATCCTTGAAGATCATCAAAATAGTTATTTTGTTTTGTGTTTTTTGGTAAATGAACAGTGGAGCTCTCCTAAGAAGGCCACTTCCATCTTGTTTCTCTTCCTTATTGGTGAACTCTGACCTTAGCTGAGACAAGTGAGACCTACAGACCTACTAATAATTTATTTTTGCCGTCTGATCCTCAGTTTGTTCTGTCAGTCTACTTAATGTTGTCAGACTGGTTTTGAATGTGTTAATAGGTTTGTGACTCATCTTTCCAAAAGAGAAATATTTTTACCGTGTGTGTGTGTGTGTGTGTGTGTGCAACAAAAAAGTGAACCCTGTGGTACAACTAACTGTCTTTTCCTTCTCTGTGTGCCATCTTCTTTTTCTTCCCTCTTCCCAGACAGTAACTTCGTTCTTGGAAATGCACAGGTCCAGTCCGTCTTCCCCATCGTCTACTGCTCCGATGGCTTCTGCGAGCTGACCGGCTTCGCCCGCGGCGAGCTGATGCAGAAGAGCTGCATGTGTCACTTCCTGTATGGCGGCGAGACCAGCGATCGCATCACCTCACAGATGCAAAAGGCTCTGGACGAACGGCGGGAGTTCAAGACTGAGATCGTTCTGTACAAGAAGAGCGGTAAGGGGAAGGCGCTGTCACACTCAATCATCTTCAGTCAATATATAAAAAATGATGTTTGTGTTTGCACTTCTTCAACAAAAGGCTCCAAGTTCTGGTGTCTGCTGGACATAGTTCCCATCAAGAATGAGAAGAGCGAGGTGGTCCTCTTCCTGGTCTCGCATAAGGACATCACAGAAAATAAGGACCTGGACCGGGCCAATGATTCTGACACTGGTGAGCGAGAAAAGGAGAAAAAGAAAATCCAATTCCACTGTAATTCACATGAAATGATTCAGTGGAGGGATTGCAGATGAGCTTTTATTAAGAAAGGAGTTTGGTAAGAGGTAAGACCTTTTTTTTTTCTCAGAAATTTATTGGGTTCTTCCAGCTGTTTCGCTTTGGCTATGAATCCTCCTTTCTGCTCAGGACTTCCTATCATTTTGGTGAATAAACATGCCAAAGTGGTGATATTTGTGCATGATGGCAGCCAGTCCAATATGCAAAATACATGAAAATGTGGACACTGGGCAATAAAACTAAAAAATTCAGTGGTATTTCATTTGCAAACACAGGAATTGTAGGAAAAGTTCAGTCTGCACCTTTCCTTTCTGGGGATTAGAACTAAATGAAGATGCTCAAAAGAGACCTAAATTATGAACGCGTACCACCATCAAATACTCATCTTCAAATATAAACTACTGAAAAGGCTACATTTCCTTCTGTAAGTTTTCCCTCTCACCCAGATTCTTTGCAAATATACGAAGGAACGGGATTGTTCTGAGGATGCGATTGATTTGTTGCGACTTGTTCGCCGTCCCTGCGAAGAAAGTCCAGGAAAACCTTTATCAACGCTCCGGATTCCCCAGTCCTTCTCTCCACAGTCGATGTGCATTCCTGCAAGATGCTGCTCGGTTCTTTGACAACCATAGTAATTAATCCCTGCAACAGCAGCAGAGGAATGTAAGAAGATAGTGTTGCGTTTCCACAGAGCTGCTTCCTGCCTTTGTAATGCAGTTAGAAGAAGCTACTGATAAATGCAACACTGAAAGACAAGCTAAGGCCTGCAAATGCAGAAACTGAGACCAATGAAAGCTTTGGGGTGGTGTTTAAAACCGTAATGTTTTTCCAAAAAAAAGTACTGATATAGAAGTCAAGGGAGGCAAGACTTAATAACGTATCATGTACAATTCACGGGTCAGTATTTGTAAATTTTTCTGTGGTTTTATGTGAATACTGGACCATGAATAAGTTGTTATGTTGGACTTTTTTGTGGATTTTTTTCAGATGAGGAAACGGGCCTGGAGGTCCATCAGGTCAATCGGCCCCCGGGGTGCAACATGGAGCGCCGGCGCAGTCGTGCCGTCCTCTACCATCTCTCCGGTCATCTCCAGAAACAGGACAAAACCAAGAGCAAACTGAAAATCAACAATGTGAGACATGCTGTGTTTGAACGTCTTTTACCAAGCGCCGGTGTAATCAAAACAAGTATTTGTTTTTGAGCCTTCCAAACCTTCATGGTTTCGAGAGTGATGTTTTGGTTACTCGTGCTTCTCTGTTTGAAGAGCGTTCTCGGAGCCAATGCTAACCCAATCCCAGAGTATAAGGTGGCCGACGTCCAAAAGTCCCGTTTCATCCTCCTTCACTACGGTGCGTTCAAGGCTGGCTGGGACTGGCTCATCCTTCTGGCTACCTTCTACGTAGCCGTCACTGTTCCCTACAATGTCTGCTTCACCGCTGTGGAGATACGAGAAGATGGCATCTCAGCGGCCAGAAACCCTCCGAGTGTCAGCGACATCTTGGTAGAGATACTTTTCATCATCGGTAAGGTTTCTATGGCTGACATGCATTTATTTATTTATTTTTTTTTTTAACTTTGGTAGAAGCATTTCTGATCTTTCATCTTTGGTTATCTTTTTATGATGGATAATACTCCACCTATATTTTATTACAATTTCCTTCGCAATCCGTGTAAAATTTGAGTTGTGCCATGTAATCGGATTCCTTGGAGTGCTGTTCAGTTTATGCAGCATATGTTATCCGTTACCCTCAGCCCTTGAAACAGCCCTTTCTGTCACAATTTGCCGTTGACTGTCCGAGTGATTTATTTCCCAGAACGATTGTACAAACCAGGTCAAGCTCACATCCCATCTGTAACAAACTCCAGGTCTGGGTGAACATTGTTTGCCAACCCAAAAAACCCAAACAAAAAATAGATACATATACAACTGAATAAATAATAAAAGCTTAATTTATTCAGTTAAAAGCTTTGTTGATCTAAGACGCAAAATTTCAAAGAGAGAAGAAGTGCAGAAGAGTGTCATTACTTTTTTACAGCACTGTACATCTATAATGTGCTGCTGATTTAACTGTTCACAGCCTTACCACACTACATACACTGGCACCATTTTACTGTTTGCCACAGGAAGTTGCATAATTGGTGTCTGTAAAGTGCCTGTTGGATAGATGGGAGTTTAAATGGCTTCTTTTCTAAAGCCGCTGCAGGAAGTTTGTGTAAATTTAAATTATCTGGTAGCTCTTTCTTACTTCTGGTGCTGTTAGATTTGATCGGTTTTGGTTTGGACATCTTTTTTTTTTTCAATACTCCTCATTTCATTAAAGTTCGCCAGCGAAGCTACTGGTTTTTGCTCAACATTCCGCAGATGGTAAAACAATAGGTTTTAAAAATAATGCGTACTTTTCAGTATTTTGTGCAGCAGAAGCAAGTGATTGTCGCCACCTCTCTGTTCATACATTCTGTGTTTACGTTGCAGATATTGTCCTAAATTTCAGAACGACCTACGTTAGCACGTCGGGGCAGGTCGTGTACGACGCCCGCTCCATTTGCATTCATTACGTCACCTCCTGGCTGTTTGTGGATCTGATCGCAGCCTTGCCCTTTGACCTTCTGTACGCCTTCAACATCAGTGTGGTGAGTCTGACGCATTCAAAGACGTCTATAAGCCGGCAGACCTCTCTTGTAGGAAACAGAAAAGGTCATTCCTTCACTTCCCCGCGTTTAAGTGCGCAGACGTCATTCTTCCCCCCCATGGCCGCCCCCTGCTGTTAGTCTCTCTTCAGGCATTGATTTAAGTAGACTTTAAATAAGACTTCAAATGTTCAGCTAACATCATGGCAACAAAATGATATGAAGTGCAATATTTCCCTGATTTCCAGCTCTTTCTAAATGTGTTTTTCTGTTGCTTCAAGTCAGGAAAAATCCAGAGAATTCGAGCTTCATTGTGTAACTCCTCATTAGTTAGCTGGTGATTAGGCTGATAAATGAGGAGGCTGAGGATAAATTACAGTTTAAGGGAACCAGATTAAATAAATGATGCCAAGCGGATGCAAGCTGTTAAAAATGCAAACTGAATTGTGGGGAGCACCGCGAGATCTTTTTGATCTCTACAAAATAAGCGGCAATGAAATTATTACACATCAGAGAATGTACAATAAATGTACAACTCTTCCACATTGTGTTGAGTCACAACAATGGAATTTGATTGTATTTGGAGTTTATGCGATAAACCAACACAACGTCGTGCATTTCAACAATGACAATCAAAATAGCCGCCAAGAGACCCATGGTAGCTCTGGAGTAGCTGCAGAGATCCACCGCTCAGGTGGGATGATCTCTTAACCTGACAACTATAAGTTATCAACAAATATGGCTGATATTGAAGAGTGGCAATATTGCTGAATTATTGAAGAATAACAAATATCCTCCGCAGTACGAGTGAAGTACTTTTCAACTTGTTTTTTTTTGTCAAAAAGAAAATTTTTATGGAGTTTTATAGAAAAAAAATAAAATGTTAGTACTTTGAACCCCAATTATTGCACTGTGATAACTTTCTGGGGAAAAAAAACATTAATATTTATGTTTGTGTGCTTTTTCACTGCAGCAGCTTTCAGGTAATTCTCAAAAAAGCAGCAACCTGTGGAGAAATGGCTTTCCAGCTGGTCTGATTTAAAAACCATCTCTCTGTCTATTGCAATTCAACCTCAGCTGCAGCGAAAGTAGATCTAGTTTTCAGACCACCTGTTGGTACTCAAATAAACTGCTGCAGGAAAATGCGATCTATGATAACTGCAATAGGGTCCCTGTTTCATCAAAAACATGTTTATCCATCACTAATCTCTGATCAGATGCTTATTTAAGCTATTGTAAACCTGTACAGCATTTCTGAATGCTTAAGTGTCATTATACACAGGAATGACTCTAATTACTGAAGTTTTCAGGCTGATTAAAGTCAGTCTACTCCATCTCAGAATAACTAAGCACTTCCTAATATCCAATTCTTCTTACTTTTTCATTTTATTGGACTTCAACCTTTTCCCAGAACTTTGGGGTCCACCTGCTGAAAACGGTGCGTCTCCTTCGGCTCCTTCGCCTCCTGCAGAAGCTGGACCGTTACTCACAGTACAGCGCCGTGGTCCTCACGCTGCTCATGTCCACGTTCGCCCTCCTGGCACACTGGATGGCATGTGTCTGGTACTTCATTGGGCGCAGCGAGATTGAGACCAATAACCCCGCCTCCTGGGACATAGGTTGGTCTATCAGTCTGCGTGAATGGATGGATGGATGGATGGATATACGGACGGAACTGGTTTGGGATGGATGGATGTATGGATGGATGAACGGATGGAGGTCTTTCCATCGTCTAACACAATGAAGTCTCTCATCTTTCTTCCTGATGATCAACCATCATCTTAGCTGAACTCTTGTCTTCTTCATCTGTTGTTCAAAGTCTGAAGTTTTTTCCCTTTGGCTCTGTGAAAAGTTAAAAGTACTGACATGCGTATTTCAGTGGCTCTCTCCGGTATTTAGAAACTCAATTATTGATCCTTCCAGAAAGTTCCTGTATCACCAGACGTTGGCTGGTCCTTCATAGTTTGTAGCTTTATTTTCCAGCAGAGGATCCAGGCATTATGCGTTTTCCTTTTCTCTTCCTGAGAAAACACTTCTAATTCTGGAGATCCGTTCCCCCTCCCACTGCGCTCACCAGTGCTAAACAACAACACAATGAGGTGTATGTGGCTGTACTGCTTGGGGGATTTAAATCAGAAAACTGTGAAAAAAAAGGTTGCGATTGGTTACAAACAAATGGAAAGATCTCTGCTTGGATGCAAACATGACCATAGGCTGGGGGTGGGCTGCAGCACAGATGGTGAAGAGGGTCAGCCATTAATCAGAGGGTGTGTAATTGAGCAAGATAAAACTGCTTCCGATGGGCAGAGCAGTGCTCCCACACTCAGGGTTATGTGGTTGCATGGCTTTTAAAACGTCGCAAAACACAATCACAAATTCAGAATCCTTCATCTGTAGCGCTTAGCTGCTTTCATATCATAAGTTTGAGCAAGACTTTTTAAAAACTTGGCACACTGCAAAATATAACCATCTAAAGACAAGATAAACTTTAAACGTAAAGGAAAGACAAAATAATAATAATATTAATCTCCATTGTATGAGGAAAGGTGGAAAATATATTTACACAATATAAATCATTCCAAAGGAATGAAAAGGATCTTGTTTTGGTTGAAGGAAATAATGTAGGTAAGATAATTCGTATCTCAGTCATGACTATGAGGTGCCGGGTGCCAGTAGTACAATTAAAAGCTAGAATTTACTGGTTACTTTCCTAAAACCCCCACAGTAATTCTTCCAAAACTTACCAAGTTCTTCCTGAAATGTACCAGATACTTCCCAGATCTTAGCAGACACTTTCATAGAACTTCCTAGTTACTTTCCTGTAACTTTCCAGATAATTTGCAACTTACCAGGAACTTTACTGGAACTTTAATTGGACTTGCTGGTGACTTTATTTGAACTTTCCAGTAGCTTTACTCAAACAGATGCATTCTGATGCATTCTTACCATGAACTTTCCCAAAACTTTATTGGAATATACCAGATCCTTTCCAGGCTCTTAAATGTTACTTTTCAGAAATTTACTGAAAACAATAGTTTCAGGAACTTGCATGGTAAGTCTTGGAAAGCACCTAGGGGCTTTTCTGAAAATATCTGCTAAGTTCTGGGATTAGAGCCAGAAAGTTCCAGTTACTTAACGGTAAGCCACCGTTAAGTCTTGAGGAAGAAGTCTTGAGTTCCTTATAATTCTTATTGTTTCCACACCAAAGGAAGGGATTGCTGCAAAGTCAGTGACTCTATTCCATCAACTGAGCTTCTTTAGGTTGTAAACATTTTACCATTTCGGTATTAGGAAGTCATTAACTTACTGCATGTATCTACCTAACTAATTTTTTAATTTCTGTCAATGTTTCCTTCCAAAAACACATATGAAAGTGTTGCAGCTTCACTGAAAGGAAAAGGTGACTAATCTCATCTACGCATAAAAATAAATGCATCCTGACATCTCCTGAAATGTTACAGAGCCATTATTGCCTATCTGAATTCACAAACATGACAAAGTTCCTGTTGCCCTTCAAACATTGTTTTCACAGCAAGGCCTTCCAGAAAAGGTCACCTATGTATTCTCATTAAGCTAACGACGTCTTCTGCACGGCTCCTCTTCTCCCACTAGGCTGGCTCCACGAACTGGCCAAACGTCTGGGAACGCCGTACTTTCTGACTCCTCTCACCTCCCTGCTGGGCGTTTCGGATTCCCCTCACGGCGCAGTGACAGCCGCCAACTCCAGTCACTGGACGGGGGTGGAGGGAAGGGGGGGGGGCCCCCGGAAGATCCAGACTGAGGATGTTGAACGGCTCGGGGATGACGCTGAGCGGGGGGCCGTCTGTTAGGAGCTCCTACGTGACGTCGCTGTACTTCGCTCTGAGCAGCCTCACCAGCGTGGGCTTCGGCAACGTCTCGGCCAACACCGACTCCGAGAAGATCTTCTCGATTTGCACCATGCTGATCGGAGGTGGGCTAAAACCTCAACAATGATACTAAGGATTGTCTTAGTAATCTGATGATTAATCTGTTGCAAACACATGCTGTATGCTGAACATACTGCTAAGTATGATGACAGGAGCCATTAAAGGGAATGACCTTATGAAATCTTTGAAATACCATGACAAACCAGACTCAGTGGAGGTTTCGGCAGGAGAATATAAACAAAATATAAAAAACAGAAAGAGAAGAGCTCGTATAAAGCCTTGCTATCCCTTCTGCTGTCTCCTCTGTAGCCTTGATGCACGCTGTGGTTTTCGGAAATGTGACGGCCATCATTCAGAGGATGTACTCGCGTCGTTCCCTCTACCACACCCGCACCAAAGACCTGAAGGACTTCATCCGTGTGCATCGGCTACCGAAGGCCTTGGAGCAGCGCATGATGGAGTGCTTCCAGACAACCTGGTCCGTCAACAACGGCATCGACGTCAGCGAGGTAGGACAGCTCAACTGCATGAGCCAGACATGGAACATTTCACCTCCAGACACCAAATGCCGAGGCAATGTACGCAAACGTCGAGACATTCGGAAACGAATCTGACATATTGTGTCTCTCATTATGTGGCATTCAGCAAATATAAATACTATTAAGAAGAAAAGCTGTTTGGAAATGTCTGGTTTCAACTGGATGAAAGGTCAAATGTCCAACAATCACTTCAATTCTTTGACATGTGTCATAAAGCGTAAAACGTTTGCATTTGGATTTATTTGTAGCAATAGGATTAATTTGACCTGAGGCATCCTTTCAGGGGACAGGGAGGATTTGGGTTGTATTTTGGCTCCCATCATGCTGGAGTGACTCTTAATTTAACAGATTAATGAACAGACATGAAGTTCAGACTTGGTTGGGTCTCTCCATGAATTCAAATCTAGATAATCCTTCTTTTCTTTTTTTTTTTTAAACGTTAACATGATAGTAAGTAGACACTGCAGTAAGAAGAAGGAATAACTTGTGTTGCATAGATTCAATTTTAATTTCAATGCTCTGAAAAAAGTATTTGTGTCCTTACAGATGTATTTTTCTTTTCTTTTCTTCATGTCACATGGAAATTTTGCAGATCATCAAACTAATTTTAATATAAAAGCAAAGATAACCAGATTTAAATCATGATTTTTCTATCCAAATCAACCAATTTCAACAGATTCCTAAGATCTTTTGCCTGCTTCCTGTTGTCAAACAGGTGCTAGTGTAGGCCTGGTAGTACTCAAGTAGAAAATATTTTAAAAAGGCATTTAGTTATCTTAATTTGATATAAAAATCAGTTTTATGATTTGAAGCATTGTTGTGAGTGACCGTTTACTCCTTATTTCTCTCCAGCTGCTGAAGGACTTCCCAGACGAGCTGAGAGCTGACATAGCCATGCACCTGAACAAAGAGCTGCTGCAGCTGCCGCTGTTTGAGTCAGCCAGCAGGGGGTGTCTCCGATCCCTGTCGCTCATCATCAAGACCTCCTTTTGTGCTCCAGGAGAGTTCCTCATCCGCCAGGGCGACGCTCTCCAGGCGATATACTTCGTCTGCTCAGGATCTATGGAGGTTCTGAAGGACAACACCGTTCTGGCCATTCTGGGTAAATAAAACCGCTTCACGGTGGCAGTCATTAAAAGTTTACGTCCACATTGGCTCCAAGATTTTATGTTCTGCTTCATCTGTCGTCGGTAAGCTCTTCAGATCCGGTGCATACCAGGTGTCCGGCGCTAATCGGAGCCATTTTTCCACCTGAATCTTGAAGGTCTTTTTTGTTGAGGAATCCAAACCAAAGAACCCCTCCTTGATTCCGGCAGGAAGGTGACTCAAAAACCAACACGTTGGAGCTCAGCTTAAGAAAACGTAGCGAATGCTGCTTCATCGAGAAAATGATTCCAATCATCTAAGGATAAATACCACCATGAACACCATTCTGACTAAAATTTAAGAAGGATTATTGCAAACTGGCTAAAAGAAGCCATTTAGCACTTATGAAGTCATTGATCATTTGATTTTTTTACAGAGTCAGGACCTAATCAAGCACAGACTCAGTGTTCCCAAAACTGCAGTAATGTCGGTATTAAGTTGCCCCTCTGGAAAAACAATTCACAGCCCTTCAGGTGGAAGATGGAGTTTCACTGAGACGGTTACCAGAGCCCTGAGGTCCTGATAACAAACATTAAATTGCATGAATGTGAGATTTAAACTCGCTTTTAGACATAAATGTTGGTATCAGGGATTAACGCTGGGAAATAAATTCCCGTTTGCAAATCCAGCTCCGGTCCACTGGTCCGCTTCCGGATCTCCAGTTTTTGCTTTCTTTGTCACGCTCAAAAACCTGAGTGAATTTTTGGTTAAATTGAACCAGGTCAGGTTGATTAGTGCAGCCATTTTTCCCCAAAAATGGAATCATCATTTGAAAACTGCTTTTTGAAGGTTGATCTTAAAAAAATGTGTTCAATGACCTGAAACGTGACAAAATACATTAAAAAAAGCAAAAAGTGAAGAAACTGGTAGCAGAAGTGCAACTTGTAATTCAAAAGGAAAAAATAAATAAATAAAATAAATTCATAACTAAAGAAAATAAGAGTGAAAAAAAAAACTACACGCTTCCCCCTTTATTGAAAAGCGTCAGACGTGTGTCAGTATTACTCCTCCAGATAAAAGAGCCTCTCCAAGGTCATGTCCCGCAACGCGAACGCTGACACTCCTTTCCCGTCCACAGAACAAGGATAAAACAGAATACAGAAGCACAAACAGTCCTGGAAACAGTTCAGCCTCATACAAAGCACCGACCGAAAATTAGCAACGCAGCTTTTTAAACCAAAGGCCTAACTGCTGTAAATAATAAAATGAGCGCTGCCCACAGAGGATAGACGCTGTGCTCATTAGTTTGATGCTCGTGCGCCGGCATGTGGATATTAAAACAGCACCGAGCTCTTCCTGCTCCCTCCTCCTCGTGTGTTTCCCAGAAACACAAACACATGACACTCTTTTCTGTGCAAAAGGAGAATTAGGAAATGCATGTGCTATTTTTCTTCTTTGTTGTTGTTCTCCCTTACATAACCACGTGTGCACTGAGCGGCTTTGCAGTGCCACTTCGGCTTTGCGGAGCAGGTGGAAACGGTGCGCAAAGAGAGGAGGCAGAAACGGCTCAGAGTAACACTGGGTCACTTTGCTTTCCAACGCTTCGCTCCGCACAGAAGAGAGAACACAATCGGTCGCGGCTTTGAAAGTTTTGTTGCAGATAAAAACCTGACAAATCTCTAGGAAGTCACCTAATGAGTAAATAGCTGTTTGTTAGAGAACATTACTGAACAAACATGAATACTTACAACAGAACAACCACTGGCCGTGTTTTGAACAAATTTGGCCTTCATGGAATCATAACAAGACTTTGACACAAGGTTTCTAAAGTATTTGCGTATTTTATTTATTCGCGGGCGGTTGTTGCTCCTAACCCCTGCAAACACAACTCAAAAGCACCAATCAGTTGTTGTGATTTTTTACCTAAAAACCTCTGGTGTGTGCAAGGAAGATGAAGAGAGATTAGATTTTTTTTTTCATCTTCACAGTTGAGCGCCAATCTTCAAGAGAGGTAAAGTTAAGGGAAAAGGAAAATATCTGGAGAAATTATGGTCTCGTAATCAGAGGACCTGGACATCCTTTGTAACAGCAGAGTGTGCAAATACTTCTGAGTGAAAATGTGAGATTCTGACAGACTCCGGAGAAAGAACGGGGAATGCCAAAACTGAATCAAAAAGTTCTTCGGCGTAATATTAGTTCAAGGTTGTGAACACTTATAGAACCAAATTATTGCGCATACAGATTTGCTCGTATTTCCGTTTGTGATTTTAAGGTGGCAAATTGCGAAAAACTTTAGAAGGTATTAATAAATCAATCCTTGTTTGTATCATTGTTATATTCTTAGTACCGATCCTTCCATGCATGCTGTAAAAACCACAATAGACCATGTTAGAATCCATGTCACGAGACACAACTTCACTGGAAAAAAAACAAAAATTTTCTCACTACGTGCATCTCTCCCTCTAAGGTCGGGGTGACCTGATCGGCTCCGACTGCCTCACCCAGGAGGAGGTGATTAAGACCAACGCCTGCGTGAAGGCCCTCACCTACTGCGACCTGCAGTACATCAGCCTCAAAGGGCTGCGCGAGGTGCTCTGCCTCTACCCCGACTACGCCCAAAAGTTCATCACCGAGATCCAGCACGACCTGACGTACAACCTGCGGGAGGGACACAGCACCGAGGTACAGACGCAAGTCGCTGTCGCCGAAAAAAATAAAAAAATAAAAAATTTGGTTTTGTTGGATGGCAGTATAATGAAAGGGGAGTGCAAGATTTTAAAAAATATAACAAGTTTTCTATTACTTGTATGAATGTGTAGTTTATAGAGAGTTAGGACTGCCCTGTTGAGATGATTTCCAGCATTTTGATTGGTTGAGGATGCAGCACAAGGGAGTCAATAGCCACTGAGTTTTTAAGCAAAAATGTGAATTCATTGATGTCAACAAACAAGGGCCGCATTGCTAATTAAACTCTGAGAAATGAAAGGTTCGGGATAAAGATGACTTTGACTCCTAGAGCAGTGAAATCGCTGGGTTAGAGATTGAAAAATGAATCACAACATGCCACACAGTATGCAGGACAGTTCTGTGCACAAGCCATTACTCATATCTTCACATCTTGCTTCCAATAGGGGAGGCCTTCCCGTAATCCTTCTTAAGTTTTGATTGAAAGTTTCAAAGACACTCTCAAAGCTGCTGCTACTTTCTGGCCTGCTCTCGGTCTGACACTTCTCTGATTTTGCTGCGACAATGAAGAGTGGCAAGCAAAAAGAAATGCTTTTTGCAGTTTGTCACAAGCTTGAAGAAAAACAGATGCTTTATAGCTTAAATGGAAAGTGCTTTGTGGTGAAACACGGTGGAGGCAGCATCATGCTGTGGTGACAGCATTCAGCCAAGAAAGGAAAACTAGTCAAGTTGATGGGCAAACATGGAAGAAAACCTGAGTCTGAGGTGTTGGTTCACCTTCCTGCTCCTCAGTCTCAGAATGGAATAAATTGAATCAAGGCATATGTACTGGAATGGCCAAGTCAAAGTCTAGATCTAAATCCAATTCACAATTTTTCACAAGAGCCGAGCTTACTGAGCTGGCTGCTGTTTTATACAGCTGGTGGAGACATACTGCTGAAAGACTAACAGAAATAGAAAAATTAAAACATGTTTCCTTTCTCTTCAGCCTTACACACTAATAATTTGTTACAAATATTAGAATCAGAACGAGAAGAGTCCAGAAATGTTCTACGCAAATAAACTTGACGAAACGCAGAATCTTCAAACTTACACTTGCACTCGTCTCCTAAGAAACGGAGGAGAAAAGCTGTCTTCAGCCAGACAGAGAATAAAATTCCCTCAGCATGTTCCCCCTCTGTTGAGTAGCTGTCTCCTTCTTCGACACGCCCTTTTGTGTTCTCATCAGATGCTGAAACGTCAGAAGATTTGTCTGGAACTGCAAAGACAACCGACTTTCATTTGCTCTTTCTGGGTGCCGCTTATCCACCTGCTGCTATCAAGAGCTTTTAACAGCCTGCTTCCATTTTAATCAGCAAATTCATAGTGTTTCCACCAGCTAAATTACAGTGATTCAAATTACTCCTAATGTCAATTTCTTTCTTTTTTTTTGTTAGCTGATTGTTGATTGCGCCTTAAATCACATGCAGGACTGTGAGAAATGATTTGTACCTTCACAGATTTTTCCTGCTTTTTTTTGTTGTTGGTGTCATGCCTAAATGTTTAAGTTTAGTAAATTAAATACTTAATTTAAAAAAAATCATGTACAAGATTTTTGACCCGCTCCTCTTTCTTGAATGTTTTGTTTTTATTTTTTAGGAACATTTTCAAGCATGAACGGCTTGTTTAACGTCACACTAATCGTCTCATATGGATTTCAGAATTAGAATCTGCTTTGTTGGCCAGATTATGTTCGCAAATGAGGAATTTTACTTCTTTTTCAAGCGATCACCGAGTACAGACGTAAAGCATTAATATGTGAGGTATAAAGGGACGAAAGTAGAGCACAATTGCACACGAGTGGCTGTTTAATCTGCCATCTTCAGTGGTAGAGTCCAAACGTGACTAAAGGTGCTTCAAAACCTTCAGTTTTGCACAATTCAAGTGTGCTTTAAATTAAGGTCACAAACTTATATCTTACATGTCTTTAGCCAGGGGTCAAGTGAGGTCTGCAGGGTTCAGGGTTCATCTGTAACCTCCTGGATCAATCGCTGATGCGATTGATCCAGGAGCCGGCCAACCAACTCGTTTTGGGAAGGTGGGAAGGTGTTCCACGTTTTATTTGTGAATGAAACTGATTTTCTGACTAATAGTGGCATTTCACAGCTCTCCTCTCTTTACATCTAACATCTGGATCCCACTTTTGCTCAACTGGAGAAGATCAGGGTTTATTTTTCTACCTCCTGCATGACTGCTCACAGTGCCCTCTCTATCTTGGACTTTTCTAACCTACAAACTCCTCTTCGAATTTTTTTTTTTTTTTACACAATGCCTTTGCAGTTGAGGAGGATTAGCCATCTGGTCTCTGTGTGAGTGGAGGGGGAAAAGCAGAGGAATCCACGGCTTCTGCTTGAGAGGCAGCCAACAGATGACGGACATGAGTTGCAGATTCAGATGCTGGGAATCTAGCGTCGGATCTCAGCTGTAGTATACACATGAATGACCAGCTTCTGTTGATAACAGCTAGGTCACATTTTCTCTGTGAGTAAACATGTTAATTAGAGCGATGATTCCAGGGAAGCATCAAGAAAGAGGGAAACATGCACCTTTGGCTTAAGGGTTGAAATCTCACGGCAGCATGTTCCGAGGTTTATTTTTCCACCTCATGAGTGCCGGTGTATTCTCAATAAACTGAAA
Source organism: Phalloptychus januarius (assembly GCA_902982915.1). NCBI lineage: Eukaryota > Metazoa > Chordata > Actinopteri > Cyprinodontiformes > Poeciliidae > Phalloptychus > Phalloptychus januarius. Next base: position 3,147,329 of record CADWAE010000467.1, read on the forward strand.
TATCACTGAGAAGTGATTTTGCTTCAGTGAAACTCATTTGATATGGATTCATGGCACACAGACTTTGATATTACAGAGGTCGACAGACTGCTGCGTCTAGAAACATTTATGGAAAATCTGAGGTAGAAGAAAGTGGATAACTGCTGAAAACGATTCACTAAAAGAGAAAGTTATACGGTATGATGCATAAACTTACAGAGATGTTATGTAAGGTATCGGCAGCTAATATTTTAACGCCGCTTCAAATGAGAAGTCCATTTTAAAGGTTTCTCAGATGGTTTTATTTTGTTTACAGACAACACTTTAATTTCAGAAATCATAATCTCACAGGTGCAACTGCAGGTTTGGTGTTGTGGAGCCAAACTTTGGCTCTCAGCCAGGAGGTAAGCAGGTGGAGAGCAAGAAATGGCTTTAATTAAAAACAAAAAAAAAAACTGCACATCAACGAGAACAGCTCTTATTCTGAAACACAAACCAGCCAGAACAAAGCAACGCTCAGTATGCAAGAATGCAATGCAAGAAAACCGAAGTATGACGCTTCACTCACCTCTGCATGCTAAATGCTTTTAGGGGCTGACATTACTTTTTTATGATCAACATAGCAAACAATTCTTTGACCAGTTGGGGGACGTTAATAGACTGTGTGCAAAGTATTGAACTTTCACCTCAAGAGAGTAAGCAGTACAAGCAACGACTTGAGACACATACTTGCAGGACTTTACCAAAATAAAGCAAATTTTAGATACATATTTATGTGTGGCAATAATATAAATATTAAACAATTTTAATGAATATGAACGGAGAACATGAGCTAGAAACGTGCAAACCAAGTTGGAGCCACAACCAGCAGCCAGGTGGAGGTTATTCACCCGACTCTTTTCTGCCCTGATGCTCCTTCCACTCATTGCCCGTCTTTATGCCAGATGAGCTGATCTCCTGACTTCGGTTTCATGTCTGCTAGAGAGTGCTGTCAGTCTTCTCATTTCACTCAGGCTGTGCTATATGAAACCCCACTGCATTAAAACTCTTTGTTTTGTGATTTTAAAGTATTACAACAAAATCACAACTGCTCAGTGTTTCATTTAATAAAGAGCAAATATGACTATGTTGAAAACAGTTATGATCTCCTTAAAATCTGGGTAAAAAGTAAAAAAAAAAAAAATTATTGCCCGCATAGTAGTAAGCATATTACATGCAACATTTAAATGCACGTGCAGGGAATTCAGTGGCGCATCCTCAATCGACCGCGGTGAGAGGCTAAAAATAGCGCCGTCAGATGGGTGGGGGAGGGACAGGGTCATCCCTAACTGGATAAAAATAGAGCACCAACCAGATGGAGCCAAGACGATAGAACATCAGGAGTGAAGGGAAGTGGCAGGGGAGGAAAAGCTGAAGAAACTCACTGATATTTGCATTCACGTGCCACCACACAGTCACAGCCATGTCTTCACCGCGTCGAGATCTATTAGACTCTTCTCCTGAAGGCTTAACCTCACCCCTTACTCTTACCTCAAGCCATACTTCACCTTGAGATTAAATTATTAACATCATGCCACTGCAGCGGCCACAATGTGACTGTGAAGAGAATCCCACATTACAGTTTCATAGACCTGCATAGTAAAGCACAGTAGATTTGTCCTTGCACAAAGACACAGAGTTCATCCTCAGTGTGGAATCCAAAACTGCTTGCAAAAGCATTCATGGTATCTGCATGTCACCATGCATGATTACCCTTGCAGAATGCATGCATTTACACCTGAAAACATGCGTTATTGTGGTGCACGCTGCTTTTTGAGGTGGCACGTGCTGCTCTCACATAAACAGACACTTGATTCTAAACAGTCCCTTCTCCACTCACCCCCCTCCTCCTCCACAGGCAAACCTCTGCTAAAATTAAACCTCTGTGATCTATAAATACCAGTTGGGCATGTGAGCCAAGAACTGGATGGAGAAGATGGCAAACAGAGGGTGGAGAAGGGTGACAGAGGGAGATGGATAAAAGAGTGAAGGGAAGAATGAGAGCTGTGATTTAATCAGCTTTGAGAGAAAATGTGCAGTAATTACATACACCCCCCAAAAAATAACATGTCTGAATGAGGCAACATGCTGACTGCAGGTCTGCTTTCATGCAACTTGTTGGGATTTACAAACTAAACGAGGCCCTTCACATTTTTCATCTTAAGAACTCAAACGATTTCCATGCCTGCTTGAGTTTGAATGGAGATGCTTCTTTGCAGTGCTGTGTGTAAGCTGAATGGACATCAGCACTAATGCGGCTCTTGTGAATGGCGTTGTTCCCTTTCACTTTTACTTTTAGTGACTCAGCTGCTCCCCCTCCTGATCCAAAAGGGAAATGACAGCAACCGTGGTCAGAGGCAAAAATATAAGATCATTACTGTTAAGGAGCAAATAATGACTAAAAAAGCATAACACTATTTGTTGTATATATATATATTGCTCCCCAAATGTATTCAGTTACATTTGTTGTCGGTCTATGGGGATTTTCATCCATAAAAAAAAAAACATTTTAAAAAATGGTTCAAAATTTTATGATATTTTCTTGAATCTCTGCCCTACAAAAATTAAAGCAGTCCTGATGGAGAAATAAGGTCAAAACCAGAACTAGCAAAGTGAACATAATAAAGACAACATTATAGGGACATTTAGCATGCAGGTTTTTCTAAGTTATTATGGTAAGAGAAATTAGGCATATTTCGTAAGTGTGGCAAAACTGAGAGAAGGTAATTCACACAACATTGCCACGGTGAAAAATACCTTAAACTTGGTAACCTCAAATAGGACAAAGAACCCAAAATATTTAGTTTAAACTCAGGAAAACTTACAGTTCAATGTTGCCTTCGATCTGGCAGTGAGTTTTAAAAAAAACTTGCAGCTGGTGTCTCTTCTTCTTTGTAGCATGAGTACTTTCTATGGAAAAAACAAACAACAAGTAAATAAATGTAATAACTGCAATACATCTTGTTATAGCTCTATCCAAACAAGACAACAGCAACAACAAGGGCATCACAGCTGTAGTCACACAAGTTAGGTGCTTAATTTTATATTAAGTTGGTCGTTACGTTTGTTCATAACTGTAAGTAAAAGAAAGTGACTAACAGCAGCTGTTAGCTTGTAAATTGTTAAGAATATGAGAATCAGTTTTAGAACAGAGGAGAAAAATATCTCTGAAATTTGTGATTTCCTCCATCCAGACAGACTATGAGAGCAACGGAGGACTTGTGAAGAAACTCCCCTCCATCAAGGAGGACGAAGAGGGCTCCGGGTCTGAGGGGGAACACTCCCCTCTGCCGAAGATCTCCTCCTTGGGGAGGTTGGGCCGAGGCCTGCGCTCTCCCCTGCGCTCCCCGCTGCGTTCCCCGCTGCTGCCACCACGACCTTTCAGGCCGATAAGTGAGCCGGCTCGACCATCCAACCTGCAGATCCCCGTGGTGAGCTTCAGCTGCCTGCAGCCGGACCTCAGCCCTCGGTAAGGAGCCAATTAACTTCCATCTCTGTTGAACTTCACCCCGGCATTGATTTGGGTTAGTAGGATTCAGTCGTCTAGAAATTCTTTAAGGATGCTTCTATGTTTTAAAAAATGTAAGGAAGGGTACCTTTGCATATATCTTACCGTTTTACAGTCGTATCTTAATAAACCCATTCATAAACTTATCATATCTAGTTTGTGACTTCTTCTCTGAATGTTTTAGAGAATTACATCACCCTATATCTAACATGCAACAAAATGTTACAATGAACAGTCCAGGTATTTGAGGTGTTTTACCGCAAATACAGATCTTATTTGCAAAATGCCTGCTTTTTAGATGAATTCTGTGTAGGACATTAAATAATTTTAGGCACAAACGTAAATGCTGCTTTTCAGAAATCACCCAGGACTCAGACATAATGTTTTGGTTGGAAATTCCTGCACAGACAATAACAATGCTACCATTAGCACTGCCACCTTTTTCTGCAAACTGTCTCATTAGCATAAATTGACTGAGGCTATTCCTGCTCCCAGAGGGATGGACTTTGCTTTCGCAGCCCTGAGGAGAAGCTGTTTTGAGTCCGCCATTAGGAGAGGCAGTGGATTAAATCATGAATCAAGTCGAGAGTAAAAATTTTAATTGAAATGTTTGCTGATAGTCTCTGGCTGTGCCTCAATTAGATCTCTAATTAGAACTTTAATAGAGCTCAGTGGGATTGGCTTTATTATTACAGCATCTCTACAGCACTAATGACAACCCTCTACTCTCTATCAAGTCTGGTGCTAAATCTAATTAGTGTTTTCTTTTTGTCTGCTGTGGAGACTGCACGTCTTTTTTGCTTCACTGAGGTACATTTTGATTCTAGTCAAATTCAGTGTGTACCGTTATTTTTAATCATCTGCTGCCCCCGTGTGGAACTTCTTTCTTACTGCATTATAGTTTTTTTTAAATCAAGCTAGATTCTTGCTCGCTGACGAGGATCTCTCAGTGTGAGATAACTCCAGATGTTTTTTGCTATAAATCTTCAGGTTTGTGGACGGGATTGAGACTGAAAACCACACCAGCTCGGCTCCGAGGTTTGACTTTTCTCCCAGTGCGACGCAGAATTTTCTGCCCAGCCCTGATTCTGCCACTCCAGGTGATAGTTTGTACAAAAATTACTATGAAAAGCAACAGATAAGTTGATCTTTGTTTAACAGCTTCCTATTTTAACTCACTGTGATGTTTACCCAGGAGCCCAGGATGGAGGTGACACCATGGAGACGATTGACAAGCTAAAACATGAGGTAAATTTGCTAACCCATCTAAAAAGACGAATAGTAATTTTTCATGATACATTTTCATGAACGTAAAGTAGATGTTATTTACTTTATTTATTTTTAGTTAAACTTTGTGTTTTCCTGGGGGATGAATATGAGATATCCATTATCAATATTATCAATATCCATTTCTATCATTTAAATGTTTCAGGTTGTCAGACTCATTGTAAAATCAGACTCAGATAACCTGATTAAATACAAAATGCTGTTTCCAATTGGAGATTTAATTTGTTGTCTTATTTCAAGGGTGCTAGACCAAATATTTGATAAGATTTTGTTATTTTCCGTGCAGATTTGAATGAAATCCTAATAAAACATCATACTGTTGCTGTTTTCCATTTATTCTTTCTTTACTGCATTAATTGCCCAGTGATTTCCACAAATGCTCAACAAGTTGCAGTGTTTCTCCTCCATCTCTCCTCTGTTTCTTCCAGATGTGCATCCTCTCACGCCAGGTAACAGCTGTGAGTCAGGAGCTGCAGGAAATGACCCGCCTCCTCAAGCCTCTCTTCCACAACTCGTCCACGCTGCTGATGCCCTGCACTGTGACTCCGCCCCCCAGCGTGTCCCCTCGCTGCTGCTCGCCAGGACCCACAATTTTAACCCAACAGGCTCCAGCGGATCCGCCGGACAGACGAAACGAAGCCGACCTACACTCAGCTCGGCTGGGCGCCAAATTTCAGGGGCAGTTTGATCCCCTCTGTTGCTCCCTAACCATCTCCCCTCCCCCTGCATCCCAGCAGATCCATCCCACTCCCCTGCTCTCTCATCGCTCAGCTCCCCCTTCGCTCAACAGCTCCCCTCATGAGCACGCCGCTGTGTCGCAACCTTGCCTTTCGTCCTCTATCCCCTCCCTCCCATCAGTCACCACTCCCCCCCTTGTGGACTTATCAGAAACAGGAACCAAGCTGCAGATCCTAACCCTCCCAGCAGCATCCCACTCACACATCCAGCCCTTTTTCCAAACCTCCAGCACGGCAACAACAAACTCCCAGATGCCCATACTGAACCTGCATGACGTGCAGCTCAGCTTCGTCGATGAGGGACAGCCATCAGTGTGACTGGACTCTAAATCAGATCTGAACCGACGGAGGCAACACGACTTACTGCATGATGAACAGTCTGCCCCAAGTTTGCCATGTTACAGTGTAAATATGATGTTTTTAAGCTGTTCTCATGAGCACTCTGTATGAAATCTGATAATAAACTTGCTCAGCAGTTTTACTTCATGTGTTTGACACTTCAGTGATTTTAGAAATAAATGAAGGGAATTTGGGGAAGTAGAGGTTGTTTAAATCCTCAGGTTTGAATTATTAATTTTACAGATGCTCGTCTTTGTTAAGTTTAGGCTTTTAATGATTTATTTTAACTATTTTCGTCCAGAATGGTGCAACTATGGTTGCCGGGGGGCGCAGGCCTTGCAGCAAGAAGAATCTGAATGTGAACTCCATTTAAAACCAGAATTAGCTTAAGTTTGAGTTTAGTTATCGTTTTAAAATTCCCAAATGGCTGAAACTACACATATGGGCTTCAAAAAAGTTGCAACCAGCAGTTTAAATGCACTGAATAAGAAAAATAACTATTTAGTTCCTTATTCACATGACAAATTGCACCACACTACCAAAATTATTTATATTCCCTATGTGCAAATGGCTTAACCAGAAGAAAATAGAGTTTTCAAACAAAAACTCATAGATCTGGTAAAGACTTGCAGGACTTAAGAGGCAAATATCAAGATTTGCACGGTAAGTGTGCACACACTTACCGTGCACAACTATGCACTGAAATACTGCAGTATTCTAATCAGATATTTAATCCTTCAGACCAAAGTGGTTTTTTTTTATTTTAAGTCCTGAACATGCAGGGTCACACAAGGATTGTTGTTTGTGGTCTCCTTTGATGTATATTCGTATGTGTTTATGCAAAGTCTCATTTTGGCCTCTTTTATGCCATCTGAGCCCTCTGTAATTGAGACAAGTGCTTTGTCATGGGAACCAGATCCAGAATATGACTCCATGGTTCCAATGCAGCTCGTGTTCAAACCCCCAGAGAGAAGATGAGGAATTTATCCGCAAAAAAAAAAAAGTTCAACCACTGACCACTGGAAACCTCACACTCTTTGATGATTGTACACAATTTCAAACAAAAAGAGGTTCTCTGTTGTCTTGGGTTTCTCATGCAGTGGGAGGGAAAAAATAATAAAAAATCAACCTGTCAGCTGTCTGCGCGCTGACTAAACACACGCCTCCAACGATGATTTTCCTGTTTAAATTTATGGTTAGATTAAAATAAAAAAAGAGGAACAAAATGACGGCTGGACTGCTTTAAATCAAGTCAGGTAAGTGGAACACAATCAGATCAATGGGAAACAGCCCACTTTTAACAATCAAAATATGTAATACATATTTATATAAGTTCAGTTTTTAACTTAATAAATTGTGTTCTGGAAATATAAGAATATGAGGACATTTTTAATGAAAACATTTTTTTGTAGAAGTTGCAGTTTTGGCAAGTTATGAATCCAAGTTTGGAAATGCTGCAACCTTATTGGTTCAACGTCGTTATACCACGGAGTCACCACAGTGAGGCAGCATTTCTATTTCTACCATCTACGGTGACCCTTTAATACTATTGCACTCTCAGGTCCTGTTTAGGTTTGCTGCTGGATGAACACTTGTTAGGGAAGAAATTATAATTATTTTTGTTAGAACTTTAACAGCAAACAGGAAATCTCCATTTTATGAGCCAAAAAAAATTATTTGAGGTTATAACAGATGGATTTTATTGCATGTGCTACTTTTATGGCTGTGTGTGCACATCTAGTTTACTGTGTCTTGTTGTTTTTCCTCGTAGATAATTAAATAATAATATGGTACAGTCTGTGTGTATTTGCTTCTGTACATGTGGAACGACAAACTACAGTGGACCAACGCACTGATCCATCATCACTGACTGTGGAAACTTCACACTGGTCCTCACACAACTTGGATCCTGTACCTGTCCGGTGTTCATCCAGGCTCTGGGATTTAAATTTTTTAAGTGAAATGAAATCTGAAAAGAGCATCTTGAAGTATTGCGCAATCGTCTGAGCCTTTCTCAACTTAACCTCAGGAAAGATGCTTCTAATCTGCCATCTCTGTTGCCACTTTATGTTTTTGTCCCAAACTTTTTCCTGCCACCTAATTTTCCATTCATCAGCTACAAACAGCACTGCATAAAGTTTCTTCAACGTCTTCAGCAAAAGAAAAACGCTATTTTCCAATCAATTGTATTACTGTAATCAAGATGCATACTTCCATCTGAGGTAATGACCCAACATGCCTATTTTTAAACAATATACAATAAATAAAAATGTAAATTTTGTTCAGAATTTTCTTTTTATCTATTTGGTTGCTGAATTGCTTCCTAACTATGGCACTTATTAAGACAATAATATTATTGTGTAGCTTTATTGATTATAATTTGCTAGCATTGCATTTTTTTTTGTAATCCTGAAGTATTGAAAATGCTATTGATTATCAAGTATTTTTCTTAGTATCTGGACCAAGTTTGAAAATTTAGGTCCACAACAATGCCACCCTCTGTATATACAATGCTCTATCCTTTTCTCTAACACATTTTATTACTTAAGAAATGTTTCAACAACATGTGGAGGAATAGCCAAAATGATTTACTCTGACACTAAAATGCAACCAGACCCACATATCCTGAGTGTACTGCCGGTAGAGCGCACACACACACACACACACACACACACACAAAATAAAAAAAATTGTCACTTCCTGACTTTAAATGTTCTAATGTCAATTTTGTAGAGGAACATCACAGTTATAAAGATATAAAAATGAGCAAATTAGTACTGAAAGTTGACTTTTCTGATGATTTTCAGTGCTTGTTCCTCAGTTCATACACAGTGTGCAAAGTTAGGTAACATAAACACAATCAGAAGTGCCTGATGATGAACAACATGAGTCTCTGCTCAAGCAGGTTAAGACCCTGGCTTGCTTTCATTCAAGCCTTGGGAAGCCACTGCTAAGCCTACATGATGCTGAGTGACTTGCGGTGGAATGTCAAACATGTTTAAGATGATGCTGCACAGGTGGAGCGTTGGCAGCGCCGAAAACCACAGAGGAGGAGGCAGACGGGCTGAGTGGTAATGATAGGTGACGATTCCTCCATCTTAAATAAATCAGAAAGTGCTGACCATGCTGTTGGTTAGCAGCAGGCCTGTGATTTGGATGAGCCAGCGATGAACAGACCGCACATATTTGGGAAATCCTGATCAGGATGGCCAGAAAAAAGGATTTTTTTTTTTTATGATTTATTAGCTGAGGCATTTTAACCTCTGACCAGTCATGTTATTTTTTTTCCCCTCTGTTCCCAGTCATGCTGGGCCAGCTGCCACATACTTCCTGCAAATGAGTAACAACATGGATCCTGTGAAGTCATTCCCCTATGGTCAAAAAACCCACAATATGCGGAAAGACTAATAACAACTCATGAAACAATTAAAATGTACCTACTAAAATAGATCATAAAGCTAAATACTAGCCCTTTATAAAAGAAATCATGTGAAAAATGAAAAATTAGGTGATCTTTTAAACAAAAAGGTACTCCTGACTCAGTGTCTAGCTGCTTCTCTGGTGCACTCTTTATTAATTGTTTTACATAGAAACTACTCCTGGTCTTACTTCTGTTTCCATTATAGGGAGCGCAAATGACAGAACCATTATTGCCATTATATCCATGTTCTCTGAATGTCGTCCCTTTCCAAAAGAAAATCCTCCTGACTCAGCACTACTGTATTAACCTAAATAAAGCCATTTAGTAACTAACTGTATCTGACTGTATTATAAAGTGGATTTACGGTCTGACTATAGTAAAATTATTCAGATTCTATGGAGTTAATAAACTAAATTGAAGCTGATTCATGGGTATATCTAAAAAATTATAATATTGTGGAAAAAGTAAAAAAATTTTTTTGTTCCTTATTTCAGAAAGTGTAATATTTAAAGCCAATATGACATGTAATTTTCAATATTGTGGCTCAAAGAGAATGAAAATTCAAAAATCATACGGAAATATTGGATCAGATCAATAAAAGGGATGTTTCAAGCAGAAATATCAGAGTTCTGAAAAATATATTATTCTGTACTTGGTTGTACAGAATTAGTATATTCCTTTTCAAGGAATTACTGCATCAATGCGGCGTGGCATGGAGCTCGTGGTTCTGCTGACGCATTCAGAAAGTTACGGTTGTTTTGACGTCATCTTCATCTTCATCTTCGCTTTCCAAAAATGAGTGAGAAAAATTATTTTTCACGATATTCTCTTTTTTTTTTTTAGCTGTGCATATAGGCGTATCTTAATAGATGCAAAAGAATACTTTATAAAAAGGCATCAGAAATTGCACAAAGGATTGTGGGAAATATTGCATTAAGGAAACAGGATTATGAACATTCCAGGCTTTATCCAAAAAGTGGTATCAAGGAAATTAATGTACGTTTTATAGTTTCTCATTTCACCAGCAGAGGGGACAAAGTACTCCGTCTCAGAGTGAAGTGAAGTCGAGATAAAACTTCTCAAAAATGGTCAAAACTTCAATATTTTCTTGAAAATTATAGATGTTCAGTCAGATGGACCCACTTCTAATTATACAGAATCAAGGTGTGATGTTCACATATTAACCACCTTCCATCATTTCCCCCTCCTCTTCCTGTTCTCCTGCCATCACAGCATCTGGGACATTAATAAGCTTTTCTAAATCTGTCATCACATTACTCATTTATGGTTTGAAATAATTAAGAAGCGCTTCAAATTCCTTAATAGCCTACAGGACCTCAAGCTAAACATTTACTTGGTTCTTTTTTGTTTTTGGCTTAACAGAATTTTTTTGTTTGTTTGTTTGTTTGGAAGGGGAAAAAAGCAGTTGTTCATACATGTTGTTTTGCCTCAGGGTTTCCCTCCCTCCTCTTCCTCTCTCCCTCCTTTCTCTACATGTGTCATTTTACATCTCCTTACCCCGGTCGGCAGCAGCAGTCTGCCCTTGTCACTCCTCCTCTGTGCATCTCCTGCTCTGCGTTCTGTCAAGAAAAAAAAAAGGGAGAAACGTTGGGAAATTCACATTTTATTCAGGCTGGATTCACTCGTTTTCACCAATGGATGGAGTTTGTCGCCCGGCGTGCACAGTGACTTCCTAAAAAGTGAGTGAGCATTTGCTGGAAACTTTTCTATCAGGCGTGGAATTGAGAAATTTGCTTGTTTTTCTTTTTTATGAAGCACTTATATGAACTTCTAGAAAAGCCTGCAAAATAAGAATTGTTCCACTTGTATACCTTATGGCAATATTCTGTTTATTTCTATGTAACTGCATATGAATTGAACCTGTTAGCTGTTCTAACATTTATTATAATTTGGCTAACTGCAGGCAAATGCATCATGTTTTTTTAGATTTTCCAGATTTCAAAACAGCAACAAAAAATATTTATAATATATATATTGTATTCTTAGTAACACTTAAATAGTTGGTTGCTATACAATAACTACTGTCTGCTTCTGGTTGACACATTTTCAAAATCTAAGAAAATATTAAAGTTAGTTTTAAGTTTTAATTTTAAGGTTAGCATAAAAGAGGGGGAGTGTACAGACAGAGCAATAGTTCAAAACCTAAATAGTTCGAGTTTTAAAGCAAAAAAAGAGCAATAAATAACATTTGTTCAAAATTTGACACGACTGAGGAATATTTTATAACAAGATAAATTGTTTCTACTCAAATTTTCCTCAAAATGTCCAACTTAACGTCTAGACACCTGAATGCTTAAGTTTTAAATGTCAACACTCACTTACCCTCCAACAGCTCCCCGTTTTTCAGTCCTGCAATTGGTTGAACGCAGCTGCAGCTAATAAAATTATTAATATGTCTGATTAAGCATTCGTCTGAGCATTAATAATTGGCCGTTTTGTTGTTTGTTCCCGCTCATATTAGGATCACATTGTGATTTTAGTGCTCCACTTGGCACACCTGGATCAAACAGAGCCATTATTAGCTTGATTTTTATTAGCCGCAGCTGTGTGTTTTTGTAGCACGCCGAGCTGTTTTTATTTGGCTATGCCTCTCTAGGTGGAATTTAAGGACTTACGACGACCATACAGTAAGTGATAATAAGCATTTATGATTGCCGAATTTTATACAAGGACATGAACATTTAGGAAGCATAGTAAAAAATGTTAATTTGCTTTAAATTAGCTGTTATTAATGACTTTTTCTCTTAAAATGCAGATTATTTCAAAGGAATTTGGTATTTAAAGAAAAATGGTAGTTTTGTGTTGATTATTTTTTTAAGGTAAAATAACAATGAGACTAATTAAGCTAATAGAAACTGTTTATAAATCCTAAACGTATATAAAATAAAAATGTTAAAAGTCTAACATGCTTTTATAGCTTGTTTTGAAACATTCACGGTTTAATCACCCAAAAATGACAGCTTGAACACAAAAGGATAAACTGTGGCATTTGAAATACTTCATTTAAAATAAAAATGTGAGTATAATATATAAGAATTTGGTCACTCCAAATAAGTTAAAGTAGTTTATTAGGGGAAAATGTTGAATTTTGAAGTGCTTTGATATTTGTTTATCCATATTGGCTATATACTATTCTGTTTCATAAATTCACATGGATTCAGTAGAATATTGATATTATTTTTATTTAAAGTACATATATAATTGATCCAGAGGAGAGCAATATAAATTTTCCAGGCCAATTAGGCTTAGTTGTAGTCGTCTAATAATTGATTCCAATTCTAGAAATGAAATCCAACTTGGAGCCACTGTGTGTTTTGATTAGAGAGACTTGTCTATTTTACCAACTTGTTGTTTTGAATTCTCTGAAAACTTTCCTACCAGGTTTAATTAACCTGCTGCCCAATTAAATCCCCTTTAAATCATATGAATCCTCAGGAAGATTTCACCAGCCCCCGGAAAGACCCTTAAACCTCTGCTGCACACCCTTTACATTAAACCCCTGTCTAAATAAATCAACTTTTATGTGCGCTTTGTCAATCAGCGGCTACCAAGTGCATGACATTTGTCCTCCATGTGCGCTAGTAAAGTGAACACAGCCTGTGCTGGGAGTGTGTGGTCTTCTAAGCTGTACACCCACCTAATATGTTGCTTGAAGTGGGTTTTATGTGCGTTTTAGGCCGCCCAAAACTTAAATCAAGGCTTTCATTCTGAGTGTTTATTCAATTAACATTTAAATAGATAGTAATTAAGTTGAAAATTCAAGAAAATGTGAAATGGCCCTTTAGTGTTTCTTTTCTTTTTGATATAGAGACTCGCAGTTTGCCTTGCTCTGCATGCTTTTGGTCCCCTCACGAATGACTCAAGCTTACAGCATTTTTTTTTTATTTCCACATTTTCACCCAGAAAAAAACAATGAGTGGCAAAAAATGTTGTAATATTCTAATGCGTGTCATTGATGGATTCCATACCTTATTCAGCAGTACTTCTGTCATTGTGTCAGACGTTTCCAAAGATGAAGGCTATTTTTCTTTTTTTTTTCTGACCTCTTAAAATTTTTTACGACAATCCTTTTAATTCAAGTTGCATATTTATTCCTCATGCAATAGCTTTCCTCGTGTGTTCTTCAAACACCACAGCCATCCTTCTTTTTTTTTTTCTGTTCCCACATTTTATGTCTCCCTCATTAATGGCTTGATAATTGCTCTCGTTAGAGGAGGAAATATGAAGCAGGGGAGAGGTGGGGGGGTGCTGGAGGGGTGGGGGCGATTATAATCCATTACCCCCAAATATTCCAAAAACGTGTTTATTAGAAGCAGATGAAACTCAAGCTGAGGGAGCACTTTGTACGTCTGAGCTGCATCAAACCTTTCCTGCGCTGTACTAAAATGCATATTTGAGGGCATTTACTGAGAAAAGGGGGAGGGGGAGGGAGATGAGTTGACTGGAGAAGATTTTAGATGTTTTTTTTTAGGCTTTTGGTGGAAGGGGTCATTAAATCAAGATAAAGGATTAATGGGTGAATTAGAAAAGGCAGCGTGGGATGGACAGCTGCACCCAGAGGGACTCTGATGGGAGGAGATCGGCCTCTCAGTGATGCAACATCTGTTGTGGGGAAACATAAGAGGGAGGACATTTTGGAAGGAAAATTGGCCACACACTTGACTACAATGTGCAGCTCAAGTGTAAAACTCAACTGTAAAATGATCATTTGATTGTATTTAGGCATTTTGGAGCAGCGAATCAAAAAAGTGTCTTCGACTCAGAGCAGAGAGCTTTAAATCCGTTTATTTCAACGTAATGATTGAGGGTCGACTCTCTTGTCCTCTCTTCAGCAACTCCTGCCGAGTCTGGCTCATATTAACTTTGTGAGTTTTGAGCCTAGACTCAAAACTGCTGTCATTGTGGAAGCAAAACAGCGCAAAAAAGAGGAAAGAAGCATTTGGTTTGCCGTTGGTTCTTGGTTTCTTTTTGGGTTTGTTCTCTGATTTTGAATGTTAAAGAAATGCAGAAAATCTGACTTCTGTCAATTCTGGACAAATTGAGGTATAAGACTGTCACGGTTTTCTATCAGGTTCAGCAAAAGAAAATATGATCCAATATTGTTCCTATTGTTACAAAAAAATATTTGCCTCCAGATTACTGATGACATTTATCTTTTGCTCCTGCAAAGCTGAAGAAATGATAAGCACCACTAAATGTAGTCATATTTTGGCAAATATGCATTTTGGGCTAAATTTGTTTTGCTTTTCTGTTCTTTATAGAGTAATGCAAGTTTAATAAGCTGTTGTTAGCCGGCTAGTTGGGCTTTCTGGTTTGTTAGCTAGCCAGCAGTCGGACCCCTACTGTAGTTTTAAAGTTGCTTTATAACAATGAATAATGGGTTGCGTTCCTTTAGTTTCTCAATCACTGCATGACGACTACAACCTGAAATGTTTAAGTTCTTTCAAGTGACCAGAATGGGTAGCATCCCCTTTCTTTTCAGCCAGCCATCTGGCAGTGTGCAGCGACAGACGTGGGAAGGGCACAAATTCTCTTTGTCATCTAAAAAGCACTACAGGTTGGAGAAATACAGCAGTTTTGTAGTTAAAACTTTATAAAACATGTGTGTTTTTTGTTTCTGCAATAAATGAATAACAGTAAATGTTGACAAAGGTATTTTCCATCCACATTACTTGGAGTTGAGAGCAGTCAGAGCAGAAAGCAGCATTATTTTCAGGTCCTGACATCAAATTTAGAGCTTATTAATTATTCCAGATGATCAGAAGTTATGAATCTACTTTTTAAAGTATCTTGTATTTCATACTTTTGCAGGAAAAAGTTAAAATCTTAAGCCCGAGTCCAACAATTTGAGTTTGCTAAAGAGAAAAAAAAAAAAGCAAAGGCGAGTTTTGGTGAGTAGTTGTTTAGAAACAATGGGGGGGGGATTGTTGAACTCGGGTCTTAGGTTTCAATAAACTGATACTTTCAACAAAGACTATTGCATTAAAAATTCATAGACAAATACTTTTGGGTAAAAAACGAACAAAAAAGAAAAAGCAGCTTCATGGATTTGATTTCTATCAGCACCATTAGTACCTTGAACTTCAGCTGCGTTGCTGTGTGCAGCTGAAGCTAAAGAAATCCTTCTAGAAATGTGAAGATCAAATACAGAGTCTTAAAATGACTCCTTGAGCTCAGTTGTATTTATTTGTAACTACAGTGCATTGTTATAATGTTCCGTCTACGCCTTAAATGCCTTCACGTCTTTCATGGCAGCCTGTTGTGTACTCCTGTGTCTAAACAGAGGATAATAAACAGTTCTGTATTTAGTCTGCTGTGGGCGTCCATGCCTCATTTTTCTGTAAATAACTAAGATATTGGTTGGTTGTATTGACTAAAAAAAAAAATAAAAAAAAACAGAGTAAGATTATATATCGTCTGTGAGTAAACGTATGAGCAGTCTTATGTCAGATGTGACGGTTCTGCATATGCTATTAAATCACGCCAGTGTTTAAGTTTTAAGACTGTTCCTCATACAATGGCTGTAATTATCGGGTCTTTTCTCGAGTTACGACTGTAGACCTTCTCCTTTCTCCACCAGCGTCGTACACCGCGCTGGGCGCTCCTCTCGAAGGTTATCCTGGGATGGAGCAGTGCGGAGGAGCAGGAGGTGGGCCGGAGAGCCCGGACCTTCCTGACCGAACCAGCCTGGAGGAGAGGGGGGCAAAATCCGAGAGCCCGGCCTGCAGCGGACCCCCGCAGTGCAAGATGAGCCGCCTGGAGGTGAACGGCAGCCCGGCTAACCCGCAGATCCAGCAGAACGGCGGCACATCGCTGAGGCCGTTGGGAGGTAAGGTGGCAAGGATTCTCCACAGAGACCTGCAGGAACAATTTCTTTAGATGTGAAATTCTCTTGTGCTTGAGCATCAGCAATAAATAAATGAATTGCAAGATGAATTAACTGGAGTGCAATTATCAACAGCTGTTGTTAAGAGATGTTCACCTTTTAATATCGATGAAAAGCGTTTTGAGAAACGCCTCAAATGTTTGACACCCAGTATGAATTAGTTTGAACTACCTGCCACTTTTGCCTGTTGTTCTCATCTAAACTGATTTAGTTTTTGCAATTTTGGTCACTGAAACTTTAGCATCTAATTTACTTGGTTTCAGTTGTTTTTATTTTGAATATTTAAACTGTTTTTCAGTCCCAGTGGGGATTTTTTTGTTTTGTTGTTTTTAGAAATTAAAGTTTTTTTTAAATATTTTTTACTTGCATTAATAAGCCATTAATATATTAACTTAAAACAGCCTAAACATAGTATTATTTATTGCAATTCTAAAATTCATAATCTATTTAAATTGTTGTTTTAATTGTTTTTAAATGTTCTTTAGAAACTAACGTTGTTTTGATCGTTGAGTAGGCACACTTGTATTAATAGACCATTTACGTGATCATATTTGTTAAAAATAACCTCAAACTAACTAATTATTTTATTGCAATAATTTCTGGGACAATTTGTTGTCCAGCAAAGTTTGTTACTGTGACAGGCCTGTTTTGCATGAGGACTGGAAAAATGACCAGAGAACTACATCTGCATTTGCCACACTAAATCCAAATTAGAAACGTGTAGAAAGATGTGATTGTGTATTTCCTTCTACAAGTAATAAAGGAAATAAGTTTCACTGGTTCAATCAGGGAAGGTTTCATATTTAGTCCTGTCTGTCAGAGAAAAGAAACTAATATTTTTGAACAAAGTTTGAAACAAAAGTAAAATTAAATGCTTAACTAGAAATTAACTTCATTAACTCTTATTTCTGATTTTGTCAGGTAAAAGTCAAATATATAGAGGGAAAAAAAGCACTTTTTTTATTTTTTTTATTTACAAGCGCAGCAAATTGACCAGAATAGACACATAACGCCCTAACCTAGAGAACATCATCATGCATCATCACACAAACTATCTGTTCACACACGGACGCATTCTGCCGCCGCCTCCCTCCGCCCTTCCACCGAGTGGTCTGGTTATTGGCCGATGGCGTGCCTGGTGCTGCTGCGGCTTTGGCTCTGGCTGATGTGTCCCGTTCTCGTCAGGAGAAGGATTGATGGCTTGCTAATTAACAGCTCCTGTGGGACAGACTGGTGGACTGGATGGGTGTGAACTGCTCCGCAGCTCTTCGGCGCTCTTAAGTGCCTGCCCAAAAAAAAAAATCAGAAAAAAGCCAAGTCCGGCCCAACACTCTGAAACCGGTTGTACCGCTGGAGTTGTGGCGCTGCTCCTGAGTCCTGGATGAAGTGCTTTAATAGTGGTTCTGGAGGCAAGCTTTATCCCATGTGGGTTTTAATATGTGGTTGAAGCATAAATGCAGTTGTGCAACGTTACAACGAAATGCGTTCACACAGTCGTCTCCCCGGTTGTACAAAAAGACCACCAAGCTGGCTTCCTCCAGAAACATGGACTGTACCGAGCAGACGACGAACACACAGAAAGGCCGACATTAGTGATGGTTTCTCGAGAAATACGGGTAACAAATTAACTTAAAATAATCTGGTTTCTACGTATTGTAAAGAATAAGTGAGCCAGAGCCTCTACATATTCTGCTGGATTATGTTAGGAAAATATCTGATTCTGGTGAAGGTTGTGATAAATTTAAAAAATGCAAATATTTTATAGCCCTGCTTTAGATACTTGGACATCTTCGGCTGATTCTTTGTTCAAATATGGCTCAAGACGATGCAGAGAATTAGTATTTATATCTAAAATCACTAGATTTAGGTCTGGATTTGACAAGGCCATTCTTGCTCATGGAGATGCCTTGCTCTAACCCGCTCCGTTCCACCTCTGGTTGAGGGTTTAGTTTTGTTTGTCTTGTTTAAAGGTCAACCCATCTTCTCTGACCAGCTTCATAGGAATTTCACAGAATAGAAATTACCTTTATTGCCCCTCAACGGGTAAATTCAGGTGATTCAGCAGTAAAATAACAGAATGATCTAGATTCACAAAAGTAAAAACCACAAAGTACAGCCAGGGCTAAATTACAGAATAAGAAAGTGTCCATAAAAAGCATGATGCTGCCACTGCCAAGTTTCATTGTGGAGATGATGTGTTCAGGGTCATGTGCAGTGTTGGTTTTCCAACCCCTCAGCGTTTTGTCCGTTGGCAACAAAAAGCAAAAAAGCTTAAATTTGATCTATTCTGGCTTGAACTTCTTTTGATGTGGCTTTCTGGTGTTATGGATATGAACGTTTCAGATTTTTTCTTTGTTGTAAAATAGTTTTTGAAACTGAAATCTGTGCTTGTAACGTGATGAGGATTTAGGTCAGCACAATGTGTTTCATCTTAACTTGTTCAAATCTGCTGCAAACAGCCTTTATTGTCCCACAAAGGAGAAAATCAAGTCAATTTGTATCCCTGCAATCCCACATTTTGCTCTTTAAATGTGTGAATTAAAGACTTGGAATGTGGGAGAGAATGCAATATTTCCTTTTAAAGCATGTTCATTTCCCATTTGTGAAAGGTGTGCACGCCTCTCTTCACGGCAGGTTTGATGATCCCCATCTACTGCGTGGTGGAGCACGCAGACGCAGCCAGCGACTGCGACAGCCGCGGCGACCGTCACGCTGAGTTCGTGCTGGTCCGTAAAGACGTGCTCTTCACACAGCTGGTGGAAACGGCGCTCGTTGCCCTCGGATACTCGCACAACTCAGCGGCGCAGGCTCGGGGTGAGTCGGTGGAAGACACAAATGGCGTTTATTTTTTTGTTTTCAAAGCTTGTACTAAAACTAGTCATTTTATTGCACCTGTTCCAATAAAATGTTATGACTTTTTTTTAACAAAGCAACCCCAAAGTTTAAATAAACTCCCTTCCTGGTCGTTTCTGGGTTTTACAAAGTAACAAATAATAAAAAATAAAATCTATACTCATGTGTTTAGTCATATTCACTTAAATTAAATGCAACAGGAGCATCCAGCCATCACGACGCTTTATTTTAAACATTACAGCTTTTCTCCCTTAAAGTTGGCAGCACATGAAGTTTTACCACCAACATGCCAGACATTAGGTGGCCGTCTGCTCAGTTTATCCACTCCCAAGGAAAACGGTTGTTCCTACCGCCGTGTTGTTGCTGATGAGTAATTATTAACGGAAGCGGCCGAGTTAAACTGCGACTGTTTCCCAGATGTGCTGCCTTAATCAGACGACACGAAACATGCAGGAAAGGTATTTTATAGATAAAACCTGTCTGCTTTCTCTTTCCTTATCTCCTCCTGCAACTCAGTCGGGTCTGCCCACTCAGCATCATAATAGCTAACCCTGACAATAGGCTTATATCAGACAAATGCTTTTTTTTTTCTCCCCCTATCAGTCTGAGATCCAACCTAGAAGCTGATGGTGTTCAATTTGTGATAAGGAGAAACCTACAGACATGTGCACAGGGCACACGCACATAAAATACAGCAGTTTGACATTCCTGGTGTCCCGTAAACACAGGCCACTCTAACCAAGTGGCCAACGCCCTGCGACCCATCCCCCCCGCCCCCCCCGGCCTTCACCTCTCCTAAATAGCTAGGTTTTGTTCTGAAAAATAAGCCTTTTCTTTTCAAATAAATAATTTTTGGCTGGACTCTCGCATTTTTTCCCCCAGTGTGGTTGCAACCAAAATTATACAGAGTCTCTTCTATTTTCTTCCGTGATTGAATTGCATCTTGCAGGGTTCTGACTCGATGATTATTTTTAAACTCCTCACAGATTCTCACTGGGATTTTCCTGTAGTTGCACAAAAGACGCCGTTTCTTTTCTTGGGGGATCGGTGGAGTTTATAGTCGCTTCTGGCTTTTATATAAGCCGAGGTGACAAATAAAGGTAATAAAACCAAAATAAATCTCACTTAAGACCCTTATTTCTAATGAGTAATGACCACAGAGGAAACTATTTGTCTTGAAGTTTTACCTAAAGCTGCCCAACATTCCCACTGGAGGCTCAGTGAGCCGCTGAACGAGCAGCAAACCAAACCATCTGGGGAGTCTTTCCATGTGCGCATTTAAAAAATAAGATCAACAGTACAAAAGCTTATAACATTTTTACACCAGTTAAATATGATTCAGTAAAATCCTGAATTGTCCTGCAGTTGTACAGTCAAAGTAAGATAAGTTGACAAAATGTGAAGTTGGCGCTGGCTGGAACGAGCTCAGTCACTGCAGCGGGGGGAAAAAAGGATCCAACTTTAAAAGAATTAATTTGTTACAGGTAATCAAGCAAAGATTATCAAAGTAAATATTAAGATGTCATGTTAAATGAAAGTAAAGATTGACTAACTTAATTTGCTTGTATGTAACCTTTTAACTCTGTCTTTTGTTGGTTGATTTTTTTTTTTTTTCTTTTTCAGGGTTTTTAAAGTTTTTCAAAACTGCTCAAATGTTTTTTATATCGCTCTGATGATCTTCAAGACTTTTATGGAAATTTAGAAGTTTCAAGATTTTTCTGAAATGATGCAATAAATTCTCAGATATATTATCAGTTATTGTGATAAAATTTCTCCTGAAGATGTTCATTCTCTGTCACGATAAATTCCTATTAATGTTTAAAAACTAAAACTGCACATATTGTCAGGATTGTTCGTTTTATTACTGTTTTGCTTTTTTTTTTTTTTTTTCAAATAAAGTATCAAAAATGTTTATTTTTAAAGAGCAGTATTTGTCTGCTGTTTGGTCATAAAGTTACCAAAAAAAAGCCTTAACAAATCATTCTTCTTGTCACTTTTCTTGTTCTCGCAATTTTACCACAAAATATCATGATAAATCCATATTGCCCACCCTTGGATATGAGCATGGCATAATCTGACACTGCCCTTCCCCTACCTGTTGCTGCACCTTGCCTGCAGAAAAACAGACTGGACTGGAAGCATTGCTTTCTCATTGCCAGTAATGAGAAGCAGACATGGTGCAGACAGATGAAACGTGCTCACATTCCAGGTTTGATTCGTTCCTTGATCTTCGCACTGACTTCATATTTCTCTTCTGATTAATCAACCAGTCCAAATAGATGCGTTTCTGTTTCTCTTTTCCTCCTTGCAATTAAAAGAAGCGTCCATGCACAAGCAAACAAGGCCATCCAAGGCTACGCAGTCTGTGTTTGGTTTCTGGAGGTCCTAATGTGATTAGGTTTGTTTCCGTTTGCACTTCCAGCCGAAGGTCGATCTGAGGCCGGGTGAGCGTTTGGACGACGCTCCAAGGCCAGGACAAGCGCGTCCCGATTAAAGGAGATTCTTTTGAGATTTGAGCTCTGTTTGTGTTTTCTTGCAGGCATTATTAAAGTAGGACGATGGAAGCCGATGCCCATCTATTACCTGACGGACGCTCCAGAAGCAACAGTGGCGGACATGTTGCTGGACGTTTACCACATGGTTACGCTGCGGATTCTCTTGCACAGGTCAGCTCACTGCAGAGAAACTGTGTCAAAGTTTCAACTTCAGCAAGCAGGAAAAAAAATGAGAAAACGTCCTAAATTGTTTCTCCCAAGAGGAAAGGAGTTGTTTTAAAGATCAGGAACGGCCGAGGTGGAAAACGTAGCAAATTTCACATGATTGAAACACGTTAATGATATGTGGATCAGCAGACAACATGGGCTAAGTTTCATTAGTACTTATTCTTACTAATTTAAGAACTATGTGATTTTTTATTTTTTTTCTGCGTCAGCTTCAAACGAATATTTTTATTGCAGCTTTTCTCGGCTGGAGGAGTTGCCGTCGGAGCAGTGGACTCACGCCACAGTGAGGAACGCACTCAAAGAGCTCCTCAGAGAAACCAACCAGAGCACTTTGGCTAAAGAGTGTCCCCTCTCCCAGGTATCTGCTGCAAGACCACACTACACTCTAGACAGGTGCAAGAAGTAAAAACAATCGGCTCGGATCTCGCATTCCGAGGCGGTGGAGCTGGTTTTCAATTCACACAAATGTGCAAGCAGAGATAGCCAAGACGCTGCTAAGTATTTTCTCTAAACACATGTTTCATCATCAGCTCACCACACACTTAGTGCAGTATGTAATCTGACTCAGTCACACGCGCAAAATATCGATACCATCCCATGGGAAAGGATGCAAGCACGCACACCTCAATTATCCTGCTGCTCACACACACCCTGCAGTCATTAGCCTCCAGTGTGTCATTTCGACTTGTGATTTATACACAAGACTTAGTCATGATGTAATTAGTGATTAGGGGAAGCGTGTGGGTGG
The DNA here is from genome assembly GCA_902982915.1 of Phalloptychus januarius. Classification (NCBI taxonomy): domain Eukaryota; kingdom Metazoa; phylum Chordata; class Actinopteri; order Cyprinodontiformes; family Poeciliidae; genus Phalloptychus; species Phalloptychus januarius. The sequence continues at coordinate 3,169,870 of CADWAE010000467.1, forward strand.
TGTACATTCGCAGCCTGACTCATGTGAGTTTTCATCTTCAGCATTTCCCATGTTGGGTTTGTGCGTCCCCGGCTCTGCGGAGGTGACCACAGGTTATATTAGGAAGGGAGGGCAGTAAGTGTTAATAAATCAGCACCGAGTCCCAAAATACCGTCACTCCCAGCACAAATACGCAGGTGAAGTTGTCTCAAAGACGAGTTCTGGAGCACTGCAGAGCAACATCCTCTAAAGGATTGTAAAATAGATTCGCTTTTGTGAAAATGTATTTGCGTTTTGTCCCATAACCACCGCAAACTCGATTGTTTGCAGCGGTTTCGTGTCACAGAAGTGCAAACAATTGTTCCTTGATTGTAAGGAGGAAAATAGAATAATTCAGATGCTGAGATGATATTTTTAAGATACGACTCTATTGGGTTTGCAGATCGAGAGACTGAAAGGTTTCATCACTCTGTGCAAAACTGATCAAACTCACTCGGATTGGAGGGAGAACATCTTTGAACTCTCTTCGATAAGCTTTTTAATTTGTCAGCTCTTTGGTGGGAAACGGACGTAAATCAAGTAGAACCAAAACTTAAAGGGTTTTAGACGTTTAGCTTATTCGAAGGAAAATATCCAGTATGCGAATATTTTTTTTTGGAGGGCTCTATTTTTTATTTTTTTTGAGGAAAGAAAAAACAGGAACAGTCTATTCTCAGAAATAACAGGGTTTTGGTTGCTCTTTGTTAAATACAGCAATTGTTTTCAAACAAAGTTAAGCTAATTAAATGCAGATTTGGGTGCATCAAAGTCTTTTTTGAGTAAAAGTCTCTGGATAGATGTGGTCCTATTTACTATGAAATTAAAGACGAGGCAAAAAGACTGCTCATAAAAAGACAAATACTTTGTGTTGCCGCAAATGGCCCTCCGGGACGCACTTTGGACACCCCTGGCTTAAAACTTTGACTGGTCCATTCTAACAGATGAATATAATCTGATCTAAACCAGAACGTTCATTCGTCTTGCAGGATGTCTTGAATGTGTTGCAGCCTTTAACAGGTTTTCCTCCAGGATCACCTTATATTTGTCTCCATTCATCTTGAAGTCAACTCTGAAAGCTCGCCTGCTAATGAAAGAAATCACCCCCAAAGCATGATGCTGACACCACCATGTTTTACTTTGGGAAAGGTGTGTCAGGTATGATGTGCTGGTAAACCAGAAAGCTACATTTCAGACTGGAGGATCTTCTTCCATCTGTTTGCTGTGCCCTGTACGTGGTTTGCGGCAAATGGCACTTTTTATTGCTTTCTTCTTGCCTCCCTTTCATGAACGACGTTTGATTGGAGAATCTGGCAGACAACTGTTTGCCATGACTTGTGTTTGTCTTGTCTGGTCTCTCAGTTTAGCTGGAGCTTTACATTTGTGCCGAAATCTTTCCATTTTGGATGATGGATGGAGCAAGACTGTAAAACAATCAACACCGATGCACTTGAAATAAACAAGAAGTCAATATTAAGGAAGTATTTACTTAAACTCCTATAACTTGCTGAAAATCTATTTGTAAATTAGTTTTGTCAACAACATTTTATTTCAGGGTATCGGATTTAAAAAGGTTGAATACAAAATGCATACCGCACACATCATGCTTTTATTTGTTAAACCTGGCTATGCTTTGTTCACTTGTTTCAGCTTCAAATCTTTACGTTTCTGGATTTACAATCCAGAATCTAAATTGTTCAAATTATTTGAACACAAAGCCCTGCAGTCTGGCCTTCCTTCAGCTTCAGTAACCAATGAGCTCCACCTAACGTGTTTTCCTGTTTATTTTTTTCCACTCAGAGCATGATCTCAGCGATTGTGAACAGTTCCTACTACGCAACCGTCTCCACCTCCAAATGCCACGAGTTTGGGCGCTGGTACAAGAGATACAAACGCTTCAAAGGTAACTTCTAACGCATCCTCTGATTTTAAATGGTTAATAAAATAAACTTCATCTCTTTCAGAAGAGATAAATGTCAGCAGCAGGTTTCCTTTCAGCTCTAAAGCACTACGTTAGCCTCTAAGGTTTCTGCTCCCTATGAGGCAAATCCCCATTTTTCATCACTACACAACCATGTTGGAAATGTTTGGTATCTGTCACAGTCGACAGCATGCAAAGATTTACCAGATCAGTTAGTAATTAGCAGCAGTGCTTAATGCCATTTGAATTCCTGTCTCAATTATAGTTGTAAGATGTTATTTTGTTGGGGTTTTTTACTGAAAGCTGCCCCAAGAGAAAATGGTTTTTATATTTTTCAGTAAAGCTAAATTGTTTATGGTGAGCCAATGTTGCAAATGACCTCATGTAGTACACAACTAATTGTACAAATTGAAATCCCTTCTAAAAAAATGTTTTCCAATTGGATGAGCTTACTTTTTTTTTTTTTAAACTATGGATTTAAACAAGATGACTCTATATATATTTAGTATGGATCCATTTTGTCTTTAGTAAAAAGTCTGAATAATAATATAAAATTTTGAGCACATTTCTTGGCCTTTTAGCTCCTGATCTTCTTGACAGCCACATCTGGTGTCCTCTGACATGAACAGGACGTTGTTCTTCACACCGCTGCCCCAAACTGATTAGGTCATTTTTGAGTCCATTCTCAGAAAAGCAGGAAAATGGCTAAATGTGAAAATCCCAGTAAATTGTCAGTGTTGAAATGCTCAGACCGCCCAGTCTTCCATCGACAACCATTCAAAATCCATTTTCCACCTCATTCTGCGGCTCAGTTTGAGTTCCAGCAAGTCGTCTCCAGCATGTCTGTATACTATCTTGATCGGCAGATTCACCATCTTTCATAATAATGACATTCCTTAGACGATTCGCAAAGATAGATGAATTTCTACTTAAAAGATTACAAAATGATCTATATCCAAATACACAAAACGGCAAAAAATTTACAACTTTATACCAGATTAATTCTTTATCTTGGCACTGGTTTTTTGTGTGTTTTTTTTTTTTTTAAATAAACATGTTGATTCTCTCATTTGCCGCATTTGTTCCCTCAGAGGTTGTCTCCCTGCTGTCGCGTTAAAAACTTTGACAGTCTGCCTCCCCTGCACCTCAGCCACCAGCAGTGTTTGTACAGCTTTTTTTACTTAATGAAACCTCCTAAAGACACTCAGACACTCTAAAACCGACACTTACTGCTTGTCATGTCCTAAGTTAATAACTCACCTGCCCAAGTGCCTTCGTTTTCCTGATGTTTTCACACTCCCCTGTCCACCCCCTGTATGCATATGAATATTTACCTCGGCCTTTACGTGCCGACTGTGCTTGCATGAGACGTCCGTCAGCAACGGCTCTCGTTAGGAAGGAACTGTCACACATGGTTCACATTAACGTCACCCTTAATACACATGACAAAACTAAATGCTCTTAACTCCTAATGGAAAACAGCAGTACCTCCCCTCAACCCCAAACACACGCATGCACACACACACGCAGTCTCTCTAAACCAGCAAACACCAACAGTCGCACACTCAAAGAGAAAATCTGATGCCCTGCCAAGATGCATCAAGTTTTTAAGCAGCCAAATAACAGAAAATGTGACAATAAATGCAGAAAATTACCATTTAAAATACAAAGGCAAAATAAAGTTTCATATGCATAGAAGTTTCATTTTAATTTTTTAGTTGAACTGAAGCTTTTACTCGTGATGAAATTAACTAAATTAGTTATCTATTAATTGCTAACAGGAGTATACAAATTCAAAAGGCCCTTTGATGGGGGGAAAAAAGGGAAATTTTAGGCAATAAAATATTAAAAGGAATTGAATTGTCGATTTGCATTTTTTCATGCACTTCTCTTCTTAAACTGTATTAAAAGTGTCAAATAAAGTGTTGAATAAAAAAAAGTGTCGAATGTGACATTTTTAAAATCGGGTTCACTGCATGTTTCTCAGCTTCTGCAACTTAAAAAATCAAGCAATCTTGTTGAGAGCAGTTGATTTTATTTAATGACTTGCTATTCTGTCACGTCACCCCAGGTGAATACAATGAGAAGATGTGGTCCTCACTGGAAAAGTCGGACATAAAAGGTATTTGTACCTATTTTGTCCATACTCAGTATTCACAAGTTCAACAGTTCTTTTCCTTTTTTGGGAGGTAGTGTGATTTTTACTGTGTGTTGCTGCAGTGGAGAGGGATTTGGACCTGAGCATCCTCAACCACCGTCCTCCACCTCTGCTGCCGTCTCCCGGCCATTTGGCCACGTTGGGCGCTCCAGGAGCCCTTCCTATCAAGAGCACCCTGGGTGACGCTCACTCCCCCCCTCAGCCTCACAGTCTGCCTCATCCTGCCAGCCCGAACCACCCGAGACACCCCCTCCGTCCACAGGCCTCCACCCTGCTGGGTCACGGCGGACTCCTGTCCCCCCAGCTGTCCCCGCAGCTCGTTCGCCAGCAGCTCGCCATGGCTCACCTCATCAACCAGCAGCTGGCGGTCAGCCGTCTGCTCGCCCACCAGCACCCTCAAGGAGTCAACCAGCAGTTCCTCAACCACCCGCCCATCTCGCGGACCTGTAAGGTGTCTGGGGCCGCTGCAGACCCCGGCCTGAGCTGCTCGGGCGCTGAAGTCTCCTCTGACATCTATCAGCAAGTCAGGAACGAACTGAAAAGAGCGAGCGTTTCTCAAGCCGTGTTTGCCCGCGTTGCTTTCAACCGTACGCAGGTAAGAGCTGCTGCTCTAGATTTAACACTGTGGCAAAGAAAATAATTTCATAAAACGAAGCTGGATCTCCTGCAGGGATTGCTGTCGGAGATCCTTCGGAAGGAAGAGGACCCTCGCTCGGCCTCGCAGTCTCTGCTCGTCAACCTCAAGGCCATGCAAAATTTCCTGAACCTGCCAGAGGCCGAGCGAGACCGCATCTACCAGGAGGAGAGAGAGCGGAGCACCAGCACCAACCACGCCACCACCCACATCTCCAGCAGCAGCAGCAGCAGCAGCAGCGGCGGCACAATCAGACACACACAGGTACACGCACAATAAACTCTGTGAAGGATTTCTATTATTCTAGCAAAAGTTATGTTAACTCAACATAGTTCACATTATGTTATATTGCAACAGCAACTTTTAAAATATTGAATAACTTGTAAGTTAGTTTTGTCTTATTTCAAAACTAACTTAGTAGTTTTTGGTCTACGTGTAAGTTCAAATAATCAAATAATTCATTTTCAGGATGTGCTAAGTTGGTAGCGACGTAACCCAAATGACTAGCAGCTGTAGCTTCAGCATCGCAAAGCACTTTACTTGAAGTTTAAATACAATTAAACAATACAGTGTGATTCTTAGATTTTTACGTTTGAAGAAAATCATACAAATTTAACAAATTCTGAATAATTTAAAACTGTACGACTCTTTTTACATGGTTCTTTTTTACAATCGTATTTTCATTTTCTGTCCCTGCCTAGACTAAATGCGCCCTCTCCGGTCCGGAGCTGCAGCTAAAGCTCGACTCGCTCGCCAACATCACATCGGGGATCTACGAGGAGATCCAGCAGGAGATGAAGCGGGCGAAGGTCTCCCAGGCTCTGTTCGCTAAGGTCGCTGCTAATAAGAGTCAGGTCAGTTTCAACCAAAAAAAACCCGCCTCCACAGCCCTTGATGTTACTGTGATAATCCAAACACGCACAAACACCAGGCTATCTACAAAAACTCAAGTCTAAACCTGTATGAATGAATGATTTCCTGCTGCCACAGACTCGCCAGATAAAAAACCCAACAAAACATGAACCCAAAAATATTCAAGGCTTAAAAATCTGAGGCTTCTCTGATTCAACTTAAACATGTTTACACACATTAAACTCCTGTTATACTATCCTGTACACAGACACACAGAAACACTAGCTGAGTTGATCATGTTTGAAGGAGCTGATGAGGTGTGTGTGTGGGCGTGGGGGGTATCTGATTACCCGCTGTGGCATACCATCATGACTGCATCCTCTGATAAACAATGCGGGCGATCAAGATCAAAGCGCAGTCTTGCACTGGAGACGGAGACAACATCAGGAGAGTTCAGAGTGAAAATAACAAATCTTTGCTGACTCTCTGTGCAGAACAGACATATTTTGATAGCTGCAGAAAGAATCTGTACAAAACATAAAACAAAATACGCCTGAGAGTTGAAGGATGAGGCCATAAAAGAAGCAAGACACAGACGGATGATTTGTTCAGTAGCATTAATTCATAGGATGAAAGCTGCTTGTTAAACAGCTGGTGGCAGATTCTGGGTCAGAGGAAGCGATCTTCACACATTCTCAACATGGACCACAAGCTGCTGAACTGAAATTAGCTCATGTCGCGAAGCAATCCAGAATATAAAATGGTGCATATTACTTTTTCTCATAAGAAATTAATTGGAACACCCATACATTCATCTGAATTTATTCTCTAAGTTAGAATAGTGTCTAGATTCTCTCCAGATTCTCCTGACTGAAGTGAGAACAAACATTATAATATCCAAAAATATATCTGAGGTCTTCAGGAAACAGCTTAACGGCTTTTCTGCCTACAAATGGAGGACATTTAAAGCAGGTTGAACCTGAGAGCAGGCGGCAAGATACTAAAAGAGGATCCAAAAATGCTCAAATGTCACTATGGAACCTGCAGCAGCACTTACTGCTGAGTCTAAAGGTGCACTCAAACCAAACGTGTTTTGAGCGTCAGGCGTGTCCGGTTTACATTCAAAGTCTATATGGAGCGTCCGGTGCACGCGACTTGTCAAATGCTCAACACACCCCATTCAATTCAAATCACACCACAGTTGACCTCTGAAACGGCCACAACGGGCCCTCGACGCGCCTCCACATAGGCTTTGAATGTAAACCACACACGCCTGACACTCAAAACGTGTTTGGTGTGAACATTGAGATGCTCAAAAGCACAACCTGGCAATCTGGTAAAGAAAAGTAATCTTTTCCTAACTGTGAGGCATGGTGAGTCTGATGGAAGTCTCACTACCATCGAATCCACTGGACATAAAACCTAACAAGTTTTTGGAGTTAAATATTTTAGCACCCGTGTGCCAAAATGAGCGGAAAATGATTTTATCCGCTTGTTTCTGTTTCTGTGCCTCAGATCTGATGATGGAGACGTTTCAGGTGACTCACGTCCATCATGTTTACGCATCTGCTCTGACTCACAGCCTCAGAATAAGATGTTCCTCAGTAAATCTGATAATATCAGCGCTACTTGTTATCAGACCTGTTGCCAACAGGAACTCATTGCTTACTAAGCTACAGCTGATTGGACGATCCAAACACCTAAAGTCCAAGGAGATCGTCTTATGGCTGCTGTAGATGGGAAAGTCCTCGTCCTTATTTAACCTGGAAAAAATGAAAAAACGTATTCCTCGTTTAACCTGAAGAAAGACACTGAAAATCCAGCTTGTTCAGCTCATTTGGTAAAACCCAAGCATCTTTTTTCAATCACATTTACATATTGGTAGTAAACTTTAACTGTGCTTTTGCTACCAGAACTCGCCACAACTTTTAGTGCCAAAGCAGTTGAGGAAGTTTGCAGGTCCAGCTCATTTCATAGATATGCCATTATAGAACAAAAGGAAAATTATATTAACTAAAAGACAAGTGACAAACATGGTTGAAAAACAACCTCAGAAAGTGAGCGGTGATTTATCTTTTATTTCCCCCCCTTGAGATATTTCACGGTTAAATGAATAAATTCTCCTCTTGCTGTTTGTTCCAGGGCTGGCTATGTGAGCTGCTCAGGTGGAAGGAGAGTCCGAGCCCTGAGAACCGCACTCTGTGGGAGAACCTGTGCACCATCCGACGGTTCCTGGCCTTATCGCAGGTCGACAGAGACCAGGTCTACGAGGAGGAGTCCAGGCAGCAGCACAGCGACAGACTCCACACTGTCCTGCACATCCCAGATCAGCAGGTAAACCAGATTCAATTTGACTAATTCAAGCTGGAAAATGCTTTCGGTTGTGCAAACTTTAAAAAAAATAAAGCTTCACTGTAAAATTGGCTGGTTCCGTACAGAAAACATGTCTGCCTGATCCCACCACCTGCTTCTCTCTGCCACCCTCCTCTCTGTCATGTTTGTCCCATAACTCATTGAAAATAGAAGTGGTAAATGACCGGCCCACACATTTCCTGCTAAACACTCCTCCATCCCACCCTCTCCCCGAAACCAAAACGCTCTCCAGTCTGGCTCTAACCTCAATATTATTCAGAACACAGCCTGTAATTATTGAAGCTGAGAAAAAAGGAATTGCCATTATCTTTATTTAGGTCCTTTAATTTTGATGGACCACAGATTTATGGTGTTGGATTCCTGTGTTTGGGTGTGCTGGCCACCCCACCCTGTTAATAGGCTGTAGTAGTCTGCCTGTTTGTGAATTTGGGAGCTTGGTGTGCATGTCAGAAGTTGATGGAGGCTGGTCAATCACACTTCCTCTTGTTTTTGTTTCCTTTGACTCGGCAGAGGCAGACGAGTCAAGCTGCTCCTTTATTAGCGGAGGCAAAGTTTCAGCTCAGAAAGCTTCCCTGGATGATAAACCTTTAAAAAGATTCCATGAGAACAACTGGGAAGAGAAGTCTCAGGAGTCAGATAATGTCAAATTTTGACATTATTGAGGTTTTATCAAATGGACCAGATAGCATCTTCAGTAAATCGAGTCCACCTCTGTGTAATTTAATCTGTGAAGTGCTTCCGCTTCACTTTTGCAAAGTGAATCCATTTCCATTTATCTTCGTTCCTCATCCTGGTGTGAAAACTTTTTATCCAAAAAAAGTGAGTTTCTTTGACGGCTGGTCCTTATTTCTCTCTTCTTCAGCCTTTCCACCGACATCCACTTCCTCCTTTAACTACTCCATCGCCAGTCCATGAAGAGCCTCAGTCCGTCGCCCTGATGCCATCGTTGCAGGGCCCGGAGGACGTGCCGCAGCGAGGTTTGAGTCCTGGCCTGGGAGGCGGAGCGAAGAAGTCCAGATCTCGGACGAAGATCTCCCTGGAGGCTTTGGGGATCCTGCAGAGCTTCATTGGCGACGTGGGGCTCTACCCGGACCAGGAGGCCATTCACACCCTGTCGGCCCAGCTGGACCTGCCCAAGCACACCATCGTCAAGTTCTTCCAGAACCAGCGCTACAACGTGAAACATCACAGCCAGACCCGAGAGCCCGTCTCCGGCGAGGACGACCGGGAGAGCTCCAGCCCCAGCGAGGGAGGCACCTGTGCCGCTGAGAGCAGAGAGGAGGAGGCCCTGTCTCCTTCTGAGGAGCTGAGCGAGGACGGCAGGGGTTCGGTGGAGATGTTCAGAACAGAGAGGGACGTGAACGAAGGCGAAGCGGAGATGGAGGCGGAGAAGGAAGAGGGGGACGATGAGAAAACCTCAGGACCGCCAACGTCCTCTCTGTCTCCCTACAGCAGCGTGGACAGCCCCCACTCTGCTGAGCAGCAGAGATAACAGCAGCGAAGGACGCCATCGAACCCCCAGAGCCTGTGAAGAACCACCCATCATCACTATCACCTTTACCAGAGCTGCTGATCAGAGCTCGTTAATATCTGAACAACTGTGGACAAATATTTATCCAAGAACTGATTGAAATATGACCTGAAGGTTTATGAGAACCTTTGAGGTTGGACGTGGCCTGCAGAGGATTTTCACATTTTCCTTTACCCCAAGTTGATTGAAAATCATCAAAAATGTCATTGAAATACCAGAAAGTTCTTATGGAAGGCATTGATTCATTAAGTTTGATGTTCTAGTTAAATATCTAGATATGAAACAACAGTTGCCTAAACTGCTGCTAAACCAGCCAAAGTAAATCTTTTTCACCATTTATTTTGCATTTCCAACAAATCAGTTTCTGTCACCGCCCATTTTTATCCAATAATTTATAGATAAAAATTATGCATATATGTTGTTAAACGCATGATTTCACATTATTTCTACCACTTACTCAGGTTATGTTGGTCTAGTAGATCTAACAATGTTTCAGTTTAAAGTTTTGTATCAGTAAGCAGGGAAAAACTTCTGCCCAAACTTCATCTGATTATTTTTTTATATACATATATATATATATATAATTTGAATAATTCCCTAACCCGTGTCCTTTGTACAGGTGCATCTCAATAAGATTAAATATCCTCAGTTAATTTATTTCAGTAATTTAATAGAAAAAGTTGCTCATTCTAGCATTTATTTCATTTAATTTTGAAAGTGAGTGAAAACCCAAAATGTGAGTTCTGCATAAAACTTATGAATTATTTAAATACAGACATATAAACATGCTGACCAGAATATCCATGCAGTTCTTGGTCAGGACTACTTTTGCATGAGCTGCATCAATGTGGCGTGGCATTGATGGTACGCCGTACATTGGCCATAAAAAGTCAATCATCCTCTACCTGTCCACACTGCCAGTTGTTTAAACAGGAAAGAATAAACTGATTCAAAAAATGTTTTCCTTCCACTCAACTTTCCATTAATAGCTTTGGGTACAGCTCTCAGGGTAAGCTGCAGAGGATATTTCTTTGGCTATTTGTGGCAGGTAGGCCGCAAATTATGTATTATAATTTTTTTCGGATTGGTCACGTTTTTCAAAGAACTGAATATTGGGTTTTCATCAGTTGCAAACCATAATCATCGAAATTAACAAAACAAATAAATACTTGAAATATGTCAATCTCTAGAGTGCAAAACTCAGTTTTTTTTTTTCAACAATGATATCCACTGAGATGTTCCTTTATTGTACAAAGACTCTTCATTGACTGATCTGTATGTGAAGCTGTCACATAAGCCTCTGTTGAAAATAAAACAGTTTCACAACATCACTCTAAGACATGTTTTGGTTTCATTTTTTTAATTAAATTTCACCATTAATATATTACATTTTCATGTAAAAACCCATAATTTGAGCTTTTTCCCTCAATAGGATTTTAGTATCTAATCATTTAGATGCTTTTAAAAATAATAGTTCTGCTCTTGATCCTGTTACAAACCATAACTTAAGGCTCACAAACTGTAAAATGACTAGTAAATCTGAAGAATGTGCGGTCTCTCACCACACACAAACCAAACATACACTAGTGTTCACTGCCATTGGGTGGATTTTTCAGCCATGTTTAATCTCCCATAGCCTATATTTTTTGCATAAAGCTGAGTCTGAAAGGGTTCAATTTATTTATATAGTATTTGTATCTACAGGTTGTACTATGACCAGTAAGTGAGATTAATTCAACTTCTGCTTTAATTATCTCTCCATCATACCTGTGAATCACAACAGGAGTAAATCTTCAGCTATGTGGATGTCTGTGCTGAATTATCGGATCTGGGAATCATTAGGAAGGGATTAATTTATGAGTCCTGCTAACTGTGTGCAGCTTCTTGTCTTCTTGACTTGCCAGAACACCTGCTAACAATTTGAACATGCTGCTTTACTTCTTCACACTGGTGCTGGAGAGCCAGGAGGTTGGCGTGTGAGGTCCTCTGTAATCTGTTACTGTCTCTTCAGAGCAGATTAAGGAACAATATCCTTCATATGACTTCAACTTTTAGACACACTTCCAGTGATATTGGATTTAAAATACAAATGTGTTCTAATGAGAGCAGTAAATGGGGAGTGTTAAATTGTAAACGTCCATAAGCTCCGTGTCATGTAAACGTTGCGTGAAATATTTCATGTCACTTTTTCCTTGTGTTCATCGTCTGTTATTTAGTGTGATGAAAACTAATTTGAGATCAGTTAACTCATCAGTGAGTGCCGATTCGCTCCACCGCTTTCCTGCTCACACAGCTGGCTATTAGAGCCGTATGGCGAGCTGATACATGGTCATTAGAGGTGTGTGTGTGTGTGAAAGAGAGCTGTGGGACAGGGACGCAGGTGCTCCATGGGCTGATATCACCCAGGATGCCCTAGTTGGGGGGTGTTCAGGTTATATGGGAAAGGAGGCTCTCCGTGGAGCTCGCAGCCACACCTGTGATCTCCTGCTAAAGTGTTCTCTCTCACACACACACACACACACAGTTCCCTCAGCTCCTGCACTGCAGCACGTTAATATACACTCTGATAAACAGGCTAATACTCGCAGTGGCAGCACTTTACACACCATTGAACGCAACACATGGCTTGGATTGCTCGCGCGTGATGTTTGTGGAGGTTTTCTCAGTTAATTTCGCGTCAACTGAACACAGTGAGCAGGTATACTGAGTCTTTATGGGGCAACAGCTCGGTAAACTGTTGTTTCTTGGAATTTACTCAGGATTTTTCAGTCGTTTTTCTGCAACAACTCTATTAAAGGCGTGTTCATGTAGCTCTGGATGATGACAGACATGTTAACATGTGGTTGCGGCCTCCGAAGCCCAGCAAAGCTCAAGAAACTCCTGAAATAAGACTCAAAACAAAAACAAAGGAAATGTTGTGACGCAGATGCGGTCGTTTGTTTTAATGAACTTCGTATCAGTATTGTTTAAAATAGTGCAGAATAAATTCTGTTTAAGGTTTAATAATGAGTGAATCTGACTCAATGACCCAAGCCTCTCAGTGATAGGTTAGAAAATGCTGTAGGTTCTTCAAAATAAAAGCACTTCCTGGATTGACTGTTCTGAAAAAGAATCAAATAGAACAAGTCCAACTATTGAATTAGGTTTAAAAACAATAATTTATTGCCATGCCACTTTAGAAACAGATTTTTCAGACATGTCTGGTGTGTGAATGGTAATGAGTTGTGAAAATCCTGTCTGATAAAATCGATGCAAAGGTGCATCATGGTCCTTCTCTGAGCCCTCACCACCCTCCACACTTCTTCCTTAAGCCATGAATTAGCTGATAACCAAAATTTGTTTTGTTCAGTTTTATGAGTCCTGATTAATCCCAGATCTGTTCAATAGAGGAAAAAAACCCACTTGAGGTTAAAGTTTTCAAATGGCAACACATCTTTTCCTGAGCTAAAGAAATGAAAAAACAGCGGAGACTGTGAAGTGTTATATTTTTCTTTTCATTTGACCTGAAAGATTTCAGCAGAAAAAGAACAAATAAGAAAAGGGGCAATGACTTCTTCAGGAAATCTTGCAATCAAACAGCGCCGACTTGTTCTCACTGCCATCCGCCAAACATGGCAACACAAAGCCCTGACAACTTTGACACACACGCACACACAGATGGTAAAACACACCCTGAAAACAACCAAAGATGAAACGAGTCAGCAAACAACCACATCACATCTCCTTGAAAAACAAACATTTAATTATAGCAGCTCTGCCGCATTATTGGCAGAGCGGCGGGTTTTGATGTGCGCCACTAAATAGCGTTACTTTGAGCCAGTAACATTTTTACACCCACAAAAAGACACTCAAAGCAAATCCCTTTAAGGGGAAAATGAAAAAGAAAATTCCAAATTAATACGGCTTTAGCTTCTAACAGTCTGGAATCGGATAATTTAATGTCCCATTTCGAGTAATAAAAGGCTACATTTGTGGAAAACACAAAAACTTGCCACCAAATGGATTTCATGTCAAATTATGGAGCTAGCTCCTCATTTCAGTACAACAAATGGACTCATTCTTGGCTGCGTCTGGGTTTTCTCTAAAACTAATCAACAAGTTTTCATAAAAATGATCTTGTTCGCTGCAGCCAGGAGAGTATTTAACGTGTTAAATCCACCTGATATTGATTTGAGTTCCCTGAGAAGGTTTCTGCTGGATGGTTTGGTGAGGAAAAGCATCAGCCTCGTTTATTGACACGCCTGGGAAAAATGTGAGCATGAAAGGAAAGCACAAAGATGAATAAATCTTTTATAGCTGTTGCTTAATCCTGTGCCTGTAATCTTGACAATGACTTTAAAATAAGCTGTTGTGAGGACTTTTTTATTATTATTTTCTCATGGACTTTTTCAATTCGATCAGATTGGACAGGAATAAAAAAATAAATAAATAACACGACTCCCAGCCTGTCGTTTCTTTTTGTAGGGCTTCGAAATTTTTAAAGGCGTGATTACAGTATATTTGGTGCTTTTAAAGAGGGCTTCAAGTGTTACTGGATTTGGTTGGTTGTTGTCCATAACACCTATGAACGCCAGAAGCATGGAGCAACATTGGGCCCATAAAGTTTGTTCAAAAGACACAAAAAAAAGTGAAACTGAACCAAACAATTGAAACTAAAAAGTTATTCTGAAACTAAAAAAAATATTCGAAACTGAAAAAGATTTGAAATTTTGAAACTTAAAAAAATTGGCAATACTAATTTTCAGATTCAAGGTTTCTTTTTCAGTTTCAAAATAATTTTTCAGCTTCTTTTTTTTTCCTTTTGGACAAACTTTATGATGCCAATTTAGCTCCATACAAGGGGGTCCGTTATGCAAAAAGTTAGTACCAACAGGAACCAAATTAAATTTAGCACAGTGATTCTGGAAAGTCAGTGACTCCCCACTATATTGATTAGATATATTCAAATGAAAGATTTTCAGGATTTCTGAGTTAATAAGTGTTTACGGTGTTATAAATTACCTGCTGGTATTAACTCATTTTGTCTAAAGTGGGTTAAAATAAGAAAAGGACGGGACAAAAGTTTGAAATTCCCCCCAAAGAGATCAGGAAAATGTCAAGAAACTGGGATGAAATAAAATTCCCCATTTTGCTCTACACAGGAAAAAATGTATGCTCAGTCACAGAAATGCTTTCCATCTTGGTAGGACAAGAAAACAAAACGACTTGGTTATGGGGTTATTTTTTTCTTCTAATTTTTAAGCTCAGACATGCAAATACATGTTCACAAGCTCTACAAAGTGGCATTTTTTTTTCTTCATTAACCGTCTCTTTTAAATCTTAAAGAGTGCTGATGATAATCTTCAGAAGTGGCTCGTCTGTTGTGGTTTCTAAGCAGCAAAATTCCCTTTTAACTCCCAACACATTCCGAAAAAAATATATATAAAAAATACAGAAAAGGATGAAAACAAACTGCTTTATATGACTGCTGATTAATACTATTGTCACAATTGGTTGGTAAATAGGAAACGGGTGCAGGAGCAAAACTTTTTTGTCGTCAGCCAAATATTTATTGACGAAATTTATTGCTAAACAAACTCATCTTGAAAGCTGAATATTGTGGAGTTTAAAGGACGTTAGAAAAGTTTTTTTTAAGAGCTCTGGAAGATCTATGTCATCAGAGTCAGTTGGCTGAGTTACGAGTAGTCATTATCTTCCCTGCAGCAGATGAACACTTAATGTAAAATGGTCCCTTTTTGCACACAGTTCAAAAACCTCAGCATCTTCATCCCCATCTTTGACATTTCCTACATTACTTTTGGCAAATAGTAAATGGCCAAACTTAGCTGACTTAAAAATCCTAACTTGATAACTTGACATGTTTTTCTCATCACATGAAGTCAAACAAAAAGCTAGTTGTGTTGCATTTATTCGTTCAGTTTCACAAAATTTAGCTTGTTATAGACACTGATTGGACCTCAGCTGATTTTTTTTTTTTTGTCCTCTAAACAAACTCAGACGGAGTAAGTACTGGTGTTGCCTCATTGTAAACCAGTCTAGTCGTCGAAGAACCACAGCTGGGCAAATGGTTGCGGGCTCCCGGCACCAGCTGCAGATTCTTGTACAGAAAGAGCTACCAGGTGTTTGGGATTTCACGCTCCTCCTCCTCCTCCTCCACTGGCTCCCACTGTGGCCTGCTGGACCGTTACTGGGTTGGATTGGCACCGGCTGTTACCCCACAGCGCCACACGGGCCGACAGATTAGCATGCTTTACTGCATGTCTTCCCTCACACCGAACACAACAAGCAGCCGAGAGTGTTTGAAGTTTATTTCGATGCACTTGAGGAGAGTAGAAAGTAGCTTCCAGGAAAACTTGTACTTCCCCCGTTCTTTGTGCTTAAAAGTGGAAAAGTGCATCCTTTTTTTTTTTGTTTGTTTGTTTCCTTGCCAAGGATTGATTCTGGAAGACTGAAGATGGGAAGAAAATCCAGTCAGGGGAAAATATAAGAACATAGATTTTCCTGACAACTTTCAGCTTCTGAATGGTTTCTGTGTTTTGTCTGGTTTGATTTTGATAACTTTGCCCCTCTTTTAGGGTTTGCAGATTTTGCATTGCATTTTTTTTCTGTTCATCACTCAGACCTCTGTTTTGCATTACCTGGACTTCCTGCATGTGCAGCATATTAGGGATTGTTTATAAAGTTCTGTTTATTCCCTTCGGCTGCCCGGTTTCCTGCACCTGAACCCGTCCAATATTCTCAAACGAAAACTTAAACTGACCTCTCTTCATGGCAGCAAGGATTTCCTAGCTACATATCGATGTCATTCCTACTTTGCATTGTTATACGATGCACATGAATAGACCAAACTTTTACCTTTTTGGTCAAATGACTCTCAAGAGCAGCCTTTCTTCACACTCTACCTAGATTTTACCCTATTCTTACTTCTTTAAATAATTGATTCCTCCTGGTATTGCATTTAAATTTTTCAGATCAATACAAACTTTAATATAACTTGAGTAATATTAGCGTTTGCATGCATTTCCTCAGCTTAATGTCACAAACTGATGGTTGGACGTTTTCCTGCCCACAGAGCAGAATCCATGGTCTCATCCTGCAACAGAAAGCCGCCCAGGTCCTAAAAGAGCGAAGAAGCACAACACCATCACACTACCACCACCGTGTTTGATCATTTCTGAAACAGCTTTCTGTTTCAGCTTCTGTCCAGACAATGTTTTTGCTAAGGAACTATCTC